>CM075977.1:369709531-370110697 GCA_038087875.1 Malacoraja senta
ATTGTTCTTTCCATTGCCTTGGATAAATTTCATTGCACAGCACATAAATAATTTGCATAACTTCAAAGATTTTCCTTGTTAGGCTGCCACTTCAATCTACTAATTTTAATTCCTCATGATGTTAGTTCACTAAGTTCACAAGGGATAGGAGTAGAATTAGGTCATTTGCCCCATCAAGTCTACTCCACCATTCAATCATGGCTGATCTATCTTTCCCTCTTAACCCCATTCTCCTGCCTTCTCCCCATAACCACTGACACCTGTACTTAATAAATAATCTATCTCTAATTTCAAAATATCCATTGACTTGGCCTCCGCAGCCTTCTGTGGCAATAAATTCCACAGATTCACCGTCCGAAGTGTGCGTTTCAATAATATTTGGGCTGATCTTCATTAAATGGAAACAATGAGGAAAAAGATTAGCTTGGTTTTATTGCATTTGCGTCATATCTTCATGTAAATAAAATAGGGTAATAGGGACTTACCATAATGTCTTTGGTTACATTCTAGCATTCCAATCTCACCAGGTTTACCTAACAATAGTGAAAAATTAATATATTTGAATATTTAGTTACAGTGCTTCCTTGTTCCTATTGTTACAACAACATTCCATCACAGCCCGAAAATATTTGTATCCTCACTAGATAAACGTTATGGTTCATAAATTTATCATAACTGTCCACCTTAATGCAAATTTGAAATAATTCCCAGTACCTAAAATTATAGGTTGGATTTTTCTCCCATTAACAACATTTATATGAATGGAAGTTTTGAAAAGCCTAAGAATTAAAAAAAATTATAATAAAAAGGACTGCAGACACAAAATGCTGGAGTATCCCTCTTAGGCTCACACTGTCTCCAGTCAAAAATCAGCCCATCAAAGAACCTTCTTGTTGGAGGTCATTTGTCACTGGCCTTGAATTGTCCTGGATTTTTCTCGCTTCCAGTCCCCCCCCTCCTCCGTTACAATCAGTCTGAAGAAAGGTCCCCACCTGACACGTCACCTATCCATTTTCTCCAGAGATGCCGCTTGACTGACTGAGTTACTCCAGCAATGTGTAAATCTTAAGTAAACATTATGTTTGCTTTGCTGGAATAAAATGGATGTCATTGATGTTCAGGCTTCAGTTCAATATCATTGGCACCCAAGAGTTCATGAATTGGGTTGAAACATCGAGGCACACATTTCATATTTGCCATAATCTCAAATTGTGATAATGGAATTCATCCTGACCTTGCCATCTTCTGCTGGGTAGGAACAGGACATTAACTCTTGCCATCACTTCCCAGACCATCCCCATCCCTCCCCAATCCGCAACACTCGTAGAGTCATAGAGTCATATTGCGTGAAAACTGGCGATTCAGCCCAACCTGCCCGTGCCAAACAAAATGCCCCACCTACACTGGTCCCACCATCCCGCGTGTGTCCCTAACCCTCTAAACCTATCCTATCCTTGTACTTGTCCAGATGTCTCTTAAATGTTATGATAGTAGCAACTATCTCTTCCGGCAGCATGCTCCATATACTCACCACCCTTTGTGTTAAAAAGTTACCCCTCAAGTTCCTATTAAATCTTTCCTCATTCACCATAAACCTATGTCCTCTGGTTCTCAATTCCCCTCCTCTGAGGAAGAGACTCTATGCGTCTACCCAATCTATTCCTCTCATAATTTTGTACACCTCTATAAGATCGCCCCTCATCCTCCTGTGCTCTAAAGAAAAAAGTCCTAGCCTGCTCAACCTCTCCCAAGAGCTCAGGCCCTCGAGTCCTGGCACATTCCTTGTAAATCTTCTTTGCAGTTTGACAACATCTTTCCTATAACATTGCGACCAAAACTGACCACAATACTTTAAACGTGGCCTCACCAATGTCTTATACAACTGTAACATGACCTCCCACCTCTCTACTTAATACTCCTACTGAAGTTTATTTTTCTTTTTTGTTTTAAAAACTTTGCTTTCTTTTAATTTAAAGCGCACCATGTGCAGCTTAATGCTGTTGACAAGTCCCAAAGTTTTATACAAGAAGGGTGGGGTCGGGGCATCTCCTTGGGCATTCGAGAATGGTAACCACACATTTCACTGTACCAACTGGTACATGTGACAAATAAATGTATCTTGTATCTTGTATCTTGTATCTTGAGAACTGGGTCAAACCGAGCAGAGCTCAGGGAACTGAGAAGATTTACTTGCTCACACACTGAGTCCATGAGGCCGGCTGGTGGCCACTCTTCTGAAACAGCTGTTTCTGTAACACTCTCCCACACACTGATTTTGTGATTTTGTTCATTTACGTCTTATGGACTATTTGAGCCATGTCCATTCTCTGGAATGGAACCTTGTTATAACCTGGGGACTTCCTGTAACAAGTCAAGTGGGCTAAATACCAACATGATTACTTAACAAATGTTTGAAATTCCAATAGTGCTACAAATTCTGCCAACAAGTACACTACAGAGTTATTACATGAATCCTCTGCAGCAACTCTGGAAGAAATTGCATTGGCACGAATTCAGCAAACACGATTCAGCCATCAAGTTTAAAACGAGGATAGAGTTACAATGAGCTGTGATATTTTTCAACAGAACAGCAACATCACCAAGGGAGCAATTCACAATGCCAAAACTTAAGAAGGGTTCCGATCAGAAACATCACCTATCCATGTTCTCCAGAGATGCTGCTTGACCCGCTCATTTACTCCAGCACTTTGTGTCCCTTTATGTCAACACAAGATAACATGAACAAGATGGCGGGACTAACATATGATGGAAGAATGGGTAGACTGGACTTGTATTCACTGGAATCTATAAGGATGAGACCCGATCTTATGGAATCACATAAAATTCTTCAGGGAATGGACAGGCTAGATGCAGGAAAAATGTTCCCGATGTTGGGGGAGTCCAGAACCAGGGGGTCACGGTTTAAGAATAAGGGGTAGGAACTGAGATGAGGAAAAATGTTTTCACCCAGAGAGTTGTGAATCTGTGGAATTCTCTGCCACAGAAGGCTGTGGAGGCCAATTCACCGGATGTTTTCAAGAGAGTTAGATTTAGTTCTTAGGGCTAACAGAATCAAGGGATATGGGGGAAAAAGTAGGAACGGGGTCAGTGCTTCCACACCTCAATTTTTTTTTTCTTCATATAAAATCCCACATTTCATGGAATTTGATGGTATTTCCTGAAATTTAAAAGAATGCTTCCTGCGTGCTACTTGTTGGGGGGTTTTCGCAGACACACGTTTACAACACGAAGAAGAACAAGGCAAAACAGATCTATGTAACTACACCGTTTCTGCTTGCTTCTGTTACTCACTTGTACTGTGTTATGCAAGGCAGCTTCCGTTGCCTCCAAAAGGTTTCGTGTGTCTTTGTTTTTCAACCAGCTCTCATGTGTCTAGTCTCTGCTCTCTCCCTCCCTCCCTCCCTCTCTCCCTTCCCTTTCCCTCTCTTTGTCCCTCCCTCACTCTCTCTCTTCCTCCTTCCCTCCCTCTCCCTCCCCCACTCCCTCCCTCTTTCTCTCCCTCCCTCCCGCTTTCCCTCCCCCTTTCCCTCCCTCACATTCCTTTATTGTCTCCCTCTCTCTCTTATTCCCTCCCTCGCTCCCCCTCCCCCTCTCTCTTTCCCTCTCCCTCCCTCCTTCTCCCTCTCCCCCACCCCCTCTCTCCATCCCTCCCTCTCTCCACCCCTCCCTCCCGACCCCTTAAGCCCACCCACCATTCTGTAAAATCAAGGCCAATCCCAACGTAACTGTAATCCCACCGCCCACTGGTAACCTTTCACCACTAGGCTTATCCAGAATTCTAGCACTGCCTGAAAAATAATGAAAGACTCAACTTCCACTGAGAAAGAGAATTCCAAAGATTTATTGTTATACGAGAATTTTCCCGAACAGTCTGTGACCCACAGCGCTGTGGCCAACTCGCTATGTTTAAAGCCCATAGCGCTGCAGTCGGTAGAGCTATATTTAGAACCCATAGCGCTGCAGCCGACAGCTCTTTGTTTAAATTCCCACGCGTTAAACTGACAGCACTCTGTTTAAACCTTTGAGCGCCAAATCGGCAGTGCTGTGTTACCTTTACACCCCTTCGCGGGGTGGATACGGAAATTTCCCGAAATTATTCAATTTCTGGAAATTGATTTTGGATGATCAACCATGATCATATTGAATGGCGGTGCTAGCTCGAAGGGCCAAATGGCCTACTCCCACACCTATTTTCTATGTTTCTAAGATTTGGAACCGAGGCACATCATATTTACATTATGGAATCTCAAAGCTTATTTTGATAGACTAATACACACAGCGACAAAAAACACTTACTTGCATCTTCAGGAATGTTCGACTCATCTGAAAGATTCAGCAAAAGAAAATGTTGAATGTAGTACAAAAAAAATATCAAATTTTATTTTAAATCTAATAGGAATCTAGTTTGACCAACAGACTAAGATAGGTTCAGAAAGGGAATAAAGTAAGGTAGGCCCATAAGGCACCAAAAATTATGTGGAATAATCTAACATGGAAAGCACTTAAGAGAACTGAGTGCAATTCTAATAAAGAACATATTTCGAAGAGCCTTTAATTAAAACATCCTAAAACAGGAGGAAACGTCACATGCAGGCAGAGGAGATTAGTTTAACTAGGCATCATATTTGGCACAGACATTCCTGTCTGTACAGTTCTATGTGCTATCCTGATTTACTTCATAAGTGCATGACACCAAGGCATGGGATGAAAAGCAAAGTCAAAAGTTAGGCAAAAGAGGAAATTTTGATGAGCACCTTAAAGGAAGAGGGGATCTGGGGTGGAAACATCAGGGAAGAAAGTCCAGAGTCCAGGACCTTGCCAGTTGAAGATACACTAGCGGTGATACACCAAGGGAACTACATCATTCTAATGTTGACTGACATGGAGAGGCAACAGATAAATGGGAAAATAATTGACATTATTTTCATGACCCTAGGTTGATCTTCCACCTCAGCACTATCCCCGTATCCACTAAGCTGCACAGACCTTTTGGATCGAAAAATCCAAAAATTCAGGACCCACTGAGTGAAAGAAAAAGCAATTCTCCTCATTTAAGTCATAAATGGTCTAACCCTTATTTGGAAATTGTGACCTATGGTTGTAGAATCCTCAATCAGGGGAAACATATTTCCTGCAAGTAGTCAGTCAAGGCTCTTTAACAATGGAATACATTTCAAAAAGATTGACTCTCAAAGTCCAATAAATACTGTCCCCATCTCAGGAGAGCATAAGGAATAGGCATAGAATTAGGCCATTTAGCTCATCTAGCCTACTCCACCATTCAATCATGACTGATCTATCTCTCCCTCCTAACTCCGTTCTCCTGCTTTCCCCCCATAACGTCCAACACCTGTACTCTGACATCAACTCAATCTCTCTTTACCTGCCAAACAACCCATCCCTGGAAAATCTTGTGAAGCTACAATATTCCCACTATACCAAGTGTATCCTTTCCTAGGCAAGTATAACAAAATTATACAGAATATTCCACGGATGATCTCACCAAAGCCCATCACAATTGCAATAAGATTTCCTTATTCCTATAATCAAACCTCTTGTAGTACAAGCTTTCAGCAACTTTGAACAACTCCACCCAATTTGTGGAAACAAAGAACTGCAGATGCTGGTTAATACACAAAAGAACACAATGTGCTGAAGTACCTCACCAGGTTAGATAGCATCTCTGGAGAACATGGATAGGTACGTTTTTGGTTGATATCCGTCTTCAGACCCCAATCTCTCAACATTTAAGAAAACACATTTTCTACACTATATTCAATTTGCCATGTTCATGCTCACTCACTCACTCAGCTGCTTCATATCTCCACAAAGCCTCTTTGCTTCCTTCTTTCTCTACATTGTATACAAGCACAACATGATCATTTCTGTTCTGACTTTTTTTTCTCCTCTTTGGAAAGACGAACAGAACCCCATTTCCCACAGAGTAATCAGTGGAGAGTGAACAAGCCAAAGTAGGCAACATGCATTTGATCTGACTGCATTATATACACATCTTACCTTCGTCCCATTCCACCGCGACTGATGCACTGTGCCTGGTCCCTGACAATTAGAATAAATATGAATAAGAAACAAAATATCAAATCAAATATTAGTAGTTGCATATAACAATCACATTTCCTAAAAACTAATAGGTTAATTAAATGTAGTACTTTATTTCCATCTCATAGATACATAGATACATAGAAAATAGGTGGAGTAGGCCATTCGGCCCTTCGAGCCTGCACCGCCATTCAATATGATCATGGCTGATCATCCAACTCAGTATCCCGTACCTGCCTTCTCTCCATACCCCTTGATCCCCTTAGCCACAAGGGCCGCATCTAACTCCCTCTTAAATATAGCCAATGAACTGGCCTCAACTACCCTCTGGGGCAGAGAGTTCCAGAGATTCACCACTCTCTGTGTGAAAAAGTTTTTCCTCATCTCGGTCTTAAAGGATTTCCCCCTTATCCTTAAGCTGTGACCCCTTGTCCTGGACTTCCCCAACATCGGGAACAATCTTCCTGCATCTAGCCTGTCCAACCCCATAAGAATTTTGTACGTTTCTATAAGATCCCCTCTCAATCTCCTAAATTCTAGCGAGTATAAGCCAAGTCTATCCAGTCTTTCTTCATATGAAAGTCCTGACATCCCAGGAATCAGTCTGGTGAACCTTCTCTGCACTCCCTCTATGGCTATAATGTCCTTCCTCAGATTTGGAGACCAAAACTGTACGCAATACTCCAGGTGTGGTCTCACCAAGACCCTGTACAACTGCAGTAGAACCTCCCTGCTCCTATACTCAAATCCTCTTGCTATGAAGGCCAACATACCATTCGCTTTCATCACTGCCTGCTGCACCTGCATGCCTACTTTCAATTACTGGTGTACCATGACACCCAGGTCTCGCTGCATCTCCCCATTTCCTAATCGGCCACCATTTAGATAATAGTCTGCCTTCCCATTTTTGCCACCAAAGTGGATAACCTCACATTTATCCACATTATACTGCATCTGCCAAACATTTGCCCACTCACCCAGCCTATCCAAGTCACCTTGCAGTCTCCTAGCATCCTCCTCACAGCTAACACTGCCCCCCAGCTTAGTGTCATCCGCAAACTTGGAGATGTTGCTTTCAATTCCCTCGTCCAGATCGTTAATATAAATTGTAAATAGCTGGGGTCCCAGCGCTGAGCCTTGCGGTACCCCACTAGTCACTGCCTGCCATTGTGAAAAGGACCCGTTTACTCCTACTCTTTGCTTCCTGTTTGCCAGCCAGTTCTCTATCCACATCAATACTGAACCCCCAATACCGTGTGATTTAAGTTTGTAACCTAATCTCTTATGTGGTACCTTGTCGAAAGCCTTCTGAAAGTCCAGATACAACACATCCACTGGTTCTCCCCTATCCACTCTACTAGTTACATCCTCGAAAAATTCTATAAGATTCGTCAGACACGATTTACCTTTCGTAAATCCATGCTGACTTTGTCCAATGATTTCACCACTTTCCAAATGTGCTGCTATCCCATCTTTAATAACTGACTCTAGCAGTTTCCCCACTACCGATGTTAGACTAACTCGGCTGTAATTCCCCGTTTTCTCTCTCCCTCCCTTCTTAAAAAGTGGGGTTACGTTTGCTACCCTCCAATCCTCAGGAACTACTCCAGAATCTAAAGAGTTTTGAAAAATTATCACTAATGCATCCACTATTTCTGGAGCTACTTCCTTAAGTACTCTGGGATGCAGCCTATCTGGCCCTGGTGAATTATCGGCCTTTAATCCATTCAATTTACCCAACACCACTCCCCGACTAACCTGGATTTCACTCAGTTCCTCCATCTCCTTTGACCCGCAGCCCCCTGCTATTTCCGGCAGATTATTTATGTCTTCCATAGTGAAGACGGAACCAAAGTAGTTATTCAATTGGTCTGCCATATCCTTGTTCCCCATGCAAGGGACCTACATTTGTTTTAACTAATCTCTTTCTCTTCACATATCTATAAAAACTTTTGCAGTCAGTTTTTATGTTCCCTGCCAGTTTCCTTTCATAATCTATTTTCCCTTTCCTAATTAAGCCCTTTGTCCTCCTCTGCTGGTCTCTGATTTTCTCCCAGTCCTCTGGTATGCTGCTTTTTCTGGCTAATTTGTACGCATCATCTTTTGCTTTGATACTATCCCTGATTTCCCTTGTTATCCACGGATGCACTACCTTCCCTGATTTATTCTTTTGCCAAACTGGGATGGACAATTTTTGTAGTTCATCCATGCAGTCTTTAAATGCCTTCCATTGCATATCCACCGTCAACCCTTTTAGAACTAATTGCCAGTCAATCTTGGCCAATTCACGTCTCATACCCTCAAAGTTACCTTTCTTTAAGTTCAGAACCGTTGTTTCTGAATTAACAATGTCACTCTCCATCCTAATGAAGAACTCAACCATATTATGGTCACTCTTGCCCAAGGGGGCACGCACAACAAGACTGCTAACTAACCCTTCCTCATTACTCAATACCCAGTCTAGAATAGCCTGCTCTCTCGTTGGTTCCTCTACATGTTGGTTTAGATAACTATCCCGCATACATTCCAAGAAATCCTCTTCCTCAGCACCCCTGCCAATTTGATTCACCAAATCTATATATAGATTGGTCACCCATTATAACTGTTTTGCCTTTGTTGCACGCATTTCTAATTTCCTGTTTGATGCTATCCCCAACTTCACTACTACTGCTAGGTGGCCTGTACACAACACCCACCAGCGTTTTCTGCCCCTTAGTGTTTCGCAGCTCTACCCATACCGATTCCACATCCTCCAAGCTAATGTCCTTCCTTTCCACTGCGTTAATCTCCTCTCTAACCAGCAATGCTACCCCACCTCCTTTTCCTTTCTCTCTATCCCTCCTGAATATTGAATATCCCTGGATGTTCAGCTCCCAGCCTTGGTCACCCTGGAGCCATGTCTCCGTGATCCCAACTATATCATAATCATTAATTGCTATCTGCACGTTCAACTCATCCACCTTATTGCGAATGCTCCTTGCATTGATACAGAAAGCCTTCAGGCTTGTTTTTACAACGCTCTTACCCCTTATACAATTATGTTGAAAAGTGGCTCTTTTTGATTTTTGCCCTGGATTTGTCTGCCTGCCACTTTTACATTTCACCTTGCTACCTATTGCTTCCGCCCGCATTTTACACCCCTCTGTTTCTCTGCTCACCCATTTAAGAACCCCACCACCTCTTATTCTCTGTTTATTATTGTTTTATTCTTTCCCCCCTACATGTTGGGTCTGAGTGCTTTCCTTCTCTGCCTCCTGCCTCACACACTGTCTAATAGCATTCTCTATATGAGTCCCTCCCCCCAACCATTCTAGTTTAAAGTCTCCCCAGTAGCCTTTGCAGATCTCCCCGCCAGGATATCGGTCCCCCTCAGGTTCAAGTGCAACCCATTGTTTTTGTACAGGTCGAACCTTCCACAAAAGAGGTCCCTATGATCCAGAAATTTGAATCCCTGCCTTCTGCACCAGTCCTTCAGCCACGCATTTATCCTCCACCTCGCTCCATTCCTACTCTCACTGTCGCGTGGCACAGGCAGTAATCCCGAGATTGTTACCTTTGCTGTCCTTCTCTTTAACTCCCCTCCTAACTCCCTAAATTCTCCTTTCAGGACCTCTTCTCTTTTTTTACATATGTCATTGGTACCTATATGTACCACGACCTCGGGCTCCTCTCCCTGCCCTTTCAGGATATCTTTGGGATGGTTTGACACGGGACATGTGCTGAGGGTTGATCATCCTGCAGCGGGCCGCACTCCCTCTCTTGTCTCCTATACTAATCAGGTTAACGGAATGCAACTCCTAATTTCAAGCACTCAATATTTAATAAAGCTGTTTGACCTGGCAGTACATGATACCAATCCTCCCTCATCTCCAATGAGGGATCTAAACAGCCCTTCCACATGAAAGAGAGATTCATATGCACCTCCTCCACCGTTATCTATTGAATGCAATACTTATGGATGTTAAAAACTGTGTTTTGTTATTTTATTCTATGTTATGACTGCAAGGTTAAACCATTTTGTTGTACTGTAAATGTGCAATGACAATAAAGTTGAATCTAATCTAATGTGGCCTGCACGATATCAGAGAGAACAAAACCAGGCTAGATGACCACTTTGCCGAGCACCTGAGCTCTGTCCACTGTGGTCATCTTGATGTCCTGTTTGCTAGCCATTTTAATTTTCCTTCCCATTCCCACAGCAATTTTTTCTGTCTTCAGCCTCCTGCACTTGCAAATGCCAAGGAACAGCACCTCTTATTTCACCTGGGCACTTCAACAACCCAATGCCATGAACACTGAATTTTCCAATTTTGGGTAATCTGCAATCCATTCCTCTTTCTAACTACCTTGGTCCTATCACACGCACCCTTCTTATAAAACCCCCATCACCTTGTTTATTTCCACTTCCTCTCATCTCCTCCTTCTGCCCATCGTCCTCACCCTCCTCCCATTTCCCTCCTGCTACTCAGGACACCTTGCCCAAAAGTAAGCAAGCAAATAAAGACCAGGATTCCATTTCTAATATAGCGACCCATTAAAATTTGCTGCAAGTGATCCTTTGCAACGGAAACCTGTGGAGGTCATCAATGGATATGTTTAAGGCAGAGATAGATTCTTGATTAGTACAGGTGTTCGAGGTTATGGTGAGAAGGCAGGAGAATAGGGTTAGGAGGGAGAGATAGATCATCCATGATTGAATGGCGGAGTAGACTTGATTGGCCAAATGGCCTAATTCTGCTCCTATCACATGATCCTGTGTAGGATTTGCTCTTTTTGAAACTTACTTTATCATTGACCTCAGAGATTTGGAATAAGGAAGAGCAAGTTACAATATTACTTCAATTTTTCTGTCCCTCCAGTGACTAAAATACTACATTCCAGTATCTCACATGATCTAGTCTCAATGTCAAGACTGCTGATCTCACTAAAGTTTGCAAGGTCATACCGCAGCTCAAAAATGTGTTTAAACCACATTTAAACACTTTGAGAGTTCTCACCCCACAGAATGACAAAACAGTGCAATATGAACAAGGGCTGGAGGCAGTGGTTCCGAACTCTTCAGATAAAAAGAGGAAGCTTCTAAAGTGCTTCCTCCAACCTACAATATACCGTCACCTTCATCAAGAGGTCTCATTTCTTCTTTAAGTAGCTTCTCTAATATTATGGGGAAAAAAAGCTTTGTTCCCATTTCAGGTTTATAGAAACATAGACAATAGGTGCAGGAGTAGGTCATTCGGCCCTTCGAGCCAGCACCGCCATTCAATATGATGATGGCTGATCATCCAAAATCAACCCGTTCCTGCTTTTTTCCCCATATTCTGTTAGCCCTAGGAGCTAAATCTAACTCTCTCTTGAAAACAAGAGTACCAAGCCTTTATGTACCAAGGCTTCGTGGAACACATTATTGCATTATTGATTGGATATAATCTATGCTGTTCAACTGTCAGACGTTTGAATAAATATACAACTCCTTACCTATAACAATCTCTACTTCTGAACTCCATAGTTCCGCCTTGTCATTGAACACATGGCATCGGTACTGCCCCTGGTTGTCCAGATTAATTTTATTCATCTGTTTATAAATGAAGGTGTGTTTACACATAAGTTTCTTCAATGAACAAAATGTTGAACACTATGCCTGTGACAAGAGCAACCTTTTACATTCACACAGAGACGTATGAGGAGCAAGTTGCAGGCCATCCTCGACAACTCCGGGCACCCCCTCCATGAAATTCTGGAGGGTCAAAAGAGCACACGGAACAACAACCGACTCCTCTCCCTGCGCTGTAGAACGGATCGGTTCAAGAGATCTTTCACCCCTGCAGCCATTAGATTTTATAATACTGACTGCTAGGCTGTATGGGGATGCTTTGCATTTTTAATAGTTAATTATTGGGTCTTTTTAAGTATTTATTGCTTTCAGGTATTGTCCATATTGTATTTTATGTATATTTTGTCTGCTTTCGTTCTGAATGTGTGGGTTTGTTGGTTGTTGGCTCTTGGACATCTGAATTTCCCTGAGGGGATCAATAAAGTATTTATTATTATTGTTATTATTACTTGCAGAGAAGACACACATCAAAACCATGAATGAAGAGAACATTTGTGGGATTACCGCTTAGAATTTCTTTGGAGATATTTGTGGCTGGCGATGCTCTTAAAAGCAGCACAAATATAGAAAACCAACTTGAATGCACATAAAAATGGTTGATGCTTAAGTAAATAGCACTACACACAACAATTATAAATAAATAATTTAAATTAAGAGCAAAACGTTGCCACATGATCAAAAGTTTGATACCCTTCATGATGTTGATGGATGTTTCAAACTGCTTAAAACCCAAAGAAACACTTTAAGGTATGGTCATTAATATATATGAGAATTTGCACATTCTGATTTTTTTTTTTAATGTTCTAAAAAGCAGTGAAACAAGTGATGAGATTATTTGGTTTAATGATATTGATTGAGTGCTAAACATTGATGAGAGTGTCCATGCTTATCTGTAGATAGTGTTGTGGGATGTTTTACATTTACCTCAGAAGACAAAGAGGCCTTTTGTATAACATAGAAGGACACCAGCTCCAGACATGCATCATGCTTTTGCTTATGCATTGTGGTGTGAGCCAGGATGTTTAAAGCTCTGTAAGTCAAGTTTATTGTCACATGTGCAAGTTCAGTGAGGTACAAGTGCAACAAAAATCTTGCCTGCAGCAACATGACAGGCATATGGACTCAGACAACAACAAAAAACTATTATACATAATTCACACATATATTCTACAATTGAAAAGAAAAAGACTGAGCATAAAAAAAGTTATTTGTTCAAAACAATTAGGAAACAAACCCATGGTAGTGCAAGGGTTGGTCTGTCATGTTCCCTAGCATTAGGACAATCTTTGACTTTTATGAGGTAGTGAGTGTTCTGGGCAGTGGTGGACCTCCCATAGTACTCTGCATCATTTAAGTTCGGCAAGTGAACACAAGGTCAGGCAGAAGTAAAATGACAGTACTAGACAATCACACTATTGATTTCTAGAAAAGTATTGACCGGAGCACCAGGATATGGTGTTGGCACATCATGATGCAGCTGCACATGTCATTGGCGAGACCGCAGTTGAAGTGCTGTGTGCAGTTCTGGTCACCCAGCTAAAGAAAGGATGCAGAAGGGAATCACCGGGGATGTTACCTGCGCTTGCATGCTTGTGTTACAGAGAACAGTTGGATAGGCTGACACTTTTTTTACTTTGGAGCATAGGTGGTTGAGGGTGACATTTTAGAGAGCTGCACAAGGTCATGAGGGGCATGAATCAAGTGAACAATCAGTCTTTTTCCCCAGGGTTGAGGAACCTAAAACTAGAAGCTTGAGAGGTAGAGATTTAAGAGGGACCTCAGAGGTAGATTTTTCACTCAGAGGATAGTCCATATTTGGAAAGTTGCCAAAGCTGCCATAGAAGCAGGAACTTTTAAATGGATGGATATACATAGACAGGAATGGATTAAGGGGCTATGGGTCAAATGCAGGATAATAGAACTAGCCCACGATGCTAACTTGGTCGGAATAGTCATAGTGGGCTGAAGGGACTGTTTCCGTGCTGTACAGCTATCTCCAGATGTCACAATGAAACCTAGAACCTTGCCATGTGTTGTCATTGCATTATGGCATTCTATCATATTGCCAAAAAACAAAAAAAAATTAGAATAATCAACCTGAAATACTGAAGGTCCTGTCCCACTTATGCAATTTTCAAAATGTTGAAAATCCAGCGGCGACCAGAAAAAGGTACGACTCTTTGGGTGACTACTCACCACCAAACAGGCGACATGCCACAGGGTGACGCCTGTTTGGTCGTGAGTAGTTGACAAAATAGTCGACCTGCTGCGATTATGACGGGTGCCAGCAAGTCGCCGAAAAAAATGGAGTAAGTGTGACAGGCCTTTAACTCTTTCTTTCTTCATAGATGCTGTCAGTTTTACTGGGTATTCCAAGAATTTCTCATTTTATGAATGTCAAAGGTATCTCTGAGTACATTTCAAGGGCACATCTTCAGCTACCGTGGTTCCCTCAACATAGGTTTTCAGGTGGAGAAGGACAGAAAAAAGAAAATAGTGCATTTGAACAAAGTACATTATTCACGAATTTAAAAATAGCACTGAGGTATCAGAAACTACCTTGTAATGTCTTTCAGAGCCATTGGTGAGTGGTACCCCATTCCTCAGCCATTGATAACATGGCATTGGTACACCAATTGCAGTACATTCTATCATCAGTGTATCCCCTACCATCAGTTTTTGGGCTTGTGGCTGATTTATAATCTGGAGCCTGGTCTCATTGGTAAAGAATCTTGTTCCTGGAATGAAAACAATGTTATCATTATTAACTGCTCACTAATTAGGAAGTATATAAATATACAAAATCTTTGTCTATTTTAGAGGCAGATAGTAATAGCTTTAGGATCAAGAGAGAAAGTAACTGGTTGGGTGGCGTTGGCTGTTAAGGTTGCGCACAGCGGGCATATTAGCAAATGGTGATTGTGTGAATGTGTGTGTGTGGGGCCAGGTGATATAAAAGGTGATGGATGCACCATCGATCAAGTGGATTTTTGAATATGTAAGCACCAAACTATGAATGTGGTTGTGTTGCCATTCAGTTAACATAAGAATTTTTAAATCATATTCCTAATTTGTGTTATATTGGTGGTGGAGAAGATGTAATGAATACAAGAAACAAATGATGAATTGCAAGATACCTAGTCTCTGATGAGATAGACACAAAATGCTGGAGTAACTCAGTGGGACAGGCAGCATCTCGGGAGAGAAGGAATGGGTGACATTTCTGATCTCTGTCTCTGATGAGCTTGGGTAGTGAAGGTAGGTATTTGGCTAGCCTTAAATTATAATTTGACAGTTCTCAAAGATAGTATTTTTCATTGAAAAATAAAGAAACTTTGAGAAGGATGATTCAACCGTGGCTAACTGAAGAAGTTATGATGAGGTTGATGGTGTCAAGAAAGGTAGGGTTAATGAGTGGAGGTTTCAGCTATTGCGGGAGAGATTAGTTAGCCTGGAAGTCTGCATAGCTCATTTTTGGTGCAGATTGCTGTCTTCAGTGTAAGAATCTCTATAATTTCCTTGGCTAGAAGTATGCCATTATAAGATACATACACAGAGTAATGATACAGTGTGGAAACAGGCCCTTTGGCACAACTTGCC
Organism: Malacoraja senta; assembly: GCA_038087875.1. NCBI lineage: Eukaryota > Metazoa > Chordata > Chondrichthyes > Rajiformes > Rajidae > Malacoraja > Malacoraja senta. The sequence goes on from CM075977.1 coordinate 369,724,824, forward strand.
TATGTACCTGTCTAACTGCTTCTTAAATGTTGGGATAGTCCTTGCCTCAACTACCTCCTCTGGCAGCTTGTAGCATACATCCACCACCCTTTGTATGAAAAAGTTAACCTTTTACTGGTCCATGTACAGAATACATTTACAGCTCTGCCCTCAACAACCTTTTTGGTCACGTCTTCAAAAAACTCAATCACATTTATGAGACATGACCTCCCACGTACAAAACTATGTTGATTGTCCTTAATCAGCCCTTGTCCATGTAAATGCCTGTATATCCTATCCCTCAGAATACCCTCTAGTAACTTTCCAACTACAGATGTTAAGCTCACAGGCCTATAGTCCCTGCAGCCTTTCTTGAATAAAGGCATATTTGCCGCCCTCCAGTCTTCCAGCACCTCTCCTGTATTTAAAGACAACTCGTAAATACCTGGATATAAATGCAAGTATTATTCAATGCTTTTCATTGTAAATTGCATCATAATATAAAACACTTTAGGTTGTACAAATCATTGTTCTCACAAAGAGTTATAAATAAAACCAAATGTTTGTTAGGTTTTCACCAATGTGCATGTTTTTCATATCCACACAATGGCTGTCCAAAGTATTAAAGGGTAAGTCAACCTGGGAGATCATGATTTTCATGCCCAGACAACTTAGGCTACTGGAAGATTGCCCAAAATTGTACTTCTACAACAAATTTGAAAAACATATTTGTGTAAATTGGCAATCGGTTAAATGTAATGTACAGGCAGCCAACAAAAACTGAAAATGTTGGATGCTTGGAAGGGAAGGGAAATAGAACTGATTAAGTATCTCCAACATGAAGCATGGATTCTGTTTCTCTTCCCATTGATATGGCCTGACCTGCTGAGTATTTCCAACATTTTCCATTTGTGTTTTATACTCCCAGCATCTTTTTTTTTTGATTTCCGTTCAGTCTGCAAGATTTTGTTTTCGTGATAGGCCCATCCCAAGCAATAAATCATCTGAACAACTACTGGTCAGAAGTGATTAACAGTGTTTAATGTAAGAGTTAAACAGACTATATCAGCTAAAATGGAGTTGTCAGATAAATTAGCAGAACCACATTTCAAATCCTGCTCTGGAAAACAAGTAGATGTTTTCGAAGAATGCTTAGGTTAACGAAGGGACCAGTAAATCACGAGTCCGCCTGCAAGGTCACTAAGATAAACTTTGCTTTCCCAGAGACATCCGAGGCTAGCTCGGCGTCTGATAAGACATGTAACTCATGCCATTTTGGTACCAAGGAGGATAGCTAGTTTGACACATAGTCACCTGTTGTTCTTAGAGGTAAAACTTATATAAATGTATGCTTCTATCATTAGAGCATGAGCTTCACCTTTGGGGAGAGAAAAGAGCTTCATCAGAGGGGGAGACAGAGAAAGGAAGAGCTTGGACCATGGTGTGTGCCAGTGTCAGTCAGTACAAACAGGAGATTCAAATACGCTGAGGGGCGCAAGACCTGTTATTTTGCAATGTTACTTTATTGATAGTTGATAATTTTACTATCTTTTACTTTAATACATCATTATTTGTTCCCTTCAGCATGTGCTTTCTCCATTCATTGATTCAAATCCTTGAATCCTGTTTGTATTTTGAAACACAGTGGGACAATTATTTGTTCCCTTTATTTAGGTTAATTGAAGAATATTTTTTCTGGATCACAGCCTGGAGTGGTGACTTTCTCTAGCAATTGTTTAAAATCTTTAGAGAAAGAAACAGAGTCCAGCTTGAAGCGGCGTGCTTGTCCAAAACCCCGTCAATCGCTTCAAACATTCACTGACTCCGCTGCACCTTGGCTGCACTGTGTGCTACAAGATAGACTGGACCAACTTAGCAAAATTTCTTAGACTTTTATCCTTAGAAGGGCAGGAGATGCGGCAAAAGGTAAATTATGCACCATTTAGCTATTGTTGCCAAGTCAAAATCCTGGAAGAGTCAACCAATCAGTATTATGGGAGTTTGTGACAATAGACAAATTGCACCAATTCATCAACATCATCATCCTCAATGTTGTAATTAGAGATAGGTAATAAATTCCAGTTTTGAGAGCAATCCCCATAACTAAAGAGCTGACTTCTAATGTTAAGGATGGAGTCAAAGATTGCACCTTAATAAGTATTTGACAGGCCACACCCAGATTCAATCAATCAACTTCAGTCTTAGCTTTTGAACTGCTTCCTTTAAAATTATCTAGTCCCACAGGTAGCTGGTGGAGTTAGGCTTCATTGAGATTGACAGTGGCTGGCCTTTGTTAAAAAAACAAGTCATATCTATTTTTCTATTTGATGGGCACAAGGACTCCATATTTTATCGTGTTGATTATGGTTAGAGGTGACCAAGGGAGAAGTAGCATCATAACTGTTAGACGAGTAGTAAATGCTTAAGTAGCCACGATACGAAATGGAGAACTGACTTGGTATTATGGGACTTGACTATATTCCATTTCTTCTGTCTCACATTGAGAACCGACAAGTTGGGCCTCTGCTTATAAGTACTGATGCAGTTTGAGCTGGATACCCAACATCACCAATTACAAGCACCTTCGGTCTGGCTCATGGTCAGTGATTAGGGAGCATAGTAAGCACCATGGAATGACTCAGCTGTCTAATATCTGACCATAAAATGATTTAACTATGCCCTTGTATTTTGTAAAACATCTGATGTAATATATTTGAACAATTATTAATTAATTGGTAGTAAACTCAGACCTAGAGTCATAAATATCACCAACAATCTCTCTGAGACCAACCACATTGAAGCTACAGCCATAAAGCGCACCAACACCTCGACTTCCTCAACCTATCTTAGTGCAGTAATTTGACTTTTTCTCTGGAACTGCAAGGCAACAATGCTGAAAACTATATTCTGCCCTCTGGTATTTTCATCATTGTTCTCTGTTGCACTTGTGCATGGCTTGATTGGAATCACGTATAGTATTCTGTTTTAACAAGATTGCACACAAACAATGCTCTTCATTCTATCTTGGTTTACATGCTTACCTGACACCTGATGTTTCATTGCTTCCTAAACATAAAGGTCATAGAGTAGTATAACTGCAACTTATCAAGTCTCTGAATTGTTTTTCTATTTTATGTGGCTGGTCCAGTTAAGTTTCACGCCAAGGATGTTAATGGTGAGGAACTCATGAATAATAATAATTTAAAATTGAACATTAGGAGCATCTTAAACTTGCTTGTAATAATTATCACAGCCCAACACATTTTGCTCATGAGTTGCAAATGGAATAATATGCATTCAACAGTGAATAAGTCCACTTCTGACCCTTTGATATAAAGTTCCTTGATGAAGCAGCTCCAGATGGTTGGACCTATGACTGACCTGAGGATCTCCTGCAGTATTGCACTGGGATTGGGATGATTGGTCTCCATCAAACACAATCATCTTCCTTCATATTAATAATTCCAGGAGTGTTTTCCTCTTTCTCCCCATTGACTTTGGTTTAACCAGGACTTCATGAAGCCACACTTAAGATGTCTGGGCCACTCACTTTCACTTCAACTCTAAAATTCAGTTTAGTTTTGCCCAGATTGTGATGAGGTCTGATGCCACTTGCCCTATTAGGCATCAGTGAGAAGATAAATCAGTGATAAGTAAGTGCTACTTGATAGCACTGTCATTAAAACCTTCCATTGCCGCTGATGTCTGGACATAGACTGAAGGCACTAATTATCTAAATTAAATGTATCCTGCTTTTAGTAAATAAGGGCAATTGGGCAGTTTTCCACATAGTTGGTTAGATGTTGTAAAAGTACTGGAATAACTTGGCTATATGCATGAATAAAGACACAAACTGTGGAATAACTCAGCTGGTCAGACAGCATATCTGGAGAAAAGGGATCGGTGTCATTTCGGGCCGAAACCCTTATTCAGACCTTCTTCGGATATGCATATTCTGGAGTGGTGTGCAAGGCTTAGTATAATAGCCAGAATGTTGTCTGATTTCACAAACTTAATTGCTCCAGTTTTGTCACCTGTTTTCTGATATCATGTGGAATGGATTGGGCAGTTTCTGTAATAGTGATAATCTTAGGAGGAATGCCACCATAGAGTGGATGTGGAGAGGATGTTTCCATTAGGGGAGAGTGGGACCAGAGGGCATAACCTCAGAATAAAATGATGTACCTTTTGAAAGGAGATGAAGAGGAATTTCTTTAGTCAGAGGATGGCGAATCAGTGGAATTCATTGCCACAGACAGCTGTGGAGGCCGTCATTGGATATTTTTAAGGCAGAGATTGATAGATACCTGATTAGTAAGGGTGTCAAGGGTTATGGGAAGACGGCAGGAGAATGAGATTGAGAGGGAAAAATAGATCAGCCATAATCAAATGGCAGAGTAGATTCGATGGGCCAAATGGCCTACTTCTGCTCCTATGACTTATGAGGTGGTTCTTGGAGCATCTACCTCCCATGAGCCATTCAATTGTTCACCTTACTCAATACTACAGGATTGAAAAGCCTTCATTTGATCCATCTACCTGAATTCTTGCTATAACTATACAGGTTAAGACCTCGCCAGTTAGCATGCGTTTGCCATCCACAACAGCTCCACACTTGCAAGCCGAGCTATCGAATGGAACTCAATAATCATAGGTCAAATATAAAATACTTAATACCTGTAATGAATCATATCTGGAATAAACCATTTTGTTTTCCAATGATAGGCTGTTACATAGTATATTCAATAGCAGAAGTAATTTTCCAAGAACAACTCACCACAGGTGGCACTAAAATTGTAAACCTCTAGTTGTGCCCAGAGACTGAATTCAAAAACGTAGCCACTGTTCACTCTGCAGATGTACCATCCTGTGTCATTTATACAGACTGGATTAATCACAAGCTCAGGGGTGTTACCATTCAGAACCTGTTTATCAACAAAAACACATTGTTAAATAACTAATCAATTCCAAAAATATCTCATTATTATTTATAGGATGATGGCATCATAAGGAAGATCAGCATTTATTGGCCATTCATAGGTGGCAATGAGCAGCCTCCTTGAATTGTTATAGTCTTCTTCTGAAGTGGGGTTCGGGGTTTTAGATTCAGAAATCACAAAGGTATGGTGATTATATTTTCAGTCTCAATGACATGTTGTTGGAGGAAGACCCCCAGATGGTAGTATCCCCTGCTGCCTCCTACTCTTGTCCTTCATGATGGCAGAAGTCACAGATTCGAGAACCATTGCACGGAATAGCCTGGGCAAGTAGCGGCTGTGCATTTTACGGATAACACATCCATGGTGTGTGGATGGCTTAGGGAGTGAATGTTCAGAGCAGGAAATTTGCTGTCATCCAAGTGGACAGTTTAATCTTGGAATAGCATGGAAGGTCTCCAGTGTTGATGGAGCTGCATTCATCCAGGCAGGTAGATATTTCTTCCTCACTCTCCTAACATTGCCTTGTAGATGGTTTTAGGTATCTGAAGGTGAAATGGTTGCCAACTCCCTGCTTCTGATCTCTATCCACTTTACTAATAGTTTTCCCATGATATTCGTAATAAAAATTGGCAAAACCAGTCTTATTCACAACTGATTATTTTACCAAATTCCTACATTAGTTCTGTTATTGGATATTACGCGTGTTGGCAAATTGTCGGTTGATCACGCTACATGTAATCTGAGAATATATTCACTGAACTTTCAAAGACAAGCAGCCCAGAGGAGAAATGATTGATCATTCATATCAAGAGCATGTCAGGCTTGAAATTAGGGCATGCATTAGCTTCGCTAGGAAGGTTTCTCTCCCATTACTGTTAGAAGTTCTCAATTGAAGACTTCTCCAAGTTGTTATTGATTCAAGGTCAAAAGGAAGCTGATAATGGTTGCCACTGACCACAAAATCCTGCTCTTTGGTCTGCCAGAACAAGCACTATCCCAGTCTGATTTAGCTCAGGATTGGTCTGGAATCTATCTTCATGGATAGGGTGGGAAAAGTATACGAGAAAGGGCATCCTGTTCTATTATACTGGGTAGCCAATTCCCTGTTTAAACATGGGATGTATGATCCCATAGAGGGTCACTGGCAATTTATTCTCCTCCTCCCACTCATGCCTACTCCTGCTATTTCCAGTAATTTCTCCTCACGATGAGTATCCCTTTTCTCACTATTTTCCTCCCTGTGCTCTTGCTCTCCCAATCTCTAATGTAAAATCACTGAAATTTACAGCATAGGACAAATCAGTAGGTACCCGACTGATTTCTCCTGCTCCCACTGATCTCATATGAGACAACCATTTCCCCATTTAAATGTGTCAGGAAGAACTTGACCAATGTCAGGAGGGCCCCAAGACTAATGGAGAGAAAAATAAATCATCAGGGGGGCATCATTCTCCTGATCACATCCCATTGACCCTTCAGGCCCAGTTCTGGTAGTGTGGAAGGACTAAATTTGTGTCACCCGGAGATTTATGTTTCCCATTCCAATGGAGGAAAGTTGACGCCAGTAACTTCAGATGAACAATGGAAGATGGGGAAGTCAACTTACAAATATGTGGATACATGTTTTTTTGTTTTTTTTAATGTGAAATATATTTTGTATCCATCACCTCTGTATTCTTTCTGAACCATTGATATTCAACAGTTGGATATCCTGTTGCTTCGCAATAGAGTCTCACTGACTGGCCAGCCAGAACTGCCTGGGAAACCGGCTGAATGAGAATCTTCAATGAAGCTGGGGGGGAAAACAAGAGGTTCAAAGTCATTATCACATATGGTGAGCTGTGTCCGAACCTAACATAATTAAAACAGACTTGGAAGCATTCAAATGTCAAGCAGCATCGGTGAGAAAAGAAAGAGAATCAATGTTGCATGATACTAACTGGCGACTTTGTTTATGGTATTAATGAATTGTACATCTCCAACGGCTTTTTGGACTTCTACACTATGTGAACAACTTCATCTACTTTGGGAAAATGGAAAGACAAGCACATTTTAAGTTGCAAAGAGAGGAAGTTGGAGTGAACAGAGGAAACGTCTATCAAAGGTACACAAAAATGCTGGAGAAACTCAGCGGGTGCAGCAGCATCTATGGAGCGAAGGAAACAGGGAACGTTTCGGCCCGAAACGTTGCCTGTTTCCTTCGCTCCATAGATGCTGCTGCACCCGCTGAGTTTCTCCAGCATTTTTGTGTACCTTCGATTTTCCAGCATCTGCAGTTCCTTCTTTAACACAAACGTCTATCAAAGACTGAAGTAACAGTCATCAAGGAAACAATTACTTTAAAAATAGGTAATTGGGACACAATTGTATAGAAACAATTTAAAATATAATACATTTAAATAGAAAGTGGTAGCATACCTGAAATTGTGAAATCCCGAGAGTTGTAACGTGCCTAGTCCTAGATGAGGGCTACTCCTCCCATTTTTGCAAGATATTCTTGATTAGTACAAGTGTCAGAGGTTATGGGGAGAAGGCAGGAGAATGGGGATAGGAGGGCGAGACAGATCAGCCAGGATAGAATGGCGGAGTAAACTTGATGGGCCGAATGGCCTAATTCTACTATTTCTTATGACACCGTTGGAGCAAGAGCCCAAAGACAGAAAGGTCAGAGTTGAGAGGACAGAGAATTAAATGAGAGATTATTGGAAACTCAGCGCTGCCCTTGCAAACTGAACACAGGTGTTCTGCAAAGTAGTCACCCAACAACATTCAGTTTCTTTATGTGGAGATACTACATCACAAGCACCGTGTTCAATATACTAAGTTAAAGAAATGCAAGTGAACTGTGTTTCACCTGGAAGAGCTGCTCGAGTTACTGGAGAGTGGGAAGGAAAGAGATTAAAAGGGCAGGTTTGCATTTCACACTGTTGCTGCGAGATGGGATGTGGTTGGTGAAAATGGAAGAGTAGACAGTGCACTCACAGAGGGACCAGTCCCTTCACAATGCTGAAAAGTGAGGGTTAAATATGAAGCATAGATTCACTTGCATTTCTTCCAATTTAATGCGATGCAAATAATGCTCACGAAATGGGATCTTCTACACTGGAGAAACCATACACAGGCCGGCGATTGCTTCGTAGAATACCCAGGTACACATGTTGCCTCAGAGTTAAGAACTCATGATGCTAACTTCATGAACTCCACCACCACACCTGGCAGTGCATTCCAGCCAGCCACTGTGTTAACGTAACATGCACTCAAGATGATCTTTTTACAGGAATCCACAGATTTAAGACTTCCAATCAAGATGAGCTAAGTAACCAACCACTATTATCAGATGCTGAGAAATAAGAGGCTTGGGTAAACTTTCATTTTGGAAAGAACCTTGGTGATGTACCCCTGTAGCTTAGCCTTTAAGGAGGCCCAGTAGTGAACTGGAATACAGAATTTTTAAACTTCCACTCTTTTGTAAGCCGTTAAGGGTGTCTGGATATGTTTATCAACATTTTTAACACCAATACATTGAGCATCATCCATACATGGTGGTGTGTTGATACACCATCTGTACACCTTAAAACAGAACCAGTTGCTGCAACCCATGTAGAGCATTGAATCGCACATTAAATACTGCCTTTCACCTTATATAAGCAACTGCAAACAAATGTAGTGACATTCTTCATTCTGAAATTCTGGGTCTTTTAGCAAACGATTTTCTTGCATGTGAACACACAACTCAAACAAACCTGAAATTCGCAGAAGCTGAAAAGCTTCCGTGTGCCCCATAGCTTGAAGGAAATCCAAGAGGTCTCTCACGGTAACACCCCTACTGCCCATCAAGTGGAGCAAGCTTCGGCTGGGCTTCCATCTGGGTCCAGCGTTTTCAACGAGCATTTGTCTAGGTCCTCTGAGCTGGAGAGGAAATAATTACGTCTTCTTTGAGATTGTGAAAGAACAACGCAAAGTACAATACAAGAACAGGCACATCAGCCCACAATTCCTGTGCCATACATGAAGCCAAGATAAGCTAATATTATCTGCTTGCACATGATCCATATCCTTCCATATCTATGTGGTTATCCAAAACCCTCTAAAATGCCACTATCGTATCTGCCTCCTCCACCACCCTTGGCAGCACAATCCAGGCACCCACCACCCTCCGTATAAAATTTGCCCCACATACCTCCCCTAAACTTTGCCCCCTCTCTCACTATTGTTATGTACTTCTATCAGGTCTCAACACTGGTGCCCCTCAAAGATGCATTCTCAGTCCCCTACTATACTTCCTATATACTCACGACTGTGTGGCCAAATTTGGTTCTAACTCCATTTACAAGTTGGTGGATGACACCACTGTGGTGGGCTGGATCACAAACAATGACCACAAACATTTTATCCTTTAAAAATAGATTGGATGGGTAAATGGATGGGAAAGGAATGGAGGGTTATGGTCTGAGTGCAGGTAGATGGGACTAGGGGGAAGTATTATTTTTAATTTTTTTTTAATTAAAAAAAAATTTTTTTTAATGTTCGGCACGGACTTGAAGGGCCGAGATGGCCTGTTTCCGTGCTGTAATGGTTATATGGTTATATGGTTATATGGTTAATGACGAGCTCTTCCATAAGCTAAAGTACTGTCCAATGCATCTCTAACCATTAAGGACATCGGACTTTATGTCTCTGGAATTGGTGCGTCACAATGCTGAGAACCATATTCTGCACTTTGTATCTTCCCCTTTGCTTTACCTATTGTACTTGAGTTGATTTGAGAATGGTATTACCCGATGGTAATAATTGGATTGATATAACCAAATTGGCAAAATAGATCCAATAATTGATATTACATTTAGCAAAAGGTCTAACTAACTTAATGCACCAATGGACCCAAGAAGGGAATCTAGATTAAAAACATTATGTTGTAATATAATAAACACAAGCAAGTTACCATGAGAGACTTTGAGGAAATAAGTATAACATATTGGAGAGACAAAATAAATTATTGCCGTCATCACCTTCCACCTCCTCCGCCTCCACCACCCGCTCCTTCCTGAATCTTATGTAGATTGTGCGCTATATCTTAAACCTGAAACATGTTCACACCTCACTGCTGAGCTGTCAGACCTGCTCCAGCAATTCAAGTGATCATGGTCAAACTAAATGTAACCTCAACTCTGCATTCCTATTTCCCCCATGGTAACTTTTCAATTCCTTGCTCACCATATATCCATCTACCTCTGCCCAAAAATATTCACATACTCTTAATATTTCCACCGTTTTTTCACAAAGTTAGTTACAAACACTCATGACCCTTTGTAAGATGATGTTTTTACATGGATAGGAAAGGTTTAGAAGGATATGGGCCAAAAGCTGGCAGGTAGAAGCAGTGTAGATAAGGCATCTCGGTCGGCCTGGGCAAGATTGGGCCATAGGGTCTGTTTTCGTGCTGCATGACTTGAGGACTTCAGGAGTCCTGACCCAAAACGCCACCTATCCATGCTCTCCAGATATGCTGCCTGGCCTGCTGAGTTACTCCAGTACTTTGTGATTTTTAAAAATCTATAAAACATTGGTTCGGCTACATTTGGAGTATTATATGCAGTACTGGTTACCCAATTAAAGGGAGGATGCAGAGGCTTTGGAGAGGATTCAGACATTTATCTCTGGATTGGAGGGCATTAGCTGCAAGCAGAGATTGGACAAATATGGATTGTTTTCTCTGGAATGTCGTAGGTCACAGGGAGACCAAATAGAAGTATATAACATTATGAAAGGTATAGATAGGGTAGGCAGTCAGAAGGTTTTTCCCTGGGTGGAAATGTCAAATATTAGAGACATAGCTTTAAGGTGAGACAGGGAAAATCTCAAGAAAACACAAAGTACTAGAGGAACTCAGTAGTCAGACAGCATCTGTGCAGGGAACAAACAGATGATGTTTTGGTTTGGCTCAGGTATGTGTCTCGAAAATGCTGTTGGTGGAAGCAGACACAAAAGTTGGTGTTTTTATAAGGCTTTTTAGAAAGACACATGAATATGACGGAATGGAGGGATATGGGTCATCTGCAGGGAGAAGTGTTTAGTTTAATTTGGCATTATGTTCAGCACAAGCATTGTGGGCAGAGGAGTCTGGTCCAATGCTGTACTGTTCTCCATTCTACATCCATGAAATGTCGTAAGTCACTCAGTTCACAGGCAATTAGAAATGAGAAATAAATGCTAGCCTAATCCTAAACTTTAATAAGTGTATTAAAATGGTTATCAGGGTAACTTTCAGCGATGTTTCCTTGTTATTACCACCAAATTGAGTCACCTTTAGCAAAGGGCGAGTTTTGCTTTAAAATGCAGTTCTTGTTAAAAAAATAGAAAAACACAGAAAATGGTGGAAAATCTCAGCAAGACAGGCAAGAGATACTGAATTGACGCTTCAGATTCCCAATGTGTGTAGTTTGGCATTGATTTGTACTTGCTATATAAGTCATCTGTAGGTAGAATAAAGTAGGTAGAACAAGGTCCAATATTTCTCCTGACAATGTTACCTGAGCTTGAAACGCTTGTCAGCTCCCACGATTTCCGCCAGCTTCCTCCACCCACGACCATCGGTCTTGTCCAACAGGTCGCTTAATTTCTTTAGCGTGTGTTCCTTCAGGCTGTTGATGTTGGACGGCGGGTGCTGCATGGACTCTGCCATTGCAGCGAGTGGGTGAAAAGGAGCACGCCTCCAGCTCCGGCAGCCGCCGCCGCCCACCGCACCTGGTAAACGGTGCACCTTCAGTCACTCTTCAACCGCTGCTCTCCAACCAACACCTTTCAAAGCACACAAAAAGTGTAACACTTACTGGAATCGGTGACTTCAAACAGCTGATGTCGAACAAAAAAAATACAACGTAAAGTGTGCAAAGTTAATCTCAGACAATCCTTTATCCCATTCACGATCTCGCTGCTCCATTTAAATCATTCCTCTCCCAGTATTAAACCCATCACATCTCTGCTTGCCGTCGCACTCGCCGATTAACCGACGTGTTTAAGCACAGCAAACGACATGGAACTCTCTGTGAAAGCCGGTGAACCACACACTTCCTGGTCCTAAGCAGATACATTACTGAATCACTTCATACAGGCACACCCCAGCAACAAAGGCAGCTGGGATTTGTAGTTCTCATAGAAACATAGAAAAATAGGTGCAAGAGTAGGCCATTTGGCCCTTCGAGCCAGCACTGCCATTCAATATGAACATGGCTGATCATCTAAAATCAGTACCCCGCTCCCGCTTTTCCCCATATCCCTTGATTCTTTAGCCCTAACAGCTAAATCTATCTCTTGAAAACATCCAGTGAATTGGCCTCCACTGCCTTCAGTGGCAAATAATTCCACAGATTCACAATCTCTGGGTGAAGAAGATTTTCCTCATCTCAGTCCTAAATGGACAACCCCTTATTCTTACACTGTGACCTCTGGTTCTGGACTCCCCAACATCGGGAACATTTTTCCTGCATCTAGCCTGACCAATCCTTTAAGAATTTTATATCTTTCTATAAGATCCCCCCTCATCTTAAATTCCAGTGAATACAAGCCCAGTCTACCCATTCTTTCATCATACGTCAGTCCTGCCATCCCAGGTGAACCTACGCTGCACTCCCTCAATAGCAATAATGTCCTTCTCCAAAGTAGGAGACCAAAATTGCACATAATACTCCAGGTGCGGTATCACCAGGGCCTGTACAACTGCAGTAGAACCTCCTTGCTCCTAAATTTAATTTCTCTCGCAATGAAAGCCAACATGCCATTAGCTTTCTTCACTGCCTGCTGTACCTGCGTGCTTACTTTCAGTAACTGATGTACAAGCACACCCAGGTCTCGTTGCACCTCTCCTTTTCCTAATCTGACACCATTCAGATAATAATCTGCCTTCCTGTTCTTGCCACCAGTGGATAACCTCACATTTATTCACATTATACTGCATCTGCCATGCATCTGTCCACTGACCCAACCTATCCAAGTCACCCTGCAGCCTTATAGCATCCTCATCACAGCTCACACTGCCACCCAGCTTTGTGTCATCCACAAACTTGGAAATATCACATTTAATTCCCTCATCTAAATCGTTAATATATATTGTAAATAACTGGGGTCCCAGCACCGAGCCTTGCGGCATCCCACTAGTCACTGCCTGCCATTCTGGAAAGGACCCGTTAATTCCTACTCTTTGCTTCCTGTTTGCCAACCAGTTCTCTATCTATGTCAATACCTTACCCCCAATATCACATGTCTAAATTTGCACACTTATCTCTTGTGTGGGACCTTGTCAAAGGCCTTTTCAAAGTCCAGATACACCACATCCACTGGCTCTCCCTTAGCCATTCTACTTGTTAGTCAGGCATGATTTCCCCTTCATAAATCCATGCTGATTTTGACCAATCCTGTCACTGCTTTCCAAATGCGCTGCTATAACATCTTTAATAATCGACTCCAGCATCTTCCCCACTACTGATATAAGGTTAACTGGTCTATAATTCCCTGTTTTCTCTCTCCCTCCTTTCTTAAAAAGTGGAGTTACATTGGCTACCCTCCAGTCCACAGGAACTGATCCAGAGTCAAGAGAACATTGGAAAATGATCACCAATGCATCCACGATTTCTAGGCCCACCTCCTTGAGTACTCTGGGATGCAGACCATCAGGCCCTGGGGATTTATCTGCCTTCAGTCCCAACAGTTTACCTAACATCATTTCCTGACTAATGTAGATTCCCTTCAGTTCCTCCCTCTCACTAGATCCTTGGTCCCCTAGTATATCTGGTAGATTGTCTGTGTCTTCATTCGTGAAGACAGAACCAAAGTATTTGTTTAACTGTTCTGTCATTTCTTTGTTTCCCATTATACATTCATCTGTATCTGATTGTAAGGGACCTACATTTGTCTTCACTAATCTTTTCCTTTTTACATATCTAAAGAAGCTTTTAGAGTCCATTTTTATATTCCCTGCAAGTTTTCGTTCATGCTCTTTTTCCCCCCTCTAAATTAACCCCTCTGTCCTTTGTTGAATTCTAAATTTCTTCCAGTCCTCCGGTTTGCTGCTCTGGTCAATTTATATGCCTTTTCCTTGGATTTAACACTATCCTTGATTTCCCTCGTTAGCCACGGTTGAGCCACCTTCCCCGTTTTATTTTTTTCGCTGGAAAGGGAGGAACAATTTTGGAGTTCATCCATGCGGTCTTTAAATCTTTGCCATTGCTTGTCCCCTGTCAACCCTTTAAGTATATGTTGTAGGGAATTTTGAAAATTGTAAGGAAGATGAGTAGGTTATAGTTTGGTTAACCCTGGAGCTCACATACTGGGAGCATGATGGGAAAATGCCCAATAATGTAGTCAGAATAGCAAAGCTAAAACATTCTGATGAAGAACAGGCTTCCTTATCAGTAGGGGGGTGGATAGTTCATTGTAGTTCTGTCTGGGTTCTTATCTGTTGCAATCTTACATTACAAGCTGCTCTTGGTCAGTGTTTATCAGGGAAGTCTTCCAAAGGTTAACAAATGACCTTTTTACGAGGGTGTTCCATTTGGCGGGGTTATCTGGACATTGATGGTATCTACATGTGAGATATGTGGGTGGGAGATTTCCAAACAACAGGAATCAACGAGGAACAACAGGAAACAACAGGAAACTCAGGATTAAAGTTAACTTTGGGGAACCACAAAGATTATAGGTCACAGAGACTTGGATTAATGACTGTTCATTTCAACTCCACAAGTAACCATTGTGTCATGAGGGTATAAGAATCCTACAATTACCAAAGGATTTTGAAGTCGTTTGAGCTTGCTCACACTGCTTCCCAATGTACATTGCTAAGGCCTTTATTAAACCAACTTGTTCCATGGACTCACCACTGATCTATGAGTTGTTTTATTTTGTGTCTTGTGCCTATCTGAGTAAAGTCAGTACAACTCTGTATCTGAGTAAAGAACAAAATTACAACAGTATAATTTGCCAGTCTATCCTAGCTAATTTCCGTCTCATACCTTCATAGTCTCCTTTCTTTCAGTTCCGGACCCCAGTCCCTGAATTAATTGTGTCACTCTACATCCTATGCAGAATTCCACCATATTGTAGTAACTATTGCCCAAAGGGCTCTGCACAACAAGATCGCTGACTAATCTTCCTCATTACACAATACCCAGTCTAGGATGGCCTGCCCTCTAGTCGGTTCTTCTACATATTGGTTTAAAAAACCATCCCGTATACATTCCAGGAAATCTTCCTTCTCAGCGCTGCTGAGGGATTGGCTGAGATTGAACTGATCTGATTCAGGAACTAAAGACATCAGTAACTTTCTGTCTGAGCAAGGCCCTTACTCGAAAAGGGCCCTCTGCCCCTACCCAAAACATCATCTAATCATGTCCACCATCATCTATCATTGCAGCAGCACAGCCTTTTGTCATCTGAGGAAAAGGGTGTTTGAATATCAAGCCCAATGATGTGGCATAAAGTTTGAGGTCTACTGAGCAGGAGTGATACCTGCCCACCTTTTTGCTTATGAGATCTGGGCTACATAGTAGGCACTTAAAATTATTGCTAATGCTGTCTTCACAAGATCTTCCAAATACATTGCAAGGATAAGTAAACAAACATCAGCCGCCTTTTCTTGGCCAACGTCCTCAGGATAAGCTATTAGACAATAGACAATAGGTGCGGGGGTAGGCCATTCGGCCCTTCGAGTCAGCACCACCATTCAATGTGATCATGGCTGATCATCCACAATCAGTTCCTGCCTTCTCCTCATATACCCTGACTCCGCTATCTTTAACAGTCTTATCTAGCTCTCTCTTGAAAGTATCTAGAGAACCGTCCTCCACCGCCCTCTGAGGCAGAGAATTCCACAGACTCACAACTCTCCGTGAAATTGTGTTTCCTCATCTCCGTTCTAAATGACTTACCCCTTATTCTTAAACAGTGGCCCCTAGTTCTGGACTCCCCCAACATCGGGAACATGTTTCCTGCCTCTAGCATGTCCAAACCTTTCATAGTCATATGTTTCAATAAGGTCCCCTCCCATCCTTCTAAATTCCAGAGTATACAAGCCCAGCCGCTCCATTCTCTCAGCATATGACAGAACCGCCATTCTGGGAAATAACCTTGTGAACCTATGCTGCACTCCCTCAATAGCAAGAATGTCCTTCCTCAAATTTGGAGACTAAAACTGCACACAATACTCCAGGTGTGGTCTCACTAGGGCCCTGTACAACTGCAGAAGGACTTCTTTGCTCCTATACTCAACTCCTCTTGTTATGAAGGCCAACATGCCATTTGCTTTCTTCACTGCCTGCTGTACCTGCAAGCTTACTTTCATTGACTGATGAACAAGGACACCCAGATCGCATTGTACCTCCCCTTTTCCCAGCAGGAAAAATGTTCCCAATGTTCCCAATGTTCCCAATGTTGGGCGAGTCCAGAACCAGGGGGCCACAGTCTCAGAATAAAGGGGAGGCCATTTAAGACTGAGGTGAGAAAAAACTTTTCACCAAGAGTGTTGTGAATTTGTGGAATTCCCTGCCACAGAGGGCAATGGAGGCCAAATCACTAGATGGATTTAAGAGAGAGTTAGATAGAGCTCTAGGGGCTAGTGGTATCAAGGGATATGGAGAGAAGGCAGGCACGGGTTATTGATTGGGGACGATCAGCCATGATCACAATGAATGGCGGTGCTGGCTCGAAGGGCCGAATGGCCTCCTCCTGCACCTATTTTCTATGTTTCTATGACACCATTTAGATAATAATCTGCCTTCCTGTTTATGCTACCAAAGTGGATAACCTCACCTTTATCCACATTAAACTGCATCTGCCATGCATCTGCCCTCTCACGCAACCTATCCAAGTCATGCTGCGTTCTCATAGCATCCTCCTCACAGTTCACACTGCCACCTAGCTTTGTGTCATCTGCAAATTTGCTAATGTTACTTGTAATCCCTTCATCTAAATCATTAATATATATTGTAAATAGCTGCGGTCCCAGCACCGAGCCTTGCGGTACACCACTAGTCACTAGTCACTGCCTGCCATTCTGAAAGGGACCTGTTAATCGCTACTCTTTGTTTCCATCTGTATATAGTCAAACAGCAGGGAAACAGGTCCCTTAGACCAAATCGTCCATGCGGACCCAAGCTAATCTGATTTTGCCAATCCTGACCCATATGCCTCTAAATCTATGTTCCCGTCCAAAATAATTTCATATGTTGTTATATCTAACACCAGACTCACAAACAGGTACTTTATTCCAAGCTCTGCCGCGGGGCAGAGGAAAAGATCCAAAGAAGCCCCCTTTAAGAATTGCAACATCCTCACTCTCTTTTGGGAATTCTTGGACCATGATTCTGCAAAGTGGAGAAATGGTATTCAGAACCTTGCATTCCATTCAATGGGAGCACATAGAAATGATGGAAGGAGCACAGCATCTCTGAATAAAGTACATTTGTCTGCCTCATCACACATCTCCTGCGCTCTCTGTGGAAGTCTGTAATTCCCACATTGGCCTCATCAGCCAGTTCAAGACCACAAAACTGGAGCAGATGTAAATCAAGCTTAATTCTGAGGTACAGCCTAAGAGGCAGAAGAAAGAAACATGAGTTTTACCAAGAGGCAAAAGAATCTGCACACACTTCTTAAGAACTGTGTACACAGCAGACATCTTACGGTAGGAAGTTGTCTACTACCGTAGACAACTGTCTACTACCAGTGGAAAGGAAGGACATTAGCTTGGAGGATGTGGAATAGGTATGGGTAGAGCTGCGAAACACTAAGGGGCAGAAAACGCTGGTGGGTGTTGTGTACAGGCCACCTAACAGTAGTAGTGAAGTTGGGGATGGCATCAAACAGGAAATTAGAAATGCGTGCAACAAAGGCAAAACAGTTATAATGGGTGACTTCAATCTACATATAGATTGGGTGAATCAAATTGGCAGGGGTGCTGAGGAAGAGGATTTCTTGGAATGTATGCGGGATAGTTTTCTAAACCAACATGTGGAGGAACCAACGAGAGAGCAGGCTATTCTAGACTGGGTATTGAGTAATGAGGAAGGGTTAGTTAGCAGTCTTGTTGTGCGTGCCCCCTTGGGCAAGAGTGACCATAATATGGTTGAGTTCTTCATTAGGATGGAGAGTGACATTGTTAATTCAGAAACAATGGTTCTGAACTTAAAGAAAGGTAACTTTGAGGGTATGAGACGTGAATTGGCCAAGATTGACTGGCAATTAGTTCTAAAAGGGTTGACGGTGGATATGCAATGGAAGGCATTTAAAGACTGCATGGATGAATTACAAAAATTGTTCATCCCAGTTTGGGAAAAGAATAAATCAGGGAAGGTAGTGCATCCGTGGATAACAAGGGAAATCAGGGATAGTATCAAAGCAAAAGATGATGCGTACAAATTATCCAGAAAAAGCAGCATACCAGAGGACTGGGAGAAATTCAGAGACCAGCAGAGGAGGACAAAGGGCTTAATTAGGAAAGGGAAAATAGATTATGAAAGAAAACTGGCAGGGAACATAAAAACTGACTGCAAAAGTTTGTATAGATATGTGAAGAGAAAGAGATTAGTTAAAACAAATGTAGGTCCCTTACAGTCAGAAACAGGTGAATTGATCATGGGGAACAAGGACATGGCAGACCAATTGAATAACTACTTTGGTTCCGTCTTCACTAAGGAAGACATAAATAATCTTCCGGAAATAGCAGGGGACCGCGGGTCAAAGGAGATGGAGGAACTGAGTGAAATCCAGGTTAGTCGGGAAGTGGTGTTGGGTAAATTGAATGGATTAAAGGCCGATAAATCACCAGGGCCAGATAGGCTGCATCCCAGAGTACTTAAGGAAGTAGCTCCAGAAATAGTGGATGCATTAGTGATAATTTTTCAAAACTCTTTAGATTCTGGAGTAGTTCCTGAGGATTGGAGGGTAGCAAACGTAACCCCACTTTTTAAGAAGGGAGGGAGAGAGAAAATGTGGAATTACAGACCAGTTAGTCTAACATCGGTAGTGGGGAAACTGCTAGAGTCAGTTATTAAAGATGGGATAGCAGCACATTTGGAAAGTGGTGAAATCATTGGACAAAGTCAGCATGGATTTACAAAAGGTAAATCATGTCTGACGAATCTTATAGAATTTTTCGAGGATGTAACTAGTAGAGTGGATAGGGGAGAACCAGTGGATGTGTTGTATCTGGACTTTCAGAAGGCTTTCGACAAGGTCCCACATAAGAGATTAATATACAAACTTAAAGCACACGGTATTGGGGGTTCAGTATTGATGTGGATAGAGAACTGGCTGGCAAACAGGAAGCAAAGAGTAGGAGTAAACGGGTCCTTTTCACAATGGCAGGCAGTGACTAGTAGGGTACCGCAAGGCTCAGTGCTGGGACCCCAGCTATTTACAATTTATATTAATGAACTGGATGAGGGAATTGAAGGCAACATCTCCAAGTTTGCGGATGACACTAAGCTGGGGGGTAGTGTTAGCTGTGAGGAGGATGCTAGGAGACTGCAAGGTGACTTGGATAGGCTGGGTGAGTGGGCAAATGTTTGGCAGATGCAGTATAATGTGGATAAATGTGAGGTTATCCACTTTGGTGGCAAAAACAGGAAAGCAGACTATTATCTAAATGGTGGCCGATTAGGAAAAGGGGAGATGCAGCGAGACCTGGGTGTCATGGTACACCAGTCATTGAAAGTAGGCATGCAGGTGCAGCAGGCAGTGAAGAAAGCAAATGGTATGTTAGCTTTCATAGCAAAAGGATTTGAGTATAGGAGCAGGGAGGTTCTACTGCAGTTGTACAGGATCTTGGTGAGACCACACCTGGAGTATTGCGTACAGTTTTGGTCTCCAAATCTGAGGAAGGACATTATAGCCATAGAGGGAGTGCAGAGAAGGTTCACCAGACTGATTCCTGGGATGTCAGAACTTTCATATGAAGAAAGACTGGATAGACTCGGCTTATACTCGCTAGAATTTAGGAGATTGAGAGGGGATCTTATAGAAACGTACAAAATTCTTATGGGGTTGGACAGGCTAGATGCAGGAAGATTGTTCCCGATGTTGGGGAAGTCCAGGACAAGGGGTCACAGCTTAAGGGTAAGGGGGAAATCCTTTAAGACCGAGATGAGAAAAAACTTTTTCACACAGAGAGTGGTGAATCTCTGGAACTCTCTGCCACAGAGGGTAGTTGAGGCCAGTTCATTGGCTATATTTAAGAGGGAGTTAGATGTGGCCCTTGTGGCTAAAGGGATCAGGGGGTATGGAGAGAAGGCAGGTACGGGATACTGAGTTGGATGATCAGCCATGATCATATTGAATGGCGGTGCAGGCTCGAAGGGCCGAATGGCCTACTCCTGCACCTATTTTCTATGTATCTATGTCAGGCAGAAGTCCATAAGTGGTCTCCGCGAATGCAATGGAGCCAAATGCTCCTTCTAGGGGAAAATGCTTAAGTCACATTTACCGAGAATGTAAGGATCCCCACTTTGCTGTCGAAGTCTGCAGTGCAACAGCAAAGTGTCATGAGGAATAAATCAATAGAAGCGGCCTGCAAGTATCCTGAGGTATGGTTTCTGAAAGTCAGCTGGGTCTATAGACACTATTGAGATAAAGAAGTTGGCAGTTAATAAACAAGGTGATATGACCTACTGCAGTACTGAAAGGAAACAATAAAGAAAGGAAACTTCATTCCATCAAGCAGAAGATTGTTGCAAGACTTTTGATTTTTGTTACTTCTTCCTTCTTTTAGTCTCTGCTTTTCTCTTCCTTATTCTACCCTCGATCTCTTGTTGCGTGGAATCATCTGTGGCTCAATATATTTGTTTCTTGTTCATTTTTCTTCTACTTTAGACAAAACTCCACCAACCTATCATTGGCACAACGTTCAAAAGTTCCCAGATTGACATTGTTAATGTTTATCAACTGACCATCTGAAGAAGGGTCTCGAGCCAAAACGTCACCCATTCCTTCTCTCCAGAGGTGCTGCCTGTCCCGCTGAGTTACTCCAGCATTTTGTGTCTATCATCCTGCAATTTTCATTGTACACATAACACTGTCTGAAGGATGAGATTAAAAAATTCAAAGAAATGTCATCATTCATTTCATTCATCATGCATTTATTAGCATAATTAGGGATCAGGGGACAGCACATCTAATATTGATGTACATCACACTATGAAACAGGTTATTTAATAGGAATAGGAATAAGAATAGGAATAGGAATACTTTATTGTCACATTTGACCAGGCACAGTGAGATTCTTTGCTTGAATACACAATGTATACAAATAGCAGCCAGCTACAGTGCTGACAAAGTTACAAAGCACGCCGGCTCCCCCTTTTGTCCCCCACCCCCCAGCGGTTCCCCCACACTGGGTCCCCATTGTCCTTTGTCCCCTCCCCCTCCCTTATTGTCCTTCCCCTCCTGGCAGCCCCCCCCTCCCCATGCCGGATCCTCCTTTGTTCTTCCCCTGCCCCCTCACGGCGGTCCCCCCACACCGGGTCCTCCATTGTTCTTCCCCCTCCCTGATTGATAATAGTAATGTATTGCAGACCTAATGGTTTTGATCTGTGTTGAGCTCTGCTGTTGGAATAACTTAAGTCACGCACAGTGATTAAGATCCAAAGACTTTATTAGCATTACAGCATTGGTAACTTCATCTGAACACATACAGTAACTCAAGACTGAGGGAGAAAGGGAAGAGAATCTTTCTGTTAAACTAGTGGGCGGAGCTACAAAGCATGCTTCATAACATGAGTGACACTGATCTACATCCTCCCTCTTAAAGAATTAAATGTCAGCACAAAACCATTGACTAAATAAGGCATGCATAGCAATTGATAATAAGCTAGAGGAAGGTCAAACATAGCCCGGGTACTTCACTGTAGGCTTGCAAACATGACCAGCACGTGTGCGATAAAAAACATCTCCGTTTTTCCCCACCGGGGACAGAGCCGGTGGCTTCACAAGTGACGGAGATTGAACCAACATTCCAGGTGATGAAACAGGGGACTGCAGCGCAGGTGGAGGGGGCGTCGCCACTGGCAGAGCAGCTGCTCCAGAAGTGGGTTGTTGTGCTGGTGTAGGCGGATCAATGCCGCTGGACACGGACGGAAGTACACTTGTACTGTCTGGATAATACAGAGGTGGAGCCAGCTCATTTACAGGCAGGATATGTTGTTTGTTACCCCTATAGGTGCCGCCATCAGCACTGACCAGATATGAGCGTGGCTCAGAAGCAGTTCCAGAAATTACACCGATACGGTCATGGCCTTTGTCAGTTTGTAAAAGAACCACCTGCCCCATGGTTAATGGTGGAAGCGGCCTACTTGTTTTGTCATACAACTGTTTTTGAATGTCACGCTTTTGTTGCAGCCTGGACTGGACTTCCGATGGTGGAACCACCTGCGGGATCAATGCCTGATCTGCCACAGGCACCGTGACTCAGGTCTGCCTTGACAATAAACGTTGAGTGGGTGAACCCAAAATGGGGTCGCGGGAGTTGTTGTGTAGGTTAAGCAGATCCAGGTACATGTCGGAATTAGCTCTGTGCGACCATTCCATAAGCTGTTTGGCACTCTAGACAGCCCGCTCAGCTAGTCCATTCGACTGTGGATATTCAGAGCTGCTGGTGATGTGGTGAAAACCCCAGCATGCAGCAAACTCCTTGAAGAGTTAGCTGGTAAATTGACTGCCGTTATCAGATAACAGTATGCACGGAGCTCCGTGGTCTGCAAAATGGTGAACAATTTTTAAAACTACCCCGCGAGAAGTGGGGCTGCCAAGAAAATCGATGTCAAACCATCCTGAATACAAATTGACAAGCACCAGGTACTGCTTGCCATGCCATTCAAATATGTCAGTTGCCTCTGTAGACCACGGGAGGGCAGGAGCCGGCTGTGAGAGATGGTGCCAAGCTGTTACACACTGCACAGGACGCCACATTCTCTGTGATGTATTCAGCCATGCCAGGCCAGTAAAACATGTTTCTTGCCCATTGGGCGGTGGCTTCAGCGCCTGGGTGCCCTGCATGGACAGCGTTAAAATACTTGCTGTGCAGCAAAGCAGGGACCACAGCCTTGTGTCCTTTAACAATAATGCCATCCTGCAGCACGGACAGCAAAGAAAGGCCGAACTGGCAGCGGAACATTGTAGTGTTTGTCTGGCCAGCCGCGCTTAATGACGGAGGCGAGCGACCGTAAAGTACTGTCGGCAGCAGAGTAGGCAACCAAGTCCTCCACACAGGACGAGGGAATAAAGGACACAGTCATTACGATAAAGTCATTATCCGGTGAGGACGGACCCTCACAGGTCTTTCGGGGTGCACGCGAGAGAGTGTCAGCCATGTGCATATCCTTACCACATTTGTAGGGCAGAACAATGTCATATTTTTGAAGTTGCAGCAGCATCCGCTGCAAGCGCCCTGGAGAAGCATGAATCGGTTTGTTAACGATGCTGATCAGAGGTTGGTGAACAGTTTCAATCGTGACCGTATGTCCGAAGATAAAGTTGTCAAATTTCTTGCAGGCGAAAACAACTGCTAGCAGCTCTTTTTCAATTTGGGTATAGCGTTGTTCTGTGTCAGTCATAGTGTGCGAGGCATAGGCAACAGGCTTACTGCCGCTACCGTCTGGTCTCCAAGTGGAGGCGTGGGTTCGTATCTCACTTCTGACACCATGTTGAGCTCTGCTGTTGGAATAACTTAAGTCACGCACAGTGATTAAGATCCAAAGACTTTATTAGCATTACGCATAGGTAACTTCATCTTAACACATTACTCAAGACTGAGGGAGAAAGGGAAGAGAAGCTTTCTGTTAAACAAAATAAAGATTAGTCATAATTGAAGAGAGGAAATAAAGCTAGAAGTGTTGATAGTCAGCCTATCAAATACCCCCGACCCCCCCTGTATTCACCCATGACCTGCCATGCTTTGTCCTACCCTTCATACTTCTAACTTTATTTCCTCCCACCACCGCAGTCAGTCTGAAGAAGGGTCCCGGCCCAAAACATCACCTTTCCAAGTTCTCCAGGGATTCAGCTTGACCTGCTGAGGTACTCCAGCGTTTTGTGTCTTTCTATGAACTATGCACCGCCTTGGTTGAACTATGAGCTATTTTGCACTAATATTGTTTTTTTGTTAATTTATCAGGTTTTTTGTTTTTGTTTATCGTATTATCCCTGAGTGTTGTGTTTACAGGCTTGCTGTGCTGCTGAGAATTTCATTATTCCATCGTTGGTACAGGTGACAAGTAAACATTCTTGACTCTTCTCTCTTGACTCTTGAATGCAGTACATTGTTAGAAAGGAGATACATAGATACATAGAAAATAGGTGCAGGGGTAGGCCATTCGGCCCTTCGAGCCTGCACCGCCATTCAATACGATCATGGCTGATCATCCAACTCAGTATCCCGTACCTGCCTTCTCTCCATACCCCCTGATCCCTTTAGCCACAAGGGCCACATCTAATTCCCTCTTAAATATAGCCAATGAACTGGCCTCAACTACCCTCTGTGGCAGAGAGTTCCAGAGATTCACCACTCTCTGTGTGAAAAAGTTTTTCCTCATCTCGGTCTTAAAGGATTTCCCCCTTATCCTTAAGCTGTGACCCCTTGTCCTGGACTTCCCCAACATCGGGAACAATCTTCCTGCATCTAGCCTGTCCAACCCCATAAGAATTTTGTACGTTTCTATAAGATCCCCTCTCAATCTCCTAAATTCTAGCGAGTATAAGCCAAGTCTACCCAGTCTTTCTTCATATGAAAGTCCTGACATCCCAGGAATCAGTCTGGTGAACCTTCTCTGCACTCCCTCTATGGCTATAATGTCCTTCCTCAGATTTGGAGACCAAAACTGTACGCAATACTCCAGGTGTGGTCTCACCAAGACCCTGTAATCACTGGAATTTAGGATGAGAGGGCATCTTATAGAAATATATAATATTCTTAAGGGATTGGAAAGGCGAGATGCTGGAAAAATGTTCCCATGTTGGGGGAGTCCAGAACCAGCGGTCACAGTTTAAGAATAAGGGGTAGGCCATTTAGGACTGAGATGAGGAAAAACCTTTTCAGCCAGAGAGTTGTGAATCTGTGGAATTCCCTGCCACAGAAGGCAGTGGAGGACAATTCACTGGAAGTATTCAAGAGAGAGTTGGATATAGTTTTTAGGGCTAACGGAATCGAGGAATTTGGGGAGAAGGCAGGAATAGGGTACTGATTCTGGATGATCAGCCATGATCATATTGATTGGCGGTGCTGAATTGAAGGGCCGAATGGCCTACTCCGGAACCTATTTTTCTATGTTTCTATCTGTCATTTACAGTGGGAAGAAAAGGACCTGACGTTCAACATCACATGCTTGATTTCTTCACTATAGGCAGCTGGTTCTGAACTGTTAGTGACGAGTATTTATTCCCAGCTCCCCTCATCTCATCCAAGATTTGTGTATCATTTGAGACACGTTTGAGACCTCCCAGAGCGCGTGTGCGCTGTATCAATTACAAGTTGCGAAGAGGAAGGCATATAAATAGATCAATGCCCTTCAACACATCGTGTGAGATAAAGTATGACCGGTAATCTTTTCATCGCTCGGAAAGATACAAGAAGGTATGTCTAGAGCTTCTGGTCAATCTTTCATTTGGGGATCTTAGCCACTGCTTTGCATTTTTTAGGTTTAAGGCTATACACCATCTCGCGTCTGTATATAGTTCTCTACATGATTCAACAAAAATACTTTTATGGCGAAATCATACAAACACGCTTACATTTCCTGGGGCTTAACAAGATATTTACTGAGAAACGTGCATGTATTCTCGTTAGTTTGATTTACTTTATAGAGTTAAGAAATCGCATGTGCTGAAACAAGAGTTATCTATTAAAGTTTGAAATGTTTAGAGGAGGAGGAATAACAGAATTACATTCATAACGTTTCACGGCGAAAAGGCTACAGTGCAATGAAAGAAGACCACCAGATTCTTAAGTGAATGTTTAAATAGATATGCCACAGTTGGCAATTAGTGATTGCATTCGTAGAGATACCAACTATCTAGGGAAAGTAGGCTCCAATCACCAGCGAAACTTCGAATCCAAGAAAGCAGCCCGTTGACCAGTCTGTTTCTTCCTGACAAACGAAAACAAGATCCAGCAAATAGATCGTTCGTCTTTTAAATTTATTTCACTTGCCTTTTGTTTTAACCTCAGGTACTTTGCATTTGTTAAAGCTAGGAATGTTAATCGTTAAAAAAACACACACAATCTTCTGGAGGGACTCGGTGGGTCGGGCAGCATCTGTGGAGGGAAATTGACAGACTCATCGGGTCGGGACTGTTCTTCAGACTGATGGATTCCATTAGCCCGATGATAGGTCCCGACTTGAAACACTTTCTGTCCATTTCCCTTCACTGACACAACGAGTTCCTCCAAGTATGTATTATTTTGCTCAAGATTTCAGCATCTGGAGTCTTGTATGTCTCGACGAATGTTTATCTGTGGGACGCAACGCTGTTTATAGCCCTCACAATCAGAAGCAAGGTTCCCAGAGGGGCATTGCAGTTAGATATAAAGGCAGATAATGCCGGAAACACTCAATAAGTCGTGCAGCGTCTGTGGGTGAAGAAACAAAGTTAATGTTTCAAGTGAAGACCCTCAGTAGATAGTATCTGTGGGAAAATAAACAGTTCAGGTGGTAGATGCTTGGGTATTTTACCTGTAATGTTGACGGTTTCTCTTTCCACAGATGTTTCCAGCCTTTTCTGTTTTATTTCAGATATTCAGCCTCTGTATTTTTAAATATTTCCTTATGCTATAGTTGGATGCGAATCAAACTCCATCTATTGCTTAACCACAGTCCTCAGACAGATAGAACATAGAATAGAACAGAAACAGGCCGTTTGACCCACAATGTCCATGCTAACCATGATGCCAGGTTAAAATAATTTCCTCTTTCTGGTGGGTATATGGCTGCCAGAGAAGGTAGTTGAGGCAGATACTAAAATAGCATTTAAAATACATTCAGACAAGTATATGGATAGGAAAGGTTTAGAGGGATATTTAGTTTAGTTTTGTTTAGAGATACAGTGTGGAAACGGGCCATTCGGCCCACTGAGTCTGTGCTGACCAACGATCACCCATACACTAGTTCTCTGCTGCACACGAGGGACAATTTACAAAAGCCAATTAACCTGCGCTTCTTTGGAATGCGGGAGGAAACTGGAGCACCCGGAGAAAACACCACGCAGTCGCAGGGAGAACATGTAAATGCTGCAAAGACAGAAACCGTAGTCAGGCCATGTGAGGCAGCAACTCTTCTGCTGTGCCACTGTGCAGCCCCTTAATGGGCAAAACACAGGCAGGTGGGACTATTGTAGATGGGGCATCTTGGTTGGCATGGCTGATTGAGCCAAAAGGCCTGTTTCCATGCTGAATGACTCTACCTGTAAATAATCTATGTAACACCATTCACTGCATATCCAAAAATCTATCTGAAATATCACTATCGTATATGTCTGCACAACTACCCCTGGTAGTGTGTTCCAGGCACCCATCGCACTTTGTGTAAAGCAAAATTGCCCCGCTCATCTCCTTTAACATTTTCCCCTAGAATGCGAAAGCTCCATGGAGGCCTCAACATTGATTCCATGCTGAGTGTCTAGCACCATGAGTCACAGTCTCAAAGAAAAGGGCCACTTGTTCAACAGAGAGACATGAAGAAATGTCTTCATCCAAATGAATTTTCTACCTAAGAGGTAGAGAAGCGCAAAGGGCTGAATGACCTAATTTGACTTTTCTTTCTAATGTTTTTACGTTCCTCGATCACAGTCTCAAGGGTGGTAGTGCATTAGTGTACAGCTCATAGCAAAAGGTCCAGAGTGCCCTTGACATTTCTGTTTTCTCCAGTGTTGATGTAAAATCTCAATCAAAACATGAAAAATCCCTTTGGCTCCATAGATGGTGCCTGACTCACAGTTTCCCCATTTACTTGTTTATCTTTGCTTCAGATTCCATCACCTGCAGTTTTGTGTATCTCCATAATTCTTGATTTCGCCTACGGCCTAAAAAGTGTCAGTTTCAGTCTTGGTATGTACTCAGTCAGAGTCATACAGTGTGGAAACAGGCCACTTGACCCAATTTGCCCATGCTAACCAACATGCCTCACCTACACTAGTCTCACCTGCCTGCATTTGGCATTTTATCCTTCTAAACCTATCCTTCCATGTACCTGTCCAAATGTCTTTTAAACATAGTGATAGTAGCTGCCTCAACTACCTCCCCAGGCAGTTCGTTCCATATACCCACCACCCTTTATGTAAGAAAAGTATCCCTCAGGTTCGTATTAAACTTTTCCCTCCTCACCCTAAAGCTATGGTTCACAATTCCCTCCTCTGGGTACAAGACTGTGCATTTACCCAACCTATTCCTGTCATGTAATTATAAAACACTACAAGATCATCCTTTTGTGCTCCAAGGAATAAAGTCCTAGCCTACTCAACCTCTCCCTATAGATCATTTTTTTGTGCGGGAAAACATTGACACATGCTGTATCACCGGAATGAGTCCTCAAGCCCCAAATGTTCACAATCTTTATTAATGATTTCGCTGAGAAGACCGAGCATAATATATCAATGTTTGCTAATGATACAAAACTAGTCTATTTTACGGTTGCATAAAGAATTCACGCAGGCTAATTGAATTGACAGTGGCAGTCTAAACTGTTTTTAAAAAATGTGAATGAGAAAACATAGAAAGCTGAAATACTTTTTAAATGGTGAGAGATGATAAAGTGTTATTCAGAGGGAACGGGATCCTGATTTTAGATGATCAGCCATAATCATATTGAATGGCGGTGCTGGCTCGAAGGACCGAATGGCCTAGTCCTGCACCTATTTTTCTATGTTTCTAACTAGTATCCTTATACGTGAATCATTGATATTTAACATGCAGATACAGCAAGCAATTGGAAAGGCAAAAGTATCTTATGTTGCCATTGTTGCAAGAGAATTTGATTACAAGAATGAGTGAATCTGGAATATTGTGTACAGATATGATTACCTTACATTAAGGAAAATAGATGATGTTTCACTTGTCTTGGGTGTCTAAAACTGGGGGTAATGCTCTCAAAATAAGGACAGACATGAAACAGATTTTTTTCCATTGGAAAGTGAAACCTGAGGGATAACTTTTTCACTCAGAGGGTGTTGGGTTTATGAAATGAGTTGCCAAAGGAGGAAGTTGAAGCAGATCCACTAGCAACATTTGAAATACATTTGGATATCAAAGATTTAGAGGGATGAACACAAAATGGCTTTGGAAACATGATTATGCTGGGAATGGAGGGATATAAGGAGGTCTATAAGAATGGGAGGTCTGAAGAAGGGTTCTGACCCAAAACATCACCTATTCCTATGCCTGGCCCGCTGAGTTACTCCAGCATTTCGTGTCTACCTTTTGAGTAAACCAGCATCTGCAATTTCTTCTTACACAGGGATATGGGCCAGATGCGGGCAAATGGGATTAGTTTACTTGGGGCATCTTAGTCAGTATTGACGGATTGAGCTTAAGGGTCTGTTTCTTTGCTGAGAGACACTGAGGTCATGAATCTTTGGAATCCTCTACCCAAAATGGCAGTGAGTGTTCAGTTGCTATATTTATATATTCAAGGCAAAAGTTTGGGATAATGAGGGAATGGAAGGATTGGGATTAAATCAGGAAAGTGATGCTGGAGTAAAAGATGGGCCATAGTCCAACTGAATTGTTGAAAGCACAAAGGGACAAATAGCCCACTACTGGAATTTTCAGATTGCTAATATGAAAACTGAACTTGGACAGAATCCTGAAACTCTGGTTAACCATGTTTCTGTACCATGGTGTATTGAACATACACCAGCACAAATACAGGAAATGGCCCTTCGGCCTACAATGTCTGTGCCAAAGATTATGCCATGTTAGTCTAATCTCCTTTGCCTGCACATGATCTACATCCCTCCATTCCCAGCATATACAGGTGCCTATCCAAGAGGTTCTTAAATGCCACTATTGCATCTGCATCCACCAGCTCCCCTCGAAGCGAGTTTCAGGCACCCACCACTCGGTGTAAAAGACTTCCGCCACACATCTTTAAACTTTGCCCCTCTCGCTTTAGCTCTAGTCTTTGACATTTCCACCCTGGGATAGGATTGTCTACCCTATCTATGCCTCTCATAATTTTATAAACTTCTATCAGGTCTAAATAGTTCAATAATAGGGTCAACAATGTTATGAATCTCTGGAATCTATCCAAAATGGCAGTGAAGATGCAGTTGTTATTGCTCCAAGGCAAAAGTTGATAATATTTTGGATATTAAGGCAATCAAGGGATTGGGATTAAATCAGGAAAGTGATGCTGAGATAAAAGATGGTCCATGGTTTTACTGAAAGGCTGATGCAGCACAAAAGGACAAATGACCCACTCCTAGTGTTTTTCATATTGTTAAAACGATAAATGAAACTGGACAGAATCCCATTTCTGTAGTGTGTTTTTTTAAAATAGTTTTTCCTATGTTTGAATTTAAGGGAAATAAAACAATTTGTAACTATAATTTTTAATTTTTTATCTGTAACCATGATGTCATTTGTATCTGGCCTCAAAATTATTTTCTTCCCATCAACTGAAAGTTTACAAGACTCTTTGTGCAAGCTCATGCTATATTAACAGTCTATCCACTTGCACAATCCTCTTTCACATTTTCACTGAGGTCCATGGAGCTTTTCCCTGCTGACTGGCCACAAGATCATTTTGTAGTGCTAGTTTTCATCGATTGCACTTTATTAACCTACCACTCAGGGCATAAGGATCAGAATTATTGCGTCATTGTAAATTAATTCACATTCTTAGAGTCATGGAGTCATAGAGTGATAGTGTGGACACAGGCCCTTTGCCCCAACTTGCCCACACCGGCCAACAATGTCCCAGCTACACTAGTCCCACTTGCCTGCGCTCGGTCCATATCCCTCCAAACCTGTCCTATCCATGTACCTGTCCAATTGTTTCTTGAACAAAGGGATAATCCCATCCTCAACTACATCTTCTGGCAGTTTGTTCCATACACGCACCATCCATTGTGTGAAAAAGTTATCCCTCGGATTCCTATTAAATCTTTTCCCCTTCACCTTGAACCTATGCCCTCTGGTCCTCAATTAACCTACTCTGGGCAAGAGGCTCTGTGCAACTACCCGATCTATTCCTCTCATAATTTGGTACACCTCTATAAGATCACCCCTCATCCTCCTACGATCCATGGAATAGAGACCCAGCCTACTCAACCTTTCCCTATAGCTCACACCCTCTAGTCCTGGGAATATCCTCATAATTATTTTCTGATCCCTTTCAATCTTTCCTATAACATGGTGTCCAGAACGGAAAACAATGTTCTGAATGCAGTCTCACCAACATCTTATACAACTGCAACATGACCTCCCAACTTCTATACTCAATACTCTAACTGATGAAGGCCATAGTGCCAAAAACCTTTTAGACCACCTTATCCACCTGCGACTCGACC
Source organism: Malacoraja senta (assembly GCA_038087875.1). NCBI lineage: Eukaryota > Metazoa > Chordata > Chondrichthyes > Rajiformes > Rajidae > Malacoraja > Malacoraja senta. Next base: position 369,756,287 of record CM075977.1, read on the forward strand.
TTCAAGGAACCAGGCACCTGAACTTCTAGATCCCTCTGCTCTACAACACTACCCAGAGGCCCACCATCCTGCCCTTGTCCAACATCCCAAAATGCAACACCTCACACTTCTCTATATTAAATTCCATCAACCATACCTCCACCCAACTGGCCAATCGATCCAGATCCTGCTGCAATCTTTCACAACCATTTTCACTGTCTGTAAAACAGTAACTTTTGTATCTTCAGCAAACTTGCTAATTTTGCCCTGTATGTTTGTATCCAAATCATTGATGTAGATGACAAACGGTAACGGGCCCAGCACCGAACCCTGAGGCACACCACTAGTCACAGGCCATCTGTCCGAGAAGCAACCTTCAACCATCACCCTCTGCTTCCTTCCATGGAGCCAATTTTCTATCCATTCAGCTGCCTCCTTGTATTCCATGCGATCCAACCTTCCAGAGCAGCCTTTAGATGAAGGGATTACATAACATTAGCAAATTTGCAGATGACACAAAGCTGGGTGGCAGTGTGAACTGTGAGGAGGAAGCTATGAGAATGCAGGGTGACTTGGACAGGTTGGGTGAATGGGCAGATGCATGGCAGATGCAGTTTAATGTGGATAAATGTGAGGTTATCCTCTTTGGTAGCAAAAACAGGAAGGCAGATTATTATCTAAATGGTGTCAAGTTGGGAAAAGGGGATCCTAGGTCATCAGTCAATGAAAGTAAGCATGCAGGTACAGCAGGCAGTGAAGAAATGTTGGCCTTCATAACAAGAGGAGTTGAGTATAGGAGCAAAGTCCTTCTGCAGTTGTACTGGGTCCTAGTGAGACTACACCTGGAGTATTGTGTGCAGTTTTTGTCTCCAAATTTGAGGAAGGACATTCTTGCTATTGAGGGAGTGCAGCGTAGGTTCACAAGGTTAATTCCCAGTATGGCGGGACTGTCATATGCTGAGAGAATGGATCGGCTGGGCTTGTATACGCTGGAATTTAGAAGGATGAGAGGGAATCTTATTGAAACATATAAGATTATTAAGGGTTTGGACAAGCTAGAGGCAGGAAACATGTTCCCGATGTTGGGGGAGTCCAGAACAAGGGGCCACAGTTAAAGAATAAGGGGTAAGCCATTTAGAACGGAGACGAGGAAACACTTTTTCACACAGAGAGTTGTGAGTCTGTGGAATTCTCTACCTCGGTGGAGGCCATTTCTCTGGATACTTTCAAGAGAGAGCTAAATAGGGCTCTTAAAGATAGTGGAGTCAGGGGATATGGGGAGAAGGCAGGAACGGGGTACTGATTGTGGATGATCAGGCATGATCACATTGAATGGCGGTGCTGGCTTGAAGGGCTGAAAGGCCTACTCCTGCACCAATTGTCTATTGCCTACCATGCGGAACCTTGTCATCCTCCTCTCATCTTCCATTCCTTAAACCATAAACTACACCCTGGCCTCCAGGCGTTCATTTTATGCACTGACTGTGAACTTTGAAAATGCTTTGTAACAAACAGTTAGAAACTCATAGGAATTCCACTTTTCTGTTTTTTAAAGGTCAGTTGCATCTCATTTGTATAGTCCACTTAACAATTCATTCAGAGGATTTCTAAATTTAAAATAGTTAATTGAAATTTAGAGCCGAAATAGCCAATCACACTATTTTGTTATAAAGAGTTAAAGAAGGAACTGCAGATGCTGGAAAATCGAAGGTACACAAAAATGCTGGAGAAACTCAGCGGGTGCAGCAGCATCTATGGAGCGAAGGAAATAGGTAACGTTTCGGGCCGAAACCCTTCTTCAGTGATAGGGGGTGGGGAGAAGAAAGGAAAAAAGGAAAAAGGCGGAGGAGGAGCCCGAGGGCTGGGGGAGGGGAGGAGACAACCAGATGGCTGATGAAGGGGAGGGGACAGCAAGGGCTAGCAGAATTGGGAGAATTCAATGTTCAAGCCCCCAGGATGTAGACTGCCCAAGCGGAATATGAGGTGCATTTCCTCCAATTTACGGTGTTGCTCGCTGTGGCCATGGAGGAGACCCAGGACAGAGAGGTCAGATACGGAATGGGAGGGGGAGTTGAAGTGCTGAGCCACCGGGAGGATTGTTTTGGTGCCACATCCTGCACCCACACACAACTGACTGACTTCATCCGCTTCACCACCAACTTCCATCCGGCACTCAAATACACCTGGACCATTTCCGACACTTCCCTACCATTCCTTGACCTCACTATCTCCATCGCAGGTGATAGACTCCTTACCGACATCCACTACAAACCTACCGACTCCCATGGCTATCTGGACTACACTTCTTCCCACCCTGCTTACTGTAAGAACTCCATCCCCCACTCCCAATTCCTCCGTCTACGCCGCATCTGCTCCCAGGATGAGGCGTTCCACACCAGGGCATCTGAAATGTCCTCATTCTTCAGGGAACGGGGGTTCCCCTCCTCCACCATAGATGAGGCTCGCACCAGGGTCTCTGCCATACCCCGCAACACTGCTCTCTCTCCCCTTCCCCCCACTCACAACAAGGGCAGAGTCCCCCTAGTCCTCACCTTTCACCCCACCAGCCGTCACATACAACAAGTGATCCTCCGTCAGTTTCGCCACCTCCAACGTGACCCCACCACTCGCCACATCTTCCCATCTCCCCCCATGTCTGCCTTCCGCAAAGACCGCTCCCTCCGTAACTCCCTTGTCAATTCTTCCCTTCCCTCCCATACCACCCCCTCCCCTGGTACTTTCCATTGCAACCGCAAGAGATGCAACACTTGTCCCTTCACCTCCCCCCTCTACTCCATTCAAGGACCCAAGCAGTCGTTCCAGGTGCGACAGAGGTTCACCTGCATCTCCTCCAACCTCATCTATTGCATCCGCTGCTCTAAATGCCAGCTGATCTACATTGGTGAGACCAAGCGGAGGCATGCCGATCGTTTCGCCGAACACCTCCGGTCGGTCCGCAATAACCAACCTGACCTCCCGGTGGCTCAGCACTTCAAATCCCCCTCCCATTCCGTATCTGACCTCTCTGTCCTGGGTCTCCTCCATGGCCACAGCGAGCAACACCGTAAATTGGAGGAAATGCACCTCATATCCGCTTGGGCAGTCTACATCCTGGGGGCTTGAACATTGAATTCTCCCAATTCTGCTAGCCCTTGCTGTCCCCTCCCCTTCATCAGCCATCTGGTTGTCTCCTCCCCTCCCCCAGCCCTCGGGCTCCTCCTCCGCCTTTTTCCTTTTTTCCTTTCTTCTCTCCACCCCCTATCAGTCTGAAGAAGGGTTTCGGCCCGAAACGTTACCCATTTCCTTCGCTCCATAGATGCTGCTGCACCCGCTGAGTTTCTCCAGCAATTTTGTGTACCTACACTATTTTGTTATTGTTGATTAAAATAATAAAATTGTTAATGAGAAATAACCCAATTGCAAATGATCTGAAGGCATTCACAAGACCACCTATGAAAGCAGAAATTGAGCTATTTGAACAAGCTACCCTTCTGAAAATTCCTGTGAACCAGAATTCTGCTTCTTTAAGAAAATACTTCCTTCACATACTGTGGTTTTTTGCTACATTTGGAATATTTTCAGTAATTTCTTTCATACGTTTTTTGCCTTGTGCCCTTTTAATGAGTGATGTTTTCAAAGTAATTAGTCTAGTCCATCAGGCAAACCAGCCCCCTTCCCCACTAAATGATTCTACCTACACCAGCTGCCTTGGGAAAGCTGCCAACATAATCAAGGAACATCCACACCCAAGGAACATCCCACTGCAGCTCTTGCACTTTTTTATATCTGTACTTTCTCTCTAGCTGCATCACTTTATTCTGCATCCTGTTTCCTTTCTCTTCTTGCACCGCCTGTTGTACGCAAGTATGGTTTGATTGTTCTCATTGCATGTTATGATTTACCTTGGGTTAGCATGCAGAACAAAGTTTTTCACCGTATCTCAGTACACATGACAAAAAACAAGCCAACACCAATACCTATTGCAGGTACAATGGACTGTTGTTCGCCTGCACTTATGCCCAATAAAGCTTTCAATTCATTTGGTTATCTTCCAAAACTGTGCAGCTGGACATTTCCGATTGTTTTGCAGCTTTATAATATGCAATCACATTTAAGATATTTTCTACAACGTTGCATTACTGCATTAGAAAGAAGTATTCACCAGAATACTAAAATGTTGTATTAATATTCTGTTGAATATAAAATTCAAGGGTGGCATAGTGGCACAACAGTAGAACTGCCATCTCATAGTGCCAGAGACCCTGGCTCTATCCTGACCTCAGGAGCTGTCTGCGTGGAGCTTGCATGTTCTCCCATTGACCACGTAGATTTCTTCATGACAATCCAATTTCCTTACATATGGCAAAGACATGCAGATATGTATGGTGAATATCCTCTGTAAATTGCTCCGAGTGGGATAACCTAGAACTTATGTGAATAGATGATCGATACTGACTATTGACTCAGTAGACCTGATTCCGTGCGGCGGCGCGGATTACTGCAGCGGCCCCTACAGCCCGTATGTCTTTTTTTTATTTTTGTCTAGTTAAATGTAGTTGTTTGTGTTTTTTTGTACTGTTTTAATTGTGTATATGTGGGGGGCGGGCGGGGGGTGAGGGGGAAACTTAAAAAACTATTCCCTGCACGGGAGACCAGACCTTTTCCCTGTCGGGTCTCCGTTGTCGTTGGGGCCTAGCTCCGTGGAGCGGCCTCCGATCGGGACGACCTGGGGGCTCCAGTCGCGGAGCCTGTGGAGCTGCGGACTTACCATCCTCGGAGCGCGGGGAGCGGTGGTGACTCGTTGCTGCTCACTCCGGACCTCCAGCTGCAGCTGCAGACCCGTGGACTGGGACATCGGGAGCTCGCGGGTCCGGGTGAGAGACCGCTTTCCAGAGCTCCCGCAACGCAACTTCTCCAGCTCGTGTCGCGGGGTTGGAACGACCCGGAGCGGGGCCGTAAATCACCCGGCGCGGCTTTAATGTTAAAGCCACGGGACATTCCAGCGTCCGCCGGGGCTCCAACTTTGTGACTTTTGGGCCTGTAGCGAGGCGTACACCGCCCGGCGCAGCCTCAACGGCCGTGGGACTTAACATTGCCTGCCTGGGGCTTCAACATCGGGAGAAAAATGGTGCAGGGGAGAGAAAAGACTTTGCCTTCCATCACAGTGAGGAGGAGATTCACTGTGATGGATGTTTGTCTGTAAATTGAATTGGTTGTGTGTCGTGTAAGAATTGTTTTGTTTGTATGGCTGTGGAAACAGAGTTTCGTTTGAGCCTCTTTGAGGTTCAAATGACAAGAAATAAAAATAAAATAAATCCATGCTGTATGTTTCGATCAATATCTGACAAAAAGCTTCACAGATATACATTCAACTGAATCTTGACAGTATCTGTCTCATTTTGAGATATTAATGCAGGTTTGGTTAGAAAGTTTATTAAAGGAAGAAGGGAGTGAGGAAGAGGAGAGAAGATATCTGGGAGGGATCTCGGGAACAGTTAAATGAGCGGAAGGCAATGTCACCGATGGAGAAGAAGTGGAAAGAAGATGTCAAAGGGAACAGAATTGTGGGACAAAAAGACAAAGTGCAGGAGTGAATCAGCGGGTCAGGTAGCATCTCTGCATAACATGGATAGACAATGTTTCAAATCGTTCTGAAGAAGGGTCCCATCGTGAAAGGTTGCCTATCAATGTTCTCCAGAAATGCTGCCTGACCCGCTGAGTTACTCCAGCACTTTGTGTCTTTTTTTTGTAAACCAGCATCTGCGGTTCCTTGTTCCTAGCTGCAGCAAGGTGTTGGCCCAAACTAGATTACAGAGATAGGAAAGGGCAAGGGTTTAGAAAGGTTTGAACACGGGGAATGAGAATTTAAAATTTGATCTGATTTTGGACCAGGAGCCAAAGCAGAAATTACAGGGGTAATGTTGAATACTATTCTTCTTGCGTTTGAGTCAGCAGAAGTCCGCAGCAGGGTGATGCCATCCGATTCGACATCCATAGGTGCCCGCCTTAAAAAGGGCGCCTGCTCCTGGTTGGCGCCAAGCTGCAGCGTTGCTGCTGTCTCTGGTTGTTGTCGTTCGCCTGACTGAGGTCAGTTGACAGGGCTCACCACGAGGAGGTCGACAACATGAGCCCCTTGAATAATGTTGAATCTAAATGAAGCTGCGGAACTGAATTGTATACTTTGGGGAAAACGTAGGCTGGTTAGGTGAGCATCAGAATAGTTAACTTTGAAGGATAGAAATGTATGAATGAGGCTCATGTTTTTTTGGTCTTTCTTCCTAAATATTTTGAAGAATAAAGGGCCTGTCCCACTGTACGAGGTAATTCAAGAGTTCTCCCGAGTTCTCCCCTGATTCGAGCTTGTGTAATGTACGTAGCGGGTACGTAGGGCTCGTACGAGCGTACGAGTAAAAAGTAACCATTTTTTTCATCATTAGTATTTTTTACTCGTGGACATTTTTCAGTGTTGAAAAAACGTCACGAGTTTACCGGATTTCCCGAGTACCTACCGTTACTCGTACGAGCTGCTACTTGACATCCACGAGCTCCTACGGACCCTTGTGGGACAGTGGGACAGGCCCTTTAGAGTTCTGATATTTTTACGTCAATGATACAAAAATATTATTGTCATTGATTCATACTTTTTGCAACTGTATTAAAGAAATAACAGAATTTGGCAAAAATGAAGACCAAGTGTGGGACTAAAATTATTCTTTATATTAGCATCCCCACCCAACAGGAATGCACTCTTTTTTTTTTATTGGTCCTTTTTATTAATTTTCTGTCTTACAGGTGCATTTCCCACAATGTCTGCAAAGGCTGCTGCCGAATCATCTCCTCGCTTTATCTCCACCTTGAAGTCGCAGAAAGTGATTGAGAATGTTGATGTCCTACTCTCCTGTTCAGTGTCCGGTAAATAAACTACACAATCTTTGGAGAACACCTATACTGTATGTTGTGCACTAGGAAACATTATGAGTTACCCATTGAAATTGTGTTTCATTAAATTTAACAACTCTAAAAGAGCCCTTTCTATCATTCAGAAATTTAACAGTTGCTGTGAAAAAATCCTACGATTAGGATTAATTTGATGTAATTGGAGGCTATAAATACCTGTTCACATCTGTGTCAACTTCAGATAGAGTGGGTCTCGACCCGAAACGGCACCTATTCCTTCTCTCTTGTTGCATGCTATCCAGCCACGTTTTACGGTGATGGTCGGAGATAAGGAGCAGCCAGAAGCAGCGAGAGCGAGTATTGGCGGGAAGTAGGTGAGTTAGAGGGAAAGAAGATTTAAAAAGAACGCCAAAGGCCCAGGTTCAAGTAATTTACAAATTAGCCCTAAAGTAGTTGATGAGGTAACAGATGAAGAAGTGCAGCTGTAGCAGAGCGGCCTGGTTGAGGTGAAGTGCCTTGGTGAGTAAAGTGTGAGTCTTTGGCTCGGGAGAAGTACCTTGGTGAGTAAAGTGTGAGTATTTGGCTTGAGAGTCTTCGACGAGGAGGCTGAGGCAAGGAGGCTACATAGGAGGCTTCAAAATTTGTGATTTTTTAGTCCATTGAAGAAATTTAGTCCATTGAAGAAATATACATCAATGATTTGGAAGAAGGGATTCAAAGTAACATTAGCAATTTTGCAATGACACAAAGCTGGGTGGCAGTGTGAGCTGCGAGGAGGATGTTATGAGAATGCAGGATAACTTGGATAGGTTGGGGGAGTGGGCTGATGCATGGCAGATGAAGTTTAATGGGGATAAATGTGAGGTTATCCACTTTGGTAGCAAAAACAGGAAGGCAGATTACTATCTAAATGGCGTCAAGTTGGGAAAAGGGAAGTACAATGGGATCTGGGGGTCCTTGTACATCAGTCTATGAAAGTAAGCATGCAGGTACAGCATGTAGTGAAGAAAGCGAATGGCATGTTGGCCTTTATAACAAGATAAATTGAATATAGGAGCAAAGATGTCTTTCTGCAGTTGTATAGAGCACTAGTGAGACCACACTTGGAGTATTGTGTGCAGTTTGGTCCCTTAATTTGAGGAAGGACATTCTTGCTATTGAGGGAGTGCAGCATAGGTTTACAAGGTTAATTCCCGGGATGGCGGGACTGTCATATGCTGAGAGAATGGAGCGGCTGGGCTTGTACACTCTGGAGTTTAGAAGGATGAGAGGGAATCTCATTGAAACATATAAGATTGTTAAGGGTTTGGACATGCTAGAGGCAGGAAACATATTCCCGATGTTGGGGGAGTCCAGAACCAGGGGCCAAAGTTTAAGAATAAGGAGTAAGCCATTTAGAACGGAGATGAGGAAACACTTTTTCTCACAGAGAGTGGTGAGTCTGTGGAATTCTCTGCCTCAGAGGGCGGCGGAGGCGGGTTCTCTGGATGCTTTCAAGAGAGAGCTAGATAGGGCTCTTAAAAATAGTGATCAGGGGATATGGGGAGAAGGCAGGAACGGGGTACTGATTGGGGATGATCAGCCATGATCACATTGAATGGCAGTGCTGGCTCGAAGGGCCGAATGGCCTACTCCTGCACCTATTGGGACGACAGATGGCGCAATGGGCTAAGTGTTCGGCTGGCAACCGGAAGGTAGCCGGTTCGAATCCCGCTTGGCGTGCATACTGTCGTTGTGTCCTTGGGCAAGACACTTCACCCACCTTTGCCTGCGTGTGAATGTGTGTGAATGTGTGTGAGTGATTGGTGGTGGTCGGAGGGGCCATAGGCGCAGATTAGCATCCACGCTTCCGTCAGTCTGCCCCAGGGCAGCTGTGGCTACAGAAGTAGCTCACCACCACCGAGTGTGACTGAGGAGTGAATGAATAATGCGATGTAAAGCGCCTTGAGTATTAGAAAGGCGCTATATAAATCCCATCCATTATTATTATTATTATTGTCTATTGTCTAATGTGTAACTGAGACACACAGCATTAAGGTCTCACATTCAGTCCCAATCTCTGTTGAATAAAAAAATCACGAAGAACATTCTCTACAATCTTCCTCGGAAGCCCTGAAGTAGGATTCTAATCTGTTCTCTGGAACTAACCCACTTCACTTTGATAAGCCCAAAACTAACAATAAAAATCTTTGAATATTACAATTAATCACCAGTTCAGTCCTCTTCCTCTTTGTTCACCCGTGGTCGGGGCCTTTTGAACCCTCCGCAGTCGTCACCACAGGCGGCCCAATGTTTCAGGCACTCTCGCCGGGATGATCGGAGCTCCGGCGTCGGAACAGAGAACACGCTCAGCGGCTTGGAGTTTCAAAATCGACCACTTCCTACCGGAGACCGCGGCTCCCGGTCCACAGGCCGAGCTGGGTGGAGATTCAACACTGGTGACCCCTGGCAAGAGGTCCCCAGGACTCAGCGATGTTAAAGTCAGCGCCGCCCGCGACTGGAAGCTCCGCAAACCACAGCTCCACGGTGTTAAACAAGTTGCAAGTTATTGAATATGCAAAAGAATATGGCAACAGGGCTGCAGAGAAACATTTTGGACCACTGCCAACTGAGTAAATGATATGTTATTGGAGGATGCAAGAGGACTAGTTGAAGCCTGCGATAAGAATTAAACATAACCTGCATTGTTCTGTAGCAAAGTGGCCAGAACTCGGGGAAGAAATGAAGAATTGGATAGTTGAGGAGAGAAATGCGGGCAGGTCAATGTCAACAAAAACTATTATTAACGAATCAACTTTAAGGGCAGCAGCACAAGGTCTGGATGATTTTCATGGCACGTCAAGTTGCTGCTACAGATTTACGAAGAGAAATGGACTTTCAATGAGAACTAAAGCGAGAATCGCTCAATAAATGCCTGAGGATGATGAAAACAAAATCATTGCATTTCATAGCCACGTAATCAATGCAAGAAAAGAGACTGACTATGAACTGGGACAAATTGGAAACATGGATGAGGTGCCGTTAACATTTGATGTGGTATCAAATAGGACAGTGGATATCAAAGGCTCCAAATCCGTAACTATAAAGATATCTGGATACAAGCAAACCCACTACACTGCAGTGCTATCATGTTGTGCAGATGGGACTAAATTACCACCAATACTTATTTTAAAGAGGAAAACCATATACAACATTCCACCTGGGATTGTTATCCACATGCATCCAAAGGGATGGATGGATGTGGATGGATCGAAGCTATGGTTGGATAATGTCTGGTCACGGCTTCCCGGCGGTCTTCTTAAAAAACCATCCCTACTTGTGTGGGACCAGTTTTGCGCTCACCTAACTACGGCTACTAAAGAAAGGGTAAAGAGAGTAAGGGTAAAAATTGCAGTGATCCCCTGTGGATTAACTTGCCAACTTCAGCCTTTGGACGTGTCCATCAACAAACCCTTTAAATCGTTTATTAAAGAGGAATGGAATCAGTGGATGAGGAGCACAGACCATGATCTAACACCAACAAGTCGTTTGAAAAGGCCAACCATTGCTCGGGTGTGCGAGTGGGTTTTAAAATCGTGGAACCGTGTTAAGACTGAAATTGTCGTCAAAGCTTTTAAAAAATGTGGCATCAGTAACGCGTTAGATGGCTCAGAAGACGACATTCTATTCGATGATAGTGATATTTCGAACAGCAGTGATGACCCTGGTGAATTATCATGCTTTGAAGATTCAGATGTTTGCAGTGAATTTTTCAGATTTGAAGATTAGAATGTTTTTCGATTTTGTATTCTTTGTTTCGTGCGCAATAAAATGTTATTTCATTCCGAACGCTGTTTTTCTTATATACATTATATGTATATTGCTATATACATTATTTTTGTTTTATATGACAACAATATGCAATGCAAATGGCCGCCACCACTGCGAATGTTTTTTTTCTTCAAAATTTAGCAACTCAAAATGGGGTGCGTCTTTGTCGCCGGGAAATACGGTAGTTCCTTGAAGGTCGAGTCGCAGGTAGATTGGGTGGTCAAAAAAGCTTTTGGCACTTTGGCCTTCATCAGTAACTATTGAGTATAGAAGTTGGGAGGTCATGTTGCAGTTGTATAAAATGTTGGTGAGACCGCTTTTAGAATATTGTATTCAGTTCAGGGCACCATGTTATAGGAAAGATATTTGTCAAGCTTGAAAGGGTTCGGAAAAGATTTACGAGGATGTTGGCAGGCCTAGAGGGTGTGAGCTATAGGGAGAGGTTGAGTAGGCTGGGTCTCTCTTCCATGGAGCGCAGGAGGATGAGGGGAGATCTTATAGAGGTATACAAAATCATGAGGGGTAAAATTTTCACACAAAGGGTGGTGGGTGTATGGAACAAGATGCCAGAGGAGCTAGTTGAGGCTGGGACTATCCCATCCTGTAAGAAACAGTTGGGAAGGTACATGGATAGGACAGGTTTGGAGGGATATGGACCTAGCACAGGCAAGTGGGCCTAGTGTAGCTGGAACATTGTTGGCCGGTGTGGGCAAGTTGGGCTGAAGGGCCGGTTTCCACACTGTATCACTATGACTCTATGATTACATTCGAGCCATTTCCACTATACACGTAGATAAATAATAAAGGAATAACGTTTAGTACAAGGTAAAGCCAGTATCTTATTGATGTGCATGAATACTCCTGTAATAATACCCAAAGTGAACCATTACAATGCAAGTGGAAAATGCTTGGTGAACTGTTAATGGAATAGTCTAGGACAGTGGTTCTCAACCTTGTTTGCCCCATGCACCCCTTTCACCATATGTCAGAATGTCATTCCCCCCCTCCTTTCCAAGATTGTCTGCCTCAAAAAGTGCATTCCAAATAATATGCATATAATACTGAAAATCCTTTATTTTTTCCATTAGTACATATACATTTACAATTTTACATGGATTATTTTTATAGTGGAGTTTTACAAATTAAATGCCAATTGAAAATGTTGATGGATTTATAAAACTTGAATAAAAGTAAAATAGTTTTTTTAATATTTATAATGAATTACTTAACAGACCAAACTGAAGCATAATGCAATAAACAAAAAGTTCAATAGAATACCAGGATATTGTAAATTTGTAATTAATTTTATTCAGATGAAAATTACAGTCAATGAGAAACCTGTGATTGTTTTTTCTTCGCCAATTCTGGGATACGCGGAGGAGTGCTTGAAAGGGCACAACGCAGGTCATTTTCTACCTCTAATCTACTACGTTGCTTCATTTTAATTTGCAACAGAGTTGAAAAGCCTGACTCACAAAGATATGTCGACACAAACGGAAGCAACGCACGGATAGCTCTTTCTGCCACTTTTGGGTAGGAATCAAGGGCCAAAATTCTGTGATTGATTTCTCATCGAACATATCTCTTTCTCCCGAATCAGTTTTCAGCTCCAGAAATTCATCTTGACAATCATCAGGAACTTTTTCAACTGACAATTTGAATGGATTTCGCACTAAATCCAACTCATCATCACTGAGTTCAGGAAAATATCGGCTGAATTCATTTTCCAGTGTTGTCAAATGCTGCAAAATTTCATTTTTTGCAAATTGTGGAAGCACCTTGTCTTCACCACCAACAACAAGAACGGATGACATTTTCTCAAACATTGCAACATTTTTTATATTGATCTTTCTCTTCCAATTTTCCAGCTTGCTCATGAAAGCTTTCAAGGCATCCATGAATTTTATGATGTTTGTATTCCTTCCTTGCATCTGAAGATTCAGTTTATTCAGCTGCTCAAAAATATCAACCAAATAGGCAAGGCGCATGATCCATTCCTCATCATCCAGCCAGGCAAAAAATTCCATCTTACCCTGAACTTCAAAAAATAATTTGAGCTCATCTCTAAGCTCAAATATTCGCTCAGTTACATTTCCTCTTGACAGCCATCGAACATTTGTGTGGAAAAGAAGCAAATGATGGGCTGCATCCATGTCGGTACATAACTGCTTGAAAAGTCGTGAGTTGAGAGCTCCTCCTTTGACAAAATTCACAATTTGAATTGTTTGATCCAACACCTTCCCTAGCGGAGCTGGAAGTGTTTTTGAGGCCAGTGCCTGACGATGGATCATACAATGAATGCCTTTCACTTTTGGAGCTCGCTTTTTCACACAAACTTGAAATCCTGATTTTGTCCCCAACATAGCTGGTGCTCCATCTGTACAGCACCCACAGAAATTATCCCACAAAAGATTTTCTGATTCAAAGAAAGATGAAACCTTTTCCAAAATATCCGAGGCCTTGGTCGTTGTTTCAAGAGGAAAACAAATGAGAAACTCCTCTTTTTTTAAATTTTTAAAAAAAAAATTTTTAATTTTTATTTATTAGAAGTACATTACATTACAACCACATACATTAATACTCGTCATTTATATCTTCTTACAATTAATGTACTCCCTTTATTTATTTTTTTACACTAGAAAAGGAAAAGATTGAAAGAAAGAAGAAAGTGAAGGAAAAAGTGCAAGTGTAGAAAAGTGTAGAAAATGTAACAACAAAAAAGGACGAAGACCCTATAAGAGCGAAATTAAAAACAAAAAGAAAAAGAGTTAAGAAATAGGCCCTAAGAAAAGAAAAGAGAAAGAGAAAAAAAGAAAAACAAATGTTTTTTTTTGAGCATCACGTAAATAGGACATACCAACTCTTCAACTATCATCCCCCCTTACCTGACTTCAATTTATTATTTTTTTAAAGTACTTTTGCACCCTATGTTTGTAATAATTCTATAAATGCAGACCACGTCAGGTGGAAGTGATCTGGTTTACCTGCTAGGAGGAGTCTTATCTCTTCTAGGTGTAATGTTTCAAACATATTTGAAATCCACATATTTATAGTTGGGAGAAACTCCTCTTTAAATGAAACTGAGTGAACATACCTTGCTAACACCATCAACTGGGAACACGATGCCACATCAGTCGATTCATCAAGTTGAATTGAAAATAAGCCAAATGCTGAAGACTTGATCTCCTGCACAACTTGATCCTTGATGTCAATGGCCATATCGCTGATCCTCCTTTGAACAATACTGTTTGATAGTGGAACCGCTGCAAGTTTTTTCTCCAACACAATTTCCCAACACAATTTCCACCATTTTGAGAGAGCAAGGTTTGATCAAATTTTCCCCAATTGTATGCGTTTTTTTCTGCTTTGCTATCTCCAGTGCTACGACATAAGAAGCTTCAGTAACCTTTTGGTTTGTTTCTGGTGGGGGTACTCGTGACAGGAGGCTAGGTCTAGGACTCTGAGCAAAGCGTAAGCTTTCATAAGGGTACTTGCAGACGGACCACTCGGTGGCGCCTATGTCTTTCCTTTGTGGCAGCCCTGTCTATGGGTAATCTATTTTGATCCTTATGGTTCAGGAGCTTGTGGTGAACAGTTTGATAGGCTGCTTGTAGCAGGTAACCGATGCATACTGAATTTTGTGCCGCCCTGGGGAGCTCAAAGGCAATAAAATGATCAACATTCTAACAGTTTGAGTTTGCTAATCTGTGGTCCCAATTCCCCCCCCCTGAAAACCTGAAATCCCCCCCTGGGGGGAATTCCCCCCTGGTTGAGAACCCCTGGTCTAGGACATCATGATTTTAATTTTGCTAACAGTATTCAGATGGAGTTGAGTACCAAAGTTTCTCACTCACATCATCTCCTAAGGGAAATAGCTTAAAGGGCCTGTCCCACGAGCATGCGACCTGCATGCGGCAAGCGCGACCAAACCGGAAGCGGGGGCCGCGCGGAGGTCGAGTGAGTGACGTGAAGTTCGAGCGAAGTCCGCGGGAAGTTCGCGCGTGACGTACAGCGTCAAGACGCCGCGTACGGCGTCTAGACGCTGCTCATGCGCCGTCGAGGTGGTGCGTACGGTGTCGAGGCGGCTGTGGGCCGGCAGGCCATTGCCGCGTGAAATTTTTGAACACGGTCAATTTTTCGGAGCCGTGCGCGATGTCGGGACCAGCTCCGCACAACTCCGGCGATCGAAGTGAGACCGGCCCCTCGAGGCCGTATGGCTCAAGCGACACGTTAGGTCACGCTTGCTGCATGGTCGCATGCTCGTGGAACAGGCCCTTAAGTCCAATATATACTGAATTTCCAACTAAGGCAGCTGCAAATTAAGTTGAGTTCATCATCAGAAAGAAAGATTATTGCAAACTTGCTTTCTGAATGTTTCTCTATCCTAGTGGACCTACAGTAGAATCCCATTGGAGAGCTTGAACATTTCTTATTTTTAAGATCTCCTCGTATCGCCCCAGTTAATGAACCCTCCAGTATGTCCTCACTGTGATGCCGTGACAATCTCTCTGATTAGTGGAGCAACTCATCCATCTCTTTTCCCTCCCTCTCTATAACATCTGAAACATTGAAAGCTCAGAACATTGAGGAGACAGTCATGTCCCTCTCACAACCAAGTCAAGAGTCAAGGGTGTTTTATTGTCATATGTCCCGGGTAGGACAATGAAATTTTACTTGCTGCAGCACAAAGGAATATGGGTCATCAGTCTGAAGAAGGGTTTTGGCCTGAAACATTGCCTATTTCCTTCGCTCCATAGATGCTGCCGCACCCGCTGAGTTTCTCCAGCACTTTTGTCTACCACAGAATATGTGAATATGTAAACATAGTACAATACGGGGGAAGAGAAAAAAAAAAGTTCAATAAACAACAATATAGTGCAATAATAATATAGTCTTTTGCAGTTCAGAGCCCAGAGCTTATTTGTTGTTGTGTTTAATAGTAAGATTAAACGAGAACTTACCAGTTTGAAGTTTGATCTGTATTTTATGAGGAGTTACGATGAGGGATTACGTGAAGACCCCGTTCAGCACGCATGCGCGACATTCTTCAAAGCAGCGGTGTGGAATCACAGGAAACACAATATTTGAAATAAACATAGTAAAGAAAAGGAGAACTAAGATACCTGTTGATCTATATATTTGAGGGTGGGAGCGGAGGGCACGTAATCCCTCATCGTAACTCCTCATAAAATACAGATCAAACTTCAAACTGGTAAGTTCTCGTTTAATCTTACTATTTTACTTCGGAGTCACGTGAGTGACTACGTGAAGACTTCAAAGCTCTGTGATTTCAAACCGTGTAACAGTTCATACTTCACTCGCTGCCGAAGTCATTCAAGGGAGGAAGTATGTTATCGTAATCAACCATAATCTGTTTGTAAACAATAATGGTATCTATTAAACAATAACAAAAGACAAAATGCTCCCCCGGGCTTAAATTATATATTTTTGCAGATTTTAAAACTCTTTCTGCAAATAACACAGGTTCTGCTAGCGGCTTGTGGTAGAACGTTTGGAACGTTTTCTCCATGTTCATTCTTTTAGCCGCCGATGTGGATGCTGCGCTGGTGGAGTGAGATGTATATACATCAGTATCTACTCCAGCAGCTCCCAGTACCTGCTTGAGCCATCTCGAGATGGTTTGGCTCGACACCCAACCATGAGGTTTCTTGTGGCTGACCCATAAGGCTTTTTTTAAAATTTATTTATTTATTTATTTATTTATTTATTTATTTATTTATTTTTTCCTTCTCCCTCGAGAATCTCTTGTTGTGTTGATGTAAGTGAATAAGTGAGTCATGTCACACAACCGTAGGTCAGGTGGGTATGCCCGGAAATCCATAACTAGGACTCAAGTTCCTGGCTTGCTCTGCTTTAGCAGCTCCTGAATGGTGAACGAGACCCGGTCTGGTGTTATAACCATGTTGTCCAGTCGCAGTAAGTGGAGGGACTGGACTCTTTGTGCTGAGACTAGTAGCATCAGCATGACCGTTTTCAGGGTTAGCTTTTCCAGGGTGAGAGACCTGGCTGGGGACCATCCCCTTAGGTATGTCAGGACCACACTGACATCCCAGATTTGTGTATACCTAGGTCTAAGAGGGTTGGAGTTGACGATACTCCTCATGAGTTTGATCACCAGCGGGTGAGACCCTATGGCCTGTTGTCCTGGCACCTGTTTTAAGTAGGCTGACAGCGCACGTCTGGCAGTATTGATGGCGCTGTAGCTCAATCCTTCATTATGGTGAAGGCCCCCCAGGAACTCCAGTACATTGGTTATGGTTGCAGATGAGTACGTTGTCCCAGTAGTCGAGCAGTATCTTTCCCACTTCCTGATGCTCGATAGGTATTGTTTCCTGGTGGACATACGGTGTCATCATGTTGATGGTCCTGTCAGACAATCCCAGTCCCAGCAGTGGTCTTTTGATAATCTGCAACCCAGTAGGTTAATTTTGGCATGGCATGGATGCCTTATGCCTGATACAGGGTGCATCAATAGGTCTGGGCTACTGGGAAAGGTCATAGGAGTTTCGATGACCATGTCGAGGACCACTGGGAATCATGGCTGTGTAGGCCAGTTTGTACTATCAAAATACCTGAAGCAGAGTCCATCTGTATTTTGCGTAGTACCCTACAGATTAAGGCAGAAGGGGAAAAAGCATAGAAGAAATCTGTCTCCCAGTTCAGCGCGAATGCATCTATCGCTGCTGCCTCAGGGTGTGGTTCCCAAGGGACATACATTGGTACGTGGTGATTTAGTCTGGATGCAAAGAGATCGATATCTGGTGTGCCATATTGGTTTGTAATTTTAGCAAAGCTCTAGGATTTAACATCCATTCGGTGTTTATCATTGAATTTGCATGACCTGGCACTGTATTTAGCTTACCTGGTAGGTAAGTTGCTGATAGCCAAATATGTCTATCGACCCACCATTACCAGATTGTGTTGACCCAATTGTCACATGATATCGATTTTATTCCGGCCATATGGTTAATATAGGCCACCACCGTGATATTATCAATTTGTAAATGAACATGCAAGTTGTGCATATTCCTAGAATATGCTTTAAAACCATAAAATGCACCCAACATTCCCAAATAATTTATGCCCAGTGTTTGTAGTAAAGACGAGTCTAGGTTAGTCCATCTACCACCTGTGCTGGATATGGTATTAGTTGCTCCCCAGCCTTGAGCACTGGCATCTGTTTGTATAGTTAACGTTGGGTTATTGATGATGATAGGGCTGGAACTATGCCAAATGTGTTATATCCACCATTGTAACTCTGATATTGCTTCAATGGGTAGTTTCATGGATCTGTCAAAGTGACCTGCATGTCGTTTCAACGCCTGTACTTTTGCCCTTTGTAGGTGCTGATAGTGCAGGAGTCCAAATTGTGTAGCTGAAAATGCTGCTACCATTTTGCCAATTACTCTTGCCACTTGTCGGATGGTTGGTCGATTGCTTACCATTAAATTGTTGCACATCTGTGCCAATTCTGCTGCTTTACCTTTTGGCAACGTTACAGACATGTGGATTGAGTTAATTGAATCCCAGATAGTCCATAGTTGTGGATGGCGTCAACTTAGATTTATCTGGATGTATGACAAACCCAGGGTTTCAACAATTATTTGGTAGCTAATACAGCTGATTTAGCCAACTCCATGGTTTTGCCAACTATTAGGATATCATCAAGATACGCCATGACAATATGTCTTTGTTTCGCTAATGTTGCCAAGGCTGGTTTTAATATCTTGGTAAATAGTCTAAGGCTGATGTCAACCCATTAGGCAATACTTTATACTGCCATAGTTGCCCCATCCAGGTAAATTTTCAGGTATCTGCGATGACCCTTGTGAATGGGTACTGAATAGTAGGCATCTTTTAGATCAATGCTTGCCATAAAGTATCCTTTGGAAATCAGTTGTTTAGCAGTTACAAATGTTTCCATTTTGAAATGTACATACTTAACAAAGGTATTTAGTGAGGTTAAGTCAATGATGATGCGACATCCACCATCTTTTTTACTTTTGGTAAATATATTTGAGACAAATTCCAAAAGATCATGTTTAGATTTCTCAATGACACCCTTTGTAAGTAACCTCACCAGTTCTGCTTGAGCCTCTAGTTCTCTTTGACTGAGAGGGTAAAGACCCTTTGGGTACGTGCTGAACTGGTGGCATGTTTTCGAATGAACTCTATTTTGTATCCCCGAATACTGTTAAGTATATAACTATCATTCGTGAGACACCTTCTGTTAGTACAGTTCCCCATTTACATGCTGGTAGGAACCAGACCCACCTACCTCCATAGTTATGGTAGTGTTCCTTTCTTCCGTTTGTTCATCCGTCATTATACTGCTGGATGTACTGCTGATGTACTGCTGATTGGGGGTGGCGCATTTTCCATGGGGTCCGCTCTGGGCCCTGGCCTAAAAAGGCTTTCGGGGATAGTATGCAGACCCCGAGCTTTCACCAGTGACATAAATTTGACCTTGACTGGTGGACGCGGTGGGGTACTGCCGTCTGGTTTTTTGTGTGGGTCTGCTCATTCCGGGGCCTGCCCTCATGAGGCCAAATGCTTTGGACTCCTCCTCCAGGTCTTTCACTTGTCCTTCCAATAACAGGATCTGCGGCTCTGAGGCCGGTGTTTTACACAGTCCTGCAAACCTGGGATTGAGGGCAGGTCTTATTCTCTCCTTGCGGAGGTTATTTATCTCATATTGGGTGTAGCACAGCAGAGCCAGTCTTGCTGGTTTGTGGTCATATCCACCCCATCCACGGAACGAGCATAGGCTGTTATCCCTGTCGTCAGGAGCTTGAGGAATTTAGCTCCTGGTTCCGGATACTCTGTCCCCCCAGATTTGGCTGTTAACAGCCGGTACATTGAGCGAACTGTAGTTTTCCAGCTCTAGTGCCTCATTAAGTACCTGTCTTGTAGGGGTTTGAGGGACAGGTGGTTGATGCTGGCCGCCAGTTTTGGCTCCAATGGCCGCCCTGCTCGTGGTGAAACCACGTAGCGAATCTCCACACCCAGCAGCTCTTCCTGATCCTGTACCCCAAGCGTACTCCCGACATCTTCAGCCAATGACCCCTCTTCCTGACCAGCCCAGCCCTGGTCGCCAACGCTGCCCTGCTTTGAGGGGAAAGCGATGGCCAGTGCATTTATAGAGCACTGCTGTGGGAGTGCCTGATCCCCCTGGCGAGACTGCTGTAGCTCCTGAAGCAAGTCTCGCTGGAGCAGTTGCTCCATGAGCCTTTCCATTCGGCTCAGGCGGCTAGTTCTGCCGCTCTCAGGCGGACCCTCCTCATCGTAGTCAGACATAACCGGCCGGTTTGTTTGTTTGTTTGTTTGTTTAAACTTTTCCTCCAGCCCGCTGCCGCTCATCAGGCTGCGCTAGCGGGACTGGGCTCGGCTCGGTCTCGATGAGGGTGGACCGCAGCATATGCGGTCCAGGTGCCGCCTCTCGCTCCCCACTGATGGAACACTCCCGTTCTGTTGGAGTCGAACGGGGGGCGGTTTTCTTCCTTTGCCGTGCTGCTCCTGTTCCCAGTTCCTCTGGAATAGAGAGCAGAGCAGAGCACAGCTTGCGGATTACGACCTCAGAGTAAGACTTACCTGAAGGTCCGCTGTTTATTTTCACCGACGTGTAGCGGGAGCGCCTGTACTCCCGGTCGTCGCTGTTGCACTGCGTGAACGCTAATGTCGCGCATGCGTGCTGGACGGGGTCTTCACGTAGTCACTCACGTGACTCCGAAGTAAAATAGCCTGATGGCTGTAGGGAAGTAGCTGTTCCTGAACCTGGACGTTACAGTTTTCAGGCTCCTGTACCTTCTTCCTGATGGCAATGGTGGTGAATGTGTGGCCAGGATTGTATGGGTCTTTGATGATTTTGGCTGCCTTTTTGAGGCAGCGACTACGATCTATCTCTTCGACAGTGGGGAGGTCAAAGCCGGTGATGGACTGGGCAGTGGTCACAACTTTTTGTCGTCTTTTTCTCTCCTGGACGTTCAAGTTCCCAAACCAAGCCACGATGCAACCAGTTACAATGCTCTCTACCGTGCACCTGTAGAAGTTTAGGAGAATCCTCTTCGACATGCCGAATCTCCGTAATCTTCTCAGGAAGTAGAGTCGCTGATGTGCCTTCTATATAATTGCATTGGTGTGCTGGGTCTTGGAAAGATCTTTGGAAATATGCATGCCCAGGAATTTGAAGTTTTTGACCCACTCCACCATCGTCCCATTGATGTGAACAGGATTGTGGGTCCTCATCCTTCCCCTACCAAAGTCCACAATCTGTTCCTTGGTCTTACTGATGTTGAGAGCCAGGTTGTTGTGCTGGCACCATTTGGTCAGTCGGTCGATCTCACTTCTATACTCTGACTCATCCCCACCTGTGATTCACCCAACAACAGTGGTGTCGTCGGAGAACTTGATGATGGAGTTCGCACTGTATCCAGCTACGCAGTCATGGGTATAGAGTGAGTAAAACAGGGGGCTGAGCACGCAGTCTTGAGATCTTCCCATGTTACCGAGGATGAAGTGTATCCGCCAATTCGAACAGACTGTGGTCTGTGGATGAGGAAGTCGAGGATCCAATTGCAGAGGGATGCGCAGAAACCCAGTTCCGTGGGCCTGGTAACCAGCTTGGAAGGGATGATGGTATTAACCATGTTTCTGCAATGACCACAACATCATAGTCCCAAATACCTATCCAGGCTCTGAGTTAATCTAAGTATATTTGTTTCTGTGTAGTTTATCTCTCCACTTCTAGTAATTGTTCTTTCTTATCTGTCTTTTGTACTTTTGATGCTCTTCATTACAATACTGTAGAGGTATTGTTACAATATTGAATGATTTAGATGTATTTTCCAATTCATGGACAGCAGTAAAAGTGGAACCGGTTCATTACCTGGGTAATCCACAAAAAGAGTGTGAAGATGTTTTCATCGTTTGCTGAAACTTTACACCCGTTTGAAATAGGCAACCAAGAGGCCAATTGGCCCATTATATCAATTTTGTCTCTCAGATCAATCTCATTCCTCCACTTATGTCCCAGTAGCTAATCTCCTTCACATTCCAATTAATTCTCCTGCAACTAATTTACACAATGGTAATTTACAATAGCAAATTGACATACCAGCCAGCATGTATTAAGATGTGATAAGAAACACATGCAGTCACAGGGAGAACATGTAAACTCCAAATTCGCAGCATGGTATAGCAATGTTACAAAATTTTGAGATTTAAAAAATAAAGTCTGCAATTTATCCCATCAGATAAAGCATAAAAAGAAGTTTAATTTGACACTTAATTCACTTTCATATCTTCAGTTATGGCCATTATCATACTCAGAAATTAGCATCTAGTTCCCTATTGCTTTTACATTGACTTAACACAAAAGCTGTGATCGAGGACAGTTAAAAGCCCATAACTTTCTTAAAAATTATGATAACTGAAAGAAATTTTCAGTTATTATAGATTGAAGCATTCTGAAACAAATATGAAACAATCTTACTTCGAAGACATGAAAGTAAAGCATATAATTAGTTAGTTACCTAATTGTAGCTAATTACAAAATTCAATTACTAGATCTAAACATCTATCAATTTCTTAAGAATAGATTAACATTTTTAAATAGCCTAAGTGTACAAATAACATTCACACAATAATTCACAATATAACATAATTTTTAAATCTAATTTTCATGAATTTACAGGCCAAATGGAAGGAATTGAACGTTTAATACCTGTAAATTAATGGGCATTTAAATCATTTTGCGAGTGAGGATTTCTGGAACGCGATCTTTTGGAACGTTCATTTGCGGTGAATTTAACCCCGTATTGGCATGAAAAATACTGCCGTTAATTCGGGGAATAAAATCACCGTGTCGCATGAAAAAATGTGAATTAAAGGCTTCTTAAGAAGCACTTTTATACATTTAAAGAAACCACTTTCGTTTATCTGTCCCGTGTGTGAAATCCGTCCCCGTTATCGGCGTTGATGCTTCAGGAGCTGCTTTTAAAATTACTCCAGCGCTGACATTGACGATTTAATAAAAATAAAGGCGCCAAAATCGCGCACACGGCCAGTGGCAGAATTACAGCGCGACTGAAGGTAAGTTTTGTAACATACCTACATGGTAGATGACAATTTCATTTTATCAAAATACATAAATATTTTCTATTCAACACAATAAATACTGAATTCAACATTCAGTGACTGCATGACCGTAAGTATGATTTATCAGGTTGCTACTTGAGTTTAACTTAATTTATTAAGATTATATTTTTCATGTTTTTCAAGTTGGCTTATGTTACAAAACTTACCTTCAACGGCGCTGCAGTTCTGCCACTGGCCGTGTGCGCAACTTTGGCGCCTTTGAGGGGGGGGTGGGATTAAAATCCAGTTTTCTACTGCTTATCGGAGACGGATTTCCTCGGGCTGCTAGCTGCTGAAGAATAATCGATCGGACTTCCGTTCCCGATTTTTAAAAAAAAATTTAAAAATATAATCGCGAGACAATTTAATAATTATATTAAAATAAAACCCGACTTCTAATGCCCTCAACGCCTACAACGTGACGGATCGCAAGAATGGGACAAAACAAAGTGTAAGTCGTGTATTTTACATATAATCTTGATTCTTGGGATGGCTTTAATCTAATTTTACATTGAGAAAATGTGATTTGGGCCCCATACGAACCGGCAGTGTTTTTCCTGCCGATATGGAGTTCAAATTCACCGCAAATGCAACGTTCCAATCGATCGCGTTCCAGAAACACCCACACGCAAGATGATTTAAATGCTTTTGTTTTGGACAATCATGTCATAAGAGCATCTAAATCGTCTATATTTTGTGTTATTGTCTATCCATAGTCAATATTTTTATACTAAATATCAGTTTTAGTCCCATGTATTGTGCAAACAAATAATAATTTTGATTATATTGAGTGGATGTTTCTAGATTAATTTATGGGAATTAAACATTAAATTCCTTCCATCTGGCAATATAAATTCATGACAGTGAGATTTAAAAATCATGATATATTGTGAATTCTTGTGTGAATTGGATTAGTTTGTTATTTGGATACTTAGGTTTTTTTTTTTTTTTAATCCTTTTCTTAAGAAATGGAATCTACAGGACATTCTAAATAGGAAAGTAGTGGGCAGAAAGGTATTCGAGCAATATAGTCTATGTAAAATTTTGAATTGGATTAAATTATGTTTTACATTAATCGAACATTTATGTATATATATCAGGTATTTTTCCCATGCTTTTCGCAATTTTTTCAATAGTCGCATATTTGAAAATATTTAAAATATTGATTATTTCCGAGTTTATATTTTATTTGTAATTGTTGAAATGAAAGTAATTTTCCAGTTTCATACAAGTCACCAGTAATTTTCCAGTTTCATACAAGTCACCGAACGATTTAATTCCTAGTCTATCCCAATGTGTAAAAGCTATATCTATAATAAGGGATTAAAAGAAGGGTTATTAACTATGGGTGATAAAAGTGATAAATTTCTTAATTTTAAATTTTGTTTTATTTGTTTCCAAATTCGGATTGTGCTATGAATAATTGGGTTCTTATTATAATTTATATTATTCAGTTTCATTGGTGAGAGGAGGATCGCTCCAATGTTTCCAGAGGAGCAATCCTCTTTCTCCATTACAATCCAGTCCACTTGCTGGGCGGAGTTATCCATCAGTTGAATCATATTTTTAATATTTACTGACCAATAATAATACATAAAATTAGGTAGTGCTAAACCCCCTAATATTTTAGGTTTATTCAAGTGAGTTTTTTGTATTCTATGTGATTTATAGTCCCATATAAAATTAGTGATATCTGAGTCCAGTTTTTTTTTAAACTTCTTTGGTAAGTATATAGGAATCGATTGAAATAGGTATAAAATTTGTGGTAGAAAGATCATTTTTATTGCATTTATTCGGCCTATTAAAGACATCGGGAGCATTTTCCAGAATTTAATTAGTGTGTTTAATTTATTAAGTAGGGGTTCAAAATTTGCCTTAAACATACCTTGATATGTTCTAGTAATTTCGATTCCCAAGTATTTAAATTTTTCTGTAGCTATTTTAAAAGGGAATTTTAAAAGATGTGTTGAATCTTTCGGTTTTATTGACATAATTTCACTTTTATTCCAATTTATTCTATATCCAGAGAAAGATCCAAAGTCTTCAATTAAATTTAATATATTTGGTATAGTGATTTGAGGTTTTGTAATGTACAGTAATATATCATCCGCGTATAAAGATATTTTATTATATGAATCTTTAGTATTATAACCATGGATATCAGGGTGTATTCTAATTTTTTCTGCTAGCGGTTCAATAATGAGAGTAAACAACTGTGGTGATAATGAGCATCCTTGTCTATTTCCCCTTGATAGTTGGAATTTCGAGGATAATATGTTATTAGTTAATATTCTAGCTGTAGGTTTATTATATAATAATTTTATCCATAGAATAAAATTCTCTCCCAGTTGGAATTTTTGTAATACTTTATCCATATAATTCCATTCTACTTGGTCAAATGCATTTTCAGCATCCAGCAAAATAATTGATAATTCTTTCATATTGTTAGATGAGTATCTCTTAGGGATAAACCCCGTCTGATCTGGGTTTATTAATTTACTAATGTATTTACTTAATCTTCTAGCTAATGTTTTCGCTAATATTTTTTGATCTGTGTTTAACAATGCTATAGCTCTATATGAACCCGGTTCTTCTAAATCTTTGTCTTTCTTAAGTATTAGTGTAATCGTTGATTCCGCTAATGTATCAGGTAGTATTTGTTTTTTTTAAACATATTGGTACATTTTTTGTAATCTTAGTATTATTTTATCATAAAAGCTTTTATAAAATTCATTAGTAAATCCATCAGGACCTGGTGTTTTTCCATTCTTTAGTGAGTTTATTGTATCTTCTAATTCCTTAATTGAAATTTGTGCACCCAATTCCTCTTGTTCCTTCAGCTCTAACTTTGGAAGATTACAATTATCCAAAATCGTTGTGATATTATTGGAATCAATTGTCGTTTTAGATGTATACAAATTCTCATAAAATTGCGCAAATCTTTTATTATATCCTTCGGTGTTGTTAATAATTCCCCTTTATCTGATTTAATCTTTGGGATAGTATGTTCCTTTTCTCGTTTTTTTAGCTGGCGAGCCAAAAGTTTATGTGGTTTATCCCCAAATTCAAAGTGCTCTTGTTTTGTAATTTGAAAAAGTGTTATAAGTTTGGCTGATAATAGTTTATTTAATTTAAATTTCAAAATTATTATTTTATTATGTTTATCTATTGATGGATCTTTAGCATTATCTATATCCATTTGTCTAATAAGTTCTTCTAACTGTCTTTGTTCATTCTTATTCTTTTTATTTTGAAAAGCTTGATATGAAATTATAATACCCCTAATGAATGCTTTAAAAGATTCCCATAATAGAGTAGACGATATATCTGGAGTATCATTTATTTGAAAAAAGGCATCCATTTGTTCTTTTAAATATATACTCGCTTGTGGATCTTTTAGAATTTGAGAATTAAATCTCCAAAACGATTTATTCTTAGACATTCCTTCCAGTTTTAAAAAGAAAGTTAGTGGAGAATGGTCTGAAATCAAATTTGTATGGTATGTTGGGTTAAATGTTTGAGGGATTAATTTTGTATCCAGCAGGAAGTAATCTATACGTGAGTATGTCTTGTGTACCATTGAATAAAACGAGTATTCCCTGCCAGTTGGATTAACAATTCTCCAAACATCTGCTATATTAGTATTGTTTATGTAAGTATTGAGAAGTTCCCAGGTTTTCGATTTCATATTCCCTCTCTGTTTTTGGCTTGATTTATCTAAGTACGGATCTAAAACACAGTTAAAGTCTCCACCTATTATAACATTTTGATAGTTAGACTCTGCAATTATGTTGAAAATGTTATTGAAAAAGTGGAGGTTGTCAAAGTTAGGGGCATATATATTTACCAAGGTAAGTGGAGTATCATGAATTTCTCCATTAACTATTAAGTATCTCCCTTCTATGTCTGTTATGATATTCTTTGCTTTAAATGGTATACCTTTTCTTATAATGATTGACGTACCTCTAGATTTCGAAGTGAATGAAGAATGGTATGTTTGACCTATCCATTTCGCCCTCAACCTAGCTTGATCCTGAGATTTTAAATGTGTTTCTTGTAAGAAGATAATGTCAGAGTTGTACAGTTTCAGCTGAGCTAGTATCTTACCCCTTTTAATAGGTTTGTTAATACCTCTTATATTCCAACTACAGAATAAGATTCCTCCTAGGTTCTTTTGTTTAGTATCATGCATTTTGAATAATTATAGTACCTTTAAATCTTGTGGTGCATCCATATCCCAGGTCTTTGGGTATTGGGGGAACTTTTGAATTTCTAAGTTTTGTTGGTATATCCATTTTACGCTTATCACTAAACACAAAACACAAACATGTGAGTTTATGTGGTAATAAAAAAAAAACTAAAAAAGTGAAAATACAGTGTCTAATATAGTCAGCACTGTAGCGAGTGTCCCACCTGTAGGTGGGAAAAAACCTTGTTTCGACTTCCATTGTGATGTTAAACAAATAGCTCCGCTCTCTTGGTTGATCATAACATATTAAAATATTAAAACGGGGCCTCACATTCAGATATATAATACAATTTTACCCTATATATTTCATTATAACATATCATGTATATATTGCAATTTTAGCTACTAATTATTAAACAGATACTTTTGACTTCAATAATAATCAACTCTTGGTTGAAGGGGTTAACGAGACGTGCCCCTGGACCTAAGCCAGGTGCTCGTTTCTCATCACCTCCTCCCACTTATAGATAAGGTTTCAATTTATTAAAAATTCCTATTAGTATGTTAGTTCATTATTTTTTATTTTTATTTTTATTTTTATTTTTGTTAGTATACTAATCTAACATGAATAACTTATTAAGTTATTAATAGGATAAATTCTTACAATTGGTTTTAATATTCTAATCTAATAAACAAGTAAATGCTTCTGGTATATACCATTCCCGTCTGTTCAGCTGTTTACTCATTTTGAACAGAAAGTGTCCTTGATTCAAAATTCCAAAGATAACAGTCTAGCCATCCCCAGACAAAGCATTGCTTAGAATGGTTCAGTTCTGCCAAACCCCCATTTGATTTCTATTTTTCAACGATAGTTTGGGCATATTTGAACGCATCTTCAGGCTTTACAAATGACTTTTCAGAACCCTTGAAGGAAATACGCATTTTCGCTGGATAAAAAACTCCGTATCTGATCCCTTCTTTCCCTCTTAAAAGATCCTTAACCTTCTCGAATTTGTTTCTTTTTTGCACAATTTCATACGAGTAGTCCCTGAATATCTTGATAGTGTCATTGTCCAGCCGCAGTTGCACACCGTATTTGATTTTGCTCATAACATATTCCAGTTCTAAAATATCCCGAAATTTCACAATAATATGTCGTGGATGAATTTTTCCCGCACCAGATCTTTGTTTAAATCTTGGAACACGATGAGCCACTTCGATTTTCGGTTCTTTGGAAAGATTAAGCAGTTGTTTAAGCAAGCCCATGGCAAACTCATGCAGATCCTCCCCCTCGGCTCCCTCTGAGACTCCAAGAATTCTCAAATTCTGACGTCGAGAGCGAGCTTCCAGGTCCAGGCATTTTTCTGAGACTTTCCCCAGTTGATCGCCATCTGTAGTGAAGTTTGTTCATTTTCTTGCTTCATTTGCTCATGTTCTTGCCTCATTTTCGCCATGTCTTCAACCACTCGAGCCGTGTTTTTCTCCAATTCCGTAATTGTGCGCATACTTGCAGCTACTGTTTCAAGCACAGCCGTGAACCTGTCCGTAGTAGTTTCATCCATCTTGTCCATTCTCTCCGATAGTCCATCTTTCACATCCTCAAATCATTTATTCATAATGTCCAGTGAATCAATCACCTTCTGATTACCAGCATCCATAGCCTTCTGATTACCAGCATTTAAATCCTTCAACATCTTTTCCATTTTTTCCATCATATTTCCCATATTTTCCATCATATTTCCCATATTTTCCTTCATATTTTCCATCATAATTTTATTTTCATCCAAAATCTCATCTTTCATATTTTTCACTGATTTCTTCAAATCATCAAACTCTTTCTTAGCTCTTGTATCCATTTCTGCAGCCACTTCAGAGACTTCAGAGGTAACTTCTCCTTCAGGCTTCTTCTGGTCTCTCAGCAGCTTTTTCACTGTTCTCTGAGGGCTCTCAGCTGGAGACAGTTTACTCATTTAAAAGGCTTTAAACCACCGTTTAAAACATCGCGCTTACTGATGACGTCATCAAACCGGCGACCAGAAGCTCTGGTAAGGTTTTTAAATCCAATCCCGATTTATGGACCCGTTTTACACGATAAATTGTGAAATTTTTCGGGAGAGGAGCTAGGTGCACGTCTGTTAATCCAACATGGCGCCACCGGAAGTCCATATAGGATACTTAGGTTATTTTTTTTTTTTAATCCTTTTCTTAAGAAATGGAATCTACAGGACATTCTAAATAGGAAAGTAGTGGGCAGAAAGGTATGTCATGCGTGGTTTGAAGAGCAAAAACTTGTAGTTTACCCCAACCCATAACAAAAGATATTTGGGATGAAAGTCTGCAATATATACATCAATGCTCATTAAATACCAGACATTCTTTAATACAATTTTTTATTTTATTTTTTAATTTATTTTTTAGAAGTACAATAATGTGATACCAAAGTACCTAATACTTATTGATATATTACATTTCATATACAACTTCTTATTTTTAATTTAATAATGAAGCAAAATAAGAAATGAAAGATTACAAAAGGAAAGATTGAGATGAAGTGTTGCGTGAGATAGCAAAATAGCCCTAGAAAAAAAAGAGGAGAAAAAAAGAAGAGAAGAAAGAAAGAAAGGAGAAACAAAAGAGAAGAGGAAAGGAGATTGAAAGCGATATATCTATTTGATAATCCTACCCCCAGTCACCTGTTTCTGAACCATTATATTTCTATGATTGTGTTGCACCATATGCTTGTAGAAAGCCGATAAAGGGAGACCATATCAATAAGAAGAGGTCTACCTTACCTACTAGAAGGAGTCGTATTTCTTCAAGATATGCCGTTTCTGACATATTTGAAATCCACATTTTCACCGTTGGTGTTGGCGAATTTTTCCAAAATTTAAGTATGAGTTTTTTTACCATTATTAAACTGTAATTAAGTAAGGATTTTTGATACGTATTTAGCGTATTCCCATCTTCCATTGATCCAAAGATAATCAATTCTGTATTCGGTTCCAGTCTTCTATTAAATAATTTTGTAAAAATTTCAAAAATTTCATTCCAGAATTTATGAAGTTTTATACAGGAGACAAAAGCGTGTGTTATAGTGGCATTCTCAGCTAAGCATTTATCACATATTGGTGAGATATTTGGATAAAATGTATTCAATCTAGTTTTCGAGTAATATAGTCTATGTACAATTTTGAATTGGATTAAATTATGTTTTACATTAATCGAACATTTATGTATATATATCAGGTATTTTTCCCATGCTTCTTTCGCAATTTTTATCTGTAATTCTTGTTCCCAATTTTCTCTAATTGCCTCTGTCGATGAGGTTTTATATTTAAAATAATATTATATAAGTATGATATTAAATTGCTTGAATCTGCTTTAATATTCATCGCTTCCTCTAGTGGATCTAAAGTTATATTTTGATATCCTTGTATGTGTTTCAAATAGTCTCTGATTTGAAGGTATTTAAAGTATTGATTATTTTTCAAGTTGTATTTTAATTGTAGTTGTTGAAATGATAAAAAGATTCCCACTTCATACAAATCTCCAAAGCTTTTAATTCCTAATCTTTCCCAAAAGGTATATGCTTTATCAATAAGAGATGGCTTGAATGAGGGGTTATTTACTATTGGAGTTAAAAGCGATACATTTCTTACTTTCAAAGTTAGTTTTATTTGTTTCCAAATTAGAATTGTGTTGTGAATAATTGGGTTCTTCTTATATATTGTATTGTTTAATTTTATCAGGGAGAAGAGGATCGCTCCTATATTAAAAGGAGAACAATCGTCTTTCTCCATTCTTATCCATTCTACCTGTTGTGGAGAGCTATCCAACCAATTAATTATGTTTTTAATATGTACTGCCCAGTAGTATAATAAAAAGTTTGGGAGTGTCAGTCCCCCAAGTTCTTTAGGTTTACACAGATGTTTTCTTTGGATTCTATGCGCTCTATAGTCCCATATGAAATTAGTAATACTAGAATCTAATTTTTTTAAGACGTTTTTTGGTAAGTATATTGGAATAGATT
The DNA here is from genome assembly GCA_038087875.1 of Malacoraja senta. Lineage (NCBI taxonomy): Eukaryota > Metazoa > Chordata > Chondrichthyes > Rajiformes > Rajidae > Malacoraja > Malacoraja senta. Next base: position 369,787,348 of record CM075977.1, read on the forward strand.
GAAATAGGTATAATATTTGTGGTAGAAAAATCATTTTTATAGCATTTATTCTACTTATTAAAGACATCGGCAAGGTTTTCCAGAATTTAATCAACCCATTCAGTTTTGTTAGTAAAGGCATAAAATTTGCATTAAATAATTATTTATATTTTCTAGTAATTTGGATACCCAAATAATTAAATTTTTCTGTTGCAATTTTAAAGGGAAATTTTAACAGATGTGTCGAGTCTTGTGGTTTTAATGTCATAATTTCGCTTTTCTTCCAATTTATTCTATATCCTGAAAAGGAGCCAAATTCCTCTATTAAATTTAGTATGTTTGGTATACTAATTTGCGAATTTGTGATGTATAATAATACGTCGTCTGCGTATAGTGAGATTTTATTATTTGAATCTTTGGTATTATATCCCTGAATATTCGGATGGCTCCTTATACTTTCTGCTAAAGGCTCTATCACAAGTGCAAATAGTAGGGGTGATAGTGTACACCCCTGTCTATTGCCCATTGTTAAATGAAATTTTAAAGATAACATATTATTAGTCAGTATTCTAGCTGTCGGCTTATTATATAGTAATTTAACCCATTAAATTAATTTAAAGTACTACATAGACTGCATTATTCTAAAACAAAATTAAATAGAATCTTTCCTAATATCTCTCCTATCTGTGATAAATGCCAATATTCGGCGGCTAATTTAACCCATACTTTTGTAAATTGTATAAAAATTAAAAATTACTGGATGAATATCTTTAAAATAATCTCTGTAGTTGTTAACACTCAACTAGATCCCGATCCCAAATTAATAATATTGGGCATATCAGAACAATACCTAAAACTTACAACAAACCAAAGAAATTTCCTTGATTACAGTATTATTGGGGAAAAATTAATATTAAAATTTTGGAAAAATCCTGCAACCTCCACAATTAAGATGTGGATTATGGAGATGTCAGAGACCTTACATTTGGAAAAAATTAGATATGTCTTAATTGACAAACCAGAATTATTTACTAAAATATGGTCTCCATTTATAGATTATTTGAAGGGGTAGACTGGGCCGGCGCGGAGGCCTGACTGAAACCTGAACCCAGGACTAGATGAATAGTTATGTTTTCTGACCTACAGACCTATCTCCTAAGTTGTATTATTGATAGTTTATCTTATTTTTCTAATTTCTTCTCTTTATTTCTTTATTTTTCTTATCTATAAACATAAATAAACAATTAGAGGTAATGTTAATATGTAACCGATAAAGGAGGACCCCAGCTACTTTGGTAACTGGATATCCGGAACCCTGGATATTTAATATGTAATCGTTAAACAAAGTTTGTATTGGTTTGGACTATGATATGCAGATACCTCTAATAAAAATAAAAATAAAACAAATTAAAAAAAACTTGTAGTTTACAATGCCAAAATTGAAAAGTTGAGGAAAAACAAGGTGGATAGAGTTGCTTATTGGTTACAATCTGAGGAGTATGATGATGCTACTGATTATGATATGCCAATGTACCAGCTAGCAACTGATCTTCTCCATAAAGACTTGGTCTATTGCTAGAAATTGTAATTTATTTACCTATCTGTTACGGACTTACAGCATATAATACAATAATATTAAAGTTCTGATCTTGAGAATATCACATTTTTGAATTTTCAAGGCAGTCTGGGTGTTTATTACTATTTCTGTCACAACGGTCAAGTTTGTAATTAACTACAATTAGGTAATTAACTAATTATATGCTTTAATTTCAGGTCATCCAAGTAAGATGTTTTATATTTGTTTCAGAATGCTTCAATCTATAATAACTGAAAATGTCATTCAGTTCTCTTAATTTTTAAGAAAGTTATTGGCTTTTGACTGTCCTCGATCACAGCTTTTGTGTTAAGTCAATGGAAAAGCAATTGGGAACAAGATGGTAATTTCCGAGTATGAAAATGGCCATAACTTTTTTAATACTGAAGATATGAAAGTGAATTAGGTGTCAAATTAAACTTTTTTTATGCTTTATCTAATGGGATAAATTGCAGACTTGATTTTTTAAATCTCAAAATTTTGTAACATTGCTATTTATGGGCATCTAAGCTTATTATCAATATACAATGATTTATTTTCTACACAGGTAATCCAGAACCAGAAGTAATCTGGTACAAAGGAGACAAGGAGCTCACCAAACCTCTTGAACCGACCAAGTATGAAATGTTAAAGGATGGCAAAGTTCACACACTCAGAATATACAGGTGAATGGTTATCCTCAATGAAATTTACAGAACACTAGATCACTCAGCCCGTCATTCGATGCCTGCTAAAAATGAATTCAAGGTTAACCCTATTCCCAGCTCTTGGTCCATAGTTCAGCGAGTTAACATAATACATAGAAAATAGGTGCAGGAGTAGACCATTCAGCCCTTCGAGCCATTCAATATGATCATGGCTGATCATCCAAAATCAGTACACCGTTCCTCCTTTCTTCCCATATCCCTTTATTCCGTTAGCCCTAAGAGCTATATCTAACTCTCTCTGGAAAACATTCAGTGAATTGTCCTCCACTGCCTTCTGTGGCAGAGAATTCCACAGATGGGTGCAAACGTTTTTCTTCATCTCAGTCCTAAATGGCCTACCCCCTTATTCTTAAAGTGTGACCCCTGGTTCTGGACTCCCCCAACATCGGGAACATTTTTCCTGCATCTAGCCTGTCCAATCCCTTAAGAATTTTATATGTTTCTATAAGATACCCTCTCATCCTTCTAAATTCCAGTGAATTTTCTGAGTTATCACTTTTCGAGGGCTTATCGAGGTAATTTTATATGTGATCAAGGTTTCTGCCTCACAAACCCTTTCAGAGAGTAAGTTCCAAACCCCTACCACAGATTGAGTGAAATATTTTATCTCAATTCCCTTCTAAACTAAGCATATCATTTATACCCTCAAGTTACTGATTTCTCTGCTAAGGGAAATAGGACTTTTCTGTTTATACTATTCCTAACTTTATACATCTTGATTACATTTCCCCTCAATCTCCATAGACAACAACCCAAACTGAATAATTCTGTCCTTAACATTTTGTTAAATCTCCCAAACACCTTCTCTGGTACTATCACATTTTACTTCCCACAGCCAATTTTTGCACTCTCCAATTCAAAACTGTTGCAATTTTCCCCATTCACTTAGTTTAAACCCTCCCCAATGGCAATAACATATCTCGCTACAAGTATATATTTCTCCATTCAGCTCATTAAGTCTACTCCGCCATTCAATCATGACTGATCTATCATTTGCTCTCAACCCCATTCTCCTGCCTTCTTCCCATAACCCCTAACACCCTTACTAATCAAGAATCAGTCAATCACGACCTTAAAAATATCCACTGACTTAGCCGCCAAGGCCGTCTGCATGGTTTTCTTGCCATATTAATCAATATTTTAAATTTGAATTAACCCACTTGCACAACAGCAAATTCATTTCAAAGGTAACAACACTTAAGATCTCCGAGGACTGAGAACAGCATAATTTAAGTGCAAGTCTTACTTGCTTTCTAAAAACTATTGTCAATAGTTACAATTGACGATGCTGAAGATGTTGATGGAAGATGCATGTGTAGAGACAAAAGAGGAGCTTGCCACCTGCATGGAGGACAGAGATGTGTGGTGTGTCCGTCACCGTGCCCGTCGGAAACCAGCTTATGTTTTCAACGATGCTTATGTTTTCAACGATGATGACAAGTTAACATTTTCTCTCTCCATTCCACTGGGAACTATTTTATCCCAGCAATTAATTAGCCAATTGATTAGTTTAAGTGTGCTAACACACACTCAGTTGAAGGATCACATACAGATATGTGTGTATTAAGTGTTCATGTACAATTGTAACCTTGTTTATTTTTATTTTTCCCGCTATCCATTTCTGTTTTTGACTATTATATTTGAAAAAGAGGTTCAATGATCTATCCAGATTGGCTCGATTAATAACCCTTTGAATCCAATGAACTCCTGTATTCTATCCCATTTAAAAAATTATCTGAAGAGGTTTCACAAAATAGTAGAATCGTACACTAATTAGCATTTCCTTTCACCATTGTGTCTGTTCCACCTCTTTGGTGTGATCAATCGCACAGCCTTATTTCCCTTTTCCTTCCCCACAATCCTCCAAGTATTTACTCAGCTGATTTATAAAAATTATTATTCGATCTCTTCAACATTTTTTTCAAGAAATAATTTTCACATCATCGCTATCTGCTGAATAAAACAATTTCATTATTTTGAACATACCAACAAATCCCCCCTGAGTCCTTACTCATTTCTCCACATGATTGATACCCCCTCATCTCAGAAACGCTTCTGCAAACCTTATGTGCTTTCCAAGTCTAATATTAGTTTAGACATACAGCCTAAAACAAGCCCTTCAGTCCACCAAGTCCACACCGACTTTCGTTCACCCATTCACATTAGTTGTACGCTATCCCACTTTCTCATCCACGCCTACACATTAGGGGTAACTTACAGAGGCTAATAAACCTATAATCTCACATGTCTTTGGAATTTCAAGAATAAACCAGAGCACTCAGGGGAAACCCATGCAGTCACGGGGAGAATATGCAAACTCCACATACACTGCACCAGAGGTCATGATTGAACCAAGGTCTCTGGTGCTACCAGCTGTACCAGCTGTACCAATATGTGTCTAGATATATGCTCCAAACCTCGGTGGAGAGGACATAATTCTGAAGTAGAAATCCAACGTGTTGTTCATAAAGTTGCAGTGCAGCTCCTTTCCTCTTGCACTCTGTACCTTCATTTATCATAGAACATAAAAAATAGAACTGTACAGCACAGGAACTGGCTTCACAGTTCACCATGTCCCTGCCAAACATGACGCCAAGTTAACATAATCTCCTCTGCCTGCACGTGATCCATATCCTCCATTCAATCCATATCCAGGTGCCGATCTAAAAGTCCCTAATACATCTGCCTCCACCACCACCCATGGCAGCACGTTTCAGGCATTCAACACTCTCTGTGTAAAAAATCGGCCTGCACATCCCCTTTAAACTTTGCTCTTTTCACCTTAAAGCTACGCCTTCCAGTCTTTGATATTTCCACCCCGAGAGAAAGGTCCTGACTGGCTACCCTAGCAATGCCTCTCATAATTTTATATACTTCTATCGTCTCCCCTCAAGCTGCACCATTTTGGAGAAACCAATCCAAATTTGTCCGACCTCTTCTTGTAGCTAATACCTACTAATCCAGGCAGCATTCTGATAAAATGTTAACATCGTGCATTATTAAGTGCATTGTGAACTTGAACTTCATAGATTTCTGCATACGAACACTGGGTTTGTTATATTCCTGCACCACTTAAAATTGTAGCATTCATTACAGTTAATCCAATCATTTTTCTTACCAAAGGGCACCACAGCAAAACCCAAACCCTTAGGACAATGGTGCTGCTGCACCTGCACTGTTGGATATAACTCAAATTAGCCTCGAGCAAGCTAAAACAAACAAGCACACTGCTGGTCCATTTTAATTTTAGGATTTTAGACATTAAGTTGGAAAGCGTACAGAAAAGATTTATGAAGATGTTGCCAGGACTCGAGGGACTGAGGTGTATGGAGAGATTGAGTGGTTAGGACTTTAATCCTTGGCTTGCAGGTGACAGTGGGTGATCTTATAGAGATGTGGAAAATCATGAGGGGTGTGGATAGGGCGAAAGCAAAACATTTTTTTTCACAGGGTTGGGGAACCAAGAACGAGAGAGCATAGATTTGAGTTGAGTGCGAAAAGATGTAACAGGAACCTGAGGAGAATACTTTTTCACATAGAGGGTGGTGGATATATGGAACGAGCTACTCAGGGAGGTAATAAACCAGGTGCAATAATAACATTTAGAAGACATTTGGACAGGTGAAGTTGGGAAATTTGTACATGGCGTCAAGTTGGGAAAAGGGGAAGTACAACGGGATCTGGGGGTCCTTGTTCATCAGTCTATGAAAGTAAGCATGCAGGTACAGCAGGCAGTGAAGAAAGCGAATGGCATGTTGGCCTTTATAACAAGAGGGATCAAATATAGGAGCAAAGAGATCCTTCTGCAGTTGTACAGAGCCCTAGTGAGACCACACCTGGAGTATTGTGTGCAGTTTTGGTCCCCTAATTTGAGGAAGGACATTCTTGCTATTGAGGGAGTGCAGCGTAGGTTAACAAGGTTAATTCCCGGGATGGCGGGACTGTCATATGCTGAGAGAATGGAGCAGCTGGGCTTGTACACTCTGGAGTTTAGAAGGATGAGAGGGTATCTCATTGAAACATATAAGATTGTTAAGGGTTTGGACACGCTAGAGGCAGGAAACATGTTCCCGATGTTGGGGGAGTCCAGAACCAGGGGCCACAGTTTAAGAATAAGGAGTAAGCCATTTAGATCGGAGACGAGGAAACACTTTTTCTCACAGAGAGTGGTGAGTCTGTGGAATTCTCTGCCTCAGAGGGTGGTGAAGGCAGGATCTCTGGATGCTTTCAAGAGAGAGCTAGATAGGGCTCTTAAAAATAGCGGAGTCAGGAGATATGGGGAGAAGGCAGGAACGGGGTATTAATTGGGGATGATCAGCCATGATCACATTGAATGGCGTTGCTGGCTCGAAGGGCCGAATGGCCTACTCCTGCACCTATTGTCTTTTGTCTATTGTCTATTGAATGGATGGAAGGGGTTGGAGAGATATGGGTCAAATGCTAACAAATTGGACCAGTTTATTTGGGCCATCTTCGTTGGCGTGAACGAGTTGGGCCAAAGGATCTGTTTCCAGATTGTATGACTGTGACTATAGATGACACAAAGTTTGTTTTTAATGTTGTGTATTTATGTAAAGGGAATTCACATTGAGAAAGGTCATAGAAACACAGTAAATTTCAAAGTTTAGTTAAGTTTAAAGATACAGTGTGGAAACAGGCCCTCCAACCCACCAAATCTGTGCCAACCTGCGATCTCTGTAAACTAGCATTATCCTACACACTAAAGACAATTTACAATTTTTACCAACGGCAATTAATCTACAAACCTGTACATCATTAGAGTGTGGGAGGAAACCGGAGAACCCAGGGAAAACCCACATGGTCACGGAGAGAGCGTACAAACTCTGTACAGACAACACCCATAGTCATGATCGAACCGAGTCTCTGGTGCTGTAAGGCAGCAACTCGACCGCTGCGCCAGCGTGCCGCCCATAAAATACAAAGCCATGGCAGTCTGCACAGGAGATGGGATAATTGAATAGCTCTTTAATTGAACTGGTCTGGTGCTGGTAGGCTGAATGATCTCCTTCTGTCCTTTACTATACTGTGACTTTGTCCTTGTGTTTGAGACGCCTTGTTAATTTTATGCTAAAGTGTATGCACGTCAATTTTGTCTGCAAATGTTAAGGTCTGCTGACGTAAAGGTCGTGCATTACCCAAGAACCCCATGCAAGTTTTTGACCTGATGTTATTTTCAGAATTCATCCAAGCATCTTTGCATGTGAAAAATTCTTAAGACTGTTTTGGCTTCCTTCTAAAATGCATCGACTAGTGATGGTGTCTTATTTCCTGTCAAGGCAAGTGCTGTAAATGGAGCGTATATGCAGGATAGGCCACCTGTTGGCATTAGTCTTATACGTACTTGAAATTGTCATCAATCGCAAAAACATGCAATATGATAGATATTTGTATCAGCCTTTATTTGGACTGAAAAAGGTCGCATACTTGGACTGCATGCCAGAAGTCAGAAGACTCACACAAATTTGAGTCCTAGGCTTCAGCAGTTGCCTTGGGATTTATGTCCTATCCAATGAGCTGCAGCTGACAATCAGACCACAGAGGCAACTTGAGCTGAGCGAGGATAGATTTAAAAGGGACCCAAGGGGAAACCATTTCACACAGAGGTTAGTACGCATATGGAAAGAGCTGCCAGAGGAAGCAGTGGAGGCAGATACAATCATAACATTCAAAAGACACTTGGACAGATACTGAAGGGCCTGTTTCTGTGCTGTATTGCTCTATTGCTTAGTAGTTCCACAGAGTGTAAATGCACTGTCCTACTCTATTGCATTAATCCTAATGAGGGGTGGGAATGGGTAAATGGAGCAGAGCTTTGGTGACTTAATGATACATTAATGATTTAAATGAAGGGATTAAAAGTAACATTAGCAAATTTGCAGATGACACAAAGCTGGGTGGCAGTGTGAACTGTCAGGAGGATGCTATGAGGATGCAAGGTGACTTGGACAGGTTGGGTGAGTGGGCAGATGCCTGGCAGATGCAATTTAATGTGTATAAATGTGAGGTTATCCACTTTGGTGGCAAAACAGAAAGGCAGATTATTATCTGAATGGTGTCAAATTGGGAAAAGGGGAAGTACAACGAGATCTGGGGTTCCTTGTTCATCAGTTACTAAAAGTAAGCATGCAGGTACAGCAGGCAGTGAAGCAAGCGAATGGCATGCTGGTCTTCATAAGAAGAGGAGTTGAGTATAGGATCAAAGAGGTCCTTCTGCAGTTGTATAGGGCCCTAGTGAGCATTGTGTGCAGTTTTGGTTTCGAAATTTGAGGAAGGACATTCTTGCTATTGAGGGAGTGCAGCGTAGGTTCACAAGGTTAATTCCCAGGATGGCGGGACTGTCATATGCTGATAGAATGGAGCGGCTGGGCTTGTATACTCTGAAAGTTAGAAGGATAAGAGGGAATCATTGAAACGTATAAGATTATTAAACATTTGGACACGCTAGAGGCAGGAAACATGTTCCCGATGTTGGGGGAGGCTCGAAAGGCCGAATGGCCTACTCCTGCACCTATTGTCTATTGTCTATTGACTAGTGGTGTACACAAAGGTGTTCCTCTGTTTCTGCGTCAAGGTGCTGAGGCTTCATAAGGCACTGGTGAGGACACATATGGAATATTGCGAGCAGTTTTGAACTCCATATCTGAGGAAAGATGTGCTGGCTTTGGAGAGGTTCCAGAGGAGGTTTACGAGAATGATCCCAGGGATGATTGGGTTAACATATGATGAGCATTTGAAAATTTTGAGGAACATACCAGATAATGAAAGGCCTGGATAGAGTGGAAGCGGAAAGGATGTTTCCAGTAATGGAAGAGTCTCGGACCAGAGGGCACAGCCTCAGATTAAGAGGATGTACCTTTGGAATAGAGATGATGAAGAAAGTGTTTAGCCAGGTGGTGGTGAATGTGTGGAATTCATTGCCACAGTGACCTGTTGTGGAGCTAAGACATTGAGTATATTTAAAGCAGAGATTGATAGGCTCTTGATTAGAAAGTGTGTCAAAGGTTACGGGGAGGAGGCAGGAGAAGGGGGGGGGGAGGGGTTGAGGGGGGGAGGGGGGGGGAATAGATCATGCATGATTGTATGGTGGAGTACACTCGATGGACTGAATGGCATAGATCTGCTCCTATGTGTTATGGGGTTTTTGACAATGATTTGCTGACAGTCCGTGCCAATGCCCTTAAGTAGCAGCTGCAATAAGAGCAGCCCATTTTCAGTAAAGGGGCCTCAAACAGCTGATGGTCTCACTTTTACATTAACAGGCGTTAACCAATATTTTCTTTTGGCCTGTGGCCCAAATATCTTGACTGGAGTAATTATCAATATGGCATTCTGCACACTTCCAGCTCAGAATATGCTTGCACATGCTGCCCTTTACGTTAGATGGTTACGCATCCATGTATAATGTGTTCAATATCAATGCGATTCAGCCCAACATCTTCCCCTCACATGATTTACAATACTCTGCAACAATTAATCCAAACAGTAACTTTGTCATGAGTATAATATGCCCACTACTTAGAGCACCAGAGAACCATTATTCTCCTGTTCCTGCCTTGCCAGTGATAATCCAAAATTAGGTATTACCGTCCACTCTCTTGTCACATCCTTGGTTCTTACGTCATTTGAAACTTTCATCCTTTTTTTAAAGTAATGATGTCTGTCACAGACTCTCATTTTGACAAAACATTCCATAATTTGACACAGTGATATAAACTGAACCATTTGTTACCAATTCACCACCACAGTGCTTTCGAAGAGCTATCACCAAAGAACTATCAAACAAAGATTACTCACTTGAAGCCTACATTTCTGATTGTATTAATATATCTACTATAGGTTTACAAAAGGCATTAAAGTTTCCCGTGTTTATTATCCGTGGCGATTATTTGTGATCTAGTGACTAGTGGGTTATTTGGTAGTTAGCCCATTGGGAGAATGTACATCTGAGATACAGGAATTGGAATTTCTCCATATTTTCATACTGTCATTCTCATAATTTCTTATGACATCCACTTGCTTGCAGGGATGTTATGTTACTGCATAAATATATTTTATTCCAGCTTCAAGAGCATAAATCTTGAAGTTGTCTTTGGTTTCGCAGAATAATTTAGCCAGCCATTCAACACAGTGCTTCTATTTGTCTGTGATACAACCAGAGAATACCGAATCTGATTATGTTTGGAAATTGATCTGCAGTAGTCCAATGGGGCAACAAAAAAATGCCTACCTTATGTCTGTCAAATGAAAGTCTGGCTGTGGCGTGCGCAGCCCAGACACGGTAAATTAACCATCGCCAGCGCCCAACACAGTCTTCTTAGTGCATGACAAACGCTCAGTAGTAACCCATTGCCCGTTTCAGATGTACGGAAAACGACGCCGCGGTCTACCAAGTTTCTGCCAGAAACGCAAAGGGAATCGCCATCTGCTCCTCGATTTTGCAAGTTGGTTTGATCACGGAAGCTCAGGTGAAGCAACGGATGATGCAGAAACTGGAAGAGAGAAATCGGGCCAAGGAGGCGCCAAGTTCTTCTCGGGTGAATGGTCGGAGAGGTCGCAGCGATGACGGCTTGGTTACAACAGCTAGCATTCACTTGCACCTGGCTGAGCGTCGAGCACGGCCGCCGGCTGAAGGTGGAGAACAAGGAAGCTTAGAGAGGCGCCCAGTTGGAGTTGCGGCTTATGGGAACAGTCTGGACGAGGCACAAGCCTCAGCTGTTACCCGCCGCCCAAATACGGGCAAGAGACATCAGCTGAACGAAATCCCGGAGACCGCTGCAGGGTCGCAAATGACCCTCTCAGTGGGAGATCAGAGCTGCAGCACTCGCCTGGGCGACTTTTCTGGAGCTACTTTTCCAAGGAGAAGGAGAAAACTATCTCGAATGTCTGACTTTAGTTGCGAGGGTCTCCCAAGAGATGCCGCCGAGCCGTGCAGCCCAGCATATCTCAGTGGGGCCATGAGCTCCCTGACCCCTGAAGACCACTATTATTTGGACTTGCTGGTGTGTTCCGATGTTCTGACCGAAGAGGACAACGTGGCGTGGCGAGGCAAACTGGAAACTGCCGCTCATTTGTTGCTGTCAGCCCAGAGCGAGAAGCCTGAAACTGACCCGGTGAAACTGCCCGGCCACCCCGCGTCCCTCGGCCACTCCGACTGCAAGCTGACGACCATGGACCTGAATGAATCTCCTCGATGTCAACCAGAAACCGCGGCTGTAGGCAACGAGGGCAGGGCATGCTCCAGCCGCACCTCCACTCTTATGGAAAGCTCTTGGACATCGGAAGAGAGTCGTGCCCGTCCTGGTAAGGGAGGAGCTCAATCTTGCCCTATCCCCCCTCAGTTGCCCATCGAGGTCGAGATTGCTGCACGGAAAGAGGAAAGTTTAAAGCGGTCGCCAGCTTCAACAGATAAGATCAAAGAGAACCACGTTGGCGGAAAGAGAGAGGAATGGGTCTCGGACAACCGAATCGATTTGGACAAGGTGGACGGAGACAAAACAACTGAAATTAAAAAGGGGGATGTTTTGAAGAAGGAATTTTGGCTGAAACTTCCCTCAACGGAAGACAGCCCAGAGGACACTCGCAGTGTAAAAACGCTGTCACCCGGCGAAATGCCAGATACAGGCGAGATGTATAACTCGCTGCTGGGGACAGACACCGCGCAATCGCCGGCTCTTAGTCTCAGCGCGAAGGGAAATCGCGATAGCGCGACTGACCGCAGACTCCAACACGCAAGGGAACGGCATGTCCAAACTTCGCCGAGTTTGAAAAACGACTCAACGCGCATGGAACGAGAGTGCACTCATGACGGAGAAGAGACGGCGATGAGCTCTGAGGAGAAAGGGGACAGTTCTTCAGACAAGGTATGACAACGCAATCCAACTTTTTGTTGTATATAAACTCATACGAATTGACACCCTGAACTCCAGTGGCACCACATTCGGTGCACAAAACTATTTATCATCAAATCAAGTTCAGAATAACCATAAAGTAAAGATTAACCTCGCGGAGTTGTCTTTTGCTATAATGTATTTCACCCAAGCGAGGACAGCGTGGATCCAGACTGTTTAGCCTAAACAACATTTGGTTTGTAGTGCATCAGCATCAGACTAGGCTGTCATTCTAATCAAAACACAGTGAACATATCTAAAACTTTTGTACATGAGTACCATGTTCGGCATCATATTTCAGTGTGACTGTCCAACTTCAGAATAGTCCATATATAAATAGAAGACTTTTTGATTAATTGAGTATACTTCCCTTAAATCAAGTGGTGAAATATGGATAGGATATGTTTAGAGGCATTTGGACTAAATGCAGGCAGGTGTGACTAGTGTAGATGGGACATGTTGGCCGGTGTGGGCAAGTTGGGCCGAAGGGCCTGGTTCCATGCTGTATGACTCTACCATTCTATACATGTTTGAAACTTTAAATAACTATTTTCATACACTAGATTATCAATGTGAATAATTGACATTGAAGTTGCCACCTTGCCAACCGTGCCATTGCGCCACCGTGCTGTCATCTTTCTCAGGGACCTTCTTTGTAAGTTTGAAGAAAGATTTGTACTTAAAATGGTATCTGTCCATTCCCTTCACAAATGCTGCCTGACCCGCTTAGTTCCACCAGCACTTTGTGTATTGCTTTCTCCTCACGTTATTCCTGAATAGCTCCTAATGCTACTCTCCTTGGCCAGAGGAGAAACAGTATTGGAGACATTCCAGGTGGATGGTAGGTGTATTCACAGTCTCAGATGGGCTTTCTTGCAGTATTGGGACCATTTCCAGGAGAGATAGGCCATTTGGGAGAGTTCAGGAGATGAATGGAAGCTTGACAGTTATTTCTGGGGACACATTTTAGCCATTGTAATTATTTTCAATATTCAGTAATTGTTTCAAGAATCCATGTTTACATCTATTTTTTAACCCAAATTATCACCCAATTTGTGATTATATCTAATTCCTCTGTACACTTCAGTTTAATCCATCTTCAAATAGACAGAGTTTATTCTTTAACTTAACAAATTGAACGAGGGAAAAGTTTCTGAGCTGTAAAGAATCCAAAACAAACATATTGTTTCATAAATCAGTGAGAGAAAATATATATTAAATGAAAGAAATGAACAAAAAAAATCATGACTAATACAAGATAAATTGAAAGAAGCAAATTAGCATTATCATGGTTTACCCATTAAGTTATTATCATTCAGTAAATTTGTTATTGGCCATTTTGTGTTTTTGACAGGATAAAGTACAACTACTCTTAAAAGATGAAGCAACAAGCTTTATTAAAAGCATTACAAATTCACTCTTTGAAGATAAACATATGGCTTGTGTGGAGAAAAAGACAAATCTCTTGCCTCTGGATACCACTGTAATACTTTCATCGACACAAGATAGTCATGACCAAGAAGCTGCTTGTCGAAGACTTGAGACCGATTCTGAAATGTTAAGTTATCCTCCAACACTGGACAGCGCAATTTCACAAAGCAATGAGTTTAAAGATAAATATCAGGTTCAAGTTTTACAGGGGAAAAAGTCAAATCTTATTTCAAGAAAAAATAAGTTATTTTGCACATCAAAAGAACATCAAGGAAGCATTTATGAACCAAAGATTGAAAGCACAATGCATTTTATTGACTCTTTAAAAATAGATTGTTTTATAGAAAGTGAGAAGTCAGATCTTGGTGAGAACACTTCCGTTTGCAAAAAAGAACAGGAACCTTTGAAAAACATGTCAGATTTATGCATTCATAATGAGAACACAGATCATCAATATTCAATTACAACTGAAGGTTTTGAATCTAACTTATTGAACAGCAAAGATGAAAGCATAGATCCATGTCTGGGTATTCTACCACATATAAGCACATCTGCTCAAATTAAAGATATCTCTGAACCATTATACATTGGCTCCAATACGTTTCAGGACCATGAAAATAAATCAAATGAAGATTCAAATTACTCTTCCTATTGTGATACTAGTGATGCACTCAGAGATGATGAAATCCCTTTACAAGTCAGTGAATGTTTTGGAAATGAGTCCAAGCAGGTGGATGCACACAGAGATGATTTTGAACATTCTGAATCCAGCTTTGGGGTCATAGTGAGTGACTGTAAATTAGGAGTGAATAAAGAGCTAAATGGTCAATCTGAAGAACCTGTTTTGGAGAATGAATCTAGTCAAACAGATAATCCCAATGACCATTGGTTGCCTCCCGACAGATCAGAAATTATCTGTGCTTTAAATGCTTCCAAAACTAAAGTGCACAAAGAGCATATATCAACACATCGGTCAATCAGGAATGACCAAACAGCAGAAAATGAAGCTATTAGTTGTTCAGGTTCTCCTAATAAGAATGAAACGCTAGAGCTTCATAATAGTAATGGAATGATAAGTTCTCCAGAAACAAATAAATTAACAGCCATTAAACATGATGTTAAACTAACAGTTGAACATCCTATATTATTTGAATACAATTTAGATATTCCATCAAATCAACTGATACCAAAATATTTAACCATCGACAGTGAAAATAATGGCTCAGATTATCCTTCAAATAAAATGGAAAGTAAAACAGAAAATGTTCTTGCTGAACCTTTTGTGCGTAATCATCAAGAAGCCATCACATCACCACTTATAGATTGTGGAAAAATGCAATATCATAAGCCACCTCTTTTAGAAAGTACTTGTTGCAACAGCACAGACAACACGATTAAAAGTTATGATAAACAGTTCTATAATTCTGTTGGTTTTCCATCAACTGAAGATGAATATTCCAACACTCGACTGAGAACTGATCAAAATTCTGAAACTATGTTACCTTTGAAACATTTTGTTGAACTTCAGAACTCCAATGAGCCGGAAGTGGCTAAATCAGGTAACTTAAAATCATCCGTGTCACAGCTAGACAAAAATATTTCTCCCTTAATAGGAACAAATGAACAAAGAATTATCAACTCCAAAGAGAAAACAGTAGTGAAGGAAATGGAGCATTCTGATTATCCTACCCACAAAGAACAAAGATCACCTATTGCTCATCCAGTTGTAAATGATCAATCTCTTGACATTCAGCAAATATTCAGACCAGATCAAAACTCAATGAAACATGTAGTTGAGGATCTGATGGAAGATGAGCATAGAACATTGAAAACTGTGAGTAATGTCCAGACAATTCCAATTAACAACTCAGAACCTTCGTTATTTAATAGACCAAACCTAAATCAAACTAAAATAATTTGTTCCACATTTCAAAATGCGAGCAATTTTCGATGTTTGTCAATACTAGAACCAGACAAAACGAAAGCTGTGGAGAATGTCCATGAAATTGCCATTAATCCTTCTGGAAATATTATGTGTTCATTGAATCCTTCATTACATATTGATGAGCCTTTATTTACGAGCCCAACTGGCCAAGTTGAGAAGTGCGCATTGAATCATAACATCCGTTCTGCAGAGTGTGACAGTGAATTGGGTCATGATCATGTAAATAATAAAACAACTTCATCCAAGAATTTGGCATCTGTTAAGCCCTCAGTCAGTCCAATAGAGGCCATTCCATCAAAGACTAAACTGGTTAAAGGTATCAACATTAGATCACCAACAGCAGATTTGACTGAAAACATTCAAAAAGCAGAATATGTGCCCGTGCTCAAGGCAATACCAAGTGAAATATCAAACACCATTGAAAATGACAATAAAATTATGGAATCACAGACAAAAGGACAATCTATCAATTGTAGGGAGAAAGAAACTGTGGCTGTCATTGAAGATGGCAATCAAACTGTTCAACAAAAAGATTCTGTTCACTTAGCATCCATGAACAGCAGAGGATTAAGCATAATTACTCAACAAGTGGCAGGTCAGATAATGAATGTTAATTTTACTGCTGCAGAAAACTGTAGAGAACATAACCAAAGTCATCTGATCAAGTCTACTGACCAAATTATAGTACCTGGTCATCCAATAGAAGACACTAAAGTGGACATTGACGATGAATCTGAAGTAAAGGTTTGCCAAATATCTGCAGTGCCCAGCAAAAGTAACCAGAAGTCTTCAGAAGTATCCAAAATTGAAAATGTCACCCAGACAAAAAATGATAATCAGGCTAAGATCCCAGGCACTGAGACATGGAAAAGGTCATTGGATGAGGCACAGAAGAGAAGTACTGAGCCCAAGCACCCCATCTCTCTGCAAAGCAGATTTTTGTTTAAGAAGAGCATTCCAGCCATGGAATCATCCAGTACAGCTGTTAGGATTAAACAACGTTTCCCAGTGCAATCAATTAAAGATCCGATGATGCCAGATGGACGGAAAAGATCAAATTTCCCAAATTCATCCAGGGACGTTGCCTCTGAATTTGGGATTTTATTTCTCTCTCAGAATGAACGGCAGAAAAAAGATGTTAAGCAGGTGCTGTCAGTTGATAACATAAAGCTGACATTAGATAAGAACAAATATGTGCATTCTTCAGCGGGAAAGGAAAATCTTAATAAAAACACCATTGTAATTAAAAGAACATTTCATAAGACAAAGGAGGAACCAGCTTACATGAAAGAGGAGAAGGAGGTGGAAAACGTAAAACACTCTCATAAGGAGGAACATAAAGGTACATTTAAAATCTTACTTGTTCATAGTAGCAAGAGATGGACTTGGCATTAAAATATCTTCCTGCTTATTTTCCTGGGAGAAGTGCGAATGGAAAATCTGACTGAAGCAAAATGATGAGTGGTATAGATAGGGTAGATAATACCAAACCATTCTCTTTGGAAGAAGTGTATAAAACCAAGGGGCATAGGTTTAATGTAGTGGTAGGAAGTTTAAAGGGGAAGTAATCATCTCTGGATTACTACCAGTACCACGGGCCAGTCAGAGTAGGAATAGGAGGATATTGCAGATGAATACGTGGCTTGAAAATGGTGCAAGGGGGAGGGATTCAAATTGTTAGGGCATTGGAACCAGTTCTGGGGGAGGTGGGACCAGTACAAACAGGACGGTCTGCACCTGGGCTGGAATGGAACCAATGTCCTTGGGGGAGTGTTTGCTAGTGCTGTCGGGGAGGATTTAAACTAATGTGGCAGGGGGATGGGTGCAAGAGCAGAGAGGCAGGGGGTGTAAAATGAGGGTAGAAGCAATACGTAGCAAGGTGAAAAGTAAAAGTGGCAGGCAGACAAAACCAGGGCAAAAATCAAAAAGGGCCACTTTTCAACATAATTGTATAAGGGGTAAGAGTGTTGTAAAGACAAGCCTGAAGGCTTTGTATCTTAATGCAAGGAGCATTCGTAATAACGTGGATGAGTTGAATGTGCAGATAGTTATTAATGAATATGATATAGTTGGGATCACGGAGACATGGCTCCAGGGTGACCAAGGCTGGGAGCTGAACATTCAGGGATATTCAATATTCAGGAGGGATAGACAGAAAGGAAAAGGAGGCGGGGTAGCGTTGCTGGTTAGAGAGGAGATTAACGCAATAGAAAGGAAGGACATTAGCTTGGAGGATGTGGAATCGATATGGGTAGAGCTGCGAAACACTAAGGGGCAGAAAACGCTAGTGGGAGTGGTGTACCAGCCACCTAACAGTAGTAGTGGAGTTGGGGATGGCATCAAACAGGAAATTAGAAACGCGTGCAACAAAGGTAAAACCATTATAATGGGTGACTTCAATCTACATATAGATTGGGTGAATCAAATTGGTAGGGGTGCTGAGGAAGAGGATTTCTTGGAATGTATGCGGGATAGTTTTCTAAACCAACATCTAGAGGAACCAACGAGAGAGCAGGCTATTCTAGACTGGATATTGAGTAATGAGGAAGGGTTAGTTAGCAGTCTTGTTGTGCGTGGCCCCTTGGGCAAGAGTGACCATAATATGGTTGAGTTCTTTATTAGGATGCAGAGTGAAATTATTAATTCAGAAATAAAGGTCCTCAACTTAAAGAAAGGCGACTTTGAGGGTATGAGACGTGAATTGGCCAAGACAGACTGGCCAATGATTCTTAAAGGGTTGACGGTGGATATGCAATGGAAGGCATTTAAAAACTGCATGGATGAACTACAACAAGTATTCATCCCAGTTTGGCAAAAGAATAAATCAGGGAAGGTAGTGCATCCGTGGATAACAAGGGAAATCAGGGATAGTATCAAAACAAAAGAGGAAGCCTACAAATTAGCCAGAACAAGCAGCCTACTAGAGGACTGGGAGAAATTCAGAGTCCAGCAGAGGAGGACAAAATGCTTAATTAGGAAAGGGAAAATAGATTATGAAAGAAAACTGGCAGGGAACATAAAAACTGACTGCAAAAGTTTTTATAGATATGTCAAGAGGAAAAGATTAGTTAAAACAAATGTAGGTCCCTTGCAGTCAGAAACAGGTGAATTGATCATGAGGAACAAGGACATGGCAGACCAATTGAATAATTACTTTGGTTCTGTCTTCACTAAGGAAGACATAAATAATCTGCCGGAAATAGCAAGGGACCGGGGGTTAAATGAGATGGAGGAATTGAGTGAAATCCAGGTTAGCCGGGAAGTGGTGTTAGGTAAAATGAATGGATTAAAGGCCGATAAATCCCCAGGGCCGGATAAGTTGCATCCCAGAGCACTTAAGGAAGTAGCCGCAGAAATAGTGGATGCATTAGTGATAATTTTTCAAAACTCTTTAGATTCTGGAGTAGTTCCTGAGGACTGGAGGGTAGCTAATGTAACCCCACTTTTTAAAAAGGGAGGGAGAGAGAAAATGGGGAATTACAGACCAGTTAGTCTAACATTGGTGGTGGGGAAAATTCTGGAGTCAGTTATTAAAGATGGGATAGCAGCACGTTTGGAAAGTGGTGAGTTCATTGGACAAAGTCAGCATGGATTTGTGAAAGGTAAATCATATCTGACGAATCTTATAGCATTTTTCGAGGATGTAACTAGTAGAGTGGATAAGGGAGAACCAGTGGATGTGTTATATCTGGACTTTCAGAAGGCTTTCGACAAGGTCCCACATAAGAGATTAGCATACAAACTTAAAGCACATGGTATTGGGGGTTCAGTATTGATGTGGATAGAGAACTGGCTGGCAGACAGGAAGCAAAGAGTAGGAGTAAACGGGTCCTTTTCAGAATGACAGGCAGTGACTAGTGGGGTACCGCAAGGCTCAGTGCTGGGACCCCAGCTATTTACAATATATATTAATGTTCTGGATGAGGGAATTGAATGCAACATCTCCAAGTTTGCGGATGACACGAAGCTGGGGGGCAGTGTTAGCTGTGAGGAGGATGCTAGGAGGCTGCAAGGTGACTTGGATAGGTTGGGTGAGTGGGCAAAGGCATGGCAGATGCAGTATAATGTGGATAAATGTGAGGTTATCCACTTTGGTGGCAAAAACAGGAAAGTAGACTATTATCTGAATGGTGGCCGATTAGGAAAAGGGGAGATGCAACGAGACCTGGGTGTCATGGTACACCAGTCATTGAAAGTAGGAATGCAGGTGCAGCAGGCAGTGAAGATAGCGAATGGTTTGTTAGCATTCATAGCAAAAGGATTTGAGTATAGGAGCAGGGAGGTTCTACTGCAGTTGCACAGGATCTTGGTGAGACCACACCTGGAGTATTGCGTACAGTTTTGGTCTCCAAATCTGAGGAAAGACATTCTTGCCATAGAGGGAGTACAGAGAAGGTTCACCAGACTGATTCCAGGGATGTCAGGACTTTCATATGAAGAAAGACTGGATAGACTCAGCTTGTACTCGCTAGAATTTAGAAGATTGAGGGGGGATCTTATAGAAACTTACAAAATTCTTAAGGGGTTGGACAGGCTAGATGCAGGAAGATTATTCCCGATGTTGGGGAAGTCCAGAACAAGGGGTCACAGTTTAAGGATAAGAGGGAAGACTTTTAGGACCGAGATGAGGAAATCATTTTTTACACAGAGAGTGGTGAATCTGTGGAATTCTCTGCCACAGAAGGTAGTTGAGGCCAGTTCATTGGCTATATTTAAGAGGGAGTTAGATGTAGCCCTTGTGGCTAAAGGGATTAGGGGGTATCGAGAGAAGGCAGGGATGGGATACTGAGTTGGATGATCAGCCATGATCATATCAAATGGCGGTGCAGGCTCGAAGGGCCGAATAGCCTACTCCTGCACCTATTTTCTATGTTTCTATGTTTCTAAGTCATAAAGCAATGAAACAGGCCCTTTGGCCCCAACTTGCCTATGCTGACCAACATGCCCCATCTACACTAGTCCCACTTGCCTGCTTTTGACCCATGTCCCTCTAAACCTACGCTATCCACGTACCTGTCTAAATGTTTCTTAAATGTTGCGATAGTACCTCCCTCAAATATCAGCCATGATGATATTGAATGGCGGTGCTGGCTCGAAGGGCCAAATGGCCTACCCCTGCATCTATTTTCTATGTTTCTATCTCCTCCGGCAGCTTGTTCCATACACCCACCACTTGTTGGTGTAAAACCCTTCAGGTTCCCATTAAATCATTCCCTCTTCACCTTAGACCTATGCCCCCAGGTTCTCGAATCCCCTACTCTGGGCAAAAGTCTGTGTGTTTACCTGATCTATTCTTCTCATGAGGAAAGATTTCTTTTCTTTCAGAGGGTAGCTGTAATTTGCAACACACTACCTGAGGCAGTGGTGGAGAGATGTGGTCTCACAATATTTGAGAAGCATTTAGATGAATACTTGGATCACCATAACATAGAACACTATGGACCAAGTACTGGATTAATGGATATTGAAGGTCAGCTTAAAATATGATGGGCTGAAGGACCTTTTTCTGTCTAGAAACAATGACATTATGTAAAAATAAAGCAAAAGAAACACCTTTCCATTTCACCCTAAGTGGGCAATCTCATTGCAATCTCAGAATTGTAAGAAAGACATTTACAAAAGCTGCTTAGAAACCAAATTAAATCCAGCAGACACAATGGAGACACAAGTAACTGCAGATGCAGGAATTTGGAGTGGAAAACAAAGTGCTAGAGGAATCCAGTTGGCCAGGCGGTGTCTATGAAGGTCGTCATTACAGGTCAAAACTCTGCATTAGGACACATGCAGGAGCCAAAATGAGACCTTCCCTCTGCCTCCACAGATGCTGCCTGACTTATCGAGTTCTTCCAGTAGTTTAAAAAAAATCCAATTTAAAGGAAGAGAATCACATCACATTAAAAATGTTCTCATTCCTCAGCTCAAAACAGTAGATTTCCACCTCTGGACTCAGTGCCGAGTCCAGTGTTGGCAAGCGAAGTTGGACGTGCCAATATTTGACCTCCAGTGTGTTCCTGGGTTTCATCTTGAAGTGGGAAGATGCTTAGCAATAAGATAAACAATATGTTTTTAGTTCTTTGCTTCTGAAGTATGTTGCTTCCTGCCAACCCCCCCTGACAAATCCTCAATTGAATGAGATAATAACAGGTAGTAAAATTACCAAGTTACCATATTGCTAATGTGAATTAAATATTTTTTCATGTGTGAGATAATTCCCCCATTAATCAGTATTAATTTTTCATGGATCATTTGCATCTTTTTATAAGATTTTTTGGAATCTTTTGGAAGATTTTTTATGTATCTTTTGGAAAGAAGTACAGGTATGTAGGTTAATTGGCTTGGTGTAAGTGTAAATTGTCCCTAGTGTGTGTAGAATAGTGTTAATGTACGGCGATCGCTGGTCGGCGCACTCAGTGGGCCGAAGGACCTGTTTCCACAATGTATCTCTAAACTAAGCTGAACTAAAGATCGTAAGATTTGAATCCTGCTTTCTTTCTGAATTGCAAGAAACGCATTTACAAAAATTGCTGAAAAACTGAATTAATTGCATGCATATCTTGATATTTTGCAATATGCCAAATGAAGAATTGGACTCTGTTCCACCTCCAAAACTGATCCAAAAGATCCGTGCAGAAGTGTCTCCCGATATTCCAGGAAATGTCAAACTATGGTGCCGGTTTGGTGACATTCATGCAGATTCCACCATAATATGGACAAAAGATGGCGTGATATTAACTAAGGGAGAAAGGAGGTAAGTTGCTCAATGGTTATTGACAATATTTTGTTTGGCATTTCACTTTGGGATGCCATTACGTTAATGCAGGTGCTCTGAGAAGGCGACTTTCCTCAGTGTTGCTTCTGCTCAGCAGAGCCAACAATGCAGCAGTAATGTATTAATGCAAGTGAATAGAGTTCCCATCTCACCGGCAGCAGAGCAGAAGCTGCTTTGAAGAAATTGCAGGTCTGATATTAAATACTGAAATAATTTCATGCAAATATTTTGTGAGGTATAGAGATTAAAATATTCTAGATTTCTGCTAATAAATATTTAATTGCAAAAAAAAATGCATTTAAGTTATGGAAAACATTCAATCATATGTCATTAGTCGTGGATTTTGAATGTATATATTTTGGTTTGCTAATTCTGAAAGTAATTATAATGCTCTCCTGTTGCAAACTATAAATCACACGATACAATTTTCCTTTGTACTAATATAACTAAGTACCAGATATCTTTTTGGAAGGCATTTGTGTCGTGCAAAGGAATAGGAATGCCAATATTAGAATTTGCTTGAGCTGTTTACTGACCTTTTTTTATTTGGTGGAAATAACCGTGTTAGGCCAATGTATAAAACATCTTTGTTCTGGCCCTTTAATTTATGGCCACTGTTCTTCCCTTTTTTGGAGGATGTATGACCTCGGTTATAAGGCCAGCATTTATTCCACACTCTTAAAATTGTGGTTCAAATATATAGTTTAGATCTATTGGATATTATGTAAATGTCATGTCCATGATACTCTTTTAATCTGGGATATATATTCTATTGAGAGGACCCCTGTTGGTGAAATGGACAGAATGCCCAGGAAGGATGGTAAACTTCCTTGAAAATGTAAGCTTGTTGTAAAAGTGGACAGGCAGCAAATCCACTCATCATCCACCAGTAGTCAGAGAGAGATTAGAAATATAATGGGCAGGTTCCTCCACCAAACCTCTGCAAATACTTGTAAAAATATTGCTGTATTGATGGCAACTGTGTCACAAGTGGAGCCACTCTTACATAAGCTCAAGCCCTACACCAGGGAGGGACGCGAGCTCAAAAACCAGGGTGCTATAGAGTCATGCAGCAATTCAGCGTGGAAAAAGAACCCTGCAGACAAATGGATCTGTGCCGTCCATCAAATACCTTTCTATATTCACTCCATTTTCAGCACTCGGCATGTAGCTTTCTATGCCATGGTGTTTCAAGTGCTGCTTAAAGGTTGTAAGACTACTTGCCTCCACACCTCTGAGGCAGTTATTCCAAATTCTTGATTGAAAGACATTCTTCCTCAAATCCCCTCTAAATCTCCAACTTATGCTCTCTGGATATGGTCACTTCTGCAAAGGGGGAAGGTTTCTCACAAAGCACCATACATGTACACATCAATTTTATTTTGCTCTTCAGCATTCTTCGCTCCAAGGAAAACAAGCCCTGGCCATCCTGTGATGTCTCCTAATCATTAAAAGGCTCCATCCTGGTGAAATTCCTCTGCACTTTCTTAACTTCCTTTAATATCAAATACTGGTGGACATAACATTAAAGTGAGAAGGGGAAGGTTCAAAGGAGACTAGACAATGTGGGACCCGTTGGGTTCCAGCTTCACACGAGAGGGCTGGTCCCCCAACGCAATATTCCACCTCTCCACCAATTCCAATATACACACACACACTCACACACATGCACACTCACTCACACACTAACTCACACACTAACTCACACACACACACACACACACACTCACTCACCCACACACACAGCCTCACACTCACAGGTACTCACACACACTCACACACACTCACAGACTCACACAGACTCACTCACACACTCACTCACTCACACACACATATACTCACACACACTCACACACACACACACTGACACACACACACATACACTCACACAGACTCACACAAACATACACTCACACACACATACACTCACACAGACACACACACACACTCACACACACACACTCACACACTCACACACACACAGACACACACTCAGACACACACACACACACTCACACAGACTCTCACACACACACATATACTCACACTCACACACACACACACACTCACACTCACACACCATATATATGACAGTAAACTTTCTTGAACCTACTCACACGGCTGAGCGCAGCCTCTCCACTTTGGGGCTTCCGCAATCAACGTGACCTCTGCACTTGCCGGAAATTGCACAATCAGCGCAACCTGTCCACTAAGTCACGAAAATAGCGGGACTTTTGGACTAAACACGTTCGGACCTAATAAAGCATTTATTCCTTCCAAACACAGTCGGACTTAATAAAGCATTGCAATTTCAAGCACAGGCAGGGCAGCAGGCCAAACAACTCATGGCATTGTCATTTAATTTCATTTCCAATTAAGCATTGCACTTTCAAGCACAGGCAGGGCAGCAGGCCAAACAACTCATGGCATTGTCATTAAGGGCTAACAAATCAATTATTGCAAGTACATTGCAGACTCACAGTTCAGTTGATTCACAGCTTAGAATGACAGTCGTGGCCTCTCCCTCGCGATCTTGCAGAGTGACTGACTCATGTTCAGGCATCCGGGGTTTTATAGTCCTGCCCCCTCTCCCCCCAGAAGGGGCGTTACCTTCACCGCGGTGATTGACAGGCGAGAGGACCAATCAGCTGATCTCAAGATTTTTTAAACACATAACTTTTTTTATTTTTCATCGATGGGAAACATCCTCAGGGCTGGCTCAGCGGAAGAGGACTGTGAGTAAGATGGCCAAAAATCACAGCGATACAGGGTAGAGTTTTTTCTAAAATCAATATACAGCGCAGACAGGAAGTGGTCAAGATGAGACTTTTAATTATATAGTTGGCTGGGGCAAGTTCTTTACACAGAAATTGGTATGTGCCTGGAATGCATTGCTGTGGTGGAAACAGATACGATAGTGGCATTTAAGAGACTTTCAGATAGGCACATAAATATGCAGGGAATGAAGGGATATACATCACAAATTATATCAGAAGTATATACAGTTATGAAAGGCATAGGTAGGGTAGACATTCAGAACCATGTTTCCAGGATGGAAATATCAGATACTAGAGAGCATAGTATTAAGACAAGAGGGGCAAAGCTTAAAGATGATGTGAGGGGGGCAAGCTTTTTACACAGAGAATTGTGGATGCTTGCAACATACCAGGGTTGGTAGTGTAGATAGATATGAAAGTGGAACAAGAGATTTTTGGAAAGGTACGTGGATATAGGTTTCAAAGATCTTTTATTGTCACGTGTACCAATTAAGGTACAGTGAAACTCGATTACCATACAGCCATACAAAAAAAAGCAAAAAGACACACAACTACTTAAAAGTTAACATAAACATCCACCACAGCGGATTTCCCACATTCCTCACTGTGATGGAAGGCAATAAAGTCTAATCTTCTTCCCTCATTTTCTCCCGCGGACGGGGCAATCGAACCATCTGTCAGGGTGATTGAAGCTCCCATGGCTGACGGTCAAAGCCCCCGCATCGGGGCGGTCGAAGCCCCCACGTCAGGGCGGTCGAAGCTCCCGTGGCTTGGAGCTCCCGAAGTCGGTCTCTAACCAGGGAGCGCGAGCTGCACGATGTTAAAGTCCTCAGACTGCCGCGGTTGGAGCTCACGGTCGACCTCCAGCAAAGGCCACCAACTCCATGATGTTAGGCCGCAGTATGGACGGAGATACGATATGGAAAAAAATCGCATCTCCGTCGAGGTAAGAGATTAAAAAAATGTTTCCCTCAACCCTCACATAAAACAAGCTATGGAACACTAAAACATCCATTTAACACATACTATAAAACAACAGGGAAGGAAGGGCAGACAGACTGTTGGCGAGGCAGCCATTGCTGGCGCCACCCGGTGGCCACTTACATGGAATGGAATGGAGGGATTTGGATTATGTGCAGACGAAAGAGCGTTGGTCTTGGTATCACGTTGGGGGCTGACATTGTGGGCCGAAGAGCTATTTTATGTTCTACACGTTCTATACGTTTTACATGCAGGCACAGGGGATTAGGTTAATTTGGCATCATGTTCTGCACAGACAACCTGGGCCCAATGGCCTGTTCCTGTTCTGTGCTCTACATTCAATATTGGTTTCTCAATCATTATAACTGAAACAAATGACCTTGTCAGTATCACATTGCTGTTTATCACGTACGCTATTTCGTTGCATCTATATCTATTTCTCACATTACTAAAGTGACAATCTTTCAGAAAGTACTTGACTTGCTGTAAAGATATTTGGGACTACCAGAGGCCACAAAATTTGTGAGTTAAATTTAAATCTCTCTCTTCCGCCCTTTTTGAGCAGCCCACACCCCTCTCTCATCACCAATTCCAGGTCGTGATTAAAAATAGAACTGTCAATATATGTTTGCCCCAGTATTGATAACGAAATTTTGAAGGTCCAGAAATTAATTAATTGCTTGTTTAGTACAAAGGTTGAGGCCAAACTATCAACCAAACCATGACCTTTGGGGGTTGTGGAAACCCCTGGCAAAATAACATCTACTGGCTACTCTCTGTGTTCATAAAGTGAAGGTATTAATTAAGTCATATTTGTCTGGTTACCTCAGTTACTGCTTATTAATATTCCAGTCACATATAAGGCACTGCATTTAAAAAATGCAAATAATCAATTTATCATATTGCTTAGCCACAGTAAACCATCTAGTTTGTTACAATGCAAAGAAGAATCAGAATTAGTTATCAATGTCCACAGTATCTTTTAAATCCTTTCCAATTGAACCTTTAAATCTACAAATTTGTGAAAATAAGGAAGAAAACAAACTCTGATCATAATCAGAATGTTTTTTTTAACATTTAAAAGGAATTCTGTTCCATTCCATGCGATTGTCATCCATTCCTACCGTCACAATTGTAGTTATAAACTTTACCGTCGCAACTCTTTTCAAATTGTAGCGCAGGAGATGACACTCCAGTCTCTTTGGCAATAGTTCAAACTACTAAGAAAGATCGAGGGTTATATCAGTGCACCTTGAAGAATGTGCATGGAAGTGTGTCCTGTGAGTTTGACTTCACCACTGAAGGTATCAGAACAATGGCAAATTTGCTATTATTGTTTTAAAGTGAAATTACAAAAGACATACATGCAGAATGGTAATCAATTGTCTCATCTTGCCTTCTCTAGTTCTGAATGAGCTTCTGAATTATCAAGCTGTTGAAGGTACTGCCCTTTTTTTTCTACAAATAAAACAGTGCATGGTGCTGTCAATTTTGTGGTTGCATTTGGAGGTGGGGTGAAGGGGGAGATTTTAGGAGCAGGAGGCAACAGGCACATCAATGGCGAAAATGGTCTAGATCAGGGGTTCCCAACCTTTTTCATCCTGTTTACCCCTGGCAACTTTAATAGCACATAACAATGTTATTTCACTTATTTATGAACAACTAATGATGAACAGATACTGGTATATCAGAACCAAACACAGTCAGTCAAGGAGAAAAAATATGTACACATCCAGAATCAACAAATTTACCTCCAGGGTAGGCGAAATTTATCCCCTGGGGGTAAATTTACCCCAGGTTGGGAACCCTTGGTCTAGATCATATCAGATGAATTAGAATAGCCCAAGCCAAAAAAGCTCTGGGAAACAACAAAAAATAATTATGAACAGGCCTTGAAATTGCCCAATACAACTAATTACAAAAAAATCTAAAATAAGTCATCCAGCAAAATTGCAATAAATATCAATCTTACAGACTCTATATTTTCATTCATTTTGTTGTAAGAATATCATGTTTTGTTTCCAAAATATGCATGTAGACATTGCCTAATCCTGTCCATTCATGACAATGGTAAACTTATGAGTTAATAGTGACGTTAAATTTGAACTTTTTAAGAAAGAACTGCAGTTGCTGGAAAAATCGAAGGTAGATAAAAATGCTGGAGAAACTCAGCGGATGAGGCAGCATCTATGGAGCGAAGGGCTCTGGTAAGACCACATCTGGAGTATTGTGTACAGTTTTGGTCTCCTAATTTGAGGAAGGACATCCTTGTGATTCAGCCAGTGCAGCGTAGGTTCACGAGATTGATCCCTGGGATGGCAGGACTGTCATATGAGGAGAGATTGAAAAGACTAGGCTTGTATTCACTGGAGTTTAGAAGGATGAGGGGATATCTTATAGAAACATATAAAATTATAAAAGGACTGGACAAGCTAGGTGCAGGAAAAATGTTCCCAATGTTGGGCGAGTCCAGAACCAGGAGTCACAGTCTTAGAATAAAGGGGAGGCCATTTAAGACTTGAGGTGAGAAAAAAAAATTCACCCAGTTGTGAATTTGTGGAATTCCCTGTCACAGAGGGCAGTGAAGGCCAAATCACTGGATGGATTTAAGAGAGAGTTAGCTAGAGCTCTAGGGGCAAGTGCAATCAAGCACGGGGAGAAGGCATGCACGGGTTATTGATTGGGGACGATCAGCCATGATCACAATGAATGGGGTTGCTGGCTCGAAGGGCTGAATGGCCTCCTCCTGCACCTATTTTCTATGTTTCTATGTTTCTACATAATAGGTGAAGTTTCGGGTCGAGACCCTTCTTCAGACTGATGTGGGGGTGGATGGGGGGGGGGCAGGAAGAAGAAAGGATGAGGCGGAGACAGTGGGCTGTGGGAGAGCTGGGAAGGGGAGGGGAAGGAGAGGGGAAGGAGAAAGAAAGCAAGGACTACCTGAAATTGGAGGTCAAGGTTCATACCGCTGGGGTGTAAACTACTCAAGCAAAATATGTGGTGCTGTTCCTCCAATTTGCGGTGGGACTAACTCTGGCCATGGAGGAGGCCCAGGACAGAAAGGTCGGATTCGGAATGGGAGGGGGAGTTGAAGTGCAGAGCCACCGGGAGACCAGTGCTTACGTGGATCTTGGACAAGCAGCAATCAAAGAGAAGCAGGGAGAAGAGCTTATTGGCTGAAACCCGTGGGAAAGGTGAGTAAGTCACAGGGGAAAAACAGGTTAAAACTGAGGAATTTGGTTTGTAAATTGGTAAATTAGGCAATTTATCAGTCAATATAAGCAAGGCTGCTCTAGGGAAGTGCCCTGTGAGGGAAGTGCGAGTCTTTGGCTCGAGAGTCTTCGGCGAGGAGGCTACGCAAAAAGCTGGAGAGAACGGGACGTGGTGAACACATGACAGGACAGATGAGACAGTGTGATGCTTGCAGAATGTGGGAGCCCAGGGACACAGATGGAGCCTCTAGCTGCTACAACTGTGGCAAGTGCGTCCAGCCTCAGCTCCTGAAGGACTGTGTTGGGCCACTGGAGAAGCAGCTGGATGACCTCAGGGCCATCTGGAAAAATGAGAGTTTCCTGGACAGGACCTATAGTGAGGTTGTCACGCCGAGGATACGGGAAGAACAAAGGTGTGTGACGGAGAGAAAGGATGGTAACCGTGGAGTGTAGGAGACCCAGGTGGCTGTGCCTAATGAAAACAGGTACGTCCTCTTGGGAACTGTCGGGGGAGACAATACTTCCAGTCCGAGCGGTGGACACGTCGGTGGCTCCCATCCTAGAGACCAACGTGGGGCAGAGCCATAGTGGTGGGTGACTCCATTGTCCAAGGAGCAGACAGGAGATCTGTGGCGGCAGATGAGATGCAAGGATGGTCTGTTGTCTACTTGGTGCCAGGGTTCAGGATGTCACGAGCCGAATTCATAACATCCTCGAAAGAGAAGGTGAACAGCCGGCAGTAGTTGTGCACGTAGGCAAAAACGACATCAGGAAGAAGAGGAAGGAGGTTCTCCAACGTGAGTTCAGAGAGTTAGGAAGAAGACTGAAATTCCGGACTTCTAGGGTGGTTATCTCTGGATTGCTTCCAGTACCTCGTGCTAGGGAGGACATGAACAGGGAGATAGGGGATCTGAATATGTGGCTGAGGGGCTGGTGCAGGGAGCAAGGATTTAGATTTATAGACCACTGGGATCTCTTCTGGGGTAGGGGTGACCTGTACAAAAGGGACGGGTTAAACCTTAACTGGAGGGGGACCGACATTCTGGCAGGCAGGTTTGCTAGTG
Source organism: Malacoraja senta (assembly GCA_038087875.1). Lineage (NCBI taxonomy): Eukaryota > Metazoa > Chordata > Chondrichthyes > Rajiformes > Rajidae > Malacoraja > Malacoraja senta. Next base: position 369,817,715 of record CM075977.1, read on the forward strand.
TTACACGTGTGGGTTTAAACTAAATAGTGGAGGGGAGGGATTGACAAATTGGGAGTATAAAGATGGAGTTGAAGGGGAAGTGAGTACAGGAAAAATTACAAAAGATTCTCGAATTAATGGGAAGGAAAGTTCAAGAAGGGATAAAAGAGTATGGTCAGGTCCAATTGCGAGGGGGGGACATGAATACGAAGATCAAAGTGTTGTGTATGAATGCTCGAAGTATAAGAAATAAAGTGGATGAGCTTGAGGCTCAGTTAGAAATTGGCAAGTATGATGTTGTGGGAATTACAGAGACATGACTGCAAGAGGGCCAGGGCTGGGAACTGAATATCCAAGGGTATACCTCCTATTGAAAAGACAGACAGGTGGGCAGAGGGGGTGGGGTAGTTCTGTTGGTGAGGAATGAAATTCAGTCCCTTGCAAGGGGTGACATTGAAACAGGAGATGTGGAATCAGTATGGATAGAACTAAGGAATTGTAAGGGTAAAAAGACCCTAATGGGACTTATCTACAGGCCCCCAAACAGTAGCCTGGACATAGGGCGCAAGTTGAATCAGGAGTTAATATTGGCATGTAGCAAAGGTAAGGCTGTGGTTGTTATGGGCGATTTCAACATGCAGGTAGACTGGGAAAATCGGGTTGGTACTGGACCCCAAGAAAGGGACTTTGTAGAGTGCCTTTGTGATGGATTCTTAGAGTAGCTTGTATTGGAGCCTACCAGGGAGAAGGCAATTCTGGATTTAGTGTTATGTAATGAACCAGATTTGATAAAGGAACTTGAGGTTAATGAGCCATTAGGAGGTAGTGACCATAATATGGTCAGGTTTAATCTACAATTGGAGAGGGAGAAGGGTAGATCGGAGGTGTCAGTGTTACAGTTGAATAAAGGGGACTATGGGGCCATGAGGGAGGAGCTGGCCCAAGTTGACTGGAAAGATACCCGAGCAGGGATGACAGAGGAACAACAATGGCAGGTATTTCTGGGAATAATACAGAAGGTGCAGGATCAGTTCATTTCAAAGAGGAAGAAATATTCCAAGGGGAGTAAGGAATGACCATGGCTGACAAGGGACGTCAGGGACAGTATAAAAATAAAAGAGAAGAAGTACAACGTAGCAAAGATGAGCGGGAAGCAAGAGGATTGGGTAATGTTGAAAGAGCAACAGAAGATAACTATAAAGGCAATACAGGAAGAAAAGATGAGGTACAAAGATATGTGAAGAGGAAAAAAATAGTTCAGACCAAAGTTGGACCCTTGAAGACCGAAAAAGGTGAATTTATTATGGGGAACAAGGAAATGGCAGATGAGTTGAACAGGTACTTTGGATCCATCTTCACTAAGGAGGAGACAAACAATCTTCCTGATATACTAGTGGCCAGAGGATCTGGGGTGATGGAGGAACTAAAGGAAATCCACATTAGGCAGGACATGATGTTGGGTAGACTGTTGGGACTGAAGGCTGAAAAATCCCCATGGCCTGATGGTTTGCAACCCAGGGTACTTAAGGAAGTGGCTCTAGAAATCTTGGACACATTGGTGATAATTTTCCAATGTTCTATCGATTCAGGATCAGTTCCTGTGGATTAGATACATAGATACATAGCAAATAGGTGCAGGAGTAGGCCATTCGGCCCTTCAATATGATCATGGCTGATCATCCAACTCAGTATCCCGTACCTGCCTTCTCTCCATACCCCCTGATCCCTTTAGCCACAAGGGCCACATCTAACTCCCTCTTAAATATAGCCAATGAATTGGCCTCAACTACCCTCTGTGGCAGAGAGTTCCAGAGATTCACCACTCTCTGTGTGAAAAAGTTTTTTCTCATCTCGGTCTTAAAGGATTTCCCCCTTATCCTTAAGCTGTGACCCCTTGTCCCGGACTTCCCCAACATCGGGAACAATCTTCCTGCATCTAGCCTGTCCAACCCCATAAGAATTTTGTTCGTTTCTATAAGATCCCCTCTCAATCTCCGAAATAAGCCAAGTCTATCCAGTCTTTCTTCATATGAAAGTCCTGACATCCCAGGAATCAGTCTGGTGAACCTTCTCTGCACTCCCTCTATGGCTATAATGTCCTTCCTCAGATTTGGAGACCAAAACTGTACGCAATACTCCAGGTGTGGTCTCACCAAGACCCTGTACAACTGCAGTAGAACCTCCCTGCTCCTATACTCAAATCCTTTTGCTATGAAAGCTAACATACCATTCGCTTTCTTCGCTTGCTGCACCTGCATGCCTACTTTCAATGACTGGTGTACCATGATACCCAGGTCTCGCTGCATCTCCCCTTTTCCTAATCGGCCACCATTTAGATAATAGTCTGCTTTCCTGATTTTGCCACCAAAGTGGATAACCTCACATTTATCCACATTATACTGCATCTGCCAAACATTTGCCCATTCACCCAGCCTATCCAAGTCACCTTGCAGTCTCCTAGCATCCTCCTCACAGCTAACACTGCCCCCCAGCTTAGTGTCATCCGCAAACTTGGAGATGTTGCCTTCAATTCCCTCATCCAGTTCATTAATATAAATTGTAAATAGCTGGGGTCCCATTGGAGGGTAGCTAATGTTATCCTTTTTAAGAAAGGCGGGAGAGAGAAAACAGGGAATTATAGACCAGTTAGCCTGAGATCGGTGATGGGGAAGTTGCTGGAGTCAATTATAAAAGATGAAATAGCGGCACATTTGGATAGCAGTAACAGGATCGGTCCGAGTCAGCATTGATTTACGAAGGGAAAATCATGCTTGACTAATCTTCCGGAATTTATTTTTGAGGATGTAACCAGGAAAATGGACAAGGGAGAGCCAGTGGATGTAGTGTACCTGGACTTTCAGAAAGCATTTGATAAGGTCTCACATAGGAGATTAGTGGGCAAAATTAGGGCACATGGTATTGGGGGTAGAGTGCTGACATGGATAGAAAATTGGTTGGCAGACAGGAAACCAATTGAAAAGACTAGGCTTGTATTCACTGGAGTTTAGAAGGATGAGGGGAGACTAAGATAGAGTCTCGGTCGGTGTGGGCGCTGCAAGCCGGCAGCCCTGTCAGCAGCGTGTTAGTTTTTTCAACTTTTTAATTTTTTTAGTATGTTTTAAACTATGGTTTGAATGTTTCTTTGTGTGTCTTGCGTGGGGGGGTGGTGTGGCGGGGGTGAGGGGGAAACCGTTTCGGTCGCCTCCTCCACGGAGAGGCGACTTTTTCCAGGTCACCTCCCCCGTGGCCTAACAACGAGGATCGGGCGGCCTTTCCCGGAGATGCGCCCAGGGCTTCAGCTGCGGGCGCAGCGCGGACTCTCGACACGGAGCGGGCGAGCCCTCGCCGGGGGTCGCCGGAGGGGAGCGCTCCGTTTTGCTGGCCCGCGGCAGCCTGAAGTTGTCTGCAGAGCTCCAGCTGGCGCGGTGTCTGCAGCCTGGGATCCCTCGTGGGGACCCGGGAGGAGAAGGGGCTTCCACCGCCGGCCCGCGGCCAACTTCTACCGCGGGCGCGGTGTGGACTTACCATCAGGAGCGGGGTCCCTTGCCGGGGACCCCTGGAGGGGAGCTTCAACTGCCGGCCCTGCAGTCTGCAGTGCTTCTGGCTGCGGCGCGGCGGGGACTTTAAATCTTCGACCGCCGGCCTGCGGCCTACACCAACCTGAAGCCGCGGTCTCCAGTGGGGAAGAGCCGATTCTGGACTTACCTGGACTTTTACCTGTATGTACATCTGGACGCCCGCAGCGACGGCTGTGGAGGGTTGAGGTCCCGACCACGGGGGAAAATGGAGGAGTACTGGACAAATGTTGTGCCTTCCACCACAATGATGAATGCTGTGGTGGATGTTTGTGTTAAATTTTTTGTGTGTTTTTGTATGTTCTTTATGATTGTACCGCTGCTGGCAAATTCATTTCACTTGCATTTTATGTGCAATGTGACGAATAAAAGTGATTGTTGATTGTTGTTGTATAGAAACATATAAAATTATAAAAGGACTGGACAAGCTAGATGCAGGAAAAATGTTCCCAATGTTGGGCGAGTCCAGAACCAGGGGCCACAGTCTTAGAATAAAGGGGAGGTCATTTAAGACTGAGGTGAGAAAAAACTTTTTCACCCAGAGAGTTGTGAATTTATGGAATTCCCTGCCAGAGGGCAGTGGAGGCCAAATCACTGGATGGATTTAAGAGGGAGTTAGAGCTCTAGGGGCTAGTGGAATCAAGGGATATGGGGAGAAGGCAGGCACCGGTTATTGATAGGGGATGATCAGCCATGATCGCAATGAATGGCGGTGCTGGCTCGAAGGGCCGAATGGCCTCCTCCTGCATCTATTTTCTATTTTCTATGAAACAAAGAGTAGGGATTAATGGGTCCCTTTCAGAATGGCAGGCAGTGACTAGTGGGGTACCAAAAGGCTCGGTGCTGGGACCACAGCTATTTACAATATACATTGATGATTTAGATGAAGGGATTCAAAGTAACATTAGCAAATTTAGGTAATAATAATAATAATAATAGATTTTATTTATATAGCGCTTTTCAGGACTCAAAGTCGCCTTACAATTGAGAGTCAGGAATAAACAAAACAAAATAGAGCAGTAGGACAGAGGGGAGGGGAACATGGGACTAAGGGTATGCAGAGGTGAAGAGATGGGTCTTGAGGCGGGACTGGAAGATGGTGAGGGACTCAGAATTTCGGACCGGTTGTGGGAGGGAATTCCAGAGCCTGGGAGCTGCCCTGGAGAAGGCTCTGCCTCCAAAAGTGCAGAGGTTTGATTTCGGAGTGGAGAGGAGACCAGCTGATGTGGATCTGAGGGACCGTGAGGGTTGGTAGGGGGAGAGGAGGTCAATGAGATAAGGGGGTGGCCAGGTTGTTGAGGGTTTTGTAGGTGAGGACCAGGATTTTGTAGGTGATCCGGTGGGAAATGGGAAGCCAGTGAAGTTCTTTGAGAACTGGGGTGATGTGGTGCCAGGATTTGGTGTGGGTAATGAGTCGAGTGGCTGCATTTTGGACCAGTTGAAGTCGTTTGATGCTGCTGGAATTGATTCCGAAAAGAAGAGAGTTACAGTAGTCCAGTCGGGAGGAGATGAAGGCATGGATGAGTCTTTCAGCAGCGGGGGGTGTGAGAGACGATCTGATTTTTGCAATGTTGAGGAGGTGAAAAAATGATGTTTTGACAACATGGCGGATGTGAGTCTCAAGGGAGAGGGTTGAGTCAAGGATCACGCCAAGGTTGCGTGTCTGAGGAGATGGGGAGATAGTGGTGCCGTCGATAGTGAGAGTGGGGTTGTTAATTTTAGTGAGTGTTGATTTGGAGCCAATGAGGAGAAATTCTGTTTTGCTACTGTCTAATTTAAGGAAGTTGAGTTGCATCCAAGATTTGATGGCTGATAGGCAGGAGTTGATATGGGAGAGAGGGGTGTGGTGGGGGGACTTGGTGCTGAGATAGATCTGGGTGTCATCAGCATAGCAGTGGAAGTCCAGGTTGAAGTGACGGAGTATATGACCAAGGGGGAGGATGTAGATGATGAAGAGGAGGGGACCAAGAACGGAGCCTTGGGGAACGCCTTGAGTGACAGTGGCTGTGGCAGAGGTGTGGTTATGGAGAGAGATGAAGTGGGATCGGTTGGAAAGGTAAGAACGGAACCAGCTGAGTGCAGAACCTTGCAGTGTGAACTGTGAGGAGGATGCTATGAGAATGTAGGGTGACTTGGACAGATTGGGTGAGTGGGCAGATGCATGGCAGATGCAGTTTAATGTGGATAAATGTGAAGTTATCCACTTTGGTACCAAAAACAGGAAGGCAGATTACTATCTAAATGGTGTCAAGTTGGGAAAAGGGGAAGTACAATAGGATCTGGGGGGTCCTTGTTCATCAGTTAATAAAAGTAAGCATGCAGGTACAGCAGGCAGTGAAGAAAGTGAATGGCATGTTGGCCTTCATAACAAGAGGAGTTGAGTACAGGAGCAAAGAGGTCCTTCTGCAGTTGTATAGGGCCCTAGTGAGACCACACCTGGGGTATTGTGTGTCTGTGGAATTATCTGCCTCAGAGGCGGTGGAGGCAGGTTCTCTGGATACTTTCAAGAGAGCTAGATAGGGCTCTTAAAGATAGAGGAGTCAGGGGATATGACTCCTTGAGAATTAGAAGAATCAAACTGTTCGCCTTGATATTCTGCCCTGTTTAACAGCATGAAATATGTTCTAAAGTTGCATCAGATTCTTCAATGACTTCTGCTTTCTGAGCCCCCACTCCCTCATTTTTACTATGGACGTTCATTCACTGTACACCTCCATTCCCCACCAGGAAGGCCTTAAAGGCCTCCGTTTCTTCCTCGACCGCAGAACCATCCAATTTCCCTCTACTAACACCCAACTCCACCTAGCGGAGCTGGTCCTCACCCTCAACAAATTCTTTGGCTCCTCCCACTTCCTCCAAGTTCAAGGCGTAGCTATGGGCACCCGCATGGGCCCCAGCTATGCTTGTCTCTTTGTAGGATACGTTGAACATTCCCTGTTCCAGGTTCTATCCCCAAACTTTATCTCTGTTACATTGATGACTGCATCGGTGCTACCTCCTGCACCCATGCAGATCTCATGGACTTCATCAACTTCACCACCAATTTTCATCCTGCACTCAAATTTACTTGGAGCATCTCTGACGCCTCCCTGCCCTTTCTTGATCTCACAGTCTCCATCACAGGAAATAGACTAACTGATGTCTATTACAAACCCACTGACTCCCACAACTATCTCGACTACAATTCTTCCCACCCTGCTTCCTGCAAATACTCTATCCCCTACACCCAATTCCTCCATCTGTGCCACATCTGCGCCCAAGATGACTAGGGGATGTCCTCATTCATTAGGGAATGGGGTTCCCCTCTCACATCATTAATGAGGCAGTCACTCATGTCCCCTCACTACCTGCAGCTCCGCACTTGCTCCCCCTCTCCCTCGTCGCAACAGAGACAGAGTCCCCCTAATCATAGAGTCATAGAGTGAAACAGTGTGGATACAGGCCCTTCGGCCCAACTCGCCCATACCGGGCAACAATGTCCCAGCTACACTAGTCCCACTTGCCTGCGCTTGGTCCATATCCCTCCGAACCTGTCCTATCCATGTACCTGTCTAATTGTTTCTTAATCGATGGGATAGTCCCAGCCTCAACTACCTCCTCTGGCAGCTTGTTCCATGCATCCACCACCCTTTGTGCGAAAAAGTTACCACTCGGATTCCCATTAAATCTTTTCCCCTTCACCTTGAACCTATATCCTCTGTTCCTCGATTCCACTACTCTGGGCAAAAGACTGTGCATCTACCGATCTATTCCTCTCATTATTTTGTATACCTCTATAAGATCTCCCCTCAGCCTCCTCACCTTCCACCCTGTCAGCCATCGCATATAACCCATAATCCTCCTAAATTTCCACCACCTTCAACGGGATCCCACCACTAGCCACATTTTCCCATCTCCATCCCTTTCCGCCTTCCACAGTGACTGTTCCCTCCGCAACTCCCTGGTTAACTCATCCCTTCGCACCCAAACCATTCCCTCCCGAGGTACCTTCCCCTGCAACCGCAGAAAATGTAACACCTGTCGCTGTACCTCCTCCATCAACTCTGTCCAGGGACCCCGACAGTCCTTTCAGGTGAGACAGAGGTTCACCTGAACATCCTCCAACCTCATCTACTGTATTCGTTGTTCAAGATGAGGACTCTTATACATCGGCAAGACCAAACGTAAACTGGGCGATCGTTTCGCGGAACACCTTCGCTCAGCCCTCCTTAACCTACCCGATCTCCCGGTTGCTGGACACTTTAATTCTCCTTCCCATTCCTACACAGACCTTTTTGTCCTAGGTCTCCTCCATTGTCAAAGTGAGGCTAAACACAAATTGGAGGAACAGCATCTCATATTTCACTTGGACAGCTTACAACCCAGTGGTATGAATATTGATTTCTCTCACTTGAGGTAACCCCGGCATTCCCTCTCTCTCTATCGCTCCCCCATCCAAGTCGCACTAGCTTCTCGTTTTCACCCTACAAACAGCTAACAATGGCCTGTATCCTTTATCATCGTTGCTTTTTTGCATATCTTTTATTCATTGTGCTTTACCTGAAAAGCGCTATATAAATAAAATCTATTATTATTATTATTATTATTATCTCTCCACATCACCATCTATATCTCTCGTTTCCCTTATCCCTAACCAGTCTGAAGAAGTCTCGCCCCAAAACGTCACCCATTCCTTCTCTCCAGAGATGCTGCCTGTCCCACTGAGTTACTCCAGCTTTTTGTGTCTATCTTCAGAATTTTGTACTGTGCCCTAGTGTTGATTCTAGTGAAGCCATCGTTCTTTAAAGCAAAAGATTAACGAATGGTGTGAGAAGGAATAACCTGATCTAAATTTCGGATGGGGTAATATCATTAGCTAAATCTCTTTTCTTCAATTCAGATTTTATGTTCCTTAAGATTGCACGTTAGTTTTGATTGGAATACCCACAATAATTAGTTTTAGATCATAAATACGGGCAATTTGAAGTTTCACTTTAGCAGGCCATGTCTGTTATGCAAACCTGAAATACCATTGTGGCACAGCAAGAACTGATTATATAACAATACATGTGTAAATCATTTGTGGGAAATTTCCTGTTCAAGAAAGATTTTCAAATTAGCTTCTGAAGAGTTCTGTCAGATAGAAATCTACATTTTCTATGATTTGTCAATCCTGAACTTAAAGGAAGCCTGGTTCAGATATAGAACCACAGCACAGATGTAACAATATATTAACTCATGTTCACCTCAGTTGTTAGATCTACACGTTTACTTCAGATATTTGTATTCCCAAGGTGTGCAACACATAAGTAAGGTTATTTCTGTTCACCTTAAATCCAGGAAATTCAGGCAAATGGGAAGATCCCGGCCTAAGTGCTCCACAGAAATCTGCTGCAGAACCACTGGAGTTTAATCAATTAAAATCATGCAACTTATCAACGCAAAGAGAAGGTAAGCCCTCCTGCCAGAATTGTCTTATACATGGGGATGTTGCCAGGACTAGAGGGTGTGAGCTATAGGGGGAGGTTGAGTCGGCTGGGTCTCTATTCCTTGCAGCGCAGGAGGATGAGGGGTGATCTTATAGAGGTGTACAAAATCATGAGAGGAATAGATCGGGTAGATGAACAGAGTCTCTTGACCAGAGTAGGGGAATCAAGGACCAGAGGACATAGGTTCAAGGAGAAGGGGAAAAGATTTAATAGGAGATAGGCACAAAAAGCTGGAGTAACTCAGCGGGACAGGCAGCATCTCTGGAGAGAAGGAATGGGTGACGTTTCGGGTTGAGACCCCTTTTCAAATTTAATAGGAACCTGAAGCGTATCTTTTTTACACAAAGGGTGGTGGGTGTATGGAACAAGCTGCCAGAGGAGGTAGTTGAGGCTGGGACTATCCCATCGTTTAAGAAACAGTTAGACAGGTACATAGATAGGACAGATTTGGAGGGATATGGACCAAGTGGAGGCAAGAGGGACTAGTGTAGCTGGGACATTGTTGGCCGGTGTGGGTAAGTTGGGCCGAAGGGCCTGTTTCCACACTGTATCACTCTATGACTATGTGACTAAGCTCTCTTCTCTGCACTCTCTCCAGCTTAACAACATCTTTCCTATAGCTGGGTGACCAAATCTGAACACAATACACCAAATGTGGCCTCACCACCATGTTTTGCAACTGTAACGTAATATCCCAACTTCTATACTCGATATCCTGATTGAAGGCCAATGTACCAAAGGCCTTCTTGACCACTCTTATCTACCACTTTCAAAACTTTATGTACCTGTATTTCCAGATCCCTCTGCTCAACAACAATCCTCAGGGCCTTGCCATTTACTATGAAGGTCCTGCCCTGGTTTGACTTCCCAACATGCAACACTTCACATTTAGCTGCTTTAAACTCCATTAACCATTCCTCAGCCCAACTGATCAAGATCATTTTGCAATATCCCAGTCCCCTGAGATTAATCTGCCATGTGGAACCTTGTCAAAGGCCTTGCTAAAGTTCATATAGACAATGTCTACTCCCTCCAGGGATATTAGTTCCCCACAAGTTAAGGTGCAACCTGTCTCTCTTGTCCTGTACCCCAGAAGAGATCCCAATGTTCCAAAAACCTGAACCTCTGCCCCCTGCACCAATTCCTCAGCCACACATGCATCCGACCTGTCCTTCTATTTCTGCCATTATTAGCACATGATAATAATCCAGAGATTTCTACTCTCGAGATCTGCATTTTAAACTCTTACCTAATTTCCTATATTCAACCCGTCAGAACCTCATCCCTTTTCCTACCTATGCGTTGGTATTGATGTGCTCACCAACTTCTGGCTGCACACCCTCCCCTTGAGAATATTCTGCAGGCGTTCTGAGATGTCCTGGACCCAGGCACCTGGGAAGCAATACACCATCCAGGTCCAATTTGCTGTCACAGAATTAACTATCTGTGGCCCTAACTATTGTGTCCCCTATGACTATCGCTCTGCCTGCTTTTATCCTATCCCACTGTGCGTCAGAACCAGAAACTGTTTAGAGCAGCATGGTGGCGCAGCAGTAGCTTTGCTGCCGGACAGCGCCAGAGACCTGGATTCGATCCTGACTATGGGTGCTGTCTGTATGGAGTTTGTATGTTCTCCCTGTGACCGCGTGGCCTTTCTCCGGGTGCTCCAGTTTCCTCCCACACTCCAAAGACATACTGGTTTGCAGGTTTATTGGCTTCGGTATACTTGGAAATTGTTCCTAGTGTGTAGGACATTGCAAGTGTATGGGCTGATCGCTGTTCGGTGCGGACTCTGTGGGCCGAATGGCCTGTTTCCCTGTTGTATCTCTGAAGTCTAAAGCAATTTTTCATTCCAAACTTTCTGTTAATTATTTTGAATTCAATTTTACAACTAACATAGTGGGATTTCTGGGTAATTTGGGGTCTGGGTGTCAGTCGAGAAGCAGAACAATGGTCTGGAACGAGTTTGGCCGGTTGGTCCGTGGAATGCCAGTGGCTGGCCGCAGACTATTGCAGACCATTGCATCTGCAAGCTGAGAGTGTGCTGCAGGTCATCTGGCTGCAGTTTGACCTCTCAGTGGACTACAGGATGAAGCCCAGATATACTGGCTTCCTGGATCTGCAGCCTTAAATCAACCATGGTGTTCCATTCAGAGTTGTCACATACATGTCACCAAACTCGCAAACCTTCAGTTAAAGTGTACGTTTAAGAAAGTCAATTGTACATTTTCTTAATTTCTATTTAAGTTTTTGCTTCCAATTAATTGTTTAACTTAATTTGTCATGTATTAATAATTCTCTTTCCATTGTGGTTATGCATCTTGAAATATGAACTGCCGGAGCAGAGGTATCAGTGCAGTCTAGAGTTCTTACTGCCCATTATGCTTCAAGGAAGCATCACAGTGGAGATCCAGACAAGGCCTCAGGAATTGCACAGATCCAAGGTGTGGGGCAGCCTTCAGACTGGCATAGTGGTACCACTAGGGCACTGGCTGGGCATCAGCATGTTCTTGCCCACTGAGTCATACTAAAACTTTGAAACAACGTTTTAAACCCTTGCTCTGAAGAATGATCGCAACCCAAAATGTAATCTTCTCATTTGCCTCCCCAGAATGATTTTCCTCCAGAAATTGTTGTATTTTTGCTTAAAATTCCAGTATTTGCAGTTTCCTGTGCTTCCATTTAAATCCTTAATAGGTAGCTTGTCGTTTTCAAGATTATCTCCTGGAATATGTGCTGAACAGCAAAAATCACCACAACACATGCAAGAGTGTTACTGATGTTGTTCTATGCTGAACATGACTCGGCCTGCTTCATTGAATGGTACAGCTGGGATAGCAATTCTTGCTGAAGCTTACCTAACTACACCAACATTTGTATAAAAAACACCAAACATTTGATATGAACATGTGCCCAAACTTGACCTTCCAGCAGCTGGCACCCTTCTATCTTCACCACGATGTGAAAAAAGACAATTTTGATTTTTTTAAACACAGCAAGTTTCTCTTATTTAGCAAGAAATACAAATTGATAATGTCTGTGCATGTCTATGTTTTCCTCAGATATGCAACCTCCTCAAAACTCCTAGTCATACTTATGGGCCTGTCCCACTTACGCAATTTTTTCGGCGACTTGCCAGCACCCATCATAGTAGCAGCAGGTCGCCAAAAATTTTCAACATGTTGAAAATCCAGCAGCGACCAGAACAAGGTACGACTCTTTGGGTGACTACTCACGACCATACAGGTTTCACCCCGCAACATGTCGCCAGGGTGTCGCCTGTATGGTCATGAGTAGTCTCCTGGTCGCCCAAAGAGTCGTAGCGTCTTTCTGGTCGCCGCTGAATTTTCAACATGTCGAAAATTTTCAGTGACGTGCAACGACCTATGACGAGTGCAGGTAATCGCCAAAAAAGTCACGTAACTGGGACAGGCCCATGAGGCTTTGTTTCTAGTTTATTATTGTGTTGAGACCAAACAACCCATAGTCAATAATATTACATTGATCTCTCCTCTCTTGTGTCTATGTTATCTTTCTCTGTACTTCTTTATAAAGGAGAGAAAATTGAGTTATTACAACCCATCATTGAAAAGGAGCTCACAAGTGAGTGTAATTTTCAGCCCAAGATACATGGAAGTATTGCAACAGACGAATTGCATTTTGGTGAAGGAATGCACAGAAAAGCATTTCGGACAAAAGTTATTTATGGCCTCGTACCTCTGTTCGATCCTGGACACAGCTGTGTCTTAAAAATTCACACTGCCATTTCATATGGGACCAAAACAAAGAGTGAAATCATACAACGGAACTATATATTGGCTGTACAGGTAAAATATAGACTGACAGAAAGAGGTACCTCCTTTATTACGCTATATAAATCATACAAGCTTTAGCCTACAATTTTATTTTTTAGAGATACAGCGCGGAAACAGGCCCTTTGGCCCATCGAGTCTGCACCGACAAGCGATCCTGGTACATTAACACAATCATACACACACCAGGGACAATTTAGATTTATACCAAGCCAATTAACTTACAACCCTGTACGTCTTTGGAGTGTGGGAGGAAATCGAAGATCTCGAAGAAAACCCACATGGTCATGACGAGAACGTACAAACTCCATACAGACAAGCACCTGAAATCAGGATCAAACCCGGGTCTCTGGCGTTGTACGGCAGCAACTCTGCCACTGTGCCGCCCCAGCATGGAGATCATTGAAAATGATCAATGATAAATTCTAAATTTAGGACATACATTTTTAGGATTCTGATGTTAGTTCAGTTTGTGGGTGCTTTCATGATATTATTTGTGCTTGCCAAAAATCTGATATTTTCAGTTATTTTAAAAAAATCATTCAATATTTGGCTCTGTGAAGAACAATTAAAGAGAAGTTTGGAACAGGAGTTTGTTTTTCCCTGTGACCTGTGTTGGTTTTCTCCGGGATATCTGGTTTCCTTACACACTCCAAACACATACAAATTTGTAGGTTAATTGGCTTTGGTAAAGTTGTAAATTGTCCCTAGTGTGTACATAGATACATAGATACATAGAAAATAGGTGCAGGAGTAGGCCATTCGGCCCTTCGAGCCTGCACCGCCATTCAATATGATCATGGCTGATCATCCAACTCAGTATCCCGTACCTGCCTTCTCTCCATACCCCCTGATCCCTTTAGCCACAAGGGCCACATCTAACTCCCTCTTAAATATAGCCAATGAACTGGCCTCAACTACCCTCTGTGGCAGAGAGTTCCAGAGATTCACCACTCTCTGTGTGAAAAACTTTTTCCTCATCTCGGTCTTAAAGGATTTCCCCCTTATCCTTAAGCTGTGACCCCTTGTCCTGGACTTCCCCAACATCGGGAACAATCTTCCTGCATCTAGCCTGTCCAACCCCATAAGAATTTTGTACGTTTCTATAAGATCCCCTCTCAATCTCCTAAATTCTAGCGAGTGTAGGATAATGCTAGTGTGCAGGGTGATTGCTGGTCAGCATGGACCCGGTGGGCCGAAGGTCCTGTTTCCGCACAGTATCCCTAAAGTCTAAAGTGAGAAGGAACATTACCAGACCTGATCTTGGGGAATGTAACTGGGCAAGTGAAGGGAATGCCATTTTAGTGATAAACACCATGGCTCCATATATTTCAAAGAGGTTATGGGAAAAGATAGCGGCAGACAGTAAGAAAGGTATTACAATTTGGGGAAGGAAAATTTCATTTTAAGATAAGATAGGACGGGGAAAATATAGACTGGCAGTATTTACTTGTAGGCAAGTCTATATCTGCACAATGGGAATCATTCAAATGGGAAAAGGTGAGTGACTTGTTGCCATGGGTAACAAGTACAGGGAACACTGGATGTTAGGAATATCAAGAGTAGAATAAAGAGAAAAGAGGAGGCATATGGAAAATATAGAGAACTAAAGATGGGATGCCAGTCAAGAGTATATAAAGCATAAGAAGATACTGAAAAAGGAAATTAGGAAGGAAAAGTGAGTATCAGTAGCGGACAGGATTAAGGTAAATACGAAAATCCCAATTTATGAACACATTGAAGGCCCAAGAATGACCAGCAAAAAAGTAAGGCTCATTATAGACATGAGACGGGGGACAATCTGTGCATGGGGGGCACGAAGGTACAATCATAGAGTCATAGATCTACACTGGATGGAAACTGGCCCTTTGGCCCACTTGTCTATGCCGACCAGTTTGGCATTCTGGCCAGTCCCATTTGAATCTTCTTTAGGCAGATTTAGAATCTTCTTTAGACATTATGAGGCTGAAATTATATCTTGTTTGAATGGTTGAGGCAGCATTAAAATATAGTAGGCTATTAATGGAAATAGTTACTATTTCTCAGATGATTATGGATTTCTCAAATTACCTCTTTCTGTGTTGGAACTGCAATATCTGTGTATATTTCAGTGTGGCAATGTTGCTTCACCTTCGACTGGTAAATGCAATTCATTGTGAAGATTATCATTAATATCATGAAAGTATTATAAGCATCTATTTCAAGTGAAATAAAAAATAGTGTTGTTTTATTTTTAGGAATGCCATGTCCAGAACGCTGCTCGGCAATATGGCAACATGTTTTCAGCAGTGGCGACACTATTAGAAGGCTTCGGGGAAGCACCCGAGTGAGTAAATGTTTATTTTGCTTATTGTGACCATAGGTCTGTTTTGTGTGTTACTGGGGGTACAATCTACAAATTGCACTGCAGTTTTGCACCTTGGCCGCTCTGACATCACATCCCAAATCCCCAATCTCTATCACCAAGGTCTAATACCACATCGTCCATGTTCTCCTTCAAGTTATACACCATTCTTCATCGTCACTGATTCTAAATCCTGGAACTCACGACCCAACGGCACTGTCAGATTTCCTTGATACTGCCACAGTTCAGAAAAAAACAGCGTCTCAAAGGCAGTTAAGGATGTGCAAATAATGCCGGACTTGATAGCGCTGCACAGATCCCAGAAGAAAATGAACATACTAAGAAAATTGGAGTGATCATTAGAATGAAAATGGCCAGTCCACAAACTACCAAGCCAAATTTGGATATAATAAGTCAATTTGCCCCGGATCCAATGGGTTATAAACTTTTGGACACATCTTGCATGTGAATCCTAAGTGCATTGGTATACAATGAAACCTCGTAAGTCTTCCAGGAGGCATTTTAGCATGGGTTGTCGCTGCCAGGGATTATTTTTAAGCATCTGGTGATTAATTGTAATATTCAAAGATTTTTATTGTTAGTTTTGGGCTAATCAAAGTGAAGTGGGTTAGTTCCAGAGAACAGATTAGAATCCTATTTCAGGCTTCCGAGGAAGATTGTAGAGAATGTTCTTCGTGATTTTTTACTCAACAAAGATTGGGACTGAATGTGAGACCTTAATGCTGTGCATCTCAGTTACACATTGCAAAGCCAATACCTTTAATAATCATGACTTTACAATTCATGTGCCTCAATTCTTCTAAATGAATTATTTGTTACGAAGCAGCAGAGGTAAAACAAACAATGCCAGGTATGTCAAAATTCTTCTTCTTTTCTAGGATCATTCCCATATATCTCATACATCGCCCAGCAAACAACATCCCTTACGCAACCGTAGAAGAGGAATTAATAGGAGACTTTGTTAAGTATTCAGTGAAGGATGGCAGAGAGCTGAATGTTGGTAGAAAAGATTCTGAAGTTGGTCAGAAATGCTGTACATTCCAGCATTGGGTATATGAATGGACAGAAGAAAAACTCCTTGTTACAGACTTGCAAGGTAAATATATTATATATCCGTATAACTATAATACTCTGATCTTGTATGTGGATGTGTGTGTGTGTGTGTGTGTGTGTGTGTATTTATTTATCCCATGAAGTCAAAAATCGCCTTATCTGAAAAATTCATGCATTATTTCTCGAGTTATTAATCAAAATGTTCACAAATCCAATAAAACTCTGAAATCAAAAAGTCTGTTTTTCGCTGATGACGTCACAATGGATCTGCCTGCCTGTCGTCTGCTCGCACTGCGAGTGTTGTCCCCCCCACCCCCCGTTATTCAAAAGTCGGCCCGTTGACTGAAGACCAAAGATCATAGCTGAAGACTGCAGCGGCCTTTGGTCGACGTTCGCCCGCTCATGCCTCGGCTCAGCTCGGGCCCTATATCCAAGAGCTCCCGAGAACTCCTGAGAGCTTTGGTCGATGCACGCTCGTGCCTCGACTCGGGTTTCCTGAGAACTCCCGAGAGCTCCCGAGAGCTTTGGTCGACGCACTGTGCGCCTCGGCTCGGGTTTCCCGACCCTCCCTCTCTGCCCCCCCGTCCATCTCTGCCCCCCCGTCCATCTCTGCTCCCTCCCTCTCTGCCCCCTGCCTCTCTGCCCCCCTCTCTCTGCCCCCCCCCTCTCTCTCTGCCCCCCCCTCTCTCTCTGCCCCCCCTCTCTCTCTGCCCCCCTCTCTCTCTGCCCCCCCTCTCTCTCTGCCCCATCCCTCCCTCTGCCCATCCCTCTCTGCCCCTCCCTTCCTCTCTGACCCCCCCTTCTCTGCCCCCTCCCTCTCTGCACCCCTTCCTGTCTATGGAGTGCTGAGTATTGGGACCTATGGGTGAGTGATGGAGTAATGCGTTTGGGAACCAGCCCTCCCCTGTGACGCTGTGCGCCCCCCACCCCTCAATCTCTACCCCCTCCCTCTCCCTCTCTCCCCCTCTACCCCCCTCACCCCCTCCCCACCCTCTCTAGCCGTGCCTGCGCAGTTGGGGTTTATGCGTGAGTGGATAGGGCGGGGGATGGGGTAAAAGAAGCGAATTAATTATATTAATGTAATATCAAGGGGGGGGGGGTTAGTGTGTGTGTGTGGGGGGGTGGTTAGGGTGTGTGTGACGCCGAAGGCCGCCACCCCACGGCTGGTCCCCTGATGCAATATTCCACCTCTCCACCAATTCCAATATTGGTGGCCAATGGGGGGCTTTCTGCAGCGCTTTTATGGGTTCTTGGGGTGGCAGCTCAGTCCATCAAGCCTGATGTGTTGGCAGCGCACTCACGGCTGGTGGGCTGGCAGTTGACTCATGGCTATTCCTTGAAATTCCATTTCAAGCAGGGTGCAAGGCCACCAAATTCAAATCCATTTTCCTACCATTTCAAGCAGGGTGCAAGGCCACCAAATTCAAGTGCAGTTTTTTACCACTTCGAGCAGGGTGCAAGGCCACCAAATTCAAGTGCAGTTTCCTACCACTTCAAGCAGGGTGCAAGGCCACCGAATTTAAGTGCATTTTCCAACCACTTCAAGCAGGGTGCAAGGCCACCGGATTCAAGTGCAGTTTCATACCACTTCAAGCAGGGTGCAAGGCCACCAAATTCATGTGCAGTTTCATACCACTTCAAGCTGGATCCAAGGCCACCAAATTCAAGTGCAGTTTCATACCACTTTCAGCAGGGTGCAAGGCCACCAAATTCAGTGCAGTTTCATACCACTTCAAGCAGGGTGCAAGGCCGCCAAATTCAAGTGCAGTTTCATTCCACTTCAAGCAGGGTGCAAGGCCACCAAATTCAAGTGCAGTTTCATATCATTTCAAGCAGGGTGAAACCACCATAAAAACACCATAAAACCACACAAAACACCAAACTCACAGTTCAGTAGACATTCAGTGTGTTCAGTTGATTCACAGCAGACAGTCATGACCTCCCCCTCCCCCATCATCCAGAGACTGAGCCACACCCACATTTCCGGGTTTTATAACCCCTCCCCCTCCCACCAGAAAAGGTGTGGCCTTCATGGCGTGATTGACAGGAGAGAGATTCTCAACATTTTTTATACACTAATAACACTTTTATTTTTCATTGATGGGAAGAATTCTCTGCACCTGCTGAGCGGAGGGCGACTGAGTTAGATGGTCAAAAATCACAGCCGTAAGTGGTAGCGTTTTATCTAAAATCAATATACAGTGCAAACAGGAAGTTACCCAAAGCACCCAAACCACCATTTGCAGTAGTGCCTTTTAACTTCAAGCCAAAGCACCCAAACCACCATTTGCAGTAGTGCCTTTTAACTACAAGCCAAAGCACCCAAACCACCATTTGCAGTAGTGCCTTTTAACTTCAAGCCAAAGCACCCAAACCACCATTTGCAGTAGTGCCTTTTAACTTCAACCCAAAGCACCCAAACCACCATTTGCAGTAGTGCCTTTTAACTTCAACCCAAAGCACCCAAACCACCATTTGCAGGCAGTGCCTTTTTACTTCAAACCAACCATATTTTCATTTTCAAACCACATTAAGGGGACTCACAGTTGAGTAGACATGTGTTCAGTGTTATTCAGAGCTCAGAGAGACGTGACCCTCTGACTTCCTCCATCTTGCAGAGACTGTGAGGCACACCACTTCCTGGTTTTATAGTCCCTCCCCCTCCCTCCAGCAGGGGCAGCAGAGAGATTGGTGAATTTTTTAAAACATTAATATCTCTCTGATTTTTCATCGATGGGAAAAATTCTCTGGTCCAGGAAGGCGGACGTGGGCTCAGAGCGAGGTGGCCAAAAATGATGGCCGTAGGTGGCGGCGTTCTCTCGGAAATCGCACCACAGTGGGCCAAAAGCGGTCAAGATCAGACTTTTAGTAATATAGATATATATATATATATATATATATATATATGTATATGTGTGTGTGTGTGTGTGTATAATATATATGTGTGTGTATATATGTATATTTATATATGTATCTGAGAGTATGTTCTATACATATATCCCCTCTTCAGTGCAATCATTACCTTCCTATGGAATAGCAACCAGAAAAGCATGCTACGGAATCAATGTTTTATATGATACGATATGACAGGATACGATAGAACTTTATTTATCCCAGGAGAGAAATTAATTTGTCAACAGTCATAAAAAGCACAAAATACATGAAACATGAAAATAAAGTGACGAGTGGTAAAGCTTTGGGGAAGTGCAAAGATGGAGGAGATTGGGGGGGTCAGTTTCAGTCTACCCCACAACAGAAGGGGGAGAAGTTGTAAAGTTTCATAGCCACAGGGAAGATGGATCTCCTTTGGCATTCTGATCTGCATCTTGGTGGAACCAGTCTGTTGCTGAAGGTACTCCTCAGGTTGACCAGTGTGTCATGGAGAGGGTGAGCTGTATTGTCTCGGATGCTCCGCAGTTTGAGGAGCATCCTCCCCTCCAAGACCACCTCCCATGAATCCAACTCTGTCCCCAGGATGGAGCCAACCTTCTTGATGAGTTCCTATTAGCGTCCGCAGCCTTCGCCCTGCTGCCCCCGCACACGGCAGTGAAGACGATGGCACTGGCTACCACCAGCATCTGAACAGCGTCTCACTGTAGACGTTAAAGGAACAGAGCCTTCTCAAAAACTACAGCTGGCTCTGTCCCTTCTTGTACAGGGCCTCAGCATTTCTGGACCAGTCCAGTTTACTGTTCAGGTACACACCCAGGTATTTGTACTCCCTGGTAAACTGCACATCCACACCGTTGATGGAGACAGGGGACAGGGGTGTTCCTCTCCTTCTAAAGTCCACCACCAACTCCTTAGTCTTGTTGGTATTGAGCGGCAGGTGATTCAGCCCGCACCACTCAACAAAGTCGTTGACTAATAACCTCCTGTTCTACAGCCTGACTCATTAAAGAAAATATCCTATGCACCTTCCCAACCACCTCAACCACCTATGCTGCTACTTTAAGGGATCGTTGGACCTATATACTAAGGTCCCCCTGGTCCTTGGTACTTTGCAGTGTCCCAACATCCATTACACATTCCTATTCTTATTGGTCCTGCTTAATAAGACACCTCACACGTTTCAGCATTCAATTTCATTTGCCATGTTATCACCTATCTTACCAATAGGTCAATATTATTCAGTAGCCTAAGACTACCCTTCTCATGATCACAACACCACCAATCTCCTGGTAATCATACCTCCTACATTCACATCCAGTTTGTCCATGTATAGACTAAATAGTGATGGTACCAGCACTGATCTCTGCTCTACATTTGTGTCTATCTTCAGCTCTTTATTTTTATTATTATTATTATTATTTAACTTTATTTCAGACTCAAGGTCCAGACAGGAGACAACATTACATACAATACATACATTACAACACCATAAAATACATATAAAAGCTTAGAAAATTATGCATCATAAATTATATACAAAAACAATACATGATTTAAAATCCAGAAGAGAAAGATCAGTGTCCTACAACGAGACAACTATACCAATGTCTCCACAACTGGGATTGGTAGCGTGGAGTGTTAAACATATTTCATTATTAGTCACAGACTTACAATCACATTAACAACCTTCAATCATTTTCCTCTTCCTCTTTTCACCGTCAATTTTGGCTATAATTTGCCAAATTGCCATGGATCTCATGGGGAGACATTCACGTCTCCCATGTGAATCCCACCTGTAGGAATATGAATCTGACCTTTCAATCTGTGAATGTGGCATACTGCAAAGGATACTGCTCATTACTGTGCAACAAAAGTGGATCCATATTTCGTATACAGTTATGCATTGGAAATTAACATGCTAAACTAAATTAGAAACCTCATATCAAAAAGTAGTGACGACTAGTTAGCTAAAACAATTCTCGTCATCACATTTTAAGACAGATGTGATTACACAAGGGAAGATACAGTGCAGAAAATCTCATCACTTTGGAAAGAACTTGAATGAGAACAGAGCTGCCATAACCACCAAGGGTTATAAATTGGACTGAGCTACAGACTTCTTTCTTCCGCCAGTATAAATATATTGGTCAAATAGTTCCTTATATACTACACGTTTCATTAGTACAATGATTTCAAAGTTCCAATGAGAGATCTCAGCTGCACATTGCTGTGTCTTTCTGTTTAGGACTAACTTGCATTATCATCATTTTATTTATCCAGCATTTTTGTTTCTTCTCCAATGTGTTATTGGGGGTTTAATGCTTGACACAATTTGTTAAAGAATTTTGCTCTTTCCAATTGTTTTCCTGTAGGTGTAGGAATGAAATTAACTGATATTGGAATAGCAACTTGCAGCAAAGGGTAAGTGAAGAAAAGAGTGGTCTGTTATATTACAGCAACTCGATTTCTGTACCATGATTGATGATGCAAAATCACCACCTCTGTTGCTAGGCAATGGTTGTTAAATATCAAATAATTTTACTCTTATATGATTTGGGGTGAAGATTTCAATCTGATTTAGACAAACCACTGGTGTCCATTTTATATCTCCCAGATGTGTTGTTATAAATGAACCAATTTTAATAATAATTATCAATAGACAATAGGTGCAGGAGTATGCCAGCACCGCCATTCAATGTGATCATGGCTGATCATCCTCAATCAGTACCCCGTTCCTGCCTTCCCCCCATATCCCCTGACTCCGCTATCTTTAAGAGCCCTATCTAGCTCTCTCTTGAAAGTATCCAGAGAACTGGCCTCCACCACCCTCTGAGGCAGAGAATTCCACAGACTCACAACTCGTCTCCGTCCTAAATGGCTTACCCCTTATTCTTAAACTGTGGTCCCTGGTTCTGGACTCCCCCAACATCGGGGGATGTTGGGGGAGTCCAGATATATAATCTTATATGTTTCAATAAGATCCCCTCACACCCTTCTAAACTCCAAAGTATATAAGCCCAGCCGCTCCATTCTCTCAGCATATGACATTCCCGCCATCCCGGGAATTAACCTTGTAATCCTACGCTGCACGAATAGCAAGAATGTCCTTCCTCAAATTAGGGGACCAAAACTGCACACAATACTTCAGGTGTGGTCTCACTAGGGCCCTGTACAACTGTAGAAGGACCTCTTTGCTCCTATACTCAACTCCTCTTGTTATGAAGGCCAACATGCAATTCACTTTCTTCACTGCCTGCTGTACCTGCATGCTTACTTTTATTGAATGATTAACAAGGACCCCCAGATCCCGTTGTATTTCCTCTTTTCCCAACTTGACACTCTTTAGATAATAATCTGCCTTCCTGTTTTTGCTACCAAAGTGGATAACCTCACATTTATCCACTCAGTGGGTCAGGCAGCATCCCTGGAGAACTTGGATAGGTGATATTTTGGATTGGGACCATTCTTCAGACTGCTTGGAGGGAGGGTGAAGAGGCAATCAATGGCATTGTCATTGGTGAATCTTATCTCACCAGCAACCAGGTTCACTCCTAAAACACATCATGGGGACATTCAAACTAGAGACATCATCATGCTGGATAAAATAGCCACAAGATTGGCAGCGGTAAGTCACCCTGTGGAATATATTAAAGCCAGCACAGCATTTCAGTTTTTTTTAGCAGCATTTATTTCTTAAATTAAAATGAAAAGGGGGGAGTTTTACTCACACTTATGTAGAAGTTGTGAGAACTCTTGAATACTGCTGTTTTTAGAGAGGAGCAAACTTGAACAAACCACTCTCCCAGATGGGCAGCTATCAAAGGTTATCCAGAGCTAAAGATCAGAAACGTGATCTTTTTCTCATTTTTTGTGGAGCCCTGGAATTAATAAAATATGCCAAAATGTAACTGAAAACTATTTTACATTTAGAAGTGCAACAGCACAGTTTGCTGGCAGCTACATGCTAGCACATGAACAATATCTTAAGCAACACATCTCTGGAGCTGCTTTAGAAAGACAAAGTTTATTTCTGACCCAATCCGATGAATTTGAGACCTTCCACATCTGCATATTCCAACACCACAAGGGTTTATTTACCAATTGGGGCAGTAATGGAATTGCACAAATTTACAACTTTATTTTCCAAACTAAAATAGCACATCCGTCATGACAAATGATAATTTTGAAACAAAACACAGTAGGCACCTTCATGTCAGATGTAAATTGAATGAATAAAAATCAAGCCAAAAGTAGATCAGTGGTACCTGTATTGGATATCATTGACATGACCAGTCAGTCATATGTCTAATGTCCTGTGTATTCTCTTTCAGGTACAAAGGATTTAAAGGAAATTGTTCCATTTCCTTTATTGATCAGTTCAGAGCTCTTCATCAATGTAATATGTACTGTAAATTGATGGGTCTGAAATCTCTCAAGGAATCACAACTCAAGCCTAGGAGGAATCCGCCAATGAAGGCACCACTGTCAAAACCTGCCCCGTGCTCAACAAAGAAAATGCTGGTGAACCCACGAAGCACAATAAGGAACTTCACATCTCAGTCAAAGAGCATATCAGGAGACAGAACTATTCCAAAACATTTACAGCCCTGGAAACATTGATGCCTGCTGTCTTATGAGCCATATATCTTATAATTGCTGTTACGCTGTATTTCATTTTCACCAATGAAGCATTTTGTCAAATTTATCAATAATTAATTAAATAAATGCATGGGTGACATTATTTACCTTAATCATCCAGTAAGGAACTGTATGTGAAGGAAGCAAAGTAATTAAATACCATGCTAGCTATACCTAGCTCTATACTCCATTCAGGTGTGCCACGATGTGAGCATGAGATTAGTGAATGTACATCCGTCCAGTGTTAAATATTATCACATCAACTTCAAGATGCTGCAATCTCGATCTGGTAGAAGGTGAAGTTTCCTTCCAAAGCACCCCAATATCTATCACTTTCACTGCTATCGGTCTTGCATAGTTTTATTGATTCTACTATTTTAGTACATCTCTGCTCCTTCAATCTTGTTTTGTTCTGTATTATACACTTCCTCCGCACCCAGCAATTTCCTGCAATGTTGAGAATTTAAATTTATTTTTGCTTGCTCAAAATGCTGGAATTCCTCTTCCCTCAAATTGTCCTTCTTCCTCTTTATTTTAAAACCACAATATAGGTTCTGGCTATTATCATTTCATCCACCCTCTTATTTTTAATTTGCAACCTTAATCTCTTGAGATATGGAAAATAACTTTTCTTAGTCTTAAAAAGAGTGGCAAAGCCAATACTATCTATGACCTAACGTTAAAGAATTTAACCCAGTCTGTTAGAGACTGATAGTCAAAAACCCTACAGATATTGAAAATCCCAAATTAAAATTAAAATCTGACAAAGCATCTTGAATGCAAAACATTTACTCTGTTTCTCTTTCCATAATTTGTCTGAAAAAAAGAAAAAAAAGTGTTATAAAATCCAAACCATCTTCTATGTGGTACATGGTTATCCCATTCTTTTCAGATAATTGAGTTTATTTTTGTTTATTCATGGAATTTGATATTGCCTAGTCAACTGGTGTCACTTTCAGATGAAAATTAATCACTTACAGCTCTATCGCTTACATACACATATACCATTTGACTGGGGCCCTACATAATATTAACATTTTGTTACCATGTTGATTTTAAAATAATGCATCACAAAAGCTACTTCCTGATCACCTCTGCAATATTGTCTACTTCTTCCCACTGTTATTTTGCCATTGAAACCCTAATACATTCCATCCGAATCCAACACTTAAGAATTTTCCCTGTTGATCACTCATTTTCTACTTTCTCTGAAGGCCAACACATTCAGAATTTCACGCGTTCAAGACAAGCAGAAAAGCCATTACAGGGAAATGCCTGGTTCAAATTTAAACTTTTAAATCTTGAACAGCGGTACAGGAAAAGTTTAATTTGAAAGATCATTGAAGCTGTAGTCCATGGAGTCAGACAGCATGGAAATAGACCGTTTGGCTCACCGTGACCCCACTGATCATTAATCTATTTTGCCTCATAATTAGTTTTAACACTAATTCAATGTGCTGCATTATGATAAGGATCATAGGAAAATATTGTTTAAAAAAATTGTCAATTTCTCGTTTATGTGTGAAATATTCAAAATAAATGCTAAGGTGTGCTCGTGAAAATTAGCAAATGGATTGTCCAAATACTTACATGAATGGAAAGATAGCTCTTTACTCGGCAATATCTCATTTACAAAGTTCCCACCTTTATTTTGAAATGCCTGCATATCCTCACCTGTCCTTGTCTCTGTATCTCCTCCATCCCCACACCCATAAATCTCCAGTTCTGCTCACTTGAGCATCCCTACTTCTAATCACTGCACCATCATCGGACATGCGTTCATCTTACAATCCCCTGCCCTCTGAAATCCAATCACTTTGGCTCTCCACCTATTTCTCCTTTAAATTCTCCAACCAAGCTTGTAGTTACCTGCACAAGAATCCATTATTGTACTTTAGTACCAATGTTTATTTGATAATAGATAGAAGTGCATGGAACATTTTAATTGGTAAAGGTGCTGGATAGATACAAGACATTGTTATTGATGGTGAAATATATTATATTCAATATTGAACAATGAACATAATAAGTTGAGAAAGTAAATTATATCCGTCAAAACCATTTCTGGGTTGTTCTCAGAATTGTAGTCAATAGAACAACATAATAAACAATCAGTGTTCAGTTTGCCTGCTGCATCAATATTTCATCATAAACCTCTAACATAACCTGGTGAGACACTACTTCAGAAAGCATGTCCTTGTAACCCCACAGATTATGGTCACCAGGCCCTCATTTCGCAGACTATCTCAGGCTACTTTTCAGAAAGTACCTTTTCCTTAACCCTCATTAAAAAAAAACAAATCAACTAATGTTATTAGAAGACATTACAATATCCAACTCTCCTCACCCTCTCCTGATGTAGCAACCTAGTTATCTTTTATTAGGCCTATTTTTTCATATGTGCCTTTCTACTCCTGGAAGCAAACTAATAAGAACCCTGATGGAATGAAATCAATGGCCAAACAATGTTTCACAACAAATTTCACCCATTCCCAGTCGCCACTTTTTAACATTGAAATATAAATTTGAGTCGTCTTGGTGGGTGTAAGAAATTGAAACTTGAGGAGGCCAAATGGCCCTTTCAGTCGGCTTTGCCATTCAAAAAATATTGTTTGTTGACCACTTTCTCACCTGCTCTTCATATTTTCTGGTGTTTAATCTATCACTCAGAACTTAAATATAATGAGTGATCATCCACAACGTTTTGTGAAAATAAATTCTAAAGATCTAAAGAAATTTCTTCTCACTACAATTTTAAAATTTTCACTGACTGGTTAGCACGCGACAAAAGCTTTCCACTGTACCTCGGTACACGTGACAATAAACCAAACACAAACTCTAACCTCGGTACACGTGGCAATAAACCAAACACAAACTCTAACCTCGGTACACTAAATTGCCACTTTTTTTCCCTGAGATTCTGCCTTTTATTTCAAGATTTCCCAATGAGAAGGAACAGCCTTTCGCATATACACTGCCAAACTTTCTCTAAATCTTGCATTTCTCTATGAAGCAATCTCTCATTCTTCTGAATGCCAGTGAGTGTCAGCAATCTTAACTAATCTCCCCTCTTCCTGAAATCAAAGCTAATTAACCAATACTGCACTACCATCAAGCCAACAAGATCTGTCATGAAGACCAAAACTGCATACTGCACTGCAAATGAGATTTCCCTGAAGCTTTAAAAAAATTGCACAGGACATCCTTACTTTTGTACTCCATCTCTTTTTAATAACATTCAACCTATAATTTGTTTATGTTCCTAATTGCTTAATATATCTTCCATGTTTACTTTCAATGAATGTAGTGTATTTTGTTAGGCCAACTGAATGGATACCATGAGTAGAAAGAAGATAGACACAAAGTGCTAAACTCAGTGGGACAGGCATCTGGAGAGAAGGAATGGGTGGCGTTTTGTGTCGAGACCCTTCTTCAGATTGATGTCAAGGGAGAGTGAGGTACATAGATAATGAAGTGTAAGGTGTGAAAATAGGACAAAGGGAATGAGGAGGGGTCTCGACCCAAAACGTCACACATTCTTTTTCCAGAGATGCTGCCTGTCCCGCTGAGTTACTCCAACATTTTGTGTCTATCTTCGGTTTAAACCAGCATCTGCAGTTCCTTCCTACACACCGATTAGAAAGAGTTCTCTGCCCCTAAATTGGTAACTCAAAAAATGCCTCGCAAATGACATTTACTTACAGGGCTAACAACTTTACTTGTGACTCAAGTTCAGCTCTTTGTGTAGCAGATGAATTAATTCAGATGTCAATCAATATATCTATCTTCATTGTAGATTTGTGCCCATAATAACCACGTTGCATATTTTCCAAACATTTTGTGTTCAATGGGTATAAGCTATTATTGTATCGTTTACATGTACTAGATGGGTTTCAACCGTTTCATTGTCGTGTTAATATTGTATTGCAAGAATGTACGTTTTCACCATTTTGATGGAATATATGAACAGTATGTATGAACCAATGTATGAACAGCACATGTCACAAGAAAATTGATTTACTTAAAAGGTAGCAGCAACCTTAAGCTAAGAATTCTGAATACCAATTTGGGATTATAAGAATTGGATATTTTATGTGATTGAAAAGTCTAGGACTGGAGTGAAAACCATAGTAAAATCTTCCAGGGATGAGATTAGGAAGCATGTCTACATGCAAAGAATGGTGCAGATTTAGAAATCTCTGGTGCAAACAGATATTTTTCCTAACTCAATTGTTAAGTTAAAATCTGGAAGGGATGGACTTAGCTTAGTTTAGTTTAGTAATGTCATGTGCACCGAGGTACAGTGAAAAGCTTTTGTTTGTGTGCTAAGAAGACTGTACATGAATACAATCAAATGCAATGCACAAATAAAGGACAGATGGTACAACATTTAGTGCAAAGATATTGTATTAAGCCCAACGGCACTTAGGAATATTGGACAGATGTATTGGAGCTAGTTCATACAGTAGATCTGAAGTAATTCCACTGCATGGCCAAAGGGCTTGAAAGGCAACTGTTCCTATGTTTTGTCTGCAATATTGTCCTTCTCTACACTTTCCTCTGTGCGTCTTCCACTGATGCTTTTGTTCATGGATTTAGAACCTCTTGCAAAGGTAAAGCTCTAACATCTTGTAGAAAGCCCTGTCAATCCACTACTGTTGTGATTCCTTAATCAGCAAAGTCTTGAATTTCTAAATCTTTTTTATACTTCAAATTCCTTCATGACCTCACCCCTCCCCAAAACAATTTTCCAAGATTTCTGTGGCCCTCAAGATATTTTGTGCAACCCAATTTTCAGTAAAGAAGAATGATTTGCCATGCCATCAACTGTCTAAACAAACCTCTGGAGGCCTTGGTTTAAAATTATTTTCTCCCAAAACTCTTTCGTCTTCAAATAACTTTAAAATTACCTCTTAAACTAAGATTTTGTAACATCAGATGATGTTGCATATACCTCACGGAAACAGTAAACCGGAACTAATTAATCTTTCATTAATTGGATATAGATGTCACTGGTTTCTAGCATTTTACATAGAACATAGAACAGTACAGCACAAGAACAGGCCCTTTGGCCCGCAATGTCTGTGCCAAACCAGATGCCAAGATCAACTCTTATCTGCCTTCCCATAATCCATATCAAGGTTCAAGGTTTCAAGGTCAGTTTATTGTCACGTGTACCAGTTAAGGTACAGTGAAATTTGAGTTACCACCATTCTCTGCATATCAATATGCCTATCCTAAAGTCTAAATGCCACCATTGTATCTGGCTCAACCACCACCCCTGGCAGCATGTCCCAGGCACGCACCACCTTTTGTGTAAATTTTATTTTAAAAACTTACCCCGCACATCTCCTTTCAACTTTGCCCCTCTCACCTTAAAGCTCTGCCACCTAGTGTTTGATGAAAAAAGTTTAATACACTCTCAGGTGAACTTGCAACCTCCGGCGTTCCAGAGAAAACAATCCAAGTCTGTCCAACCTCTCCCTGTAGCTAATACCCAATTCAGGAGTCTGAAGAAGGAATCAAACCTGAAGAATACTGTCAGGTTGTTTCACAGTTTGGTTTGGGAACATCTGCCAGGGTATTAGGTATAGGGATGTTATGTTACAGTCGTACAAGTCGTTGGTGAGGCCACATCTATGGTATTTACAGCACCCTTACAGCATCTTTCCTTGATCATCGGTGCTGGCTTTGAATTTTTCTTTTCATTCATTTGTTCTTCGTACCTTTTCATACATCTAGTTTCCCACTTCCCTGACTCTCAATCTGAAGAAGGGTCTCGACCTGAAACATCACCTATTCCTTTTCTCCAGAGATGCTGCCTGACCCGCTGAGTTACTCCAGCATTTTGTTTCTACCTTCGGAGGAATTGGAATGACGGGGTTGAATTTTGGGAGGTGGCATGGACCTTCTGTGCTGTAATATGTGAATATTATCCCCTACTGTGTGATGGCACCAGTTTTGTATATCTTGGCACATTTTAATACTTGAGGTGCCTTGTAATTTTTAAAGTTTAAAGGAGATGTGCAGGCCAAGATGTTCTAATCCAGATAGTGGCGGGTGCCTGGAACACACTGCCACAGGTGGTGGTGGAGGCAGATATGATAGAGATGTTTGAGAGGCTTCTGGATGGGCGAATGGATATGCAGGGAATGGAGGGATATAATGTATGTGTAGGCAGAGCAGATCAAATTAACTTGACATCATGTGGCACAGGCATGTGGGCTGAAGGGCCTGTTCCTGTACACTACTCTTCAATGTTCTATTGTGTTGTCATTTTCAATCTATGTAAAGGATTCTGGTATTTGTAAGTTGGCTTCCGCTGATACCTATGAAACAGAGATCATTATAATTCAAAGCAATTGTGGAGTTGAGATCATTCTAACAGATATCATTTTATCGAATAAAAGCAAGGTCTTTCAAAACAAAAGGTATACACAAATACACCCACCAGTCCTTTGTCATTTGTTGTAATGACTTATGCACCTCTTGTTCCAAGTTCTCATCACAAGGACCATGTATGTAAGTCTAATTCTGTGAGCATTGACAAGATTTCTACTCATGAGTTCTTACGTTGACTCTTAAGTTTGCCAAAATATTCTTGCAATTGTCATCCTTTGATTCCCATCCTTTGATTAGGAAAATCATTCTCTGGTCGACCCCGACCTGGCGTCCAATCGCTCAGTGTGGGGAGCTGAGATTCCCTGCGATGCAGGAGCTGATCGCCCCACGAGGAGGCCCGCCACCAGTTACGGGAGTAAGATCGTCCCATCAACGGAAGGCTCGAGGCCCCAGACCGCGGGAGAAGAAGGAAGGGAAGAGATTGAACTTTTTTTCGCCTTCCATCACAGTGAGGAATATGGAGGAGTTACTGTGGTGGATGTTTATGTTGAAATTATTTTGTGTGTTCTGTTGCTTTTTATTTGTATGAATGACTTGGCAAATGAAATTCCTCATATGTTGCAAAACATATTTGGCTAATAAAGTATTATTGTATTGTATTTTAGTGTATTGTAATGTTACTTATTGCATGTCCCATTTCATCAATACTCCAGCCGCAAGTAGGGAGTAACTATGTGGTGAAGTACAGGCATGGCCGACACCAGCCAAGGCTGTAGCACTAAAGCTGCCTGAATATAGTCATACGGTCAAGTGATAGGAGCATCTATCTAATCAAGCATCTATATATCTCTGTCTTAAAAATATCCATTGACTTGGCCTCCACAGCCTTCTGAGGCAAATAATTCCACAGATTCAAAAAGTGTAATACTTGAAACTTTAAATTGTACAAGTGATATTACATACCAAAGAAAGGAAATAATTAAGTTTGTAGCTGAACATATTTCACCCAATACCACAAGAAGCAACTGATGATTAATGCATAATAGTCTATTGAATGAGAAAGCAGACTGAAACTGATAAATGTATTATTACAGAAATATAAAAGGTGAAAGCAATTTCTGTTAGTTGTAGTTGAACAGATTATGACACAGTACTGCAATGACCAATGTTTACTCAATTACAGGGCACAAAAAAAAACCCACTTTCATACAATAATACAATTGCCACAGAAAAATACTGTTCATTAGCTGCATTGTCACAATCAAAGGTTACCAGGGGATTACTAATTGGCTTGAGGAATTGGAGAGGCTTTAGAGATATACACCACGAAAACAGGCCATTCAGCCCACCTAGTCCGCGCCGGCCACCGATCATCCCGTACACAAGCACTAACCAACACATTAAGGACAATTTACAATTTTACTGAAGCCAATTAACCTACAAACCTACATGTCTTTGGCATGTGGGAGGAAACCAGAGCACCTGGAGAAAACACAAGCAGTTACAGGGAGAACACACAAAGGGTCTGAAGAAGGGCCTTGACCCGAAACATCACCCATTCCTTCTCCCCAAAGATGCTGCCTGTCCCGCTGAGTTACTCCAGCTTTTTGTGTCTATCTACATACAAAATCTGTACAGACAGCACCCATAGTTTGGATTGAACCCGGGTTTCTGGTGCTGTAAGGCAGCAACTCTATTGCCGTGCCACTGTGCTACCCTAAATATATTGAATCACGTGTTTTGATTTTAAGATTCTGGTTCTTAACTGATTGCCATAATACCTGGAGCACTAAAAAACAGCGTGTCATGTACAAAAAATTAAACAAAATAATTGACACTATTGTTAAAAAAGATACTTGGTAGAAACAACCAAAAGCAAGTCATTGTAAAGAAGGTCATAAGGAGCAAGGACAAGCAGATAATTTTATGAGATCTAGTGCCTGCACAGTTAAAAGCAAAGATGGTGATGATGAGTGATGAAAATTGATGATGCATAAGAGACCCAGAGGAAAGCAATATTCTCAGTAGCTTGAACAGATGGAAATTGATGCAGAGGCAGGAAGGGGCAAAGTTGCTGCACTTTTGTCCTTGAGTCTGAAGTGTCTTGAGCACCATGTCTTAACTGAAACCCCGCTGGAGGGTTTACTAAAATTAAATTAAATAAATTATAAAAAGATGGTATTCCCCATCCTTACTTGGAAAAGTCCCATTTCACTTTTCCAAAGGAGAGCAAGGTACTTCTACAACTGTCCCAAGCAATATTTAATCCTCAACTAACATCATTTAAATCTATGATCTAGTTATTATTGCAATGTTGTTTAAGGGATCTTGATGTACATTAATTATCTATTGCATTTCCAATATTACCAGCTTATTTATACTGAATTGTTTATGAAACACATCCTAGTGACACATCTTAGAATCACATTCAGCCACGGGCGGTGCTGACTTTGATATCACGGAGCCCTGGGATCTCTCGCCGAGGTCGCCAGCATGGAATCTCCGCCCAGTTCGGCCTGTGGACTTCGGAAGCCGCGGTCTCCGGTAGGAAGCAGCCGAATCAGAGGCTCCGGGCCGCTGAGAGTGTTCTTCCGTTCGAGGGCCTGAAACATCGGGCCCATAGCGGCGACTGTGGAGGCCTCAATAGGCCCCGACCACAGGTGAACAGAGGAAGAGGACTGAACTTTGATTCCTTCCCTCACAGTGGGAAACGTTGATTCCGCTGTGGGGGGATGTTTTTTATGTTTTATGTTAAATTCAAGTGTTGTATTTATCTTATTTGTGTGCTGCAATGGTAACTCAAATTTCACTGCACCAATTGGTGTATGTGACAATAAATGACTTTTGTCCTTTGTCCTTTGTGTCATGTAGATGTGTCACTATTTTATTCCTTCTACTGGAACGCGAAGAAAAAAGTTTTAAATTTTACATGTTTTTTTGCTTAAAGTGAATGTGGATCTGCAAGCATTGTGATAGTGAGTGAATGGGGATTTATCCAAATATTTGAGATTGGGAATATTTCCCAAGCTTTGTGTCCTGTGACATATTTAATATTTGGGAAAAAGATACACAATTTTTAGCTGCTTGATTTTCTATCTGTAAAAATGTTCCAATATGATCGGATGAATAGATATTTCATAGGATTAATATTGCTGAATACCAAAAATCGCCCATCAGCTGACAGCAGCCAGCATCAGAGCAGGAGAAATCCGTGCCACGGATTAGATCTCCATTGGCAACCCTCCATTAGATTGGTGGCAATATTATTTTACTGGGGTTCTTTGTTTCATAAATCTGTCACCTGTACAATTAAACCCAGCTGTCTGATGGATATAGAGGAGACCTTAATCAGTATAGGCACCTCTATATCCATTTAAAACAAAGCTGGCTTTAAGTGTACAGGTGACAGATTAAACAGACTCTGACCTGTATATATCTGACCTTTTATAATTTTGTTTTTAAAAGCAGGCTGTCTCTTGGGATAGTTTCACCAGCACAGGTGCTACCTGTAACCCAGTTGGATATAAACCTGAACAGCTAGGCCATGCTGCCATGTGGATACAGGTGACAACCCTGTTCTTGACTGGATTGCCATACATCCACTCCCAGACACCTTTTCCATAGCCCGTTCACCAGGAAGTTCACCTTCAATTAGGGTTGCCAACTTTCTCACTCCCCAATAAGGAGAAAAGGTCAAAATAAGGGACAAATTCCGGACGGCAATTCGTAGACCGACTGGGCCGTGGCTGGGTGAATGATGAGTTGGCCCGGGTGCTGGACTGCACACAAAGCCCAGCCGGCGGGCCAGGGCCAGGGCCAGCTGAGGAGTTTTGCCCCGGGCGACGTCGCTCGCAAAGTCCGGCACCCCATCCAACTCATGAACCGATGATCGGCCATGACAAGGAGGGATGGTGGTGTCGGCGGTAAGCGAAGGTCCGATGGTCGGACAGCTGGCCGTGCTGCCGACCGACGGGGCCACGGGCGAGGCGCTGCTGCTGCACTAAGTCGGGACGGGTGAGTCCCCTCGACCCGAGTAATAGCAGTCAAAGGTACACAAAAATGCTGGAGAAACTCAGCGGGTGCAGCAGCATCTATGGAGCGAAGGAAATAGGCAACGTTTCGGGCCGAAACCCTTCTTCAGATAGCAGTCAAATACGGGCAAGGGCGATCCCGTCCGGGACTAACCAATTTAGCCCAAAATACGGGACAGTTGGCAACCCTACCTGCAATCCACCACCGAAGGCAAGCCTAATATACCTCAGATCAAAAGCCTTTCTGATGTATGGTTCTCCTCTGCATTAAACATTGTATTTACTACCTGCGATACAATTTGTTCAAAGAAATGACACTACAGTGTGTGGTCTGGAGCTGGCAGTGTGGTTGTCAGAGCCTGGTGAGATATTACAGTAAAAGAAGATGCTGCAGACATCATATCACCATATCACTTCTTCTCAGCCTTAATATTAAACACGTAGTTTAGCTGGTACATAAATAAGGAAAACAAAAATATACACCGAATGATTGTAAAAATACTGCGTTTAGTAATCCTCTTTTCTCAACTGGTGTTCTGCTATATACTGCATGTTTATCTATTTATTTATCAGTCTTGGTCTGAACCATTCCAGGCCCATAGTGTACCCAGAAGCCGATTCGCATTCACACCTAGAGTGCAATCGAACAGCACATTCGGCCCATCGAAGTTCTTTTTGTAGTCAACGACAAGAAGATTGTTCAGGGTTGCGCAGGTTTCTTGTTCGACGACCTCGCGTTTGTAGCTGATTTCTGCCCCAGCTATTTAGTGTGATAATGGCGTTTGATTTCACTGTACACAAACACCATTGTCACACTCCAGAGCTCTCAGCAGCATTGAAACGATTTGTCAACGGCAGTGTGTCCGCCTTTTCTATTCCATCCATTAAAGCAATCCTGGTAAAATGAAACATGGTTGCGTTAGGCAATAAATAAATTAAATATAAATCTGAATAATTAAACGTTTCGAACAACTCAACCACCATGACAATTAACATCATTGGGTTAAAACAAATCTAAGTAAACTGAATATAAATTTGAAAAAAATGGTTTGCGAGTGATTATTTGTTGATTAATGATACTATTGACATCACAGGACTACACATCAATATTAACTTGTAAACTTAATGGTGCAGAATGCATTTCTTATGTCAAGATAAATAAGTTAAATAAAAGTCAAAACTTTATGCTTGACCTTGAATAGTCCCGAAATAAACCATAAAGATTCATTCTGCTTCTTGCAAACTCCCCGTTACCCCGAAGATAACACAATTTGCTATAATGCTCTTAATATTTAAAGAGACTCACTTTCATATAAAAATGTTCCTCTTATGTCTTCCGTCCGAAGTTGTTCTCTAAAGTGAATGCACTCAGTTAAATGGGCACTCATTCCTACCATCCTGCACAAAGTGTTGTGCTTTCAAAGAAACTTGTACAGACGAGGCTGGGAGATGAGTGTTAAACTTATTTCTTCCAGTTTGAAAGCCGGTTCCCTCTCTTTATGTGCTGGCCGGTTTAAGCAAACAGTTTATTCCTTTCTGATACGTCACGTTGCAGTATTGATCAACTCGAGTTGTGCGCTGTTTCAGTTGTTTTTAATCAAACAAGCCTGTAGTAAAGTCGATCAACCAACGAGCTCTGCGAAATCATTTGAAATCTCACCCAAATCCCATTTAGCCTCAGTTCCTATAAACAGATCAATTTGAACATGTTGATATTTTATATGTGTGATAAGTATTCAATTTGTCTGTATTGATACCACGATTTTCACATTTTTCCCTACGCCACGTTAGACATGATCTGATATAACCCAGTCCGCTTTCCTCACCATTGAAACAAGCCGCTTCGGAAGACTTGGAGGGAGATTCTAGCATACAACTTTCTACTGGCTTTGTCCGGCACTTTTATTCAAAATTCCTCAGCGTTTCGACAAGATGTATTTCCCCCCGATAGTACAAACCATTACACGAATATTTGATATTAAGGTGTAATCAACTATGCAGTGGGGATGCAATGCTACATGTAAAGCAATGTGTAGAGAGGAACCAATGTAATAAACGCGAAATAAAACTCGTTCCCCACCAACATCAGTGGAATGACATCGAACATCCCCCTCTTATTCGGAGTTAATCCATGTTTATATCTGCATTTTTCTAAGTTCCATTAATAAAGTAAAACTCGCCTAATTACAGTTTTTCAGCAATAATATTAATCATTTGAACAATGTACAATTTATTGTTCTCTGATGATGCCCAGTTTTTGTTGTACACCCCCAGATAAGAAATCTATCCTGTGCTTAGTCTTTTTATATATTGGGCTATACCATTTTCCTTTGCATGTGACACGGTATCAGTTTTAGCCAACGTGCTAAAAAAGCGGGTAAACCCTCCCGAAAGACCAATATATCAGCTTCAGTTGGAGAATGGTCAAGCGAATAGAAATATTATTCATCGTGCAGAGTTGAAAGGCAGAAATGCAGCACGATATCTCAGCGTTTTGTGTTAGAAATTATAAATAACTTATTATTAAGCATACTGTAACATGTGACAATGCAGAAAATATTACGGAAATTCGCAGTCAGGAGTGATGCCACCGATAGCATTCACGATCTCGATTTAGATATCCATCAATGTGTCACTGCTTTGTGACTTATGTCTTTGAAGTGTTCATAGAAACATAGAAACATAGAAAATAGGTGCAGGAGTAGGCCATTCGGCCCTTCGAGCCTGCACTGCCATTCAATATGATCATGGCTGATCATCCAACTCAGTATCCTGTACCTGCCTTCTCTCCATACCCCCTGATCCCTTTAGCCACAAGGGCCACATCTAACGCCCTCTTAAATATAGCCAATGAACTGGCCTCAACTATCTTCTGTGGCAGAGAATTCCAGAGATTCACCACACTCTGTGTGAAAAATGTTTTTCTCATCTCGGTCCTAAAAGATTTCCCCCTTATCCTTAAACTGTGACCCCTTGTTCTGCACTTCCCCAACATCGGGAACAATCTAGCCTGTCCAACCCCTTAAGAATTTTGTACGTTTCTATAAGATCCCCCCTCAATCTTCTAAATTCTAGCGAGTACAAGCCGAGTCTATCCAGTCTTTCTTCATATGAAAGTCCTGACATCCCAGGAATCAGTCTGGTGAACCTTCTCTGTACTCCCTCTATGGCAAGAATGTCTTTCCTCAGATTTGGAGACCAAAACTGTACGCAATACTCCAGGTGTGGTCTCACCAAGATCCTGTGCAACTGCAGTAGAACCTCCCTGCTCCTATACTCAAATCCTTTTGCTATGAATGCTAACAAACCATTCGCTATCTTCACTGCCTGCTGCACCTGCATGCCTACTTTCAATGACCGGTGTACCATGACACCCAGGTCTCGTTGCATCTCCCCTTTTCCTAATCAGCCACCATTCAGATAATAGTCTACTTTCCTGTTTTTGCCACCAAAGTGGATAACCTCACATTTATCCACATTATACTGCATCTGCCATGCATTTGCCCACTCACCCAGCCTATCCAAGTCACCTTGCAGCCTCCCAGCATCCTCCTCACAGCTAACACTGCCCCCCAGCTTTGTGTCATCCGCAAACTTGGAGATGTTGCATTCAATTCCCTCGTCCAAATCATTAATATATATTGTAAATAGCTGGGGTCCCAGCACTGAGCCTTGCGGTACCCCACTAGTCACTGCCTGCCATTCTGAAAAGGACCCGTTTACTCCTACTCTTTGCTTCCTGCCTGCCAGCCAGTTCTCTATCCACATCAATACTGAACCCCCAATACCATGTGCTTTAAGTTTGTATACTAATCTCTTATGTGGGACCTTTTCGAAAGGGTCCTGAAAGTCCAGATATAACACTGGTTCTCCCTTATCCACTCTACTAGTTACATCCTTGAAAAATTCTATAAGATTCGTCAGACTTGATTTACCTTTCGTAAATCCATGCTGACTTTGTCCAATGATTTCACCACTTTCCAAATGTGCTGCTATCCCATCTTTAATAACTGACTCTAGCAGTTTCTCCACTACCGATGTTAGACTAACTGGTCTGTAATCCTCCATTTTCTCTCTCCCTCCCTTTTTAAAAAGTGGGGTTACATTAGATACCCTCCAATCCTCAGGGACTACTCCAGAATCTAAAGAGTTTTGAAAAATTATCACTAATGCATCCACTATTTCTGGGGATACTTCCTTAAGTACTCTGGGATGCAGCCTATCTGGCCCTGGGGATTTATCGGCCTTTAATCCATTCAATTTAACTAACACCACTTCCGGGCTAACCTTGATTTCACTCAGTTCCTCCATCTCATTTGACCCCTGGTCCGCTGCTATTTCCGGCAGATTATTTATGTCTTCCTTAGTGAAGACAGAACCAAAGTAGTTATTCAATTGGTCTGCCATGTCCTTGTTCCCCATGATCAATTCACCTGCTTCTGACTGCAAGGGACCTACATTTGTTTTAACTAATCTTTTTCTCTTCACATATCTATAAAAACATTTGCAGTCAGTTTTTATGTTCCCTGCCAGTTTTCTTTCATAATCTATTTTCCCTTTCCTAATTAAGCCCTTTGTCCTCCTCTGCTGGACTCTGAATTTCTCCCAGTCCTCTGGTAGGCTGCTTTTTCTGGCTAATTTGTTTGCTTCATCTTTTGTTTTGACACTATCCCTGATTTCCCTTGTTATCCACGGATGCACTACCTTCCCTGATTTATTCATTTGCCAAACTGGGATGAACAATTGTTGTAGATCATCCATGCAGTCTTTAAATGCCTTTCATTGCACATCCACCATCAACCCTTTAAGAATCAATTGCCAGTCTATCTTGGCCAATTCACATCTCATACCCCCAAAGTTACCTTTCTTTAAGTTCAGAACCCTTGTTTCTGAATTAATTATGTCACTTTCCATCCTAATGAAGAACTCAACCATGTTATGGTCACTCTTGCCCAAGGGGCCACGCGCAACAAGACTGCTAACTAACCCTTCCTCATTACTCAATACCCAGTCTAGAATAGCCTGCTCTATCGTTGGTTCCTCTAGATGTTTGTTTAGAAAACTATCCCGCGTACATTCCAAGAAATCCTCTTCCTCAGCACCCCTGCCAATTTGATTCACCCAATCTATATGTAGATTGAAGTCACCCATTATAACTGTTTTACCTTTGTTGCACGCTTTTCTAATTTCCTGTTTGATGCCATCCCCAACTCCACTACTACTGTTAGGTGGCCTGTACACAACACCCACTAGCATTTTCTGTCCCTTAGTGTTTCGCAGCTCTACCCATATCAATTCCACATCCTCCAAGCTAATGTCCTTCCTTTCTATTGTGTTAATCTCCTCTCTAACCAGCAACGCTACCCCACCTCCTTTTCCTTTCTGTCTATCCCTCCTGAATATTGAATATCCCTGGATGTTCAGCTCCCAGCCTTGGTCACCCTGGAGCCATGTCTCCGTGATCCCAACTATATCATAGTCATTAATAGCTATCTGCTCATTCAACTCATCCACCTTATTCAATACATTGCTTGGCCTCGTATCCTAACATTTAAGTTCATTTCTTTCAGAGGTGAAGCAAAGATGACCTCAAGCAAATCAAGTCGAAAAAGCACCTTAATTTGAGAGTGAAAAAGTTTAATTTATTTAATCACACATGGACTTCGTTTTGCATTCCTGATGCAGAGGTAAGGCAGCTGCTATGTTGAACATCGCATCTTTTGAATGGAACATTCATTAAATGGAAACCCATTAGTTTAGCTGAAGGTAGACACAAAATGCTGGAGTAACTCAACGGGACAGGCAGCACCTCTTGAGTGTAGGAATGGGTGATGTTTCAGGTCGAGACTGACAAAGTTGTCTCCACCTGAAACCCATTCCTTCTATCCAGAGATGTTGCCTGTCCTGCTGAGTTACTCTTGCATTTTGTGTCTATCTTTGGCAGAAACCCAGCATCTGCAGTTCCTTCCTACACAGCGCAACTGAAGGTATTATTTCAAATAACTGAGATTTCTCCATTATTTGTTCTGTCAATATTTATTTCTCAACCACCAGTATCAATAGAGTCAATCAGATGACAATGGATTCATTCCATTCATCTTGAGGCACAGTGGACATAAACTTCAGCA
Organism: Malacoraja senta; assembly: GCA_038087875.1. NCBI lineage: Eukaryota > Metazoa > Chordata > Chondrichthyes > Rajiformes > Rajidae > Malacoraja > Malacoraja senta. Next base: position 369,857,998 of record CM075977.1, read on the forward strand.
TGTAGTAACCCCTAGAGCAAAGCAAGCAGCAGCAACAATTACTGCAACTGTCTACCAGGAATTACTTTGGAGCACCCTCCTCAAATTCAGCTGCCCACAAATTCATTTCCATCCATTTGCTTTGTGACAGCATGTAAACCATTTTGTGAACCAAGAGATCCACAGCAGACATGATCTCATTGCATACCAAGCAAGGGCACATCGCAACATCTTTTTCAATCTTTATCTATTACTGGGTTTGCTAGTGCTACACGGGTGGGTTTAAACTAAAAAGTAGGGGGGTGGAGTCAACAACGTATCCATGCAGCTAACGGGAAACAGAGTGTAGGAAAGATCATGTTTAAACTAACAGGGCAGGGGAATGGGACCCAATGCAAGGAGACAGAGGGACATAGAAGGAGGACAGAAGCAAAAGGTAGAAGGGAGAAATGAAAAACTAACCTGAAAGCTTTGTGCCTTAATGCGAGGAACATTCAAAATAAGGTGGGTGAATTGAATGAGTAGTTAGTAGTTAAGGGATATGATATAGTTGGAATTACGGAGACATGGCTCCAGGGTGGCCAAGGTTGGGAGCTAAACATGCAGGGGTATTCGATATTTAGGAAGGATAGACAGAAAGGAAGAGGAGGTAGGGTGGCATTGCTGGTTAAAGAGGAAATTAAAGCAATAGCAAGGAGAGACATTCGCTTGGATGTTATTGAATTGGTATGGGTAGAACTGCGAAATAGCCAAGGATAGAAAATGCTTGTTGGAGCGGTATACAGACCACCAAACAGCAGTAGGGAGGTTGGGGGTAGCATCAAGCAGGAAATTAAGGATGCATGTAGCAAAGGTACAACAGTTATCATGGTTGACTTTAATCTACTTACAGGCCATACATTGGGCCAACCAAATTGGGAACAGTGCTGAGGAGGAGGATTTCATAGAATGTATATGGGATGGGTTTTTAAACCTATATGTAGAGGAACCGACTAGAGGGCAGGACATCTTAGATTGGGTAATATGTAATGAGGGAGGATTAGTTTGCGATCTTGCTGTGCAAGGTCCCATGGTAACTGTGACCATAATATGGTGGAATTCTGCATTAGGATGGAGAGTGACATGGTTAATTCAGAGACTAGGGTCCTGAACTTAAAGAAAGGAGACTTTGGAGGTATGAGATGGGAATTGGCTAGGATAGACTGGCAAATTATACTTAAAGGGTTGACAGTGGAGATGCAATGGTGAAGATTTAAAGACCGCATGGATGAACTCCAGAAATTGTTCATCTCTGTCTGGCGAAAAAATAACCTAGGAAGGCAGCTCAGTGTTAGGGAACAAGGGAAGTTAAGGATAGTGTTAAAGCCAAGGAAAAGGCATATAAATTGAAAACCAGAGGACTGGGAGAAAAATTTAGAACTCGACAGAGGATGACAAAGGGGTAAATTAAGAGGGGGGGGGGGAAAGGAACATGAAATAAAACTTGCGGGGAATGTAAAAACTGAACGTAAAAGTTTCTATAGGTATGTAAAAAGGAAAAGATTAATGAAGACAAATGTAGGTCCCTTACAGTCAGAGACAGGTGAATTTATAATGGGAAACAAGGAAATGGCAGAACAGTTAAACAAGTGCTTTGGTTCTGTCTTCACTTAACAGAAACCCTGGGCTGGATGGGAAATTTGCACTAAACTCAAAGCACGGACCACTGCCTTCAACTCAGGGGACCCCGACGCCTACAAAGCAGCCAGATATGACCTCCGGAAGCCCATCAGGAAAACCTAGAGAGACTACAGAAACAAAGTGGAATCTAATCACTACAGCTCTGACCCCAGATGCATGTGGAGTGGATTATGCTGCATTAAAGACCACAAAGGGAAAAACAGGAGCACTGTTCAGCCTAACGCATTGCTCCCGGACGAGCTTAACACCTTTTACACCCGGTACGATGCAGACAACACAGCGCCCACCATGAGTCCACAGGTGTGCAGGGGGACTACCTCACTGACCCTACAAACGGCAGACATGAGGCGGTCCTTCAAAAAGGTCAATGACCGCAAAGCTCCAGGGCCGGATGGTATTCCAGGGCGGGCTCTCAGAGTGCGCGCTAATCAACTGGCAGAGGTGTTCACCAACATCTTCAACTTCTCCCTGAGTCAGTCTGTGGTTCCCACCCCCTTCAAAGCATTGCCATTGTTCCTGTTCCAAAGAAACCAGTAACCTCCTGTTTAAGTGACTACCGTCCTGTCGCACTGGCATCAGTCATCATGAAGTACTTTGAGCGGCTAGTCAAAACTCACATCTGCTCCTCTCTCCGACACCTTGGACCATCTTCAGTTTGTGCATAGACCAAACAGGGCCACGGACGATGCCATCGCCATGGCAATACACACTGCGCTCACCCACCTGGACAAAGGAAATACATATGTGAGAATGCTCTTCATTGACTACAGCTCGGCATTCAACACCATCATTCCCTCAAAACTCGTCCCCAAGCTCATTGATCTTGGACTAAAGACCTCCATCTGCGGCTGGATATTCGACTTCCTGACGGGCAGGCCCCAGGTGGTGAAAATTGGCAGCCACACCTCTTCCTCACTGATCCCCAACACAGGTGCACCACAGGGCTGTGTGGTCAGTCCTCTCCTGTACTCCCTGTTCACGCACGACTGTACTGCCAAGCACAGCTCCAACATCATCCTAAAGTTTGCTGACGACACAACCATCCTGGGCCTCATCACAGACAACAATGAGACGGCCTACAGAGAGGAGGTGAGGGCACTAAACAGCTGGTGCCAGGAAAATAACCTCTCTCTCTCAATGTCAGCAGAACTAAAGAGATGATCGTGGACTACAGGAGACAGCAGGAGAGTGAACACCTCCCCATCCACATCGGTGATGCTGAGGTTGAGATGGGTTAGCAGCTTCAAGTTCCTCAGTGTGCACATCACTGAGGACCTCTCTTGGACACTGCACATGGGCATAATAACTAAGAAAGCCCACCAGCGGCTCTTTTTCCTGAGAAGACTGAGGAAGTTTGGCGTGAACGCCAGCATCCTCACAAACTTCTACAGCTGCACCATCAAGAGCCTGCTGACGGGCTGCATCGCAGTCTAGTACGGGAACTGTTCTGCCCACAGCCGCAAATTACTACAGAAGGTGGTGAAGGTGGCACGGCAACTGCCTCCCGGCCATTCAGGACATTTTCCACCGGTGGTGCCTGCGGAAGGCACACACCATCATCAAGGACCACAGCCACCAGCACCCAGACTGTTCTCCTTGTTACCGTCAGGCAGACGATACAGAAACATGGCTGCACATACCACCAGACTTAAGAACAGTTTTTACCATCAGGCTTCTGAACTCATAAACACATTTCACATCATATATGTTGATTATCTTATTATTGTCGTTTTACCTTACAAATGTCATTTTTATCTTATTTTATCCTTGTTATATTATTGCTGAGGTGACCCGTTGTCTTGTCAAACACATTTCATTGTACCGTTGACCCTGTGTTAACCTACATATGACAAATAAAACTGAAATTGAATTGAGAAGGAAGACACAAACAATCTCCCGGAAATACTAGGGGACTGAGAATCTAGTGGGAGGGAGGAACTGAAAGGAATCCACATTAGTCAGAAAATGGTGTTAGGTAAACTGTTGGGACTGAAGGCAGATAAATCCCCAGGGCCTGATGGTCGGCATCCCAGAGTACTCAAGGAGGCGGCCCTAGAAATCGTGGGTGCATTGGTGATCATTTTCCAATGTTCTCTCGATTCTGGATCAGTTCCTGTGGACTGGAGGGTAGTCAATGTAACTCCACTTTTTAAGAAAGGAGGGAAAGAGAAACAGGGAATTATAGACCAGTTAGCCTTACATCGGTAATGGGGAAGATGCTGGAGTCTATTATTAAAGATGTTATAGCAGCGCATTTGGAAAGCATTCGGTCAAAGTTAGCAAGGATTTATGAAGGGGAAATTATGCTTGACTAATCTTTATGAATTTTTTGAGGATGTAACAAGTAGAATGGTGGCCTTCATTGCGAGAGGATTTGAGTTTACGAGCAAGGAGGGCCTACTGCAGTTGTACAGGGCCCTGATGAGATTGCACCTGGAGTATTGTGTGCAACTTTGGTCTCCTAATTTGAGGAAGGACATTATTGCTATTGAGGGAGTGCAGCGTAGGTTCACCAGGTTAATTCCTGGGATGGCGGGACTAACATATGATGAAAGAATGGGTCGACTGGGCTTGTATTCGCTAGAATTTAGAAGGATGAGACGGGCTCTTATAGAAACATATAATATTCTTAGAGGATTGGATAGGATAGATGCAAGAAAAATGTTCCCGATGTTGGGGGAGTCCAGAGCCAGGGGTCACATTTTAAGAAAGGGGTAGGCCATTTAGGACTGAGATAAGGAAAAACTTTTCACTCAGAGAATTGTGAATCTGTGGAATTCTCTGCCACAGGAGGTGGTGGAGGCTGGCTCGAAGGGCCAAATGCCCTACTCCTGCATCTATTTTCTATGTTTCTATGTTTATCACCTTCTGCTCCAACAAGCTACCTGCTGCAGTGGAACCAATCCACAGAAACTAGGAAACTACTCAGCCTACCTTGTTATTGTACCAACTTCATTTGTCAACCTGAGAATGATTGGGTTAACATATGATTAGCATTTGAAGGCACTGGGCCCCCAAGGTACTCACCGGAGTTTGGAAGGATGAGGGGGAAACCTCATTGAAACTTATCGAATAGTGAAAGGCCTGGATAGAGTGGATGTGGGCAGGATGTTTCCATTAACAGGAGAGTCTAGGACCAGAGGTTATAGCTGTTCCTTTTGGAAGGAGATAAGGAGGAATTTCTTTAGTCAGAGCATGCTGAATCTGAGGAATTCATTGCCACAGACAGCTGTGGAGACCAAGTCAATTGTTCATTTTATGGTGGAGATTGACAGATTTTAGATTAATAAAGGTGTTGGGGGTTATGGGGGAAAGGCAGGAGAATGGGGTTGAGAGTGAAAGATAGATCAGCCATGTTTGAATGGCAGAGTTGACGATGGGCCGAATGGCCTAATTCTGCTCCTGGAACTTATGAACTTATGAACCGAAACACCAGTGTTCACATTTGCACATGTTTGCAGTCTGAGGTACAACTTGTCAGAGCCTTACATATAACAAGACAAAGGACTTCTTGCAACCTTCCCCCAGTATCAAAATCAGCATTAATGGTTCATGATGAAACCTGGAAACGTTGACAACTTCGCATTATTTCAGAGCCATCTCTTGACAAAGACAGACATCTGAAACAGACTATTTATTCTAACCTCCATTATGGAAAATGGTACCAGGTGGACAGAGGAAAAAAATTCAATGATGTTCTCAAAGCGTCCTTGAAATACAACATCCTCACTGACTCGTGGCAATCCCACCCATGACCTCTCCAAGTGAAAACGTTTACTTCAAAATGAGAATCTTGAGTCCATGTATCGAGAGCACGCAGGAGCCCAAGAAAGTAATTGAAGGGGCATACCACCTCACAAACTACACACCGTCCTACCAGCTACCTCCCCCATCTGTAGTGGAGTCTATGGGCCCCATCTTGACCTTACCAGCCACCTAGGATCAGAGTGGAACCAAGTCGGTCTCAATGCCAGAAGGAGCTTTTGCTTGAACTGTGTGAAACCGAAAGGTTTAATCACTGGTAAAAATTAGCTCCCAATCTCAAACTAACATTTACAGTTATATCAAAAGCATAATCCATGCTCCAAGTTGGACCTGGGAAACAAATCAGCTCTAGTTGTGACACAATGGAGAGGCAAAAAAAATTGAGGTTTAGTTTTGTTCCAAATTTGCTAGTTTACAGGACTGAGTAAAAGGTATTTTGAAAAATGTGTTTTTTTTTGTATCCTGACCATTGTAGTTTTTACAGTGGAAACTGTAATGTGAATTACCTGGGTTCCTATTTGTGACTGGTTTTACCAGTGTATTGCATCACAGGAGATGGGTAAACTGGCTGCTATGATATGGCTATGTCCTTCCCTCAATTTCTAAGCCACATTCAAATCCAGACCAGATATTGATACTGTATACTCACAACCACACTATTCCATATAATGAACAATGGTAAAGATTCATCGTGTAGGAAGGAACTGCAGATGTTGGTTTGCACCAAAGATAGACACAAAATGCTGGAGTAACTCAGCGGGACAGGGAACATCTCTGGATAGAAGGAATGGGTAACGTTTCAGGTCGAGACTCTGCTTCAGGCTCATTCATCAGATGAAGATTCATCAGTTCAACATCTTGAGCTTGCTTCACCATTCAATAAGATTGTCAGATTTGTGATTTAAAATTCCATCTGCATATCATCAATTAAAAAAAACTCTACACATTTCAGTATTGAGACTTTCTGTTGACTGAGCCTTTAAATTTTTTATGAAGGTTGGAAGGTTGGAAATCTTTTAAAAAAGATTTTCTTGATGCTTGAGTGAACAAGTGCTATCACCTCTGATTAGCATAGCTTTAGTTTTTAAAGTTAAGCCTCTTTATTCAGAACATGGCCCAACAGAGGAATGAGTTTCCTTCTCCCCCTCCTCCTCTTTTTAACCAAACAATTATCTTTGGAATTGTGAGTCTAAATGAAAAGCCCCGACCTGAAACGTCATCTGTCCAATTCCCTCCACAGATGCTGCATGACCCACTTTGTTCCTTCAGCAGATTGTTTGTTCAGATGATTCTGGTATCTAACAAATCATTTTTATGAAATTATGGCTGTAAAACAATGCTAAACATGATGAAGATACCACTGTAATCTGTCATAATTGAAGCTTATTCTGGATGAAATTGTTCACATTACTCAATATTAAGTGGATTCAGTGCTCTAAACATCTACTCTAGAGAACTGAATCCAGGCTAACCCACTGGTTTACTAGAACCAAAGTTCCACACTATTGGATGTAGATTAATAGTTTAGTTAGAGATGCAGTGCAGAAACAAGCCCTTTCGGCCAACTGAGTCCACACCGACCAACAATCCCCACACACTAACACAACCCTACACACTAGGAACAATTTACAATTTTACCAAGCCAATTGACCTACAAACCTGTACATCTCTGGAGTGTGGGATGAAACCGGAGCACCCGGAGAAATCCCATGCAGGTCACGGGGAGACTGTACAAACTCCGTACAGACAACACCCGTAGTCAGGATCGAACACCTTTTGCTTTAACCTCTGGCCTTTGTCGCTGGCACTGTAAGGCAGCAATCTACCGCTGCGCCACCGTGCTGCCCCTTTTTTAACACCAAGAAGAAAATTACTAACCAAAAAAATACCAGAGCTAGAGACTTATGGGAGTGTAGGGAGAAAGCTGGAAGAGGGGAATGGCAGTACAAAGCATGGCAGGTAATAGGTGGATACAAGTGAGGGTTTATTTTTGTATGGAAAGGAACTGCAGATGCTGGTATATACCGAATATAGATACAAAGTGCTGGAGTAACTCAGTGGGTCAGGCAACATCTCTGGAGAGAAAGGATGCATGATTTTGTCGGGTTGGGACCCTTCCAGAGACTGTTTTTAGTTTGATAGGCAGGTGGTTGAAACAAAGAGGTTAAAGCAGGTATGAGGCAAATTGATTGAAGAGTTACAAATTGTGATGTCAGAGAAAGGAATGTAGGAGGAGGTAGAAGAGTGAGGAGGAGGAGGAGGGGAGGAATAGATATGGGTCCAGGGGAGGCACATGGGAGACGGGGGAGAAAAGGGATGTGTGGGGGAGACACATGAAGAGGGGGAGCTGTTAGAGGTTACCTAAAATTGGAGAGTTCAATGTTCATACCATTGGGTTGGAAGCTACCTAAGTGCAATATGAGCTGCAGTTTACTTGTGGCCTCACTCCAGCAATGGAGGAGGCCCAGGAAAGAAAGGTCAGTATGGGAATGGGAAGGGAAGTTAAAATTGTTGTCTGTGCCATTTGTAGGAGCTTGCTCTTCCTGAGATTGATTTCCGTATCATAAAGAGACTATACTTTTAAAAAATCCCTTCTCATTGGCTGTAAAAGACTTGGGGTTGTCTGAGGTCATGAAAGTCACCGAAAGATTGCAATGTTTATGAGATTAAACATAGATGTGAACTTGCTGGCCTGTTTGTAGGAACTATTTGTCTGAAACTCAAAGGACTTTTAAATAAAAATATATTGTTTCCCAAAACTTTTGGATATTTCAGGTTCTTGCGATGATTACAACTCTTCTCATGAAATAGTTGTTGGTCATAGAGTGACACAGTGTGGAAACAGGCCCTTCGGCCCAACTTGCCCACAACATGTCCCAGCTACACAAGTCCCACCTGTGGTCCATATCCCTCCAAACCTGTCCTATCCATGTACCTGTCTTAACTACTGTTTCTTAAACGTTGGTATAGTCCCAACCTCAACTGCCTCCTCCGGCAGCTTATTCCATACACCCATCACACTTTGTGGGAAAAAGTCACCCCTAGATTCCTATTAAATCTTTTTTCCCTACACCTTAAACCTCTATCCTCTGGTTCTTGATTCTCCTACTCTGGGCATAAGACTGTACATCTACCCGATCTATTCCTCTCATGATTTTATACACCTTTATAAGATCACCCCTCATCCTCCTGCTCTGGGAATACTGTCCCAGCCTACTCAATGTCTCCCTATAGCCCAGATCCTCTAGTTCTGGCAACATCCTCGTAAAGGTGAGTAGGAACCCCTTTGCCATCTCCCTTCATTAAGAAAACAGGCACCAGTTAATCTTTATTTACACAACTGTAATTCTTTATATAATTCTTCAGGCAGAGTGTGCTGGTGAGATATGTGACCATGCCTGCTAATGCTCCCTTTATCTAAATTCCATGCACACACACTTTGATATGAGAACCACAAGATACCAATCAAGATGGGAATCCAGACTAACTATCTCCCTCGGCAAGATGCATCAATAACTAAATGAAGCCTCCAAGTGCTGGCTCAGCTGAAGTCCCTTAATTCATAATGGGGCTGTAATTAAACTTGGGATTTTGCAGCTGGATGGCTCGGTGAGGAAGCCAGCTGCATATTTGCCTTCAGGAAAGCAGGAAAAGAAGAATGATCCTATATTTCTCTCTACTTTTTACCTTCATGGAGAACTTTCCAACCATTTCCTTTGACAGGTAACAATGCCAGACATGACCCTGGAGGCTCCCTCAACCGCAAGCAGCCATTTTGATAAAAGTTGATGCCACATTTCAACACTCTCTCCCTCAACAGCCATGACTTTCTCTGTTCACATTCCAATTTCACAATGCTTTAAAATCCTGCTGATTATCTGTTTGTACAATAATGAAGAAAGTTCTCTGTTTGCATTGTTTCTAATCCTTCACTTCAGTTGTTCATCAAGGTCATATTAGTATGGTTAACAGAAAACCTAACCAGCAGGTCAATAGACTCCATCACAGTATGAACTCTATGTGACTTATCTACTAAAACAAACTATTTAAACAGATGCCTCCATTTGTAGATAAAAGATGGAACATGCTTTGGCGTGTTCAAAGGTTACCGCTGACAAAAAGAACAAGTGTATTCAAATGATAACATACTGCATTGCTTCAACCCATTTAATTAGATGAGGGCAGGATATCAAAGTGAGGGACAACACAGGGTCCTAGCAATTTTTCCTGATGTCAGTGTCATTTTACACATTTAATAGCTCCAACATTGAGCTGTTACAGAAGGAATGTAATGATGCCAAATGGATAATATAATGGCTGTTGGCTTGGCAGTCTATAAAATACGTCAAGGCAAAGAGTCAAAAGTGAGATGCTAATCAGTTTAGATATGACAAAAATAGCCAAGAGGTTCATTTTAGTATGTTCTTTGAATCCCTACAAACCTTTGCCTTGATGTCACAACATTTCAAAATACAATGAACGATTGCAGAGAAAATAATCTGCGAGAGTAAATATGAACCCCAAGCCTTCCTCAGTTTGCTGTTTGCTCTTTACAAGTGCTGATAAGTATTGTGCCTGTTATCTGAATACACTAAGTTTCTTTCACCAGGAACCACAAACTGTACTTTGTGTTGTCAATGTTAAATTACATGAAGGTCTGAAAGAGCCTGTATTTTTAATTTAAATGTGAAGATTATATGAAAATTCAGAAATAGAATATTCAAATTTTAATTTATATAAATGTTCTTATGTGGTCTCAATTTGATTAATTTTGACAACAGGATTCTTGTTTTAAAACTTTTTTTTTCTTTTTTGCTTAATCATCAGTAGTAGGAGTATTGGCAGGATTCTGTTATTTTTTAACTCCAACCTAGGGTTCAAAGTCCCTTATTTGATGAATGTCCTCGTGCTAATCAGTAATACAAACAGGAGTTAACAAAGGCAATATTACCGACGGGTCAATCAGGCCTCAGCTCAGTGCACTTTCGTCTTGATGTCCTTCTGTTCATTAATTCACTCACAAATTGGTCAGCAGCTGTTCTGGACAATATTTTTCAGACCAACATTCCTGGCAGAGAAAGTAATTTCACTTGATGTATTCTCTCCTTTGTTTTGAAAGAACCACGTTTCTAAGGTGCAATCATAAGTTCATAAGGTCGTATGTGATAGGAATAGAATTAGGCCATTCGGACCATCAAGTCTACTCTGTCATTCAATCATGGCTGATCTATCTCTCCCTCCTAACCGCATTCTCCTGCCTTCTCCCCATAACCTCTGACACCTGTAGCAATCAAGAATCTATCTATCTGCCGTAACAATATCCACTGAATTGGCCTCCGCAGCCTTCTGTGGCAAAGAATTCCAGGTGGCGCAGCGGTAGAGTTGCTGCTTTACACCACTTGCAGCGCTGCAGACCCGGGTTCAATCCTGATTACGGGTGCTGTCTGTACAGAGTTTGTACGTTCTCCCCGTGACCTGCATGGGTTTTCTCCAAGAGTGAGTTACTATGTGGGGATCGCTGGTCAGCACGGACCCAGTGGGCCAAAAGGCCTGTTTCTGCGCTATATCTCTAAACTAAACTAAACTAAACTAAACTAAAGATTCACCACCCTCCGACTAAAGAAATTTCTCCTCTCATCTCCTTCCTAAAAGAAAGTCCTTTAATTCTGAGGCTATGACCTCTAGTCCTGTACTCTCACACTAGTGGAAACATCCTCTCCACATCCACTCTATCCAAGTCTTTCACTAACAATAATTTCAATAAAATTCATCCTTGATTCAGTGATGTTATAAGTGTGATATCGGGGTGTCTGTATGATGTGCTCTGTACTTCTGAAACTGTCATGCAGGTATGAATATAATTGCACAGTAAGTTTCTTGGCAAAGTTCACCATCACTTTCAATGTGACAACACATATTGTTGGGTGGCCGAGGAAATGAGTGTTTGAGGATTAAGGCTTTCCATCAGCTCCTTGGTCTACAGCACAACAGTGATCTCTGCCCCTTCAATGTGCTTCTGAGACCTGACCTACCTTTGGGAAAGGGGGTAGAGGGTGGGCAGTGGGGAAGACCACAAGTTAATGGAAAGATAACATTGACATGGTCTCTGCAAAATCTTCCAAAATCCACTGAATGGTTAAGTCAGTCAATGTTGGTGGCCTCTCCCAGGTCAACATCCCCGCACTGTGTCAGTCCCATTAGGTGCCACATTAACTCCTGAAAACAGGCCATTCCAAGCACTGTGAAGAGATTACCTGGTGGAAAGAGCAAAGCATTCAAGGATGTTAATTTTTCAGAATCCCTTGCCAATGACCACGGAAAGTGGATCAGATGCGTTTTGGAGAGCACTAATAAACTGAGGTCCATGCATTAGAATCACACAGAAGATCTGAATAAACAGAAGACAACACCACCTCACAATGTTTGCTGATGGCCTTTAACTAAGGTGAAGTACACATGATGGCGATATTGTGACTCAACAATGGAATACAGATACATTGAGTGAGTGAGCGAATACTTGGCAAAGGGAATGGAAATGTGAGATCATGCACTTCTGTAAGTGGAATCAAAAGGCAGAGTAGTATCTAAAGGGGTAGAGACTATCAATAATTCATAATTGAAACCACGTTAATGACCCTCTTTACGGTCCCTCTTTAGTCTCATCGGTCACTTCAGAACTCTTGGAACGGAAGTAAATACAAGTCATCCAAGGAACTGGCTGTGGTGATGATGACTTGAAAGAGTTGCATATCATTATACATGCTGCCTTTTAGCAAGGTTTTGGTGTCAAAATAAAGGGTGAAATTAATGGTGGTTACCATTAGGAAGACAAGAAAAGAGCAGCAGTAGGTCACTGGTCCCCTCATACCGGTACTACCATGGCTGATCTCAACTATTCCTGTGTGCTAGATCCCCAGAGTCTTCAATTTACCAACCTTTCAAAAAAATTGTCTATCTCAACTTTAAATTCTTTTAAAGATCCAGCATCTACAACTTTCTGGAGTAGAGAATTACCAAGATTCACAGCGACTGCAAGAAGAGATTTCTATGCACCTCAGTTTTAGATGATCTGGTCCCATGTCTGTAACTATGCCCACTGGTTTGAGGCTCTCCCATAAGTGAACACGTCTCAATATCTATCCTCTCTTTCCCCTTTCAGATATAATATGTTTTAATAAGATAATCCATCATTCTTCTGGACTCCAAAGAATACAGGTCACAAAATTTAGCCTCTAGATAGGACCATCCTCTCCTCCTAGGAATTAGCCTGGTAAAGCTGTATCAACACTACTGTATCCTTTTTAGGTAAGGGGGCAAAACTCTGTGCCTTAAGGGCCTGTCCCACGGGCAGGCAATTCCATGCGGCAAGCGCGACCTCCCCGGAAGTGGGGGCCGCGCGGCTGTCACGCGATGGCCACGCGGTTGCCGCGCGGAGGCCGAGTGATCACCGTACGGCCTGTCCCATGGGCATGCACTTCCATGCGGCGAGTGCGACCTTACCGGAAGCGGGTGCTGCGCGGAGGCCGAGTGATCACCGTACGGCCTGTCCCACGGGCATGCGCTTCCATGTGGCGAGCGCGACCTTACCGGAGCGGGGGCTGAGCGGACGTCCAGTTCGAGCAACGGGTAGGTGATGTTTCGGTTTTTATGTAGGTGAAAACGGGTAGGTGATGTTTCGGGTCGAGACCCTTCCTCAGACCATAGAAGACTGCAGAAGACTTCAGTCCGAAGAAGGTGTCTCGACCCGAAACACCACCTGTCCACAGAAGCTGCCTGATCTACTGAGTTGATTACTCCAGCATCTTTGGTGTGTCCATCTTCGGTGTAAATGGGCATCTGCAGTTCCTTGTAACTCAATTTCAATGTAACATCCAGCAAGGACCTTCTCAATTGCGGCATTATTCCTGAAATCTGGTTCAAAAGATCTGGTGAAACAGATATGTGATTCATTCTTTATTTGGGGGGGGGTCAGAGGATGATCTTTGGTTCAGAGCTGGTTAACGTTTTGAGCAGTCTTGGTGGGGTGAATCCAGTCGACCCGTGTTTTAAAGGGACAGGCCACCCTGAATGAACATGTCTTTGCGCGAAGAGCAAAAACTGGTGGAGGAACTCAGCGGGTCAGGCAGCATCTGTGGAGGGAAATGCACAGACGACGTTTCACACTCATGAAAGGTCTCGATTCGAAACATCGCCTGTCCATTTCCTTCCACAGATGCTGCCTGACCCGCTGAGTTCCTCTAGCAATTTGCTTTTTTTACTGGAGATTTCAATATCTGCCTTTACTTGTGTCTCCACTCAATGAGTAATGCCTTTACAGTAAAGTTTACTGGCTCGCAGCAAAGGGAGGCGATCTTTATTGCTGGTCAATTCAAAGATATTATTATTAAACGCAGTTCCTTCCTTCACAACAATTCCAGAGTTGACGGAGGCGGTGCGCGCAGCCTCGACGCGGCAGCGGGGCGGCAGGCCGTTGCCGCGCGGAATTTTTGAACAGTGTCGGTTTTTCGGAGCCCCGTGCGGTGTCGGGACCAACTACATACGGCTCCGGCGATCTACGTGGGACCGACCCCGCGACCTCCGCTTCCTGTTAGGTCGCGCTTGCCGCATGGAATCGCATGCCCGTGGGACAGGCCCTTTACTCCAAGTCTGGCCTTACCAAAGCCTTGTATAATTGTACCAAGATTTTGAAAACATTTTGCTGAAGAAAATTAAAAATCTATAGAGCAAACCATCTCTGGACTATCTTTATTCCAGAAATTCATACGGCTCATCTGCACAAGTCAGTGCAACAAGTAACGCAGTGGAGAAAGACACAAAAGCTGCAGCAACTCAGCGAGTCAGGCAGCATCTCTTGAGAAAATGAATAGGAGACCCGAAACACAGTGGCATAATTAGTAGAGCCGCTGCCTCACAATGTCACAAACGTGGGTTCAATTCTGAATTATTGATAGTCTCTACCCCTTTAGATACTAATCTGCCTTTTGATTCCACTTACCAAAGTGCATGATCTCACATTTCCACTCCATTTGCCAAGTATTCGCCCACTCACTCAATGTAAATGTATCCCATTGTTGAGTCACAATATCGTCATCATGTGTACTTCTCCTTCGTTAAGGCCATCAGCAAACTTTGATACCTTACATTTGGCCCGCTCCTCCAGGGTGTCTGAGACATGTGGAGCCGTGTTATTTTTTTAAAACAATTTGCAGCCAAGTTATTGAGAAACCCATGTTCAGACAATTTATTTGGCCGATAAACACACCTTACTTTCAAAAGCACCAGGTTATCTTTCGAAGTTCAGGAAGCTTTGTGCAATATGCCAGAGGCAGCAATGAGGATACAATTTGCACAGAGTGTGTGCGCTGGTATTCAACATGTTCAAACAGTTCATTCTCCCATTATAGGGAATTAGTAAGCTTTCAAAAATCAAAACAAAAACTGCGGATGCAGGAAATCTGAACAGGTGGAAATACTTAGCAAGTCAGATAGTATCCATGTGAATTATGCCCCTGTCCCACTTAGGAAATCTGAACGGAAACCTCTGGAAACTTTGCGCCCCACCCAAGGTTTCCGTGCGGTTCCCGGAGGTTCCCGGAGGTTTTAGTCAGTCTCCCTAATGGTCGAAAGTGGTTTCCGCTTCTTCTATGTTCCGGCGATTATTTCAAAAAATTCAAAACCGGCCGTGACTAAAAATAGATTGCCGTTTTAAAAATCGGTAATTTTTTAGTTGAAGCCGGTTGCGATGCTAGTTGAAGGTGGTTGCCGGAGGTTGCAGGTGGTGGAAGGTAAGACCTCCCTGGTGGAATAAAACTGGGTGAAAAAAAGGTCTTACCTTTTTAGGCTTCGATTAAAAAATTACCGATTTTTAAAACAGCAACCTATTTTTAGTCTCCTTGCTTTGAGCATATATACCATTTGTTGGATTGGTACATATCCCATCATAGATTTTAGTCCATCATCTGGATAGGCTTTGAGCAAATGAAGACACAAACAATACCAAGACACTGTCATGGTTTTGCTGTACCAATATTATTAAGGCTTCGAATTATGGCACCTATTTCCATAAGCTAGCAAAATCTTAGAGTTAACACTATGACTTTGAAGCACGTTTGAAGGCTGGTTTAGGAAAATACTACAGCCATTAGGTTATTAAACACTACAACCTCTAAATAAGCTCTGTACCACAGAGATGGTTTTGTCTTTTTTCATGCATGTGTGTGTGCGTGCACTGAACTTTTTGCTTATTATATTGTTTATGGAGTACTATGTTTACATATTCTGTTGCGCTACTGCAAGTAAGAATTTCATTGTTCTGTTTGGGATATCAAACAATAAAACACTCTAAACTCTTGACATCTGTGGAAAGCAAGTTACTGGAGAGGCAGAGATATATATATGCATTTGGATAGACTGGGGCTGATCATGGATAGTAAAAAATAATCTCCTCTCAATTCTTCATTTCAAATGGAATGACCTTCATAGAACAGTCCAACACAGGAACAGGCCCTTCAGCCCACAATGTGTGGACTGAACATGATGCCAAGTTAAACTAATCTAAAAAAAGACACCAAGTGTTGGAGCTTAGGACTGCAGGTACAAAAGCAGTGTCACACATAGTTAGGGTGGTCAAAAAGGCTTTTGGTACATTGGCCTTTAGTGATGGTATTTAGTATAAAAGTGGGATGTTATGTTACAGTTGGAAAACATTGTGGTGTAGTCACATTTGGAGAATTGTGTTCAGTTTTGGTCACTCTGGAATAGGAAGAATGTTATTAAACTGAAAAGAATGCTCAGAAGATGTACAAGGATGTTGCCAGTACTCGAGGGGCTGAGCTGCAGGGAGGGGCTGGGCCAACTGGAACTATACCTTGGAGCACAGGAGGATGAGGGGTGATCTTATGGAGGTGTCTTAGATAATGAGGCAAATAGATAGGATACATGCACATTACCTTGAATAGGGGAATCGAGAACCAGAGGACATAGATTTAAGGTGAGAGGGGAAACATTTAGTGGAAACCTGAGGGGCAAACTTTTCGCAGATAGGGGTGATGGTCAGATGGAATGAGTTGTCAGAGGAGGTAGTTGAGGCAGGTACTCTAACAACATTATAAAGGCATTTGGACAGATACACTGATAGAAAAGGTGTAGAGGTATCGGGGCCAAACACAGGCAGTGGAACTAGTGTTGATAGGACATCTTGGTCAGCATAAACAAGTTGGACTGAAGGGCCTGTTTCTATGCTGCATGACTCTCTGATTCTAATTAGAGCAGGATCTTGATAGGCTAGTGGGCTGAGGAATGGTGAGGAGTTGAATTTGAGGAAGTCAAGCCAGGCTAGGATCTTCAGAGTGAACAGTGAGGCCCTGGGGAGTATTATAGAAAGTGGGTAGGGTAGTGAAGAAGTTTCTGGCACATTGGCCTTCATCAATCGGTAAACTGAGTGCAGACGTTGGGACATTATGTTACTGTTACTGTACAGGACATTAGTGAGGCCACACTTGAAATATTGCGTTCAGGGTGAAGTTGGGCAGGCTGGGGCTTTATCCTTTGGAGCGCAGGAGTGAACTTATAGAGGTGTATAGAATCATGAGGGGAATAGATAGTTCGAATGCACAGTCTTTTTTCAAGGGTTGGAGAATCAAGAACTAGAGGACATAGCTTCAAGATGATAGAGGCATCGTCATCACACAGGTGGTGTATATATATATAGAATGAGCTGCCAGAGGAAGTAACTGTGGTTGGTACAAGAACAAAATTTGGAAGACAGTTGGAGAGGCACATGGATAGGAAAAGTTTAGAGGGATATGGGTCAAACATGGGCAAATGGGAATAGCTTAGATGGGGCATCATAGTCAGCATGAACAAGTTGGGTTGAAGGGCCTGTTTCTGTGCTTTCTACACTGACTCCACAACTATAAAAGGAAAGATATGAATAAACACAAGGAGATCCCTTTGGACTAACTATAGTGTAACTGTGATAGTGGTGAAATGCTGAACTCAAACACCTTTAGAGAGAACGATACCTAATTAGAAAGATATTCTACAAACGCTATGTGTTGATTCCATTGGCTTCAATATCAATACATTAAATGATATTGCACAACACAATGAGGAATAATTGGAAATTCAGAGTATGCCATCCATAAATTTCAGAATTAGAAAGTCAGCCCACGATATAAATGATGACCTGTTCAACTTCACTCATAAACCATCTGTCATTGAATCAATATCAGCTACATTTTTCAATAACAATCTCAGATTTAATTAAATCCATCATTCCTGCAATTCAGGATCTGTCTGCAAATAATCTCCAGCATATATAATTGAAAAGATGAGCATTGTCTGTACATTTTTTTAAACAGCCCCTGGAAACCATTCATTTAAGAGACTTGGTGGACAAAATGGGTAATCAGTTCTAAGGTACTGATGTTCAGAATTCTTGTGCCGAAAATAAATTGTTGAAATATTTTGTCCTCGAGAGAAAACCTGGCATGGGATTCAAAAATTCATAGTATGGTCTATCCAAAAATGCTTCCACTGTAATTTGCCATTAAAGTTGCCATCATGTAATGGGTGAGCAGTGGGGTGGTTGTGCAGGAGCAGAGGGAACTTAGGCAACTCATTCAGAATAGAAACGTGCATGGCAGGTACATTGCATTAGTCTGCATTTGAGCTGAAGTTCATTCATTTTTAATGGAATAAATGTTGTTTGCAAATAAATGACTAAAGTAACATCATTACTTTTTAAAAAAAGATTACTTTTAGTGACATTAGGGTTAGGCCCCAATGATCCATAAGTTCCAACTATTGATAGTTGAATCTCGACCTCAAACTCATTTCCTGCTTGATTTCCAGATATTTCCATTCTATCCATCTCATACCCCAATTTTAGCAATGAATGTAGACAACTGACTGCAGAACTAATCCTTTGGGATTGAAATTTCCCAAGGTTTTCAAGTGTCTCTGTAGATCTGTTTCTTTTTGCCTTACCTCTTTTTTGAGTAGTTTCCTTTCAAGCTGTTGATTATAAAGTGGAAATAACATGAATATGTTGGCCCAAATTTTATAGCATTAGTTTGTCTTTCAGCTGCTCAACTGAGTTTTAATGGAATTTTATGCTGCAACTCAGTTATTGCAAAAACCTGATTGTTCTTGAGTTTGACTTGATTGTATTTATGTACAGTATTATCTGAACAGATTGGATAGGATGCAAAAGAAATCTTTTCACTGTAACTCGGTACATGTGATAATAAAAAAACAAAAACAAACTTTGCAGTGCAACATAGTTATGCATCAGTTATACATCTCTTCAATCAAACTGAAAAATCCTGAACAAGGCATAGTCTAAACCAGGAACTCTCACAGACAATTTGGTGTAAAATCTTACACAGAAAACAAAATAGAGAATACATTATAGGATTTGAAGAGATGAGAGATGAAAATTTCAATTAAAAAAATTCTAACATGAAGAGATTTAGACATTTTTTTAAATTTGTGCAGAATATCTGTTGGAATGAGCCATTATGCTTATGGAAGTAAATTGTCAGGAGCAGAGAGGATGTTTTGCATGAGCATAACATGGTTATGCAGATCCTACACTGAAAATCTGCAATTTAGTGAATCAAGGAGAGCTTCCCCACTTGTTTCATATCTGTAGGTCTGATATAGCAGCAAACTTCAGACTTTAGAGATACAGCGCGGAAACAGGCCATTCGGCCCACTGAGTCCACGCCAATCACCAATCCCCATACAATAGTACTATACTACACACTGGAGGCATTTTACAATTTTACAAAAGCCAATTAACCTTCAAACCTGCATGTCTTTGGGATGCGGGAGGAAACCGGAGCACCCAGACAAAATCCACACATTCATGGAGAGAACATACAAACACCGTGTAGACAGCACCCGTAGTCAGGATCAAATCTGGGTCTTTAGCACCGTAAGGCAGCAACTCAAAAAGTTTCAATGTATTGAAGATAGCCTAACCAACTGAATGTTGAATGGTTAACATTAAGATTTTTTGCTGGCTTTTGGCTGTGAAAGAATGGAGATTTTTGGAAGCATATCAAACCATACCTGCCTATAGCAGGGCAGGAAGCCATTTGTATACAGTAATTTCTGTCTTTTATTTAAGATACACTGATAATATCTCTCTGTAGTATTGTAATATAAATATTAATCATAATGAGCAGTGAATGTTTTCTTTATAGGTAGAAACAAAAGCAATAGGTAGAAACAAAATCAATAATTGCAAGACATTATGCTCTAATCTTTCAGATCTCAATTAGGTGCTCAGAATTCTCTCATCAGAGGGAGAATATCCACTCTACAGTATATATTAATGCCTTTCTGTAATGACTCTGCTCTTAGTTAATCACACCAATAACATTAGTGTATTCTGCAGATTTTTATTTTGTGCTTTTGATTTCAGAATTCAAGAAATTTATGAAAATATTGAACCATTAATGTTGCATAAAATTTACAGCACTTTAGTTACACTTCCCAATATTTTCAGATCTTTACTAGAATATAGAAGAGTATAGCACCAGAACAGGCCATTTAGGGCACAATATCTGTGCCTAACATGATGCCAAGACCAGATGCGCATAATCCATATCCCTTCATCCGTTGTAAATACATGTGGCTATCCAAAGGTCTCTTAAATGTCATGATCATATCCACCTCCACTGCCACCCCAGGCAGCACGTTCCAGGCACCCACCACCCGCTGTGTAAAAAAATTTGCCCCTCTTGCCGAAAGCAATGCCCTCCAGTCTTTGACATTTCCACCCTGTGAAAAAGGTTCTGACTGTCTACCCTATCTATGCTTCTCATAATTTTATAAACTTCTATCAGGTCTCCCTGCAACCTCCAGCATTCCAGAGAAATCTCAACTGTTTCTACCATCTGGCAGCCAACATACGATCACTTCCCTGATTTGTGTCTTAAATAGTTCTGATACTAATCATCAGTTTACAATGAAGCACATCTTTGTAAATAAATGTCCTTCTTTTCTATGATATTACCCTTTCTACTTTTTCAGGTGAACATAACATTTCCTTTTTGTAATCTCTGGGTGTTATATATTTCAATTTCTAGATTTGTTTTTAATCAAGTTAGTCTATACCTTTTTTAATCAACTTATTTTTACATAGACATGAAAATTATATCAGGCTGACACAAACCCATATTCCATCAATATAAAGTAAAATCTCTTTTGTTGTTGCAAGGGAAGAAAACGTTCCATTCCTTGAATACAAAACATGATCAAGCAGCATCTATGTAAAGAGAGAAACAGGACATCCCAACAGGTACATTGTATTCAGAAAGTATTCAGACCCCTTCACTTTTTCCACATTTTGTTAGCTTACAGCCTTATTTTTAAATGGATTAAATTATTTCTTTTTTTTTAATCATCAATCTACACACAATACCCCAGAATGAAGAAGCAAAAACAGTTGTTTAGAATTTTTTGCAAAGTAATTAAAAAGAAATAACTGAAATATCACATTTACATAAGTATTCAGACCCTTTGCTATGACACTCAAAATTGAGCTTAGGTTCATCCTGTTTCCATTGATTATCCTTGAGATGTTTCTACAACTTGATTGGAGTCCACCAGTGGTAAATTAAATTGATTGGACATGATTGGGAAAGGCACACACCTGTCTATATAAGGTCCCACAGTTAACAGTGCATGTCAGAGTAAAAACCAAGCCATGAAGACGAAGGAATTGTCCGTAGACCTCCGAGATGGGATTGTGTTGAGACACATAACTGGGGAAGGGTATAAAACAATTTCTGTAGCATTTCTGTAGTGGCCTCTGTCATTCTTAAATGGAAATAACTTTGAAACCACCAGGACTCTTCATAGAGCTGGCTGCCCGGCCAAACTGAGCAATCGGGGGAGAAGGGCCTTGGTCAGGGAGGTGATCACTCTGGTCACTCTGACAGAGTTCCTCTATGGAGATGGGAGAACCTTTCAGAAGGACAACTATATCTGCAGCACTCCACCAATCAGGGCTTTATGGTAGAGTGGCCAGACGGAAGCCCCATCTCAGTAAAAGGCACATGACAGCCTGCTTGGAGTTTGCCAAAAGGCACCTAAACAAGACCCTCTGGTGTGATGAAACCAAGATTGAATTCTTTGGCCTAAATGCCAAGCATCATGTCTGAAGGAAACCAGGCACTGCTCATCACCTGGCCAATACCATACCTACGGAGAAGCATGGTGGTGGCAGCATCATGCTGTGGGGATGTTTTTCAGCTGCAAGAACTGGGAGACTAGTCAGGATCGAGGGAAAGATGAACAGAGCAAAGTACAAGAGAGAGATCCTTGATGAAAACCTGTTCCAGAGTGTTCTGGAACTCAGACTGGGGCGGAGGTTCACCTTCCAACAGGACAACGACCCTAAGATCACAGCCAAGACAATGCAGGAGTGGCTTCGTGACAAGTCTGTGAATGTCCTTGAGTGGCCCAGCCAGAGCCCGGACTTGGACCTGAAAATAGCTGTGCATCGACGCTCCCCATCCAACCTGACAGAGCTTGGGAGGATCTGCAGAGAAGAATGGGAGAAATTACCCAAATACAGGTGTGCCAAGCTTGTAGCGTCATACCCAAGAAGACTTGAGGCTGTAATCGCTGCCAAAGGTGTCTCAAGGGTAAAGAGTCTGAATACTTATGTAAATGTGATATTTCAGTTATTTCTTTTTAATTATTTTGCAAAACTTCCTAAACACATTTATTTCTTTTCTATTATGGGGTATTGTGTGTAGATAGATGATTTAAAAAAAAAAAGGAATTTAATCCATTTTAGAATAAGGCTGTGACGTAACAAAATGTGGAAAAAGTGAAGGGTCTGAATACTTTCTGAATGCACTGTATAGCCCGACCAAGTGTTTGAAGAATTTTGTGCTTTACTTTGAAGTTTTTTGAATCACTGTTATCAACTTTAATAATTTTAAAGAAGTACCATGTGATTCTTCACTCTTTAAATATAATAGGGTCATTTGAACAAATTCCAGTTAATTGAACTTTAGCAGTAATGGAATCCATATTTTGTGAATTTTTTCCCGGTATTTGTATGCTGCTGGCAAAGTCAGCCCACTTTCTCGAACCACTGCTGTTCTTCTGTTGAATGTACTCTCAAAATGCTGCTGGGCAGAAAGTTCCAGGATTTCGATACAGTGATTAAAGAGCAACGTATTACACTTACAAAGTGTGCTGCAAAGTTGTAGGTTCAAACTGTGTTAAAGACTTGGTTTGATTTTCCTGCACATTCCTGCAATTTAGCATTCCTAAAATGAGACTCTGAATTTCCAATCATTGACATAAAAACATTCCTGGGCATAATGTTAAAAAATAAGGAGTGTCTCGAGCAACATTTATCCCTTGACCAACATCACAAAAGCAGCTAAATTGGACATTTATCTTATTATTGTCTGTGGGACCTTCCTTATATTAATCCACAATCCCAGTTGGAGTGCAATGCACTTTGGAATATCCCGAGGATATTAAACTTGAGATTGATTTTTTTTTTTAACAATTTAAAGAAGTGGCTTAAATTAATCTGAATGAATCTGAGGAAAGTATTTCAGTAATATTGTTACTGAACTGAAAACTGAAGCATGTTATCATCCAATGTAGTTACTGTTTTGATTCTCATGGGAGCACATTTGCAATTTTTCCACTAGTGATGAGTAACTTTTTTTTACTGATCAGTTCGATAAGTAGTCATATAATATGGAAAACTTATACAGTATTTGACATTTACTGGTTAACCTTGGAGCAGACCGAGTCATTATGGTCATGGAAGTATTAACAGAATGTTCGGTTTTAGTATACATTAAGTAGATGATGGACAACAATTTTCTCACTGAGGAAATAAACAGTGGGTTAAAGAAAAAAAAATGGCAGAACAAAAGGCAATATTTAAGGTCAACCCATCTTTAATCTTTTCATTCTAAAAGGCCTCAGCAAAAATCTGACAGTTTCTGCAAACATATTCTGGAGCAAAGGTTTTGTTACACTTAATCGCTATCCTAAATTAGATAAATACTTTTCATATCAATGCATATGCATAAAAAACAAATTACAAAACTTGCGACATTCATAAGGAAAGTTTACTTTTGGGGAATTAACTAGGGTTAGAAGGATTTCGGGAGAGACTTTACATATTCGAGGTGAGTTTTGAAATTGTGTGCAATGCTTTAAGGGAAAAGACATGTTGAGGATAAATGAAGAAAGACAAACAATTACTCTGCTTGGCTCCATGTTGGATTTGTCGTGACATAATCAGTAGAAAAATGTACAGATAGATATTGCACTGGATAAGCATACTCAGTATTAAAAATGTACACCCTTAACAACAATTAAACAGCCATGGCCTTTATGGGATTTATAAAGTGCCCCTAGATTTCTTGGTTTTGCAACAAAACGCATTTTCTTAAAAATCAGCATAAGCTCTAGCAATAATGAGACAAACATATTAGTCATTCATATTTTGATTGGTAGTGGTTTACTTTCATTCTGTAAATATCAAGGGAGGGTGGCTGTCACAGTTTGTGCTCGTTTGTTAGAATTCCTTTCCTGGTTTGTTGCATTTTTCTGCCATTCATCTCGTCACAGTAATCTTGTATTGATTGCAACCAGGTTCAAAGGACTATTATAAGACAAATAAGTAGCACTTTTAAATTTAAAAAAAAACTTACTCCTGACCCTGAATGGATGGAGGAGGGAGGCTAAAGAAAACAATGAACACATTGCTTAGATCGGGAGGCTGGAATTTCTAACAGAAGATTAAAAATAGGATTGAAAAGTTAAATTAATACTAAAAAACAGTTGAGTTTGTAAAACAAAACAGAAGCAGTTAAAGGCAATAAGTAGTTTCACATGTTATGGAGTTATTTTCTGGATTTAGTCAGCAGTACAACCATGGTACATATCATGATATCAATACTCATGATATTGGCCAGCTTTATCATGGCATGTTATAACCTGTTATAATGATTTAAGGTCCAGTTAGCAATTACTCCTGGACCCACCAGCACACTGAGGGGTGAAACAGGCATGCTACAGGCACATTGTAATAATTTGCTATATCATAGTTAAGTCACCTGGTTCCAAAAAGAGAGGAAATTTGGGTAACATTTTATAGAAAACATCTTGAGCACTGTTATTTGGTCATCCGCTCAATGATGGTGGTATTTAAATACATACTAAATGGATAACCATGTTGTTACTCAGCTATTGGGGCATAACCATGTTTGCTATAATTTGTTTCCGAGACCCATTGAGGGACATTGACGACAATTGTTAAATAAAAATATAGATCTAGCTTTTCACATTTCAGGCAAGTGTAAAACGACATCATCAATAATTTAAAAATGCTTTTGACATGCTTTTAATCATGACTGGTGGGGAAAGGAGGCACAAATGTATCACAAGAAAATGTTAATGCACTGCTATTTGTGTGTGAACACAATTCCCAACCTTTAACCCATTTTACAAATCGCGCCTTTTAACTGGATAGGTTATGTTACAAGGATTTCTAAATAACTGGTTATTATGCAGTCCATTGAGTAAACAAAGTGATAATACTATACCTGTGAAAGTGAGAATTTGCAGTCACTTTCATTACAAAGTTGATAAAATGTTTAGAACTTTTTTTAAATACATAGTTGAGTCCTATTGAAATGCACTTTTTATCCACACATCATCCACTTTTCTTCTTTTATTACAATTGTCTGGAAAGTCAGTTTTGAATTTTCCAGTCTTCCAGAAACTTGAAATAGGAATTAGCATAGAAGAATTTGTTCCGTGTACCAATGTCCTGTGCAATTAAATTGATATCACTGGAAAAGTTCCTAAATCTATAAAAAAGAAAAATGAGCAGCATCATGTTGACCACAACTGCAGTCATTTAATCGACTCCTTCAAATCCTTCAGCATTTTCTACTGCCAGAAGAAGCTTTTCTCGTAAATCTTCAAAGGATTCATAAGGCGGTAAATCAAGGCGGTTAAAGCTGTAAATAGGAAAGAAACAGATCTTTAAATTTCTACAAGTCAATACCCGCATGAGTGAAACATTGACATGTGGCCGTCATTTTAAAAACAACTTTACATTTTCCAAAGAACGCCATGTGCACTAATATACTGGAATACACTGGTGGTTTTGTATGAAACTATCAGCATTTACTCTCAAATGATAATGGGTTGCGACTGTGATTAAAACGTCTTGAATGTGCAGACCAAATTCACCTAGTGATTAGGTTTACTATTGTCACATGTACCAAGCTATAGTGAAAAACGTTTTTTTTATGCTATAACAGATCAGATAATACTATAGATAATACAAGCAAATCAAATTTAAGTACAACACATAGAGTAAAAGGAGATCATCGAACTGCATATGTACATGAGTACAACAGTGGGTTATATACCCAACAAGTTCAAGAGCATTTACTTTGGAAAAGATACCTACTAAATCTATACCATGTTAAACTTGATACAGGAAATGCAAGCCCCATGTGGAATAGATATGAACATCACTGGTATGAACATTATAAGTCTTTTCTAAAATTAACATAGAATGGTACAGCAAAGGAACAGGCCCTTTGGCCAACAATGTCTATGCCGAACATGATGTCAAGACCAACCCTTATCTGCTTGCATGTAATCCATATCCCTCCATTTCCATGTGCTAATCCAAAAGTCTCTTAAATACCACTTTCATATCTGTCTCAACCACCATCCCCGGCAATGTGTTCCAGGCACTCCCTACCCCCCATGTAAAAAAAACCCTGCCCCACACAAGCAAGCTTTGCCTTTTTCACCATATAGCTACGGCATTTGTTTTTGATATTTTCATCCAGGGAAATAGGGTAGACAGTCAGAACCTATCTATGCCACTCATAATTTTATATACTGCTATCAGGTTTCCCTACAACTTTCAGTATTCCAGCAAAAACAAGTCTTTCCAATCTTTCCCTGTAGCGAATACCCTCTAATCCAGGCATCATTCTGGTAAACCTCCTCTGCACCTTTCCAAAGCATCCACATCATTCCTGTAATCGGGCAACCAGAACTGCATTAAAAACAGCAAATTCAGCCTAAACAAAGTCCTATAAAGCTGCATCATGACCTCCTGACTCTATACTCAATGCAAGCATACCATCCGCCTGCTTTATCGCTCTATCTATTTGTGTTGTCACTTTCAGGGAGTTATGGACTTTAACCTATGTTTAAGAAGGAACTGCAGATGCTGAAAAATCGAAGGTAGACAAAAATGCTGGAGAAACTCAGCGGGTGAGGCAACATCTATGGAGCGAAGCAAATAGGCGACGTTTCGGGTCGAGAAGTCTGAAGAAGGGTCTCGACCCGAAACGTCACCTGTTTCCTTTACTCCATAGATGCTGCCTCACCCGCTGAGTTTCTCCAGCATTTTTGTCAACCTTAAATGTTCATTTCATTTCATTTCATTCCAGTTCTTCAATTGCCTATCCTGTACACTGCATTCTTCACTGCCTCACCCGCTGAGTTGCTCCAGCATTTTTGTCTACCTTTGATTTTTCCAGCATCTGCAGTTCTTTCTTAAACAGGTGTTTTAGAATCAATATTTTTGCCTAAAATGTTTTCAATAGAGAACTGTGGACGCAGCCAAGACTATCACCAAACCAACCTCCCTTCCATTGATTCAATCTACATTTCACGCTGCCCCGGCAAGGCCATCATCATAATCAAGACCAGTCTCACCGCGGTCCCTCCCTCTTCTCCCCTATTCCATCAGGTAAGAGATACAGAAGTTTGAAAACGCATTCCTTCAGAATTAGGGACAGTTTCTTCCAGGCTGTTATCAGGCAACTGAACCATCCTCTCACCAGCTAGAATGTGGTCCTGACCTCATTGGAGGCCTAAGTCTTTGTCAGACTTTATTTTGCACCAAATGTTGTACCCTTTCTCCATTATCTGTGCACTGTGAACGGCTTGATTGTAAACATGTCTCATCTTTTCTTTGACTGGATAGCATGCAACAAAAGCTTTTCACTGTCCCTCAGTACATGTGACCATAATATTAAACCAAACTAACCAATAGATAATCAAGGCTCATGTGAATATAATGACATATTTCAATTTATTGTCGGAAGTGGAGATATCAGGGAAGGGGATGAGACTCAAAGAGTAGTGTTCAATGGAGAAGGATGGTGCAGAACAAGCTTGGGGTGGAGGGAGGTGGGGGGGGGGGGGGGGTAATGGGATAAAGCATAGTGACTTAGTGAAAGTGGTGTAAAGGCCAAGAGATTGGCATTAGGAGGGAGAGATGCAGTGCATTCAGAAAGTATTCAGACCCCTTCACTTTTTCCATATTTTGTTATAATTGTTTTATACCCTTCCAGATCTGTGTCTTGACACAATCCTTTCTCAGAGGTCCTTCGTCTTCATGGCTTGGTTTTTGCTCTGACATGCACTGCCAACTGCGGGACCTTATATAGACAGGTGTGTGCCTTTCCAAATCATGTACAATCAATTTAATTTACCACTTGTGAACTCCAATCAAGTTGTAGAAACATCTCAAGGATAATCAATGGAAACAGGATGTCATAGCAAAGGGTCTGAATACTTATGTAAATGTGATATTTCAGTTATTTCTTTTTAATTACTTTGCAAAAATGTTTAAACACATGTTTTTGCTTTTATATTATGGGGTATTGTGTGTAGATTGATGATAAAGAAATGAATTTAATCTATTTTTAAATAAGACTGTATTGTGACAAAATATGGAAAAAGTGAAGGGGTCTGAATACTTTCTGAATGCACTGTAGATCAACCATGGTGGAGTAAACTTGATGGGCCAAATGGCCTAATTCTGCTCCTATCACTTATGACATTACTTTAAGGAGCTGAATCCAGTGGAGGAGCTAGGAGTTGGAACCTGATTTTTAGCCCCTTCTATACCTCTGAGCTGCAGTGGACAGGTGTGCATAACAGGAAGTTGCTGACACAGAAACGGCAACTGAAACTGAAATAAATCACCATTCAGTATCCACCTGTTTAAGAAGGAACTGCAGATGCTGGAAAATCGAAGGTAGACAAAAATGCTGGAGAAACTCAGCGGGTGAGGCAGCATCTATGGAGCGAAGGAAATGGGCAACGTTTCGGGTCGAGACCCTTCCTCAGAATCCACCTTGTACTTTGTCAGACATGACCTGCCGCATACAAAGTCCTGCTTACTGACCCCAATTAACCCATTTTCTTCTCATTGGGAGTAAATCCTACCCCGAAGGATCCTCTCCAATAGCTTCCTAACCAGTGACATGAGGCCCTCTGGCCTATAATTCCCTAGATGCTCCCTGCTTCCTTTCTTAAACAAAGGAACAACATTAGCTTATCTGAAGAAAGGTCTTGACCCGAAACGTCACCCACTCCTTCTTTCCAGATATGCTGCCTGTCCCGCTGAGTTACTCTAGCATTTTGTGTCTACCTTTGATTTAAACCAGCATCTGCAGTTGTTTCCTAAACATTAGCTTATCTCCAGTCCTCCACTATTCGGAGTTTAAACACGCAGTATGCTTACCAGGTGTGTGCTCTGGGCAGCTTATCTGGAGTTCCCCACTGTTCTATTGTAAATAGCTGAGGACCATTGGAACCTGTGTAAAATAATGAAAGAGTAGAGTGTGAGGCTTTGAGATGCTTTATTAAAAATGAGCTTCTACAATATTAAAACAGAATGCACAAATATCTCAAGACACTATATGTTTATTTGCTGAGTAATAGGATTTCGGGCCCAGATCTCTGCATCTTTTGCAACAATAGAGATCATGGGCAGGAGCAGCATTCAGTAAGGGAAACCTCACAAGGGAAAATACTTAAATGCTGGTTTTACCATCTGCATCGGTTATCCAGGAAATATTTCCGTAAATAGTTCTGAATATTTTTTCCCTCGGAAAGGCTGCGTTATTAAGAATTCATGCGGAAGCTTCACCAACTTTGCAAGAAAACTTCCTACTTAAATAATGTTTAAAATGAAGCCTTTTTATTTAAGCTTGCACACAAGTAATAGGGACACACCATATAGTTCAGCAAACCCATTCATTGGCACTCTTGATGTTCCAGTAACAAACTGCAAAAGTCGAATACGTTTCTCAGCATCCATCAGCAGCACTGCCTGAAAGGAAACATCAGAGACTTAGTGAAGTGAATCATTATCAAAGGTGAACGCACAATTTATAAAACTGTCTAGAAAATGTTATTTCTGTAAGTGATAAACCAAGATTTGTCCTGACTGATTTTTTGTTTCATTCCAACAAGGTTAGAGAGTGATGCAGCATGGAAACAGGCCCTTTGGCCCAAGTGGCCCTTGCCAAACAAGATGCCCCATGGGTCTGAAGACGGGTCTCGACCCGAAACGTCACCTTCTCCAGAGATGCTGACTGACCCATTGAGTTACTCCAGCTTTTTGTGTCGGCCTTCGGTTTAAACCAGCAACTGCAGTTCCTCCCTACACGTTATGTCTGCCCCATCAATTAATATCTAAAAGCAGCTGCAAAATTACAAACTGCAGAAAAACGATTGAGATGGCAGCTATCTTGTTGGTGAACAGAGATGCACACAGTGCCAATGTGTGAAGACTGTGCATTGGTTCCAAGGGGAGTATCTTACCAACAGGAAATGAATGGCAGTGAAGAATGCAGTGTACAGGATAGGCTGTACCTGCCGCATCTAAAGAGTATTCAGTATTTTAACGGATCCCCTCATAAGGAACCTTGTCCATTAGGTAGTTTGCAAGAGAACCAATGGCAGGACGAGACTGTGAAAGTAGACATGGTAACAATCTTCAGAAGGATGACAAAAAGTGCTGGAGTAACTCAGCGGGTCAGGCAGCATCTCTAGAGAAAAAGGATGGGTGACATTTCGGATCGGGATCCTTCTTCGAGTCTAAAGAACGTCACCCAACCTTTTTCTCCAGAGATGCTGCCTGACCCACTGAGTTACTCCAGCACTTTGTGTCTATCTTCAATATATACCAGCATCTGCAGTCCCTTCCTACACATTCAGAAGGATACTGGCTAAATATTGTTAAATACAGGGATAAGACTCAAAAGCTCCTGTAGAAAAACAGCAAAAAGGCACAACTAAGGATTGGGCCTTCAGCATTTCATCTTTTCATGATTCTGTGAGGGAAGGAATTTCATGTCGCTGAAACATCTGAATTAATTGCAACCAAAGCATCTGGGAAAGAGCCGACTATGCAGAGCCAAGACATTCCTTAAATATTTGTGCATTGCAAAAGTTAGATAGGCAAGAAGGTAGGCGATCTTCCATTCAGCTCTGACTTTTGGTAAGGAGGTGGGGAAAACAAGATGCCAGACTGAGCTATCAAGTCAGTAGCATGTGGCAATGCCTGACAAACAAACCAGTGATCAAGTGTTACGTAATCACAAGACATATCTAATCACAATCAGTTGTTTTTAACCGAGTGCTGCCAATAGATACAGATACATCTGCCACAATACAGGTTTCAAACGAATGAGACATAGCTTAATGACATAGAAATTTATATTTAAAAAAAATAATTTTCTCCAGTGTGCAGGAAAAACATAAACCTTATGAAATTGAGAGTACTTAATGGTTTGCTTAAACATCTCATCTCCAAATTAATCCAAGGATTTAATCAAGAACAATGTTAAATATTCAATAAATAAAGCAATCGCATAAGAGTGTTGAGTTAGTTTGACATTTGAATTGATCCTTCCAGTTCATTCAAGCCTAATCACAAGGTATCCTATTTTCTATGTTTTAATTCCTTACAAGATTTTTGTGAGGCATGTACTCTGAAACTAACGGAACACTTAACAACATAAGGGTAAGTGTATTGCCGTAAACCCCCTAAGGACTTATTTTTTATTCAAAAGCAATGCACATTTTCCAAATATTTTTAGTAATTTAATGTGATTATGTTGAATTTGTAAGTTTTCAATGCAAAGGAACTATGCTATAATAAAGTATTAGGTGTTTTAGAAGAAGGGTCTCGACCCTTCGCTCCATAGATGCTGCCTCACCCGCTGAGTTGCTCCAGCATTTTTGTCTACCTTCGATTTTTCCAGCATCTGCAGTTCTTTCTTAAACAGGTGTTTTAGAATCAATATTTTTGCCTAAAATGTTTTCAATAGACCTGAAAATTGAGCCAAACCAGTTCTGTCAAAAGGTGGGAAAACCAAATTTTGTAGACACTGGATAAATGTAATTTAATAACATCGACAAAAAGTCTAGAGGTAAAATAGTAAATTCAGTCAGCAACATTTAGCATTACACAACACAGTTCACTGAACCCTGAAGCTTGCGTAAATACTGCAGCCCTTTCGGATATTGTAACATTCTGATAGGATCATCTCCAAATTGTGAATGCAAGACTGAGCATTTCGCAACGCAAGTTAAAACAAAATAATTTCCAGCAGAATTTCCAGTCACTTCAATTTACCCTTTTCTTTGGAGAAGATGGGGGGAAAAAAGCAGAATTGATATGGTCATTTTTTTAAATCTAAGTGGCAATAGGATTTACACAAACTCTGTCTAAATTATTGCTTTATAAATAAAGGAAAATAAAATGAAATTCAGTCATAACTGGAGGAAGGATTCAACCAACAATATATTTAAAGTGCAGACACTGCACAGTGATTCCTTTGGCTCTTAGCACTGAATTACATCTTTTTTACAATGCTTGCACAATTTAATGCATCAGCACACAGTTCAATAAACAAAATGATACAAAAATGGTTTTGGTGGTGGTGGTGGGAGGATGAATGAAGCAAGGAGTTGCAGAGGAAGTGGTCTCTGTGAAAAGCAGAAAGGTTGGGATGGGAAGGTGTGACTGGTAGTAAGATCACGTTGAAGGTGGCAGAAATGTAAGAAAATTATGTGCTGGATGTGGAGGCTGGTGGGGTGAAGGGCAAGAACCAGGGTATCTGTAAACCAGTATCTGCATTTATCTCCTCCATCCTTGTTCGGCCTTGGAGGAGGGGGAATGAGATCAGAACTACAGGACACAAAGGAGACATGGGTAAGGGATCCATCTATGATGGATCTACGGATGGGGGAGATACCACGTTTACTAAAGAAAGAGAACATCTCAGATGTCCCAGAATGGTAAGCTTCATTTTGGGAGCAGATACAGAAGAGATGGAAAAATTGAGAGTGAAATTGGATTCTTTGGGAAGAGGTGTAGTCCAAATAACTGTGAAAGTCGACTGGTTTGTAGTGGACATCAGTCGATAGTCTGCCCCTGTGATGTAGGCAGAGTGGTCAAGAAAGGGGAGAAATGCACCAGTCCAAGTGAATTTGAGGGCAGGATTGAAGTTAGAGGTAAGGTTAATGAAATCAACAAGTTCTGCATGGGTGCAGACTAACCTGTTCACTGTACATTACTTTCTGTTCTTTACAGTTAATTAAAGGATTATTCCATCATTTTAATGTAAAGACCTATAGCCTGATGTCTCTTGCATGTTATTGGTATGTAGACTAAACAGCAGTTACTGAAAAATATCTGTGAGAAATTTGGTTTCATAATTCTGGGAATTGTATGTTTACTACTATTTGTTACCACTGACCAAACAAAACACTTTCATTCAGACCCAATTTAAAGACTACACAAATGGCACTTTAAATAAAACTGCAACAACACTGACCCAAATTATCCATCTTTAGCATTATAAAAATTGATTCAACAATGCAATATGTTGCAAAATCCAATGGGATTTAGAAGAGTTTTAAGAAGTCCGTCAATGTTACAGCATCCCGATCATGTGTAACCTGGCAACTACATATATCGAACTGATTGGACCTGGGACATTTGGAAGCCCTACTTAGTTGAGGTCATGTTAACCTGCTGCTTTCCTGACCCAGAAAAATCAAAACTCTTTCTGGACATCATGACCCTGATCAAAGTTGTTCAAAGCACCAGCCATTAAAACTTGTGACAGATTGGGTATCAGATGTGGGCCAAGTCTGGTTGCTAAATAAACATTATATTTTTCATCTCAGTTCCAAGGGCGTGAAGCATTAGTACGAGACTTCCAAGGCAGAATAAATCACTTCTCAGGATCTGAGAATCCCACGAGTCATTTACATTGAAGATTGACACAAAGTGCCGGAGTAACTTAGTGGGGCCAAGCAGCATCTCTGGAGAAAAAGCATGGGTGACGTTTCGGGTCGGGATCCTTCTTAGCGAGAACCTTCTCAACTCGAATTTTAATACATCAGTTTACTTTCAAAAATGGTGCAAGAAAAGGATATTAATGGAAACAAAGATACAGTTGAGTAAAGGGAAGTGACATTGAAATAAAAGATCAGCCTTGAAAGGTACAGCAGACAAGAAGGGCAAATGATTATGCCTGCTTCTATTTCAATGCCCTTATTGAAGAGTAATTTTAAGGATGTGTATTTTCTATTACAGAAACATTAAGGCTTTAGCAAGGAATATTTTAGCTGTTCTTGGTATGTGGATTAATTTTGCATTACCTTCCAATACCACTGAATAACTGGGTGGTTTGTACAATAGTTGTTCTTGTAGACTGTGTGCTGCCTCCAGTCATTGACATCCACATCTCCAAGGCCGCACATCAGCAACTAAAATAAAATCAACACAAATGCAAAGGGTACTTCAAAAATAAATGTCATATTTAGATGGAGACACAAAAGACTGCAGGCGCTGGAACTCAGGACAAGAAACAAGCTGCCAAGGAACTCAGTCAGTTGTGGAGGCAATGGGATGCCTGATATTTTGGGACCGATGCTGGGTCATGACCTGAAATGTCATACATTTACCCTTTGCCTCCTTAGATGCTGCCTGACCCACTGAGTTTCTCTGGCAGTTTGTTTTTTGCAGTGACCACACTCTTTGGTGCAATCATCCATTCCTACCCATTCCTCCACTCCCACAGACACTTTTCCTTGCAACCATAGGAGGTGTAGAACTATCTCTTTCATCTCCAACCTCATCCATCATTCAAGTACTTTTAAATCAACCTTCCAAGGGAGGCAGAGATTCACGGGTTCTTCTTCCATCCTAGTCTTCTGCATTTGGTGCTTGTGATGTGGACACCTCTGGTGAAACCATGCATAAACTGGGCCACTATTTTGCAAAGTGCTTGCGCTTTGTCTGAAATATTGAGCTTCCGGTTGGATGCCATTTTCTCCATTGCAAGGAAGAGATCTAATGCTAATTGGAAGATTCCGCTTGAGTAGCTTGCAACCCATTTACAGTATGTGAGCATTGCTTTGTCCAATTTCAGACAATGCACACTTCTGGTGTTCTTGGGCTCCACACACTCTCCTTGTTTTCTATCTTTGCTCAGTGCTCCTCTCCCCACCACCTGACTCCATTTGCCCATCACCCACTCCCCCCCTGGTTCCACTCATCCCCTGGTTCCACTCATCACATACCAGGCTCTATTGCAAGGAGGGTAACTGTAAAGCTAATGGGCGTAACAACAAAAGCATGACTCATAACATGAGTGACACTGATCTACAACAAGATACACTGGAAATTGTTACACTTCTCTCTCAGTACTGACTTACACAATTTGCCTCCACAGATGCTACATGAACCCCTAAATTTTTCCAATGCTGTTTCTATTTGCTCTTTTCTAAACACTTAAATTTGCAAAACATGTTATTAATATTTAATAAAGCATTCTTCTAACTTTGGAAGGATACGAGAGCTTTAGAGTAAAAAAGTCATAGAGTGATACAGTGTGGAAACAGGCCCTTCGGCCCAATTTGCCCACACCGGCCAACATGTCTCCGCTAAACTAGTCCCGCCTGCCCATGCTTGGTCCATATTCCTCCAAACTTCCTACCCATGTACCTGTCTAACTGTTTCTTCAATGTTGGGATAGTCCCAGCCTCAACTACCTCCTCTGGCAGCTTGTTCCATACACCCATCACCCTTTGTGTGAAAAAGTTACACCTCAGATTCCTATTAAATCTTTTCCCCTTCACCTTGAACCCATGTCCTCTAGTTCTTGATTTCCCTACTCTGGACAAGAGATTCTGGGCATCTACCCGATCTATTCCTCTCATGATTTTATACACATAGAGCTTTGCCCAATCACAATCTGAATTTATCTTCATCAACCAGGTGAAGATCTATTTGCATTGCATTTCTCAATGAAGACAAGAATAAATTTGTGAAGGGAAGCTTGAAAGAATATATTTAACTCCTTGGTAAGTCAAATACTTAAGAGTTGGGGAATGGGGTTGGGGCAGTTATTCAAGATCATACTGGAAGGAATAAAACATAGAAACATAGAAACATAGAAATTAGGTGCAGGAGTAGGCCATTCGGCCCTTCGAGCCTGCACCGCCATTCAATATGATCATGGCTGATCATCCAACTCAGTATCCCGTACCTGCCTTCTCTCCATACCCTCTGATCCCTTTAGCCACAAGGGCCACATCTAACTCCCTCTTAAATATAGCCAATGAACTGGCCTCGACTACCCTCTGTGGCAGAGAGTTCCAGAGATTCACCACTCTCTGTGTGAAAAAAGTTCTTCTCATCTCGGTTTTAAAGGATTTCCCCCTTATCCTTAAGCTGTGACCCCTTGTCCTGGACTTCCCCAACATCGGGAGCAATCTTCCTGCATCTAGCCTGTCCAACCCCTTAAGAATTTTGTAAGTTTCTATAAGATCCCCTCTCAATCTCCTAAATTCTAGAGAGTATAAACCAAGTCTATCCATCCCAGGAATCAGTCTGGTGAACCTTCTCTGCACTCCCTCTATGGCAATAATGTCCTTCCTCAGATTTGGAGACCAAAACTGTACGCAATACTCCAGGTGTGGTCTCACCAAGACCGTGTACAACTGCAGTAGAACCTCCCTGCTCCTATACTCAAATCCTTTTGCTATGAAAGCTAACATACCATTCGCTTTCTTCACTGCCTGCTGCACCTGCATGCCTACTTTCAATGACTGGTGTACCATGACACCCAGGTCTCGCTGCATCTCCCCTTTTCCTAGTCGGCCACCATTTAGATAATAGATAAAACACTAACCTCTAGTTCATTTTCATCAAATATTTTAATCAAATCAATATGAATGAGTTCCGTGAAGCCCTGAAAATGAAATTTAATGAAAGAGAAAAGTATCACCATATGTACAAAAATTGTGAATACACCATATACTTCATTTCAGTTATTTATATATTTATATAATCAGACTGACAGCTCCTATTATTGTTAAAGACATTGGGAGACCAGAATTAGATATGCATTAATAATTTACGAAATGTTTGTAAAGTGCATTTGTTTGCTACTAAATTTCCATTCTCAGACTATTTTCTAAATGGGGTGAGAATCGGTGCAAAGGGACTTGGGAGTGCTGGTGCAGGATTCCCCAAAAGTTAATCTGCAAGTCGAAACAGTAGTAAAGAAAGCAAACTCAATGCAAGCATTTATTTCAAGAGGGCTTGTATACAAAAACAGGGATGTAATGTTGAAGCTCTATAAGGTGCTCTATAAGGTAAGGCCACATTTGGAATATTGTGAGCAATTTTGTGCACCATATCTGAGGAAGGATGTGTTGGCTATGGAGAGGAGGTGTACAAGAATGATCCCAGGAATTAGTAGGTTAACCTATGATGAGCGTTTGTCGGCACTGGGCCTGTACTTGCTGGAGTTTAGAAGAATGAGGGGGGGGGGGGCCTCATTGAAACATACAGAATAGTGAAAGGCTTGGATAGAGTGGATGTGGAGAGGATGTTGCCACTAGTGGGAGAGTCAAGGACTAGAGATCATAGCATCAGAATTAAAGAGCGTTCTTTTTGGAAGGAGACAAGGAGACATTTCTTTAGTCAGAGGGTGGTGAATCTGTTGAATTATTTGCCACAGACAGCTGTGGAGGCAGTCACTAGATAGTTTTAAGGCAGATGTAGATAGATTCTTAATTAGTACAGGTGTCAGAGGTTATGGGGAGAAGGCAGGAGAATGTGGTTAGGAGGGAGAGATAGTTCAGCCATGATTGAATGGTGGAGTAGACTTGATGGGCCGAATGGCCTAATTCTACTCCTGTTCCTTATGACCTTAATTTGCTGCAGGGAAGTATGTTAAGAGCTGGACAACAGCAAAAGTTGTCTTCTGAACTCCTTATGAAACAGTACTATGCTTCGGCTTTGCAATTTTTAAGGGCAGTCACAAAAAATATTGAAATATTGCCATTCGACCATTCAAAAGCTATATTGCCTTGCAAAGGACTTAGAGCTTTACCGATGAAGGGCACCTTTCACAAATTACTGAAAATGAGCAGAAATAATTAACGTTGATCAGCTTGCTGAAACAATCTGATCCATATTTACACATCAACTTTTTTTATTTGCCCCCAAATTTGAAATCATAGGAAACACTATTTGACATTATTGCAAAACTCATTGAGATATAATCATATTTGTCAGCAACATGATGCAAGTGAACTGAGCACCACCTTGTGGCCTATGAATGCTTTTTCTGATCCAAAGGTTGCCAATATTTTTAATTGATCGACATAGTCAATCAACCATCTCCAATGCCCTGATTAAAGAGATTTCAACTCTAATATTGCAGTAAGGGAAAGATCAAACCTGTTTCTAGGGAAAGTATAACATTTAATAGCAGGGGTGTCAGGGGTTATGAGGAGAAGGCAGGAGAATGGGGTTAGGAGGGAGAGATAGATCAGCCATGATTGAATGGCAGACTTGATGGGCCGAATGGCCTAATTCTGCTCTTACTACTTATGACGTTATGACCTTTCTATTAGAAAGCTGTAATACTTTGTGAACGTTAAGTACAGAGCCAGAAACTTGCATTAACATTCCATTCAACAGTCAATATCTCAAGAGTCCTTGATGAAAATCGCAGCTGTAGGCACAGGAAATACAGTACAAAATAAATACTCAGTTCTATATTACAAAAATAACCAGTTACCTCCATGAAGGCGTTCATCTGCTTCTGCACCCGATTAACAAACCTCCACTGGATGACTAAGCTGCACATGAGACACAAGGTAAAAGCAATTTAAAAAATGATACACTCTACTCAATTTTTCTCTTCAGTTTACTTATAATTTCAGTAATTTGAAGAAATTATCATCATCTGAAATCGATCATTCATCATTTCAATTTCTAAACTATGGTGTGTAAAGAAACAGAACTTGTGTAGGCAAATGGTGTGAAGTGTATGGAATCAAAGGACTGAATAATGAGGAAAGATAAAATTGCTGGTCTTTACAAATTTAAAGGGAGTAAAATGTGGTATGACTTACATATGCATGTTCCCAAATGAGAAAGACAATACTAAATTTGAGAACTATATCATAAACATTAACTGCTAAAAGATAAGCTGAGGACAATTACCATAAAACTGTATTTTCTAACAAAGCATAACTAATATTGCAAATGAAAATTTTGTAGGAAAAAGATTCTGATAACATTGAATTGGCACAGTGGTGCAGCTGATAAAGTCGCTAGTTCACAACACCAGAGGCCTGGGTTCAATCTTGACCCCTGTTTATGTCGAGTTTCCTTGTGACGTATGGATTTCCTTCAAGCATTTCAGTTTCCTCCCACATCCCAAAGACATGCAGGTTTGTAGTATAATTGGTCTCTGTGAACTGACCCTAGCGTGTAGGGAGTAGGCGTAAAAGTGGGATAACATAGAACTAGTGTGTACAGTTGATCGATGGTCAGCATGGACTTGGTGAGCAGAAGGACCTGTTTCCAAGCTGTATCTCAAACTAAATTAAAGGATCAACCAGGAACTTAAGTGGATCAAATGCTGCTTAATATTTTTGTGACTCATTTATCATAACAATCCTTCTGAATATGGAATGAAAATGACAAATTGAGCATGCGGACACGAATTTCAGAGAAGCACATTTTGTGGTGAAGAAAAACTAAATTTTTCAGAGCAAAAATTGCATCATAGTTTTAGTTTGGACCATGAGATGTGCTACTAATTCTGCCTTCAATGAAAGCAGGAAAAACATCTCTTTTTTCAATTACAATTTTTTGAAATAATTGCCACTGCAGTTAAAAGAAATGTTGACGTTCAGAATAAAGAAAGCCTTGTTGTGAAACAGAAGGGGAAAATGAGAGAACACAAAACATCCCAATTAAGTAAAACCAGATCAACAGAGGGACCCACCAGAATCAACAAAGATAATGAGAAATAATCAGATGGAAATAAAGAACTGCCAGAGCTATAACGCTTTCATCCTAAGATTTTGAAGTAGGTGAGAACACTGGAGACTATTTATCCAAGCAAACAGTATCAGGAAATTTCTGGATTTTATTAGATTAATTGAAAGACAGGGAAATTGCAAATGGGCCAAACAGGCAAATAGAGACAAATCAATTCATCCAATTGGAACAAAAATTATAAAATTGAATTGAAATTATAGGTGTGAATCATGATTGAATGACAGAATAGACTTGATGGGCCGAATGGCCTAATTCTGTTCCTATTAAGGAACATGAATATTGACGAAATTATCAAAAGTTCAAAACTCTGGCAGTTTGACAAAATGTTGGGTTCCAAGTTCATCATCAGTAAAATGCTAAGGGCTGGTGTGAGAGATTATGAAAAATGCCAATGTAATTTTGGCCCGAGAGGACTGATATAAGAGAGTTGAAACAGTTAAGTTACAACCATAAAAAACTTTGCCTCAACTACATATGGAGTTCTCTGAACAGTTCGAAGGAGGAAGAAGGTAAAAGTTATTTGCCTTCCATCACAGTGAGGAATGTAAGGCCCTCAAAAGCAAGATGATGATACCTGCGCTGGTGGGGACTCGGAGGAATTGCCGTGAGTGCGGTGGTCTTGGTGTTTGCGGGGACGTCGCGCCACGGGGGCGTCCTGGAGTCTGGTGTGAGTGCGGACACCTTTCTGAATGTTCAGGCGGACAGGGACTGCTGAGAGAGCGACAGCGGTCGGAGCAACTGTGGTTACATCACGGTGAAGAGCGTGTGTGTGGCCCGGACATTGGACTGATGGCTGTGGGTCACGCTGCTGCGGTGGCTGTTTATGTTTAATTTTAATGTAATTTTGTATCGTTGCTTTTTTTTGGTATGACTGTAAGGTAAAATCAAATTTCACTGTACCTCAGGACACTTGTGACAATAAAGGACTATTGAACTATAGAACATTAGAAAGAACATCTAGTCCTTGGAGGGAGTCTATCTTTACTAATCTCATATCAGGATGCAAATGGTTAAGTTATGAGGAGGATTTACACTGACCCATTTCATTAAATTTAGGAGGTTAACTAATCATAATCATAATAGTAATTTATTAGCCAACTATGTTTTGCAACATATGAGCAATTTGATTTGCCATATAGTCATACCAATAAAGAGCAACAGGACACCCAAATAAATGTTTAACATGAACATCCACCACAGTGACTCCCCCACATTCCTCACTGTGATGGAAGGCAAAAAAAGGTCAATCTTCTTCCCTTCTTTGTTCTCCCGCAGTCGAGGCACTCGAACCTTCCGTTGTCGGGGCGATCTTAGTTCCCACAGCCGGCGGTCGAGCCCTCCGCAACGGGGCGATCAAGCTCCCGCATCGGGAGGATTTCAGCTCCCCTGCGCTGGGCGATCCGACCCAGGGCCGGGGCTGGTCGAACCTCTTGCGGCTTTGGAGCTTCCCGACACCAGTCTCTACCCGAGACTGCGAGCTCCTTGTTTTGAAATCCGCAGGCCGCAGTTGGAGCGTCGATCCCAGGCACGGATCGCCGGCTCCGATGGTAAGTACACGGCCCCGCGGTGGGGCTCAAAGTCAAGTCAAGTCAAGTCACATTTATTTATATAGCACATTTAAAAAACAACTCTCGTTGGCCAAAGTGCTTTACATTTGTTATAAGAATAGCATAAACAAAACAAACTACATACATATATACATGTAGCCCTCACTCAGAGGACGTCTGGAAAGGTTTGGGAGTATAGATAAGTTTTTAGTCTTGACTTAAAAGAGTCGATGGAGGGGGCAGTTCTGATGGGAAAGGGGATGCTGTTCCACAGTCTAGGGGCTGCAACCGCAAAGGCGCGGTCGCCCCTGAGCTTATGCCTAGACCGTGGGATATTCAGCAACCCCAAGTCGGCCGATCTGAGGGGCCTGGAGGTGGAGTGGTGGGTGAGAAGACTTTTTATGTAGGTGGGGGCAAGCCCATTGAGGGCTTTGTAGACATGGAGGAGGATCTTGAAGTTTATACGGAACCGTACAGGGAGCCAGTGGAGAGAGTCAGTCCCGAGCAAGGCCACCAGCTCCATGATGTTAGGCCGTAGAGCAACCGGAGATACGATCCGGAAAACAATCGCATCTCCGGCAAGGTAAGAGATTGAAAAAAGTTTCCCCCGACCCCCTCCCCCGTAAAACAAACCAGAGAACATTAACACATAGTTTTAAAAACACACTAAAAATAACAAAAAAGACGAAAAGACAAACAGACTGTTGGCGAGGCTGCCATCTAGTGATTTTCCACGGTATTAATGAAAAATGGCAGTAAAAATAGTGAGAAATTATTTCAGCAAGGTGGGGGAATATTAAAATAAATAAGCATTAACTTACTCTATGTATTCCCTTTTGTTTTCATTGGTGACCACCATGTCTGAACCGCTGGGTTTCAGATCCACTTGATAGGTCTACGAAGGACAAGCCAAATG
This sequence comes from Malacoraja senta, assembly GCA_038087875.1. Classification (NCBI taxonomy): domain Eukaryota; kingdom Metazoa; phylum Chordata; class Chondrichthyes; order Rajiformes; family Rajidae; genus Malacoraja; species Malacoraja senta. The sequence goes on from CM075977.1 coordinate 369,900,113, forward strand.
AGTGAAGCTGCACAACAGAGAGCTGACAAGCTGATGATACTCAAGCAGAAAACGGCAGTCTATAATTAATGACATTCAGACTCGTGTATCATGCATTAAATTTAATTTATGTTAATGAAATGAACACTTGGAAGCATTAATCGTATAGCTAGGAGATATTTAGTTAGCAGCATGGGTATCCAGATTCAGGGACAGTTTCTTCCCAGCTGTTATCAGGTAACTGAATCATCCTACCACAACCAGAGAGCAGTGCTGAACTACTATCTCCCTCATTGGTGACCCTCAGACTATCCTTGATCCGACTTTTCTGGCTTTACCTTGCACTAAACATTATTCCCTTGTCATGTATCTATACACTGTAAATGGATCGATTGTAATCGTGGTTTGTCTTTCCGCTGACTGGTCAGCACGCAACAAAAGCTTTTCACTGTACTTCGGTACACGTGACAATAAACTAAACAAAAAACTAAACTAGAGTGGTCACTGTAGGCGACCTCTTCATGGTGTTGCAGCCCAAAATGGTCATCAAGATCAATACAGGTATTCTGAGCTGCATCACACATAAAACAAACGATTTCTCATCTTTTTTGCCTCTATCTATCCACTGGCTTTGCCTCCACAGCCTTCTATGGCAAATAATTCCACAGATTCACCACCCTCTGACTAAAGAAATTTCTCCTCATCTCCTTCCTAAAAGAACGTCTAATTCTGAGGCTATGACCTCTAGTCCTAGACTCTCCCATTGGTGGAAACATCCTCTCCACATCCACTCTATCCAAGCCTTTCACTATTCTGTACATTTCATTTATTCCCTGTCGATAGTAATGCCCGGATTTTATTTTGACCAGAGCCAGTTAACTTCTCAAGACATCAGTACAATCAGATTATCAAAATGATTCATTAAAATTTGCTGAAAACATTTTATTGATCAAACATGATTACCAGTTTGAACTTTAATATAAATTATTATTGGAATTTTCAAAAACTCAATCATTTATAATTATCTTATGACAACTTCCTTGAAATATTGCATCCTTGAAATCCGGTGATGTTAGATGTCCACATACCTGTCCGAAATTCTCTTCATCAATGCAAAATCTGAGATCCAGCTCAGAAGGGTCATTTTCAAGAATCCATCTTAAAGAGTTGAAATATTCACCATCCTAAAACAATGCAATAAGAACTAAAGGTCAATGTAGTATGTAAAGGCGATAATCAATGAATGCAATGACTGATTCTATCAATTAATTTTATGATTCAACCCAAGCTTAATATATAAACCATGAAACATAAGAGATATAATTCAGGTCTGCAGGAGACCATGAATATTACAGACTAAGATGCAATAGCCCACATGACTAAAGTGTCCATTCTGACATTTCCATGATCTACTGCAGTTATTGCAAGTGTTTGTGCCACAACTGAAATTTTCAGAAACTGCTTTCTTTTTTCTCCAATTTGATGCAGCCAATTCCTATCCTAGACTTTGATGCCCCGATACAGAAGTGATGCCACTTGTTCTGATCCTTCACCAGGACTTCATGTAGGTCAGGAAATGCCTTTGTTTCTCACTCACATGTATCCTGAGTGAAGGTTGGAAGTCCTGTGGCAGTCCCTCTGATAACTCACGCTATAGTGTGCAGTTATGTTTGAAGCTGCAACTTCCCTCCCATCTGCTCATCTGGTCCAACCAGTGCAATCTTACTTGGTAAATTTGCGCTCTAAAGAACCTCTATGGTGTCATTTGATATGAAGTATGTGACATAAGCAGCAATGTACTAAAACTTTGTTCTTAATGTGCGCAGATTGCACATGATATCCAACCATGCAAGCTTGTGCAAAGCACACCAGCTTTGTACACCAGTGTTATGGTTCTGATGGCGCTTGGAGGAGTTCCATGCTATTTTAGTTCAGCATTTAGGCTTTAGACTTTTAAACTTTAGGGATACAGCGTGGGAACAGGCCCTTCGGCCCCCCGAGTCCGTGCTGACATGCCGTACTAGAACTAGGGACAATTTACAATTTACATAAGCCAATTAACCTATAAACCTGTATGTCTTTGGAATGTGGGAGGAAATCAGAGCACCCAGAGAAAGTCACAGGGAGAATGTACAAACTCTGTACAGACAGCACCCGTAGTCAGGATCGAACCCGGAACTCTGGGACTGCAAGGCAGCAACTCTACCTCAGTGCTGCCTGCAGAGAGTGGCAGCAGCTTCTCTGATGCAAACACTAAACTATGCACCAGTGAAAAGTCAGTAGCTACTATAGAACCCGAGGTAGCTCATCATTTAAACAACATGAATTGGTTCCTTCTATAAGAATTATTAATGGATGTTATGGAATGTGCTGTCCCAATAAAAATACTTTATTTATGCCAATGATGCCAGTAAATCCCTGACAAGCTCTTGAATGGTGATCTATAATCGGAGCAGAGTTAGAAATAGACAGAAAATTTACACTAATTCCACATTAATTCCATTTGTATTCACATCATATACTTATCAATTCTCCCCTAAATCTACTACCCACCTGCACATCAAGGACAATTATGGAGGCCAATTAACCTACCAACCTGCACATATTTGGGATGAGGGAGGAAACCGGAGCACCCAGAAGAAACCCACATGGTCAAAATGTGACGCGCGAACTCCACTCAGACAGCAGCAGAAGTCAGGATTGAACCTAGGTCTCGGGTACAGAGACAGTGGCTCTATGTCCCACTTTGAAATATCATAATTACCAGGAACGAATACCAACAGATGCCCAATAACCTTTTACAGATTACAACAAACAAGAAAGATAGAGATACAAGGAACTACAAATGCTGGAATCCTGTATAAAACACAAAGTGCTGGAGTAACAGCAGGCCAGGCAGCATCTCTAGAGGACACGGATCAACAACGTTTCTGGTTGGAACCCATCTTCAGACTGATAATAGTTGGGGGGGTGGGGGGAGAGAACGCTGGAAAAGATAGGTGGGGGTGGGGGTGGGGCAAGTGATAGGTGGATACAGGTGAGGGGGATTTTGATTGGCAGATGCATGGACAATAGCTAGAAATGAAAAGGAGATAAAAGATTGACAACTAAATGTCAAGCCAGAGGGTGGGATACAGGTGGAAGGGAATGGTGGGGAGGAGGGCTGGATAGAGGGCGTAATGCATGTACACTGGGGTGGGATATGGCACAGGAAAGAGAGGGGGGGGACTTTTATTTAACATTGGAGAATTCAATGTTCGTACAGTTCAGTTTAGTTTATTGTCACGTGTACCGAGATACAGTTAAAAGGTTTTGTTACGTGCTTACAAGTCAGCGAAAAGACAGCACATGATTACAATCAAGCCATTTACAGTGTATATATATCATAGTTAAAGGAAGAAAAGTAGCTGTAGGAGTCGAGATTTAAAAGTGTGGAGCGATTGTAATATCTGATTGTAGATGGCGAGCTTCTGTGGCGAGCATGCAAATAGTCGCCTGGGTTGGGTGCCATCTTGGAAGCTATACTGTTCCTCCAGTTTGCAAGTGGCCTCACTCTGGCAATAGAAGAGGCCCATTCCACCCAACTGTATGAACATTGAATTCTCAAATTTTAGCTTGCACCCCTTCACCTTCCCACCCCCCCTCTCTTTCCAGTGCTTCCCCCCACCCTTGTGTGCATCCATTTCATCCCTATCCTATCCTCCTCCACACTCCCCCCCTCACAACCACCCACCCTATCCCCTTCAACCTATATCACGAACTCTGGCTTTACATTTCATCATCATCCTTTTGTCTCTTTTTCATCTCTGGTCCTTGTCCACCCATCTGCCAATAAAAAACACATGCATTTGTATCCACCTATGCCTTGCCTTGCCATGCTTTGGCCCGCCTCTACCTCTCTTTCCCAGTGTTCCTCCCCCTGCTGCAATCATTCTGAAGAAGGGACCTGACCCGAAACGTTGCCTATCCACGTCCTCCAGAGATGCTGCCTGACCCGCTAAGTTACTCCAGCACTTTGTGTTCTAAACAAGAACGATGACTGAGAAATCAAAGGCAGAATTTGACAGCATCGCTTGGTTGTCCTGCATTAATTGTGTAATGCTCTTCCCTCTTGCACTGTTAATTTGCAAAAGGTGCCGAGTTATACAAGTGTCAATTAAGATTATGTAAAAAGACAAATAAATACAATGGAAATCAGGCTGTTCACAACATATTGACCATGATATAGAGGCTTTATATAACTGGATATTCATAAACTATGAATTCCATTCCACTCAACATCTTGAACTGGGAACTAATTTCCATGAACTAAATGTACATGGAGAAATGAAAGAATACTTCATATCTTTTGAAATTAAATCGTTATCACAGTTACATTTTGATTAAAATACTTAAAATATTGATTTAAAACAACATTTTTGTCGAGGGTCTTAAAACTGTAAAATGTTTTTTAATGTCTTAGCCATCCAGGCCCTGCACCAAATATTTAGCCATTTTAAATTTATCAGCATGTTATCATGTTGTACTTATGAGTAATATATTGCACAGCACATGACAATGAAGCCATCCATCACCAGGAGAAAAGAGCAGCGGCTATGTATAAATGAGAGAAAGAGAGAGAAAGAGAGAGAGGAGAGAGAGAGAGAGAAAAAGGAAAATCAAGATAAATTTACATCAATGTACAAATCCACAGCAAATTATCAAACAATTCCGCAGTATAAAACTTCACAAGTTTACAAATAAGTTGATGTCTTTTATTACTGATGAAAACGACTGGCTAGAGGGAGTAACTTTTCAGTGCTTTTGTACTTACTACAGACTCCATATCTTTCAGTGTGATGGATTTTCCCAACATCATCTTGTAAAAGGGTCTGATAAAGAAGCCTGAAATGAAATTAGATGAAAGTTCAAATGATTATTAGCCTGAATTTTAATCAGTTATGAACCATCATTATTGCCTGGAGCAAAATCATGTTTGATTTTGAGATTTTCACCAGCAAGGGAAATAATAACAACATTTGCAGCATTGCTTTGTTGCCTGGCAGAAACATGAAAAGTGCCTCTGTCACGTGGTGAATTTGAAACCATCTGGTCTAGTTTGAATGCATTGTCCAGTGGCCTCAATCAAAGGAACTTCACATTACATATCCTTGATATTTACTTAGGTGCTCCCAATATATTTAATTTTTTTAATTACTTTTTGAACTTTTTAAAAATGATCTGAAGTTTTTACAGCTTCTCCCTCACCATTCTGCTGCCTCAGCTGATGAGAATGAGCAACATTTTGTGTTTTTATTTCAAATTTCCAATCATTTTGCAGATTTTTGCTTTTCGATCACAAATCACATCCAATCACAAAATCTTGCAATTCCGACAATTTTCAATCAAAACCTATTCTTACCTAAATCAGGATCTTCCCTCACATCTAACACTTCAATAAACAATCCATCAATAAACAGATATGGTCAATTATTTATGGCGTCAAATTTCAATGAACAAATTAAAAATAAACAAACCACCGTGAAAAAATGTAAACTCACAAAGCATCTGCACACATTGATAGTCAAGTGGATTGGGGGGGGGGGGAACTGGCAAATCGATGGCCAAATGATCTCCAGTGGGGTATCAAGATAGCAATGAATGAACAACAGACAAGTGACGAAGGTGGATAGAGACCTTCATGTATTACTAAATACAACACACAATCCAAAAATTGGTGAAAGGGCAGAAAGGTGTGTACGGCTTAATAGCTGTTAGCATATCTAATAGCGTATCTAATAGCTGTTTCTTGTATTGTTAGCTGTAAGTTTTTGTCATTGTTTTTTAAGATCTTGACAACTGCAGTAAAATTTACCCGGATTTTGTTTTATTAGGTGACGGAGCTATTCTCTACGAACCCTTTTCTACTGAGAAGTGTGGCGCTGAGTCTATATTTATTTTACAAATATATATTTATATAGTTTCAAAATGCATTGTTTTTTCTACTGTGCAAGAATATCTGTCTCGTTTCAGATACATTATTTTCTCATTTATAAATAAAATCAGCTTTAAAATTATTGCTCATTATGGAGGGCCTTTTCCCCAGTAGATTCAGCACCAAGAACAGAAAATTATACATTCTGTATTTCACAGTGTTGATCATAATAAATAGCATGGGCCACACTAACAATTCTTCCAGATGCAAAATGAGATTTAGTGATGCATTTAGTTATTCTTTTACAGTAATGTTTTTTGTTGAAGTACATCTCACAAACAACTCAACGAAAAGCTTTCCTTGCACCCTTTTGATTCTCCATATATCTTGGATCAACCAGGAAAACTTCATTTACTTTGTTCAATGTAAAAAAGCTCACTCTTATAATTTTAAAAGTAAAGTGGTGAAGAAATCCATGCTTTAAATAGGTAACAATAAAACTTTCCAATGCTAACTTCTGGCAAATTTAAGAAATCACCACTTGGTTGTTAAGACAAGCAAGAACCAGGCTGAATACAGGAAGTTTGGAATTCAATTGAAATGGGAAATGAGAGGCAAAGTGGGAGCATGAGATATGACTGTTTCCAAAAATATTCTGCAGGCATACGAACAGGAAAAGCATTGCGGGAGGAGTGGAGGAAATCAGATACCAAAAAGGAAAAACTCCTGGTGGCAGAGGGGATGGCTTAAATGAATTGATTAATGTTTTAAAGCAGTCTTCACACCAGGTGGATCTGCTGGAGCTCAGTAAATTAAGACATGGTTAAGATTTTAGATGGGATACATATTCATAAAGAAATTATACTAGAAATTCTACTGCCACTGTTTCACGCAGTAGATAAATCACCTATTCCAGATGGGATAAACTCACCTTGCTGGGGGAAGGGAGAGAGGAAATTCCAGTGGCCCTGGCTACATTTCTAGATTCAGGGGTGGTGCATGGGGACTGGAACATGACAAATTCTACACCTTTGTTCAAACAAAGGGTCCAATGATAAACCAAGTAACTACAGACCAATTAAAATCAATGTTGATGTTGCGCGGAGAAGAAGCGCTAACTCCATTTTAACTCTGCCTGTCCCGCCGGGTTAACCGACAGCCCTGAACTGACGGAGCAGTGGAGTTAGCGCTTTTTTGCTGCGCTTGCTATAAGCCTAGGCCACCACTGCTCCAGGCCGGTGTCCCATCAGTCCAGGGTCACCCCGGACATCTCCGGCCGCCCCCGGACAGGGGTGGGACACTCGGGAGGGGACGGGAACAGTCCAGGACCAATTCAACAGCGCTTGCAGCGCCAGAGACCTGGGTGCAATCCTGACTACGGATGAAACGCAGGTCTGTATACATGCAGCAGCACAGTTGCCGAGAATGTTTATTGCGAGTGACGTTTGACAAATCCCATGAATCCTTGCGTTTTTCGGAAAACCGAACTCGCTTATTAGCAAATATACAAATGGGATTTCATCAGTGGAGAGCTGCTTTTGCTGGTCAAGCGGAAAATCATGTCTATATTACTTCAGAGGGTACAAGGGAGCAGATAGGTGTCAATGAGGGAAATATAGACAATAAACAATAGGTGCTGGAGTAGGCCATTCGGCCCTTCGAGCCAGCACCGCCATTCACTGTGATCATAGCTGATCATCCACAATCATTTCCTGCCTTCTCCCCATATCCCTTGACACCATTACCTTTTAGAGCTTTATCTAACTCTCTCTTGAAAGCATCCAGAGGATCAGCGTCCACTGCCTTCCGAGGCAGAGAATTCCACAGATTCACAACCCTCTGTGTGAAAACGTTTTTCCTCATCTCTGTTCTAAATGGCCAACCCCTTATTCTTAAACTGTGGCCCCTGGTTCTGAACTCCCCCAACATCGGGAACATGTTTCCTGCCTCTAGCGTGTCCAAATCTTTAACAATCTTATATGTTTCAATAAGATCCCCTCTCGCCCTTCTAAACTCCAGAGTATACAAGCCCAGCGCTCCAGCTACCGACAGCTACACTAGTCCCACCTGCCTGCGCTTGGTCCATATTCCTCCAAACCGGTCCTATCCATGTACTTGTCTGTTTCTTAAACGATGGGATAGTCCCAGCCTCAACGACCTCTTCTGGCAGCTTGTTCCATACACCCACCACCCTTTGTGTGAAAAAAATACCCCTCGGATTCCTATTAAATCTTTTCCCTTTCACCTTGAACCTATGTGCTCTGGTCCTTGATTCCCCTACTCTGGGCAAGAGACTCTGCATCAACCTGATCAACCTAATTTATTCCGATTATGTGTTTATTTTTTTTTTTTGTGGTTTTTTTTGTTGTTGTTTTGTTGTGATTCTATGCATTGTAAGGTGTCCTTGGGTTTTAGAAAGGCGCCAGTAAATAAAATGATTATTATTATTATTATTATTATTATTCCTCTCATGATGTTGTACACCACCACTGCCACTTTCATCATACCTACAACATTTCTGTTCTTGCATGTCTTTCAGAATTATGCCTAGATTATATCACCTCATCTTTTGACGAAATGTAACACTTCAAATGTCTTAATATTAATTTTGTCTGCCACCATTAACCAATTCCACCATTCTGACTATATCTCTTTGAGGTCTATTCCTGCTCTCTTCACAGTTATGCATGCCTCCAAGTCTTTTGGCTGCATGCTTTGAAATTGCGTCCTGGGAACCTATGTACAAATCATTAATTTAAATGTTAAGGATAGCATTGAACCTTAAACTGGTCCTTGGAGAACCAGGTTGTGTAATTCCGTCCAGTCCAAAAGCAAATTATTATCACCACTCCTCTCTGAGCTAAACACAAACTGCTCGAGCTGCTCAGTGGGTCAGGCAGCTTCTGTGGAATAAAGTGGACAGACCACATTTTGGGTCAGACTCTTCATCAATCTGAAGAAACATGGTGAGCCAAAACATTGTCTGTCCATTTCCCTCCACAGATGCTGCCTGACCCATGTGTACATCTATCAGTTCATTGTTTACTCAAGATTCCAGCATCTGCACTTTCTTGTGTCTCTTCTGACTCCTCCTTTGCATCCCCTAATTATTACATTTTCTCTTCATGCTGATAAAACCGCTTTAATTCCATTTTAATATGGAATTACTTACTATGTGATAACTTGTCAAATGCCCTTTGGCTGTTTATATTTTCCATTGCAACTATATTTCAACAACGTGACCTGGGTGTGCTTGTACATCAGTCACTGAAAGTAAGCATGCAGGTACAGCAGGCAGTGAAGAAAGCGAATGGCAGGTTGGCCTTCATAACTGTGTGAGGAAGTGGCGTCAAAGGACGAGAAGCCGAAGCGAAGATGTGGAAGCCAAATAACCGAATGAAAACTAAGCCGAAAAGCCAAATAACCAAAACCACTTCTTCGCTTCGGCTTCTCGTCCTTCGATGCCACGTCTGGGTACCTTCATAACAAGAGGAGTTGAGTACGGGAGTAAAGGGGTCCTTCAGCAGTTGTACAGGGCCCTGGTGAGACCACACCTGGAGTATTGTGTGCTGATTTGGTCTCCAAATTTGAGGAAGGACATTCTTGCTATTGAGGGAGTGCAGCGTAGATTCACAAGGTTAATTCCCGGGATGGCAGGAGGTAGGCCGGTGTGGGCAGGTTGGGCCGAAGGGCCTGTTTCCACACTTTCATTCTATGACTCTATGGAGATGCCAAAAATTGTTTAAAAAAGAAAGCATACAGGATCCTGGGCTACATGCAAGTCACGTTGAACACTCTTTTGGTCTGCAATGTATTGTGTCACACTTTGGGAAAGGTGTAAAGGTTTTGGAGAGGGTGCAGAATAAATTTTTATCAAAATAATTCTGGGAATGAGGGTGTCAGGTGGACAGACTGGAGAAGTTTTCTCTCCCTGGAAAATGATTTTTGGAGTTATGACAAAAGTGCTCAAAAGCATTAAGGGTAAAGAAAGAAAAAAAAGTGATGTAGAATTAGGGGCATAGAATGAAAGCAACTGGCGAAAGAAACAAAAGTGGGAGTCAAGGTGTTAAAATGATCTCCACCCAAAACATTGTCTATTCCCTCCACCATTTTGTTTTTTGCTCAAGGGCATGAAAACCACTGACAGGGGTGGGAAGAGGCAGATTCAACTGTAAAAATTCAGAAGGGAATTAGAAAATTATCACAAATGAAAATAAATGCCTGGATAGAATGTGGAGAGGAAGTTTCCACTAGTGGGAGAGTCTAGGACCAGAGGCCTAGCCTCAGAATAAAAGGACTTACCTTTAGAGAGGAGATGAGGTATTTCTTTAGTCAGAAGGTGGTGAATCTGTGGAATTCATTGCCACAGAAGGCTGTGGAGGCCGTTCATGGATATTTTTAAGGCCGAGATTGACAAGTTCTGGGTTTGTAAGAGCCTCAAGGGTCATGGGGAGAAAGCAGGCGAATAGGGTTGAGAGGGAAAAGATAGATCAGCCATGATTGAATGGCGGAGTAGACTTGATGGGCTGAATGGTCTAATTCAGCTCCTAGAACATATGAACATGAAAAAGTGCACTGTTGTAGACAAGGGCAGGAGATCGAACTGTCCAATGTTGTAACCAATATTGCTTTTCATAATTCTACCAGCATTTATTTTAATGGTTTAACAAGTCGATTGAGTTCCAATTGTACTGATTCATAATTAAATTATAACTTACCATCCAGTAACTTGCCATGGTGCACTGCCATTCCAGCCACACGCCCAATGAACTTGAAGTAAGAAAGATGATCTTCATTACAAAGGCCAGAATTTGGGTTGATCTGAAGTGTGTAGTTATCTCTGTATGAAAAGAATTTTGAAATAGGTTAAGTTTAAAATACAGAAGAAAACAATGAATTACTTTGTTGGGGGTATGAAGACAAATTAAAAGCTGAATAATAATGGGCATATTGGTCAGCATGGATGGGGTTGGCCGAAGGGCCCGTTTCGATGCTGTATGACTCTATGAAAGATTTTTTTAAATAGTTCATGGGTTTCAGACAAAACCCAAGTGATACAGATTTCAGTGTCTCTATATTTCTGGTCAGCATTTTACCACATAAACATTTTAAGCATTAATCCAACAAAAATTCAAACCAGTTTGGACACTCAACTAAATTATTCAAGGATATACTTACTCTCTTAATTATTTAAGATCAAAAAATAATTTCCTTTGCAGTGTTTAAGGGTGTTGAAAGTAGTATAGGGAGAAAATATGCATCTTTGGTTGAAGTTTAGGAAATTAAGGTGACATCAGGCCATGCCTCTTCACACAAAGGGGAGTGAAAATCTAAAACTGAAGTCAGAGATATACAGCAAAGAAACTGACCCATTGCCCAAACTCATCCATTCGGACCAAGATGACTACCGAAGCTAGTCTTGCATTAGGCACATATTCTTTTAAACCTTTTCTTTCCATATGTTTGTCCAAATGTCCTTTAAACATTGCCATGTGTACCCTTACTCCATATACCCACCACCGTCTGAATGAAATCTTGCCCTGCAGGTCCCCTTGAAATCTTTCCCAACTAATTTTAAACCTATACCCTCCAGGTTTTTGACTCCCCTACATCAGCTATTTATAGATATATTGCTACATTTTGAAAAACTAGCAGGCTACTTTACTTTCCATACTTACGTGGCTGAATATTCAAAAAGCCCATAGTAAGGATTGAACATTTCCTTGGATAAAAGAAAGAACCACTCTCTTGCAACACCTCCATAATCAAGTCCTTTTTCTGACTCAAATTCTATCCACAGTCGAGCCTTCAACACATCTGGTCGCTTTAAGGACATAATTCGTCTGTATGACTCCTCAAGAATGTTGCCTCTATGCAGTTTCATTTCAAATCTATTGGGTATATCAGTCTAAATTAAAATAGAACCAAAAATCAATGATGGGAGATTAGTTCCTCGAAACACATATTTTACTTTTATTTATAGACAAATATTGTAGAAAAAAGCACCTAACTTCTAAAATCCTAAAATATAAGAACCCATGCTTTGTTGCTCCAGAAAAAAATGAATGAAAATGAACATGAAAAGGTTATCAATTTGTGAAAAAGCTACCATGGTATAACCTGATATATTTCAATACAATTTTATTGTGGAAGATCTCAGCACACCAAAATAAAAAATGCATCAAGCATCAAATCCAATCTATCTTGTGTATCATGATAATAATCATGAGTTATGAAGAATGTTTGACGGCACTGTGCCTGTATTCATGGAGTTTAGAAGGATGAGGGGGCACCTCATTCATTGAAACTTACTGAATAGTAAAAGGCTTGGATAGAGTGGATGTGGAGAGGATGCTTCCTCTAGTGGGAGAGTCTGGGACAAGAGGTCATAGCCTCAGAATTAAAGGATGTTCCTTTAGGAAGGAGACAAGCAGGAATTTCTTTAGTCAGAGAGTGGTGAATCTGTGGAATTCTGTGCCACATAAGGGTCTGGAGGCCAAGTCAATGGATATTTTTTTTCAGGCAGAGATAGATAGATTCTCTGCCTGAAAAAAAACAGCTTCGGCCACCCCGGGCCGCGGAGTTTGAACCGACCCATCGCGGACGGAGCTCGGATTCAGCCGCGGGACTGACTTGCCATCACCCGGCGGGGCCACAACATCAGAAGCCTGGATCGCCTCAGCGCAGAGGGAAAACAAAGAGGGAAGAGACAGAGACTTTAAGACTTTTGCCTCCATCACAGTGAGGAGGTGCCTGGTGAACTCACTGTGGTGGATGTTAATTTGTGTGTTTTGTTATTTATTATATGTATGACTGCAGGCAACAAAATTTCGTTCAGACCGAATGGTCTGAATGACAATAAAGGAATCTAAATCTAAGTCTGTCTAAGTCTAAGTATTCTTGATAAGAGTCAGGGGTTATGGGGAGAAGGAAGGAGAATGTAGTTAGGAGGGAGATATAGATCAACCATGATTGAATGGTGGAGCAGACTTGATGGGCCCAATGGCCTAATCCTGTTCCTATCACTTATGACCTTATGACCATATAATAATATGGTCATGTCAAAATCCATTTATGTTTTCCGACATATTCACCAAATTCATGGATCGGGAGCGAATAGATCACAGTAAATATCTTAAAAACTGAACTGAATTGTCCATAAAACTAGACCCTCAACTGCAATATTGAATAATTTTGTCCATTTAAATAGTCTTATGAATGATTTGTATAATTGTTGCATGACCTGTGTGCTGCTAATTTAGGATGCTTGTGGACAGATAAAACAAAAACAAATGAGAGAGGGAGAAAATGTTTTAAGTTTCTGATAAATGCTCTGATATAGATTTTACGTATGAATTTATTTTGTTGCATTATAACCTGAGCAAAAGTCAAACAGTTACAGGAATGCAACAGAACATGTGCATCTATGGAGGGGAATGGACAGAGGATGGTTGGGTTTCTTTTGACCCAACTTGAAACGTTGTATGTCCAATTCTCTCCACCAATGCTGCCTGACCTGCTGAGTTCTCTGGCAGTTTGCTTTTGCTCAAGATTACAAACTTTGCATTATTTTTTGAGTAGGGGAATCAAGAACCTCAGGAACAGCTGGCGAAGAGGTGTCCAGACAGAAATGTCTGAGAGTGGGCTCAACTGCGGAGATCTCGAAAGAACTGCCAACAACCAAGTGAGGTGGAGGATATTTGTCAATGGCCTATGCTCTCTAGAGGAGCAAAGGGCTTAAGAAGAAGAAGAAGAAGAATCAAGAACCAGAGGAGATTGGTTCAATGTGAGAGGGGAAAGACTTAATAGGAACACGAGGGGCAGCTTTTTCCACTCAGAGGCTGGTGGGTATATGGAACGAGCAGCCAGCAGAGATAGTTGAGGCAGGTAAATTATAAACATTTAAAAGACACTTGGACAGGCACATGTACAGGGCCTGTTTCCATGCTATGACTCTCAGTGAGATAATGCCAAAAGATTACAAGATCCAAATAGCTCAAACTTTTCTTGGTGTATTTGTATTTCAGTATATACCAGAAAGCAAAATGTAAATAAAGAATGTGCTGCATTAGGTAGCCATGAAATGAAAGCTTTAAAGTTTAAAACTTTCAAAGAAAAATACTGATGATTAGTGTTAAGTTTTAATTTAATTTTCTCCTTATAATTTCTTAAACCACTATCTACTGTTAATCCACATGAAGTCTGCCATTTGTGACCTGATACATAAAATAGAACACTCAAGATTTGCATCACAATGGCTCTTAAACTACCCATTGCAGAATATATACTTACTGGCTTCTTCAGTTTCTTCCGGAAATAATCGTATTTCTGCTTGAATTCTCTAGAATATGGCACCGCCTGTAAATAACATATTAAAAAATATATATTTCTTCAGTTTAGGATGAATCAGCTGACATTGTACAGGTTGGGAGAATTGATTTGATTCATAGTTTAAAATTTCTCCTGCAAGCTGTCTTGATCACAAATGTACGCATCCAGACATGTAATCAATGCATGCTACATAACTGGGTAGCATCTTCAACCAGCAATGTCATTTGAAAGCATTACTCTGTTCTACCGGATAAAGTGACTTTACTTCATCAAAATACAGAACTATAATCGGAATTACAGAATATATTCCCTCTGCTTTATTCATCATGGCAGGACACAATATTAAAGTTAGTCCATTGTGAAAGAAATGAGCAGGCACTTGCTTACACACGGACGAGTTAAATTCTCTTACTACACCAACCTCTCATTCTAATCTTTTTCCTGTTAGCAAACAGACAGGTACATAGACAAAGAGGCTATTCCACATGCATGAAGTGAGCTCATCTCAAACCAACAGATGCTTGTATATTGGAAATGTATACAAATTTTTGTTAGGACATGAATTACATGTGGAAAAGCATTGGGAATGATAAGCATTGAGAGACAAACTGGGGAAAATGCTGCTGTAAGCAATATATTCGTTGTACCCACACCTCACTGTATTTGTGCACACGTGCACATTTGTATATAAAATGTTGAGAGGCATCGATACAGTAGACAGTCATCACCTTATCCCTAGGTTGGAAAGGGGCGGCACAGCGGTGCAACTACTGTATAGATTTGCTGCCTTACAGCGCTTGCTGTGTCAAACACCCGATTTTGATCCCGACTACGGGTGCTGTCTGTACGGAGTTTGTACATTCTCCCCGTGACCGCGTGGGTTTTCTCCGAGATCTTCGGTTTCCTCCCACACCCCAAAGACATACAGGTTTGTAGGTTATTTGGCTTGTATTAGTGTAAATTATCCCTAGTGTGTGTAGGATAGTGTTAATGTGCGTGGGTCGCTGGTCGGTGCAGACTCGATGGACCGAAGGGCCTGTTTCCGCACTGTATCTCTAAACTAAACTAAAAATGTCCAACACTAGAGGACAGGGATCATGACAGAAGCCTCCCCGTGGTGATCACCGGAAACAACGACACGATGCACCGATGCACTCTGTGACGTGTCGGGCGACCAATCTGTCAACATGTTGGACGACGACAGAAGCCAACAGCGTGCTACACGTCGTATGACACACGAGCGAACGAAAGAGAGGGCATAGCTACAAGGTGAGAGGTGGAAAGTTTAATGGTGTACTGGGTACGTTTTTTTTACACAGAGGGTGAGGGCGCTGGGGGGGTTGGAATGCATTGGGAGGGGGTGGTGGTGGAGACAGATAGTGCCATTTAAAAGGCTTTTGGATAAACACATGGAAGTCCAGGGAATAGATGGTTGTGGATCATGTGTAGGCAGATGAGATCAGTTCCGCTTGGCATCATGTTCGGCACAAAGATGTTTGACGACAATAGCCTTGGCTTGTAACTTCAAATAGATCTAATTTGTAAAACATCATACATCAGTCTAATTGCTTTCCAGGAACACTAATAGTCACTTGAACTCTCAAACTGTATATCACATCTCAAAACCTGTAAATATATAACCATATATAACCATATAACCATAACAGCACGGAAACAGGCCATCTCGGCCCTTCAAGTCCGTGCCGAACATTTTATTTTTTATTTTTATTTTTTTTAATTAAAAATAAATACTTCCCCCTAGTCCCATCTACCTGCACTCAGACCATAACCCTCCATTCCTTTCCCGTCCATATACCCATCCAATCTATTTTTAAAGGATAATATCGAATACCTAAGAGTTTTCTAATTCATCTGTTCATTTTGAGGCAGGTGTCCAAACCGTCACCCTGGGATTAAACTTCACTTACGTATAAAATAATAAAAGGTTTTCAATTTGCTCAAATTTTCTGTGCATTTTTAAATGTGATTATCACTGACTTTTACAATTCCACTGAGTTTCTTATCACAAAGGTAACTGTAAACAGCTCTACCAAATTGCATTCCTCCCTCCTCTTTCCACAAACATATAATAGGCTACAATTAGACTTCAAAGTTAAATCTCAACATTGAGGATAGAAGAAGCAATGGTCCATACCTATTTATATTTTAAATTGATGGAGGAACCAAAAGCATTCACTTTACCATTTAAACATACACTATGCTCAGCATCTTGAAAATGTATTGTGATTGTTAGCCAACATAAACATTTGGTAGAACGTCCTAACGTGGAAGGGAAAAAAGAGAATGTGGGAAACGGGATGCAGGATTATGGGTTCAAAATGTTGGGATAAAAATATGGAACTATTAGGGCGCAGGGCGGCCTCGGTGGCGCAGCGGTAGAGTTGCTGCCTTACAGCACTCGCAGCGCCGGAGACCTGGGTTCGAACCCGACTACGGGTGCTGTCTGTACGGAGACGGAGCTTATACGTTCTCCCCGTGACCTGCGTGGGTTTTCTCCGAGGTTTTTGGTTTCCTCCAACACTCCAGACGTACTGGTATAAATGTTCATTGGCTTGGTGTATGTGTAAATTGTCTCTAGTGTGTGTAGGATAGTGTTAATGTGCGGGGATCGCTGGTCGGTGCAGACTCAGTGGGCCTGTTTCCACGCTGTATCTCTATACTAAACTAAACTAAACTATTAACAGCCGAGAGCTGGGATTTTTTTTTTTCCCTGTACACTTACAGGTCCAGTAATGGCTGGATTCTGCAATCTTGGATCTTCCCACTGTGTGATTTTTGTATCTAAGGGAAGAAACATAGAGATTCATTTTAATACAATTTAGATTAAGCCAGTACAACTGAAATTGGTATAATAATTAATATTCTAGCATATCATTTTTAAAATATTGTCTGGATTAATCTGAGGAGCAAACCCTACATTAATGCTGGATCCCATCTCATAACTACATTTTCAAATTATTATCTAGGCCATGAAATAGACATTATGATCTGTATTGATAGCACAATTAACATTAAATTAATATAATTCATTTTGAAGTTTCTATTCATCTTTAATACAATGCTTTGTAACACAGGATAATACAGCACAGGAACAGGTCCTTCGGTCCACTTTGCCTTTGCCGAACATGATACCAAGATAAACTAATCTCATCTGAATGCTGATGACTCATATCCATATATTCTCTGCATATCCATGTGCCTATCTAAAAGCCTCTGCCTACACATCCACTACCAGTGTGCGTTTCAGGCACCCACCACCATCTGTGTAAAAACAATTGCTCGGCCAATCTCCTTTAAATATTGCCTCTCTCACCTTAAATAAATGCCCTCTAGCCTTTGATATTTTCACTGTAGGGGTAAAAGGTTCCTCCCTTAAGAGGTAACTTAAAATTGAGTTGCATCATTTTATATACATCTATCAGGTCTTGCCGAAAACTTCATTGTTCCACAGAAAACAATCCAACCTCTCCTTATAGATCATACCCTCTAATCCATGCATCATTCTGGTAAAACTCTGCTGAATCCTTTCCAACTTAGGCGATCTTTTCGGCGACTGCCGACGACAGTCACAGTCGAAGCAGGTCACGGAAAACCCGGCGACTGGACCTCCCCCTACGACAATGTCTACGACAACCTACCGCCTAGTCGACGTCAAGCTACCGACAACCGGCGACCCATTAGGAAGTCCACCTATGACCACACCTACGACAACCTACAAACACACAGGCGAAAACCTACGACAACCGAAGTCAACCTCGCGACAAGCTACGACAAACTCCGACCCTGTCGGCGACAACTGAAGGCAACTGAAGACAATTCAGTCGCCGGTACCTGTTGCCGGTTGACGGAGGTGGACGTAGGTAGGCGCCAATGGAATTCACTGAAGACATCACCTGGCGACAACCAACGTCACCTGGCGACAACCTATGACAGCACCTACGACAGGAGAAGACAAGCCCACAGTCGCTGAAAGGTTTTGAACATTTCAAAATCCAGCGGCGACAAGAAAAAAGTTACGATTTTTTAGGCAACTTGCGACCATACAGGCGTCAACCTGCGACCAAGTGGCAACGGCCTAGTCGCCGAAGAAATCGCCTAAATGGGACAGACCCTTTAGTCTCCACATCCTTCCTGTATGGGGGTGAGGAGAACTACATGTAATACTGCAGTCTTGGCCGAACCAAAATTCTATAAAGCCGCATCATGACTTCCTGACTCTTATGCTCAATGCCCCGACCAATGAAGCCAATCACATATTCCTCCTTAACCATTCTTTCTACTTGTGTTACCACTTTCAGACAGTTATGGACTTGGACCACAAGTTTGTCTGTACATCAGTGCTGGAAAAATCCAATACAACACCTCACATTTTTCTTTTATGAAACTCCATCTGCCATTTCTCTGCCCATTTCTGTAGCTCATATATATCTTGCTGTCAAAGATATACAGGCTTCCTCACGGCCTGTAACTCCAGCAGTCTCTGTGCAATCTTTCTCATTTAAGTAACTGATACTTTTAAATAACTGTAACTGAAACTCTCAAAGTAAATGTGTAGGAAGGAACTGCAGATGCTGGTTTACACCGAAGATAGACACAATATGCTGGAACAACTATGCGGGACAGGCAGCATGTCTGGATAGAAGGAATGGGTGACATTTTGGGTCGAGACCCTTCTTGTCTGAAGAAGGGTCTTGACACGAAACATCACCCATTCCTTCTATCCAGAGATGCTGCATGTCCCGCTGAGTTACTTCAGCATTTTGTGTCCATTCTCAAAGTTAATCTATTTATAATCAAAATAAAATGTCTACCATCTCAAGGGCAAATAGGGTTGTAAAAAGAACGCCTGTACTGCCTAAATCTTAAGAATGTTTATTTTTTAACAAACTGGGAAAGGTGTAAGAATAGAACATATGCTTTAAGACAACTAATCTGACCTCAAAATGTGCATAAAGTTTTACTGTGTTCAGCCAACTCCACATTACGTTGGCAAGAAAATTAACAATTTAATGTAATGAATACCCATGATCAGTAATGAAAAATGGGCTTAGGCTTCTTGTAATGGGCTTAGGCTCCGTTTGCTGTATGCAATGATGAATATTAAAGAAAATTTTGCCCAGTCGGGGAATCGAAGACCAGAGGACATAGGTTCAAGGTGAAGAGGAAAAGATTTAATAGGAATCTGAGGTAGACAAAAATGCTGGAGAAACTCAGCGGGTGAGGCAGCATCTATGGAGCGAAGGAATAGGTGACATTTTTCATTCTTTAGGGAACGGGGGTCCCCTCTTCCACTATAGATGAGGCTCTCACTAGTCCCCATTGTCCTCACCTTCGACCCTACCAGCCGTCTCATAAAACAGATAATCCCTCCGACAGTTTCGCCACCTCCAACGGGATCCCACCACTGGCCACATTTTCCCATCTCCTCCCCTTTTGGATTTCTCCCTTTTGACCGCTCCTTCCATAACTCCCAGGCCAATTGGAACCTTCCCACCCAAACCACCCCCCTCCCCTGGTACTTTCCCTTGCAACTGCAGGAAATGCTACACTTGTTGCTTTACCTCCCCCCTTGACTATCCAAGGACCTAAGCAGTCTTTCCAGGTGTGGCAGAGGTTCACCTGCACCTCCTCCAACCTCATCCATGCTCTAGGTGTCAGCTGCTCTACATCGGTAAGACCAAGCGTAGGCTTGGCGATCACTTCGCCCAACACCTCAGCTCAGTTCGCAATAACCAACCTGATCTCCTGGTGGCTCAGCACTTCAACTGCCCCTCCCATTCCAAATCCGACCTTTCTGTCCTGGGCCTCTTCCATGGCCAGAGTGAGTCCCAACGCAAATTGGAGGAGCAGCACCTCATATTTCGCTTGGGTAGTTTACACCCCAGCGGTATGAACATTGACTTCTCCAATTTCAGGTAGTCCTTGTTTTCTCCCTCTTTCCCCTTCCCAGCTCTCCCACAGCCCACTGTCTCCACCTCTTCCTTTCTTCTTCCCGTCCCCTCCCACCCCCACATCAGTCTGAAGAAGTGTCTCGACCCGAAACGTCACCTATTCCTTCGCTACATACATGCTGCCTCATCCGCTGAATTTCTCCAGCATTTTTGTCTACCTTCAATTTTTCCAGCATCTGCAGTTCTTTCTTAAACATAGGAATCTGTGGGGTAACTTTTTCACACAAAGGGTGGTGGGTGTATGGAACAAGCTGCCAGAGGGGGTGGTTGAGGCTGGGACTATCCCACCGTTTAAGAAACAGTTAGAGAGGTACATGGATAGGACAGGTTTGGAGGGATATGGACCAAACACAGGCAGGTGGGACTAGTGTAGCTGGGACATGTTGGTCAGTGTGGGCAAGTTGGGCCGAAGGGCCTGTTTCTACACTGTGTCACTATGACTCTATGCCTCTGTGCCTTGTAGTAGTCAACTATTTAATAGCCTCTGTCTCGGTTTACAGAATCTTATTAAATAAAGTTGTATGTACCACACGGTCCTAGAAGGGTTGGAGTTTCAGTCAAAAGTTTCAACAGTCCTACTTTAACATTCTTACAAAGCAATGCAGTTACTGAGACTCCAAATGTCGACAGCTTTACAGATAATCACGAGTGAGCTGGGAGAGTACAAAAAAGATAAATTGAACAATTGTGGTTTGCAACTGACTCCAGAATCAACGCCAATCCTTTGGAACTATCATTAATATTAATGAGAATCAATGACTAATGAATGATTTTGTACCAAAAGCTTTCTTGATCACTCTTTTACCCGTGACGACACTTTGAGGGAACTATGTACCCGTACACGTAAATCCCTCTGCTCTGCCACACCCCCAGGGTCTTGCCATTCACTGTGAAGGTCCTGATCTGGTTTGTCTTCCCAAAATGAGGAAGGATCACTCCTCACTCAGCCCACTTGCCCAGCTGATCAAGAACCTGCTATCAATGTTGATAATTAATGATCATTGCTAACCACCCAATTTAGTGTCATCTGCTAAGTTACTAATGATGCCCTGTATGTTCTCATCCAAATTGTTGATATAAACTACAAACAGCAATGTGTTCAGCACCAACCCCTGAGGCAGACCGCTAGTCACAGGCCTCCAGTCCGAAGAAACACTCATCCACCACCACTCTCTGCTTCCTTCCATGAAGCCAATTCTGTATCCAATTGACTAGCTCTCCCTGGATCCCATGCGTTCTAACCTTCCAGAGCAGCCTACCATGTGGAACCTTATCAAAGGCCTGCTGAAAGTATATATAGACAACATCACTGGCCTTGCCCTCATCAAACCTTTTGGTTGCCTCTTCAAAAAAAAATCAAAATTGTTGCTCTACATTGGTTGTAAGATTCCTAGGAATCCAGTCAAGTCAAGTCAAGAGAGTTTATTGTCATGTGTCCCAAATTTAACTTAATTTAACTTAACTTAATTTTTAACTTAATACCATTCTTTGGAAAATATTTGTCCCAGCATGTATTTTCTTTCTTTTACCTGCCAATGATTTGTCTTCTTTTATCCAAATCCCACCTACATTGGAGTGTAGAGAGTTTACTACTTTCCCCGTCTCTTGCAAAGTTAATTAAGCTGAAATATTTAATTCCCAACTTAGATCACTTTCTAATGATCTTTCTAATGGTTAATAAATTATATTGTCCCATTAATTTATACATCTTATCATGAATGTTGTTTACTTTGATAATAAAATTTAAGGATTTGTCTTTTTGTAATTTTCCCAGCTCTGACGGTATTTGAAGGTATTGGCACACACATGGTGACAAACTGATGAATTATCCAAGGTACACAAAAATGCTGGAGAAACTCAGCGGGTGCAGCAGCATCTATGGAGCGAAGGAAATAGGTAACGTTTCGGGCCGAAACCCTTCTTGATGAATTATCCATTTTGCCACCTGCCTTATCACCTTTTTAAAATAGTTACTCAATTTCCCTGGGCATTACCCATTCAAGCGAATGAAACATTTATCCTTTCCACAGTACCCGACTAATAGAAAAACATTTCTCCTAAACCAATGTCTGAACCAAACATTCAATTTTATTGATGATCTTACTGATCTGTATCAGTTTGTTAGCATCTCAGGTAGCAATCTATAAATCATTATCTTTCTGGTGAAAATCAGTCGGAATAAGGGTTCCGACCTGAAGCATCATGTATCCATTCCCTCCACAGACGTTGTCAGGCCAGCTTAGTTCCTCTAGTTCTGTATAAGGTCCCGCACGGGAGACTGGTGACTAAAATTAGAGCACATGGGGGTAGGGTGTTGACATGGATCGAAAATTGGTTGGCAGACCGGAAGCAAAGAGTAGGAGTGAACGGGTCCTTTTCAGAATGGCAGGCAGTGGGGAGTGGAGTGCTGCAAGGCTCGGTGTTGGGGCCGCAACTGTTTACCATATATATTAATGATTTGGAAGAGGGAATTAGGAGCAACACTAGCAAGTTTGCAGATGACACAAAGCTGGGTGGCAGTGTGAACTGTGAAGAGGATGTTAGGGGGTTGCAGGGTGACCTGGACAGGTTGAGTGAGTGGGCAGATGCGTGGCAGATGCAGTATAATATAGATAAATGTGAGGTTATCCACTTTGGCGGCAAAAACAAAGGGGAAGATTATTATCTCAATGGGGTTAGGTTAGGTAAGGG
Source organism: Malacoraja senta (assembly GCA_038087875.1). Classification (NCBI taxonomy): domain Eukaryota; kingdom Metazoa; phylum Chordata; class Chondrichthyes; order Rajiformes; family Rajidae; genus Malacoraja; species Malacoraja senta. The sequence goes on from CM075977.1 coordinate 369,923,000, forward strand.
GGAGGTACAGCGAGACCTGGGTGTCCTTGTACACCGGTCACTGAAAGTTGGCATGCAGGTACAGCAGGCAGTGAAGAAAGCTAATGGAATGTTGGCCTTCATAACAAGAGGATTTCAGTATAGGAGTAAAGAGGTTCTTCTGCAGTTGTATAGGGCTCTGGTGAGACCACATCTGGAGTATTGTGTACAGTTTTGGTCTCCTAATATGAGGAAGGACATCCTTGTGATTGAGATGGTGCAGCGTAGGTTCACGAGATTGATCCCTGGGATGGCGGGACTGTCATATGAGGAAAGATTGAAAAGACTAGGCTTGTATTCACTGGAGTTTAGAAGGATGAGGGGGATCTTATAGAAACATATAACATTATAAAAGGACTGGACAAGCTAGATGCAGGAAAAAAATTCCCAATGTTGGGCGAGCCCAGAACCAGGGGCCACAGTCTTAGAATAAAGGGGAGGTCATTTAAGACTGAGGTGAGAAAAAAAATTTCACCCAGAAAGTTGTGAATTTATGGAATTCCCTGCCACAGAGGGCAGTGGAGGCCAAATCACTGGATGGATTTAAGAGAGAGTTAGAGCTCTAGGGGCTAGTGGAGTCAAGGGATATGGGGAGGGCAGGCAAGGGTTATTGACAGGGGACGATCAGCCATGATCACAATGAATGGCGGTGCTGGCTCGAAGGGCTGAATGGCCTCCTCCTGCACCTATTTTCTATGTTTCTATGGGGTTTTTTAAAAACTCAAGATACCAGCATCTGCAGTCTTGTGACGCCATCATCTTTCTGGTCTGAAATGTCACCGACTTGAAACGTCACCGATTCATATTCTCCAAAAATGCTGCCTGACCCAGTGAGACACTCCAGCATTTGTGCCTTTTTTCAAAATCAATATATACAGTTCCTTGTGTCTTCACAATTCTGGCACCAGGTGGCAACATAGTCTTGCAAGATTCATTCTCACATTTGCAAAGAATAGTATGGATCTCTCTCAAACTCTACTGCCCTCTATTGCTGTTATTTTTCTTTTCAATTTCCTGTACCGTGGTACTAATTTTGCTCATCCCCCTGCAGTCTCTACTCTCACCTGCACAGATTGCAAGAATGTTCAACCTGTTGAATAGCAGCAAAAGTCAAGACACCTGCAAATGCTATCTTATAAATCCCCAGACAAAGAAGATACAAAATGCCTGAGTAACTCAACAGGTCAGGCAGCATCTCTGAACATTCCTAGTTGATCTAGGATCATGATGTCTACATCAACATGTTAGAGCAAGTTAGACCTGTTTTTTTAAATTGAGCAAAACCATTGAGAGTAAACACATGCAAATACCTAAAAAGGACAATTGCCTTGCTTAATCCAAATGAAATGTTTGCTAAAACAAAGGGGCGATAGGCTTATGCCTAAAGCAATTCATTTCTGATGGGCACAGATGATAGCTTTAGAGAAGGCATCTGGTCACAAAAAGAAATATGGCCACCAATAATAACAAGTCTGTTTAGAACAACTGTTCTTTGGAGGATTATGGAACTGATTGACAGCTTGAATCATTGGATCTTTTATTACGTGTAGGAAGGAACTGCAGATGCAGGTTTACACCGAAGATAGACGCAAAATGCTGGAGTAACTCATTGGAACAGGTAGAATCTAATGGAGAAAAGGAATAGGACAATCTCAATCTGAAGGATCTCGACACGAAATGTCACCTATTCCTTTCCGCCAGAGATGCTGCCTGACCCGTTGAGTTACTCCAGCATTTTGTGTCTATCTTTGATCTTTTGTTATGGTCAGCTATTGAGTGTGCTGGTCTATAAGGCGCTGGTCATGCCGCATTTGGAGTATTGTGAGTAGTTTTGGGCACAATATCTCAGGACGGTTGGGCTGGCACTGCATAGTGTCCAGAGGAGGTTTCCAAGAATGATCCCAGGAATGAGTGGGTTAACATATGATGTGCGTTTGCCGGCATTTGACCTGTGCTCGCTGGAGTTTAGAATGATGAGGGGGACCTCATTGAAACTTACCGAATAGTAAAATGCTTGGATAGTGTGGATGTGGAGAGGATGTTTCCACTAGTGGGAGAGTCATAGCCTCAGGATTAAAGGACGTTCCTTTAGGAAGGAGATGAGGAGGAATGTTTTTAGACAGAGGGTGGTGAATCTGTGGAATTCTTTTCCACAGAACGATGTGGAGGCCGTCAATGGATTTATTTTAATCAGAGATAGATAGATTCTTGATTTGTATAGGTGTTAGGGGTTTTGGGGAGAAGGCAGGAGAATGTGGTTGGAAGAGAGAGATCAGCCATGATTGAATAGACGTGATGGGCTGAATGGCCTACTTCTGCTCCTATCACTTATGACCAGGATCCCACTTCTGTATGGTCAAAAGGTAATAGTCAAATGCTTAGAGATTAGTCAAGAAAACATTCACTTATGATACCCAAGCCTAGAATTGGATACGGATCACATTATGCTCAAGGTATAATAATCACTGTGAGTTGTAATTTTAAGGCATCCTGGAATTCTGAGTCAGGCTGGGTTACTTACATATGTTCGAAGAAATAAACTTGAGCATTGACTTATTACTGTGGGGAATATGGAGAGTGAATTAACCCCTACAACACTGCGCGAAGGATGGTGGTAGCTTAAGCGTCATTACATTGAAAAAATGGCCTGGATGCATACATGATGAGCTTTGACCTGCAGCTCAGGTGCAGAGAGATGCGATTAAGCTAAACAGCCGTTTTCTCCAAAACAAAGGCACACTGGCCCATATGGCCTTCTTCGATATCATAAATGTTCCATTCTCCTTTGCTATGGCAGTGAATAGAACAAGGGGCCAAAAATAGAGGAAGGTAGAGGGTGTTGAGTTGGAGGGATGGAGGAGATGAGCCACAGAGAAGAGGGCCATGAATGGATTCCATTACGAGTAGGTTATCTTCAAGAAATGGGGGCAGAGGAGAAGATTGCCTCTCGTAATGGCAGCAGACAAATCATTTTAATTAATCTAAATTCATCTAGAGCAATAGAAGCTAATATCCAGGAAGTTTTTGAATTGTTGCTCTTTTTGTAACTTGCTTTGTTTCAAGTTGGCATGCATGACTTCCAGTAGCTTTTGTAGCAGCACAAAGGATTAAAACGTGGAGTTATGTGGAGTCACGTGGAGAGCATGGACACTGCCTTCTGCTCCAAAGCTTAACATTAAAGCACAATGAAGTATGAATATTGAGCATCCTTATAAACTGTGCTTACAAATCTGATTAGTAAAAATAGAGATTTGAAGATTGGCGTGGGCATGGTGAGCACTGTTTCTGTGCTGTATGGCTCTTCCACTTCATGGAGTCTTACTCACTGTGATCTATGAAGAACGACCTTCCATCTAAATGGATTCTCTCCTCCCAGCCAGCCTGTTTAGACATGAAAGAAAATTCCTTTTCAAACAATCGAATATTGAAACACACCATCAATTCCTTGCTGTATATGTATGCAGTTCTGAAAAAATACTTTGAGCTTAATGGCCCTTTAATGTTCCTTGACACAGATGCACATTCTTACTCAGTATTGTAGCGTGCTAGGATCCTGAGAACCATCACTGCCAGGTTCAAGAACAACCTCCTCCCATCAAACCATCAACTATCCGACACTTGAAGCACACTGCACAAACCATAACCACCACCCTACCTTAACAACGATTGCTTAGGTGGCATTCCAAACTTCAGTTTGCATCATTATGTTCTTGTTATTTAGTATTACTGACTGTATTATTGATTGTATTACTGATAAAATGTGCCTGTAAAGCTGCAGCAAGTCTGAAATTCGTTGTTCCGTTCCTAGTGCATATAACAATTAGGCACTCATTCTGTTGGTTTTCTCATCTTGCAGCCCATACTGTATATTTACTCTTCCACTCCAGACAACCATACTGTACCTTGTCAGAGTTCTTGCTAATGTCCATGCAGACAATGTTTTACCATAAAACTCTCATCAATCTTCATGATCACCTCTTCGAAAAACTAATCAACTGGAGAGAGACACAATTTCCCAAACACATGGCCATGCTAACCTTCCATAACCAGTCTTTGCTATCCAAATGCATGTCGATCCTACCTCTCAGAAATCACTCCAGTAACATACTCACCACTGTTGGAAGGCTTACCAGTCTGTAATTCCCAACTTCCTTTTCCTTTCTTTAATACATTAGCCACCCTCCGGTTTTTCTCACCCGATGATGCAAATATCTCAGCCAGATGCCCCACGATTTCTTCCCTAGCTTTCCACAAAGGTCTAGGATATACTTGACCAAGTCTTAGAGATATATCCATCTTTATTCATTCTAACACCTCCAGCACGTTTTCTATAATGTGAACTCTGTTAAAGACATCCTCTATTTATGGCCCCAAGATCCCCAGCATCTACATCTTTCTCCAGAACAAATAAAAACAAGAAACAATAATTTAACACCTCACCCATCTTCTGTGCCACAAATAATTCTAAGAGAATAATGTTTTACTGGTCCCAAACTGCTCCCCCACTGACTCTTCAGTCTCCTAAACTGCTTTATTTCCCAAGAGGACTTGTGTTGCCCCTTTTCCAGTAGGGCGATCGACAGTAATTGAGAAAACTTGCCTGAACACACTTAACAAATTACATCCCATCCAAATCCTTACCACTATGGCAGACCCAGTTGATATTTAGAAAGATAAAAGTGCCCACTATTCCAACCTATAATTCTAGCAGTTATCTGTGATCTTCCCACATATTTTCTCGTTTAACTCCCTCTGACCACGGGGGGGGGGGGGGGGGGGGGGGCTGTAGTACAATCCCGTCAGAGCGATAACCTCTTACGTATTTCACAATTCCACCCATATAGCCTCACTTATGATTCCCACATGAAGCACAATCTAGAAGCACAATCAAAAATCGCAGTCCCACCATATAGGATTTGTATCCCGGAACATTGAGCTGCCTGTCCTGACCCTCCCTTGGTTATGTTTCTGTATTGGTGACAATATTATAGAACGATGTTTTGATCCATGCCAAGTTCCTCTGTCTTACCTGTCAACCACTTGCATTGAAAAGAATGTGGTTAAAACCATCCCTCCTCCCTTTCTCTCTGCCATGCTCCCACCTGTCCTGGCTACTGAACTTCCTCTCTTTAAGTTCTATATTTGCCTCATCCTTCTCATCTGCCTCATTAGAGGGTTGCATAGTGGTGCAGTGGTAGAGTTGCTGCCTTACAGTGCCAGCTGCTCTGGAGACCCGGGTTCAATCCCGACCACGGGTGGAGTCAGTACGGAATTTGTACATTCTCCCTGTGACTGCATGGATTTTCTCCGAGATCTTCGGTTTCCTCCCACACTCTAAAGATGTACAGGTATGTACATTAATTGGCTTGGTGTATATGTAAATTGTCCCTAGTTTGTGTAGGATAGTGCTAATGTTTGGGGATTGCTGGTCGGCACGGACCCGGTGGGCTAAACTAAACAAACTAAATCTCTTCTGCACCCTCTCCAAATCCTTCCGAAGGTGTGGTAAACATAACTGCACACCATACTCCAAATGTTCCCTTAACCAAGATTTATATCTGCGCTGTATCTCTAAAATGAAAAAACTAAAACTGAACAACTGCTTCAGGTATCAACACCACCCCCCCCCCCCCCCCCCTACACCACCACACTAGTTTAAACATTCCCGAGTAGCTCTGGCATCAAGGATCAAAAAGTTAAAAATAGCAATTTGATTGTTGGATTTGAAATCAAATCTATCAGGATCTGTTTAGCTGCAGGCTAATTGCAAAAAAAAAAGGATTTATTGCACTTACAGGGACAGGTCCAAGATCATTCGGATCCAACGATGCTTTTGCTCTTAAATGAACTGGATATTTGAGCCGTGGATCTTCCTGTAAAATAAATAACTTTGAGAAACCCTTCAGAAGAAAGAACTGGAAAATGAAAGTCCCTTTGAGAAAATTAAACTGATATACTTTATTACGGGAATCATTTCCAATGGAATAACAGTCATAATCCTAATGTAAAATAAAAGGAACCTTTAGAACCAGAGGACATAGTTTTAAGGTGAGCAGGGAAATATTTAATATGAACCTGAGCGTTAATATTTTTCATGCAAAGGGCGGTAGGTGTATGGAACGAGCTGCCAGAGGTGCTATTGCAGGCAGGTAGGAGTATTGTAGATGGGACATGTTGGCCGGCGTGGGCAAGTTGGGTCAAAGGGCTGTTTCACTCAATGACTACTGGAACAATGTAAATTGAACAGCTTTTTGGCAACTAAGACCATTTCTTTTGGACTTGCAAGATTTGAAATATAAAATTAAAATGCATCCCAAAAATCAAAGGCATAATTATCAAGAATGTATTTCAGCTAATATAATCTGTTCACTTGGTTAAGCAGACTCTGCTTTAGTGCCCTAAATACTCATTTGGTGCCCTAAGTACTCATCTGGATTTAGTGTTGTGTAATGAACCAGATTTGATATGGAACTCAAGGTAAAGGAAGCATTAGGAGATAGTGACCATAATATGATGGTCACCAATGTTACATAATATAATTTGAGAGGGAGAAGGTTAAAATCGGAAGTGTCAGTATTGCAGTTGAACAAAGAGGACTATGTTGGCATGAGAGAGGAGCTTGCCAAAGTTGACTGGAAAGGGACCCTAACTGGGATGACGGTAGAACAACAATGGCAGGTATTTCTGGGCATAATCCAGAAGATGCAGGATCATTTCATTCCAAAGAGGAAGAAAGATTCTAAGGGGAGTAAGAGGCGATCGTGGCCGACAAGGGAAGTCAAAGACAGTATAAAAATAAAAGAGAAGGCGTATAACATAGCAAAGATGAGCGGGAAGCCAGAGGATTGGGCAACTTTTCAAATTGAAAAGATGAAGTATGAAGGTAAACTAGCCAAGAATATTTTGCCAAGAAAGCCAAGAATATATAGCCAAGAAAGCTTCTTCAGGTATGTGAAGAGGAAAAATGTAGTTCAGACAAATGTGGGTCTGTTGAAGACAGAAACAGGTGAATTCATTATGGGGAACAAGGAAATGGTAGACGAGTTGAACAGGTACTTTGGTTCTCTCTTCACTAAGGAAGACACAAACAATCTCAAAGATGTACGAGGGAACAGCGAACCTAGGGTGACACAGGAACTGAAGGAAATTCACATGTCAGGAAATGGTGTTGGGTAGACTGATGGGACTGAAGGCTGATAAATCCCCAAGGCCTGATGATCTGCATCCCAGGGGACACACGGAGGTGGCTCTAGAAACCGTGGACGCATTGGTGATCATTTTCCAATGTTCTATAGATTCTGGATCAGTTCCTGTGGATTGGAGGGTAGCTAATGTTATCCCACTTTTCAAGAAAGCAAGGAGAGAAAAAGCATGGAATTATAGACCAGTTAGCCTAACATCGGTGCTGGGGAAGATACTGAAGTTGATTATGAAAGATGTAATAGCTGAGCATTTGGATAGCAGAAACAGGGTCGGTCCAAGTCAGCATGGATTTACGAAGGGGAAATCATGCATGACAAATCTTCTGGAATTTTTCGAGGATGTAACAAGAAAAATGGACATGGTAAAGCCAGTGGATGTAGTGTACCTGGACTTTCAGAAAGCCTTTGATAAGGTCCCACACAGGAGATTAGTGGGAAAAATCAGAGCACATGGTATTGGGGGTAGGGTATTGACATGGATAGAAAATTGGTTGGCAGGCAGGAAACAAAATGTAGGGATTAATGGGTCCCATTCAGTATGGCAGGCAGTGACTAGTGGGGTGCCGCAAGGCTCGGTGCTGGGACCGCAGCTATTTACAATATACATTAATGATTTAGATGAAGGAATTAAAAGTAACATTAGCAAATTTGCAGATGACACAAAGCTGGGTGGCAGTGTGAACTGTGAGGAGGATGCTATGAGGATGCAGAGTGAGTTGGACAGGTTGGATGAGTGGGCAGATGAATGGCAGATGCAGTTTAATGTGGATAAATGTGGTTATCCACTTTGGAAGCAAAAACAGGAAGGCAGATTATTATCTGAATGGCGTCAAGTTGGGAAAAGGGGACGAACAACGAGACCTGGCTGTTCTCGTACATCAGTCACTGAAAATAAGCATACAGGTACAACAGGTAGTGAAGAAAGCTAATGGCATTTTGGCCTTCATAACCAGAGGAGTTGAGTATAGGAGCAAAGAGGTCCTTCTGCAGTTATACAGGGCCCTGGTGAGACCAGACGTGGAGTATTGTGTGCAGTTTTGGTCTCCTAATTTGAGGAAGGACATTCTTGCTATTGAGGGAGTGCAGCGGAGGTTCATGAGGTTAATTCTCTGGATGGTAGGACTGTCATATGATGAAAGAATGGAGCGACTGGGCTTGTATTCCAATTTAGAAGGATGAGAGGGCATCTTATAGAAACATATAAAATTATTAAGGGATTGGTCATGCTAAATGCAGGAAACATGTTCCCGATGTTGGCGGAGTCCAGAACCAGGGGCCACAGTTTAAGAATAAGGGGTAGGCCATTTAGAACTGAGATGAGGAAAAACGTTTTCACACAGAGAGTTGTGAATTTGTGGAATTCTCTGCCTTAGAAGTCAGTGGAGGCCGATTCACTGGATGAATTCAAAAGAGAGTTAGATAGAGCTCTTAGGGCTAGTGGAATCAAGGGGTATGAGGAGCAGGATGGAATGGGGTACTGATTGTGGATGATCAGCCATGATCACATGCTGGCTCGAAGGCCCAGATGGCCTACTCCTGCACCTATTATCTATGTATCTAGTCTCCAATGACTCTTGCAAACCTCTACTGATATATCATAGAAAGCAGACTGTTGGGTGACATCACAGCTTGCTTTGGGAACTCAAACCAAGACCACAGACATTTCAGAGAGTTGCAGATGTAACCCAATCCATCACACAGAATTCCCACCATTGACTCCCTCTATGCTTCACACTGTCTTGGGAAAACAGCCAACATAGTCAAAGACGTCCCATAATAGGTCATTTTTTCTTTTCTCTGCTCCTGTCAGGCAGAAAGTATAGAAACATAAAAGTTTGAAAGCGGTTGCCACCAGACTCAGCTTCTTCCCTTCTGTTATCAGGCTTCTAAATGGTCCTTCCATAAGCTAGAGTGCTGTCCAATTCACCTTTACCTCATTGCAGATATTGGACGTTGTCTATGGAACTGATGCACTACAATGCTGAGAATTATATTCTGCACTCTGAATCTTCTACTTCACTCTACCTATTGCACTTGAGTTTGATTTGATTGTATTTGTGTACGGTATATCTGAACTGATTGTATAGTATTCAAGACAATGCTTTGTACACTACCTGGGTACGCATGACAATAATAAACCTAAACCTAGTGAATACACAAGGAAATAAATGATCTCTCAAGTTTCATCTTCCAGCATGAAAGCATGGTTAACCAGGTAAGACACTCTCACGTTGGCACAAGGGAGAGAGTTCCATGTGTTTTAACAAGCAACACTAAAGGAATGTTGATATGGTTGGGTCTAGTTCTTGTGGTGGAATTAACAGACAATGGCATTTTTTTTTACACCTGCTACCTTTGGCTATTGAACTGACACTACAGTAAATACAGTACTAATAGTAATTTCCCAAAAGCATACGCAAGGTACATAAAATGTTAGGTTAATGTAGTATTAATGTAAATGGGTGGCTGATGGGCAGTGCGGCCTTGCTGAATCAAAAGACTTGTTCCCTGTGATAGAGCGTGACTAAAAAAAAGACTGCAGCCGAACAATTGCAGCAATTTTCATCATTCACTGTTTCCATCACACATATCTGGGCATGCATCTTTTAGACTTCATTCCCTAAGATTACTCCCTTAGTATTATGTCATTAAACAGATTTTTGTCTTCCAAACTTTAAACAACTTCACCAGGTCTATACTCAATGGAAATAAATATATTATAAGAATCATTATTATCCAAACAACATTAAGTACATATTCGATGGCCATAAATCTTCTGTCGAATTGAACAAGCTTATTAAATTCTACCTAGCACACATTTTATGTACCTCTATACCTATACCTCCTCCCTTAACTCCGTCCAAGGACCCCAACAGTCTTTTCAGGTGAGGCAGAGGTTCAATTACACCTCCTCCAACCTCATCTGCTGTATCTGATGTTCCAGGTATGGAATCTTATATATCGGCGAAACCAAGCGCAGGCTCGCCGATTGTTTCGCTGAACACCTCCGCAGAGTCCGCCTAAACCAACATAATCACCTGGTTGCTAGACATTTTAACTCCTCCTCCCATTCCCATACATATTCCCATTCCCAGTCTGAAGAAGGATCTCGAATCGAAATGTCACGCATTCCTTCTCTCCAGAGATGCTGCCTGTCCCACTGAGTTACTCCAGCATTTTGTGTGTACCCATACTGACCTTTCTGTCCTGGGCCTCCTCCACTGTCAGAGTGAGGCCCAATGCAAATTGGAGGAACAGCACCTCATATTTTGCTTGGGCAGCTTAGAACCCAGTGGTATTGATGTCTGAAGAAGTGTCTCGACCAGAAACATCACCCATTCTTTCTCTCCAGAATGCTGCCTGTCCCGCTGAGTTGTACCAGCTTTTTGTGTCTATCTTCAGTATGAATATCAACTTCTTTAACTTCAAGTAATCCTTGCTTTCCCTCCCTCATTCTAGTTCTCCGACCAGTCTGACAGTCCTCCTGATTACATCTCCGGTTTAAATCAGCATCTGCAGTTCCTTCCGACACATTTTTTAACCTTGCTAACAACTTAAATAATAAATAATCTATCAGATAATCCAATGAATGTAAAGACTGGTGAGCTGGCAAATGAAGATGAGGGAGGCATTTTGTTTTGCTCTGGGTGAGAAGAGACAGATGAGAAGAAAAAATGCAGCAAATGCAGCAAGAGCTAACCTAAATGAGGAATCCATATTCCCAGTAAATGAAAGTTATCTCAGAAATATCGATATGGAAAATCTTTTATCCCAACAGATGATGGAACTAAAGAAATTGGGAGAATAGAATGGAGGGTGAGAGGCCTGGTCAAGATATCTGTGCAAGTTGGCAATGAATATAATGTTCTTTCTTCTGCATTGGCAAAGACATTTTCACATAAATCAATCCATTCCAATCGTTCTTAAATATTTAACACAATCTGCTGACGACAGTTCATGGTGATGTCATTATCTAATTACTTGCTTTCTTGTGATAAATAAGTACATCCCATCATCCAGATGGGGTCAGGGATCAATAAATATGAACAATCTTTCCATGGAAAAATCCCCCCAAAACATTTCTTCTGCACAACCCCTACATAACATGACTAATGTAATAGTAACGTCAGGATTCTTGCTCTATAAACCCTCAAATTAACTCTTGCACGATAAAAGCTAGGAAGAAATACACTTTTGGCTCAAGGTCAGGACTTACCCATGTTGTTGTTCTACTATTGTGATCGATGAAGAAAGGCCGACCATTTGGTGCTATGCGCATTTCCCAACCAGGAGGCAGGAAACTCTGCACAACCTTATGCTGTGCCTTTGGTGAACTGTAAGGCGAAAGATGAGGAGACTGAGGAGTAGACAAGGTGTCCTTTACAGCTCTGTGCAGAGGGGGGTCTTTAGCACCCTGAAAAATATATAAGCAATCATATATCCAAACTATTTAAATGGATTGGGGTTGGCTTTTTCTTAATTATCGTAATTCCTGCATGAAACCTGGACCTGGACCTGGACAATATCCCACTTCAGATGAATAATTCTGCAACTTCAGCCCTTGTGTAGTATAATCGCAGATGAGGACCAACCAGCATGCTGATGTAAATCCTATTCAAACATTAAAGTAAACTCATTCTCATCCTCTATCTACTTATCCACACATGTAGCTTCCACTGGATACTCTCAGGTCTACTAAAGCCTCCTCTTCAATTATTAATAATCAAGGTTTACTCTAAAGTTTTACTGCAGGAGTTTGCATAGCAACCTGGAAATTACTACCATGTAAACAATATTGAATCTACCCTTTAGAATTTTGTTTGAGAACAATTTCCAGCAATGACTAGAAAAACATGAAAGTCACCAAATTATTCCACCATTCAAATTATAGAAACACGACCTTTTGTTTATACTAATCTACATTTGCAGAGCTGCAATCTCAAATGGGGCTTTGATTTTGGAAAACCTGGTATTTATAGATCAACATTAATATGTTTCCAGGTAATGATAATAACTTTCTTTCAACTAATTACCTTGCCAAAACAAGTCATTTTGGGATTCATCCCAGGTGGCTGTGGCATTGGTTGCTACAAATGTATCTGGATTCAAAAGTTTTGCAAAAAAGTGTTTGGTTTTAAAAGTTTTAATAGTCAAGACCTGTTTATACAACATTATAACTGCTTAAACTTATGAAGCTTGCATATTTAAGTCAAGACACTTAATGAAAATGTATTTCCAAACAGATAGATATTGGATGGATCTTCCCAACCTCATCATTGGTAACGATCAAACAAACCAAAAATTATTTTCTCTTCCGGAGTCAAATAAGTGGCTGTTGCACCTGAGCTTCCATTCACACATGCCTCGACTTTCAGAATCCAGATATCCACACTCCTCAATACTAAGTATATTCATACTATACATTCTCCTTGGAAACAGCAGGGGCCTCAGGTATAAATGATAATAACATGTACATTAAGACATAATCATTTGATTTGCATAATTGTGTTCTGATTATCTAAAGTTCTGTGTATAGATTGTGATTATTGGCAAAAAATCAAAATTGTTGCAAGCATTTAGTTAATTTTAAATAATTGATAGGCTTTCTGACTAGTTGTTCAGAAAATGCTGTTTTCATTAGTCTCTACATACATCTCATTTTCTCATCAATCAATTTCTTAAGAGAAGAAATTTGTCAATTTGAAAACGTTAAAATATTAAATGACATTTTAGATGAATTGTTAATAATAAAATGTAATTTAAAAATTTGTGGTATGGTGTATTTAAAAAAAAATAGTTTATAAAGATATGAATGACATTATCAATGCTACCATTATTACTGATTCCTTAAATGTTTTTAACAAAGTGACTGAAAAAAGAACTGAAAGACGATATTAATGTTTTTGTTTCCTCAATTTGCCATGGTAGGTTTATTTGTAGCATTTAAAATGAGGTTGGATACTTATTCATGAAAAGAGGTTTTGCAGGGCTATTGAGAATGGTCAGTATTTGTTGGATTGATGTACATCGAGGAGATAATGAGTCAATGGAAGGTATGTTTGTGGTCCATGAACCACCACCATCATCTGAATGCACACAAGAGCATCTTGGCCATGAACTTCAGAGTTAACACTTCATCACATTCCATTTACAGAGAACCTCAGCTCTCCTCTATGCATCTACCTTTCAGTTTAATTTAGTTTATTGTCACGTGTACCGAGGTGCAGTGAAAAGCTTTTGTTGTGTGTGAACCAGTCAGCAGAAAGACAACACATGATTACAATCGAGCCATTTACAGTGTAAAGATACATGATAAGGGAATAACGGTTTAGTGCAAGGTAAAGCCAGCAAATCCGATCAAGGATAGTCAGAGGGTCACCAATGAGGTAGACGGTAGTTCAGGATTGCTCCCTAGTTGTGGTAGGATAACAGCTGGGGAGAAACTGTCCCTGAATCTGGAGGTGTGCGTTTTCACACTTCTATACCTTTTGCCCGATGGGAAAGGGGAATAGAGAGGGACTCATCGTTGATTATGTTGCTGGCCTTGCCGAGGCAGCGTGAGGTATAAATGGAGTCAATGGAAGGGAAGTTGGTTTGTGTGATGGTCTGGCCTGCCTTTACTGGATGATGAGTGATAAATGTAATTCTGAACAGACAGATCAATCTGCCTATGGTACAACTGTTCCTTAGAAAATAAAGACGGGGCAGAAGCTTCACTAGTCTCATCCTTATATAATGCCTGGGTTGATAGATTCATTTGAAATTCCCATTACTACTGAATGTTACAACTGTGCCTCATACATTGGCCATTTTTGTTTAATCACCCATTCCACAAATTATTGCTTTGTCAAATTCAATTTAAGAATTTGGAAAATAAAATTTGAAAGCATCCCATATCTGCTGCACATCTGTACTAACAATATCCTTATTTTAGTAGTAAAAAAATATTCTGTGAATCCCTTTAAAATGTGAAGTGATGCGTCACTACAGCAGTGAGCAGTTTTAGAATAAGAAAAATAATTTTAATTCAGGCTCATTAAATAAAGGTGATGTAAACCTATTCCACAAATTATGGTAGACACAAAAAGCTGGAGTAGCTCAGCAGGACAGGCAGCCTCTCTAGATAAGGGTCTGAAGAAGGGTCTCGATCCAAAACATCACCCATTCCTTCTCTCCAGAGATGCTGCCTGTCCCGCTGAGTTTCTCCAGCTTTTCATGTCTACCTTCTATTTAAACCAGCATCTGCAGTTCTTTCCTCCACAAATTATAGTGTCAGCTTTAGTGCATAGGAAGCTTTTGGTTCAATACTGCACTGTACTAAAAACATTATTCCTGTTAAAAGAAAAATACATTTGTTAATCGATCATGTGCTTTCACAAAGCTTTGTGTACAGTATATTGCTGTATTCCCTGCTTACAAAAAATTATACCAAAGTGGACAACATTATTTAAGGTGCAGTAATGTTATAAATGGCCAAAATATATATTGTTAGTGATATCAGATACCTGAATACCAAAATCAAATTACAACCAATATATACAGTATTGCATACAATCTGGCAAATTATTGTTGCCATGGGAATATTAGCATTTTGTGTGACTACTACACAGACACTGTTTACTGGACATACTCATTAACTGAAGATCAGAAAAGTTATCTTTAGGACAAATAGCACATGCAAAAACTGTTTTACAAAGGAAGGAAGATAATCATTGCTATAGGTAAAGAATTGAAAGTGGATTAGCTGGGATAAAGAGCGGAATGAAAGGATGTATTAGCTGAAGAAAGTAGAAAACATAAATGGAAGAAACAAAACAATGAAATGTTAAGGTGATCGAGAGTCTTGGAGGAAGTGGAAGACGTTCGACTCTCACCTCCATCGGGGTTGATAAGGTTACAGTGGGTGAGCTGAGACTGCGAGGTCGCCTTATCTGAGGCTCGCTTAAAAGGCTGTTGCTGGCTGCTGGAGTAGATGGACCATCGTCTGCATGCTGGTAGTAAGAAGAAGGAGTTAGTAGTTGGTTCAGAAAGACTGACATTGATGTTTAGGTTAAAGCAGTTTCATAAATGCTCTGTATTATTTATGTCAAATCTTAGAAATTACATACAGCTCAGATATATCACATGCTATCAATGCAATAGAACAAGGTTTTTTTCTGATAACTTGTTGGCTTAAAAAGTAAAGAATTCAGAATTTAGTAGACTTAATTTCAAGCAAATTATCAGAAATAAATTGATGAATATTTCACACTTTGACAGAAAAATAAAATTTGTTGGCTTTGGTCGTTATAATCAAGGCCAGCATTTATTGCCCACCTCTATTTTCTCTTAATATTATTGCCGTCTTGGCAGTGCAGGTGTTCAAACAATGTTTTGGGGTCTAGGATTTTGATCATGACCAACAGTACTAGTATGCTACAGATTAAATAACCATTGAAAATCATATTATCACACAAGGATGGCAAACAAAACTACATTTGTTATGAAGCAGTTGAATACTTTCCTGCTTATTTATAGAATGCCTTGTAGTAAATGCCTACTATGTTCTGTTGTGCTCAAGCAAAGCAAGAATTTCATTGTCCTACCAGGGACACATGACAATAAACTCACTTGACTTGACTATTTCTATTAAAAGCAAAAGCTGGGGATCCAGGAATTTTTTTTATATAAAAACGTTTATTTTGCATATTGTTCCAATTTGTAAATTATTAATATTGATCAGGGCATTTTTTTTTCAAATGATTACATCCATAATTTAATCCTAGATTTTGCACTGAACAGCTAAAAAAAACAACATAAGATCATCTGAAGATTCTACTTATGAGCACTTTTATGCTTCTAACAATCACATTGATCAACGAGTGGTACATCCACCCCTCAGTGACCATCCACTGCCGAGCATGCGAGAAAAAATGGTAAAAACTAGTGGTTTAAGCAAAAAAAACCTATTAGAAACCAAAGAATGTAACTTTTTCTGTTGTGAAGATTTTGCGTCAAATGTTTAAAACAATCTAGAATAGAACAAATAACTTGAGGTTTTAAATGGAAACATATTGGTTACACGCATGGAGAAAAGCACGTTGGCTACTTCTGTACAGTGATTATGTGCTCACAGATAGCATCATCCACATTACTGGAAGATGCCATCCAGGCAACTATCTTAACACCGGACAATTGTTCTCATCACAAATATAATAGATTAGAAAATTAACTTCCATAGGAGAAGCAGCACAACTCTGGCTGAACCAACCGAGAAGCTCTGGGTAAAGAGAAGGCTTGTTATTCTAGAAGACAGGGGCATCGTTCTGTAGAGCGGTAGGGCAGTCTTCGTACCTGCACAATTGGGCGTGTCCAAGAAGTGGTTCTGTTGTTATGGTTTACATAATAGGAACGTCCCTTTGCATCTTTCCGCTCTTCCCATCCTGGTAGCAAGCCAGGTGTTGTGAGCATGTAGGCTGCCGCTGACTGCTTGTGCAAGATGATTGAATTTGTTAATATGCAAGTTTAAAGTGTATGCTTGTCTATTCAGAGCTGAATGATAGTAAATTAATAGCATTTTGCATATGCCAATAAAACCAAAACTGACATGCATCTCCTTATAGATTCCAAATAAACTATTTTTTGACTTCGAATAATAATCAATTATAATTAAACGTAATTTTATTCATTTATTTCCATAATATTTTCTATTTTCCGAGTTTCTTCTAATCTACTGACAAAGTATTATGCAAAAGAAATTAACTTCCTGTATTTATCGCTTTTGATTAAAGATCATACTTGATAGTCTCTTTCCAACATAAACTTGCAAACAAATTAATCCGCATTTGAAAAATACAAAAACTGGCAG
The DNA here is from genome assembly GCA_038087875.1 of Malacoraja senta. Taxonomy (NCBI): domain Eukaryota; kingdom Metazoa; phylum Chordata; class Chondrichthyes; order Rajiformes; family Rajidae; genus Malacoraja; species Malacoraja senta. Next base: position 369,940,067 of record CM075977.1, read on the forward strand.
GGTACTGATAAAGTACAGTGAAATAGTTTACCTTTTAAAAACAATTGAGCTCAAAAGCATATTGATAATCACCACTTAAGTATATATCTAGGGTTTGGGATTTTTCTCAATCATGTGGTTGAAACTGGACTAACTTCAAAGTGGCATTGTGCCCAGTAACTATTAAAGTATTAACAATTAATCTGACTCTTCAAAGTTTTTCAAGTATTCCATCTTTTTGAGAGTATCTTCAGTTTGAAATGCAGCAAAGTCCAATTCCTAACTTAATTCACAGATTTTAATGGAGAAAAACCTCCTCCAAATAACTTTTGAACAGGGTCATGTTTAGTAATGTTTTACAATTTTCAAAGTCACCAAAAATAAAGGGGTGAAATCTGATTATTTTTCATTTCACAGCAGGTTGGCAATGTGGTTACTTTCACCAGAGAAGCAGCCAGGGCAGCCAGTATATACAGCAGGTTTTTGCATGCAATATTTAGATTACCGGTAATGATCAGCCAAAAGTGAAATTGCTGGTCATAGCATCAAAATGGCAAGCTATTATTGCAATTCAATCTTTTATATTCATGGGGAACATGGCAGCACAGAGAGAGCCATTGAGCTCATTGAGTCTGTACAGGCTTTGAAAAATCAAATTAATTCACTCTTCCTATGTTGTCTTTTTTCAAAAGCACATCCAATTCTCTTTTGAAACATGTGGATGAATCAACTTCCAGCACCTTTAGCTGGAAAATTGTGAGTCATAATAATTCACTGTGCAAATGTATTTCTTATATCCCATTTTCTCTCCCCAATCCACAAAATTGTGCTGTTTACTTTAATTCTTTGTCCACTGGATATCAGCTCTCTCTAAGTAAGAACGTTTCTTCCAATGTATAATGGAAAATACTGATCATTTTGATTGCTTGTAATAAATCTACCCTTAACTAGGCTTAGAAATATTATCAATTTCTCAGCTATCCCAAGAATCCCAAATGTTAACAGCAAAACATATTTTGAAGATCAAGAAGTGACCTAAGATGATGAGAATAGAAGAAAAGTTGAGATAAACTCAGAAAACAACGTTGGTAAGGCGTGCAGAGTTGATGTTTAAAAAAAAGAACATTTACGGCAGCAATCAGTTTCAGAGCTGCGATCTCAAAGGAATGTGATCTCCAAGTTAGAATGAATTTATATGATGTTATAGTGCAAAACGTTAATATTCTGAAGTACCGAGCAAAAAAGGTAGGAAGAAGAAAATTCGGACCGGATGAACAATACAGAAAAGTCCAGAAGAACATTAATGAAAGGAACATAGGTAAAATAGAAAGAAAGATTGACAAAGTGAATATAATTTGTGGATAAGAAGATAATCGGTGAAGAGGTTTTGTCCCATTGTCCTGTTCAGAAAGGTACAAAAGGTGTTAGAAACAATACATAAACCCTTGAGTGAGATGAGTGTAGTTAAAGGGCAGAAAGCTGGTGATAATTTCCTTTAGAAATGCACACAAAACTAAATTTGAGGAATGACTCAAAGCAGTGCTGCCGATACAGCATTTTCCCCATTCACTACCTAATTGGAAATTTAATCTTTGCCACCTCTGATGAAAAGGCTGCATTGAAACATTTGGTCCTAGTACCTTCAATTGACATTTCTAAAGTAAAGCAAAGACAAAGCTGCAAGGCAGGCTGATACTCACACAGTTGGATACAGTTGGATCAATGGATGCAGTTCAACAGCAAAAAATAATTTGAAAATGCACACCTGAACTGTTCAGATTAAAATGAAATGAAGTAGTCACATTTAATGGAGGTAAAATTAACTAATTTAACTGCCACTGTAATGAATAAATTAAATTTACTCTGATCCACTTCCGCATCTGCAATTATTTTACAACCTTGACAATCATAGTTTAACAAAAGAGAAAGGTTTTAAACGGATAAATATGACAACTATGCTCTGACAACTCTGTCCAGAACTATATTTCCATTCTTACATCTGCAATGCTGGAAGTCCAAAATGCACCTTATAAAAGAATCCCATTGACATGGATGGATATTAGATCAAGTGAAAAAAAAGTTATTGTAAATTTGTTTCATCCACAAAGTGGCTACCCCCAAATTGGCCTCTACATAATAAAATTTAATGTTGACAGATGACGTCCCTTCCTATGGTACCATGGCATCCATATTGATTATCATTGCTTGGGAATAATGGATATAAATAAGCAGATGTATAATTAAATGAAACCACCTATCAGTAGAGATGACTCCTCATCCATAATCTCCCTATTAGAGATAGATCTCCGAAACTCTTATGCGGAAAACATTGAACATATTTTAAAAAACATCTAAAGGGCAGAGAATCAAAATCTTTTTTTGTTGTGTTTGTTTGTAGATGTAGTTCCTATTGTTGCTCCTCTTTTTTTTAAAATCTGTCTTATTTATTAACTCAGTTTGGATGGGTTCAGTCTTGCTCTGCACATTGGCGGGGATCAAACAATTTGTGTTGAAATCAAATTATTATCACCTTCCCTGGCCAGTGAGAATGAATGGATACATTCCCATCCATTGGTTTGTTCAGAGGCTCCTCACATCACAAAGTTGTAGAATATACAAACTCAGAATCTCGAAATTGCTACACTGCTTTCTTAAACTTTGCGAATACTTTAATTAAAGTTCTCTTCTTTACAATGCTGAATTTGAAGTTTTTTTTTCCCCAGCAGCAAGCCCCTATATAATTATTCAAAATCCTTAGCAATGGTTTAGAAATAGCCTTTGAATTACATCATATTCATTCACACTTGAACTTACTAACTGTGATTCAGTTTATTTCCAGTGACCTACATAATCATAAGTGCTGGTGATACGTACTGATCAAGACGACAAAAAAAAAAATACGAAAGGCGAAAATAAGGCAAAGGAATGATAAGCAAATAATTTATTCTCAAAAGGGATCCATGTACTGAAACTCAATAACTAGATTATTTAGTAAACTAATAAACTAGACAGAATAAATTACCGTGGCTTCGTTTTGTTGTTCAATGCCTGTAACAGTTGAAGAACGAGGTCGTCGGGATTGGGTGGTCTGCTGATAAACCACACACTATTTTTAAACTTTACCAAATAAAACTCTGTAGTGCAATAAAAATAGAATGTATTCAAGGCTAGGAGTTCAGCGAGTTGATTACTGTGCTGAGAGTATTTGAAGAATTATTTTAGAATTTATTTCAAGAAAGCAGTTCAAAGAGAGGAAGAAATTTGAAAGCAAAAAAAATCACATTTTGAACAGAGAATGATTTTGTAACTATAGTGTCAAAATAAACACTGCATATGAAGTTTTCAGCTCAGTGACCCTTTGACAACTTTCCATTTAAACTCAAGGGAAACTTGTAAAAAATATATTCCCTGATATTTGATGCCAATAGAATGCTCGAGTTCACAAAGTGAAATTTGAGTGGTGCCACCTGGTCCAAAGTAAGTAATGTAAAGCTCATCAAAACCACCACAATTTAGTATGCGCAGAGGAGAACCAACAAAAATAAACCTACCAAAGCTCTGATGACATTATTAATTACTGCAGAATACTATGTGGCAAAGTTTCTGAAATGGTTTCAAGTTATCAAACAGTTGATAGAGGGGATGGTGAAATATTAACTTGAAAGCAGCAAGCAAATTCTCCGATGTCTATTCTTTGCCCTTTCGCTTACAAAATAGAAGCTAGTATACAAGAGCACACAAAGCTACTAAAGGCTACATTGTGCTGAAGCTTTGTTCCCCCCAAAAATTGCAAAAAAGAACAAATATAACCAGAGACTATGTAAAATGTTTGTGTTTCCTTTGATCATAAATGCCAATCAGGCATTTCATTTCATTCCCAACTGCAACATTTTACAAATTATTCTGTCTAAGATCAATGCTATGGAAAGTCTTTTTGAGCTCTATGCTTACTGGCTTTACTGTAGCTTTCTCAATACATAACATGACAAAATAACAATGGCTTCAATACTTATAGAGCACGCCATTAAAACAAAATCTGCAGCCCAGCAGAAATGGTGGAATGCCAGGGGTATTGCTTGAAGGTTTCAGGTATCCGCAGTCTAAACCACAATTGACTACATCTTTTGACAACACTACATCATCCAGTTGCTTGGGGTGACTCGCCTGGATCTATTTTTATCGGCCCAGTCATAATCCACATCAATGTCATTTTTTCCCAAGCCCAGAATGTTAAATCTAATTCACCACTGATCTATACTTGTCTGTCCTGCTCCTATTTTTCATCAAATGCTCCCCCATCAGCAACATGATCCAAAAGCATGGTATCAATTTCCATACGTACACAGATAACGTTTGCTTTACTTCATCATCAATGTTTTTAAATGGTCAAGATTGTTGGCCTGGCCTGCAATAGCAGATGAACAAATGTTCTCTCCAACTAAAACATTTAACTAAACAATAAACAAACGCTTGGTAGCTGTGGAAGGGCTTGCATAGCATAATCTTCTACAAGGCAAAACCAGGCAGCAGCTCAAGTGACAGCGAGGCATCACTCCCAGATTAACTCAATGCATTCTACACATGCTTCAATAGGGAGAACATTGAAGAGAACTCTTCTTTGGCCCCCATAGCCCCCGACGGTCAGAAGATCCTTCAAGAAGGTTAAACCTTGGAAAGTGTCTGGACCTGATGGTGTACCTGGTTGCGTTTTCAAAACCTGTGCAGACCAACTGGTTGGAGTTTTTGCGGACATCTTCAATCTCTCATTACGGAGATCAGAGGTTCCCATCTGTTTTAAAAGGGCATCAATAACACGGGTGCCCAAGAAGAGCAAGGTGACGTGCATCAATGACCACCAACCGATGGCACTAACGTCCGTGGTGATGAAATACTTTGAGAAGTTGGTTATGGTGCAAATCAACTCCTACCTCAACAAGAACCTGGACCCACTACAATTTGCCTACTGCCACAGTATATCGATGGAGGATGTGATCTCGTTGGTTTTCCCCTCTGAACTGGACCACTTGGAAAATAAAAACACATATGCCAGGCTGTTGTTCATCAACTGCAGCTTGTCGTTTGACACCATCATCTTCTTCAAACTTGTTACCTACCACAGGGAACAGAGATTTCTTGAGCATCCCTTTGCAACAGGTTTCTCTACTTTCTCATCAACAGAATCGGTATGAAATGGCAGCAACACTTCCTCCTAGATAACCATCAGCACGGGAGGACCTCAAGGCTCTTTGCTCAGCCTCCTGCTCTAATGAATGACTGTGTAGCCCGACACAGTTTCAACTCCATCTTTAAATTCGCCGATGACACCACTGTTGTTGGACAAATTATGGGTAATGGCGAGTCAGACTATAAGAGGGAGATTGATCATCTGATTGAATGGTGCCAGAACAACAACCTTGCTCTCAGCATCAGTAAGACCAAGAAGCAGCTTGTTAGCTTTAAAAGAGGTAGTCTGAGGATTCACAAAGCTGTCTTCATCGACAGGTCGGTGGTGGAGAAAGTCAACAACTTCAAGTTTCTGTGCATGCATATGTCTGAAGATTGTCCTGGAGCCAGCACATTGATATAATCATTAAAAAAAAGCTCATCAATGCCTCTACTTCCTTAGACTATCGAGGAGATTCGGTATGTCGACGAATAGTTACTTGAACTTCCACAGGTGTATGGTAGTGTGCATATTGATTGGTTGCATCACAGCCTGGTTCAGCAACTGAAACATCCAGGAATGAAGGAAATTTCAAGAAGTGGAAAACATTGCCTGGTCCATCACAGTTATTGACCTCCCCACCATTGAAGGGATATACAGGAGGCATGGCCTAAAAAAGGCATCAAGGACCCACACCACGCCGGCCCTGCACTCGTTTCACTCCTGCCATCAGGAAGAAGGTAGCGGAGTCTGAAAACTGTAACATCCAGGTGCTAGAGCAGCTTGCACCCAGCAACCATCAGGCTGCTTAACATTCTGAACTCCAACTAAACCCTGAACTACCTTGATTGCACTCGGGACTTGGCTTTATTTTATCTGCACTATGTTGTTATTTTTGTTTTTATGTATTGAACTTTTTGTTGTTTAGAGTCATAGAGTCTTACAGCATGGAAACAGGCCCTTTGGCCCAACTTGCCTACACCGGCCAACATGTCCCATCTACACTAGTCACGCCTGCCTGCATTTGGCCCATATCCCTCTAAACCTGTCTTATCCATGTACCTGTCCAAATGTTTCTTAAATGTTGTGATAGCACCTGCCTCAACTACAGCTCAATTATTATAGATGTTACAGAAAACATAGAAAAATAGGTGCAGGAGTAGGCCATACGGCCCTTCGAGCCAGCACCGCCATTCAATATGATCATGGCTGATTATCTAAAGTCATTACCCCGTTCCTGCTTTTTCCCCATATCCCTTGATTCCTTTAGCCCTAAGAGCTAAATCAAACTCTCTCTTGAAATTGAGTTTTCAGTTCAGTCTGAAGAAGGGTCTCGACACAAAACATCACCCATTCTTTTACTCGAGAGATGTTGCCTGACCCGCTGAGTTACTGCAGCATTTTGTGTCAATCTTTGGAGTAAACCTCCGACAGTCTACTACCTGCTTGTTCAGCAATCTCAATGATTGGACACCTGGCACCATTAGTGCACTGCCCTCAATACCTGCTCTATGTGGATCTGTCCATTTGCATAGTCAGCAGGGTATTAATGGGCTTGTGAGCTGGCTGTGGAGCAGGAGTTAGGATCGGGAACACCAGGAGTCAGGGACATGGCGGGGTTTACGGCAAGAGCTAGTGTCTGGACAGGCAGACGGTGTCTGGAGTGTGGGTCATGGTCTGGAATGCTTGTATTTATTCAGCCTCTTTGACAAGCCGAAACTCACTGGGTTCTGTCTGTTTCCCTCATTCCCTCTGAATTCACCAAGGTTCATTTCAGTGTAACATTTAAAAAAAGTGAAATTAAAAAAAAGTTGGTGTAATGTATGCAACATCAATAGTCCCAAACATCCGCACGTCCAATACCACCTAAATCCTGAGGATGCAAAATTAAGAGAGTTTCGCTGCAATCACTGAAGCCATCATTCGATCCTGGACTTAGTGCATGTAAATCTATTTGGGACTCAACTGAAATGATGAAAAGTGCTGCTGTTGAAATTTGTCTGTTAGCTAAATGAAAGCTGCCAAAACAAAACACTATGCCTTAAGAATCAATATCCTAAGATCTTCAATTCTACCTGAAATGGGAGACAAATAATGATCAAAATATCATTCTTAATATATTCCTCAACTCACACAGCTAATATTCCATCACACCAAGTGACAGATTTGCAACATTGTGCAGTCGTCTGCTTACCTGAAAGAGAAAGAGCCAAAAGCTTGTAAAGTTTCTATGCCAATAACCCAGAGTCATACGTCAAGTGCATTTACAAACCCATGAGGACTAAAGGCGAGAAGTGTGGGGAAGAAACAAGGTTAATGCTTCAGGTCAATACCCTACTTTACTCTTCCTACAGATGCTGCCTCACTTGAATAAGCATTTCCAACTTTCAGTTTAGTTCTAATATCTGCATGAGTTTGGTTTAGATTTATTCACTTTCTTGGAGAAGATGTAGGTGAAAGAATGTCAACGCAAACTGAGAAATTGCAAGAAAGTAAGGTTCGCAGAGAAGTCTCGAAATTTAAAGTAATCAACAAAGAGGCGCACGAGAAAACAAAAATTGATTTAAACGTATTTACCATTGAGGCTTGAACTTCATCTTCAATACCATCTGTTACACTATAGGAACGTATCCTTGTAAGAGATTCACTCTGAGAAATGTAAGAAGTAATATGAACTAGGTTAATATAAGATTTTTTTAAAGTATCACAATATTGCTTTGGCACTGTATTTTTGTCTTGCAGGACCCAAATCTGTAACCTCCAGCCCCCAAATGCAAAAGTGAAACAAGTGCTAAAGAACACAGATAGTGTTCTATCTCTCTCTACCCAACCTGGTCACACATTATTGCTATTTCTTCATCAGTTGCACATGCTCTGAAACCTATCCCCAACACTGGAGAAGCACCTTCACCACATAGAGTGTACCATCAATTCCTCAAAGAAAAATAGTAAATACTAGTCTTGTTGTTCACATCGAGTGAATTTATAAGATGTGGTTTTTTTTTTAAATTCCATTATATTACATTTACATTGCAAATATAGAATCAAAAGACAGGGAGATGGTTGTTTGATCCATACACATACATCAACAATTGAAAACATTAGACAATAATAGGCAATAGACAATAGGTGCAGGAGTAGGCCATTCGGCCCTTTGAGCCAGCACCGCCATTCATTGTGATCATGGCTGATCATCCACAATCAGTACCCCATTCCTGCCTTCTCCCCATATCCGTTGACTCTGCTATCTTTAAGAGCTCTATCAAACTGATGGCTGATCATTCACAATCAGTACCCCATATCCCTTGACTCTGCTATCTTTAAGAGCTTTATCAAACTCTCTCTTGAAAGCATCCCAGAGAATTGACCTCCACTGCCTTCTGAGGCAAAGAATTCCACAGATTCACAACTCTCTGGGTGAAAAAGGTTTTCCCCCATCTCCGTTCTAAATGGCCTAAAACATCATCGTTCTAAAACATCTTCAAATTTGTTCTTACTTCTTTGGGGAATTCAGGGGAGTGTTTGTATAAGTTACCTAAAACTTACACACCTCACAAGCCCTTCAACTATTTAATATCTTTCAGTTTCTGGGCCCTCGTTCACTCATCTTACCATGGATATCCAGTTCTTCTACACCTCCATCTCCCACCAGGATGGGCTCAAGGCCCCGTTTCTTCCTGGAGCAAAGACCCAACCAATTTCCCTCAATTAACACTCTCCTCCGCCTAGGGGAACTTGTCCTCACCCTCAACAACTTCTGTTTTGACTCTTCTAATTAATCTCCAAGTTAAAGGTGCAGCGATGGGCACTCGCATGGGCCCCAATTACGCCTGCATTTTTGTTGGTTATGTCGAACAGTCCTTATTCCAGAAATATGCTGGTACAATCCCCCAACACTTTCCCCGCTACATCAACGACAATATCGGGGCTACCTCCTGCACCCATGCAGAACTCATGGACTCCATTCCCAGAGTGAGGCCACATGCAAATTGAGGGAACAGCACCTCATATTCAACTTGGGTAGCTTACAACCCAGCAGTACGAACGTTGAATTCTCTAATTTTAGGCCACTTAAACAAACACTCACTGCCTGCTCTCTCCATTACAGGTCAGTTAACCGGTTCTATAGTTTACAATGATGTATCTCTCTTGTGATCACACTGTTCCAAACCACCTTGCTTGATGTCATCTGTTGCCAGCCCCGATTTGTCCTGGTCTTTTCTTGCTTCCAATTCCTCCCCCATACAATCAGTCTGAAGAAGGGTCCCAACCCAAAACATCACCTATCCATTTTCTCCAGAGATGCTGCCTGACCCGCTGAGTTACTCCAGGATTTTGTGTCTATCTTTGATATAAATCAGCATCTCCAGTTCATTCAATACAATAAATAATTTGTCGACAAGTGTGATGTGATAGATTTGGACATAACTCCATTGCTGAAATATAAATACTCACTGGATGTGGACCACGTTCTTCCCCATTTGACTCTGAAGCAACTTGCAATCGCCTGTTCAGTTCATCAGAGAGATCTGGCGGGCTGCTCTCTGATGCAGTTGGTGGAGTGGAAGGAGGGGGTAAAGGTTGGAAAAGTTGATCACCATCGAGAAAAGATTCTTCAGAGATGGTTTCCCATGGCTATACAATAAAACATACAAACATTGCTTTGTTATGCCAAATAGCATTCATAGTAGACTTTAGGACAGATAGCATAATCCTAAACACTATTTTTTAAAGGCGTAATCACTTAATTCATTCATGCAGAGTCGCACTAGATTTAAAAACAAATCCTCAAAATAATAAGTCTGAAGAAGGGTCTCGACCCAAAACGTCACCTTCGCTCCATAGATGCTGCCTCACCCGCTGAGTTTCTCCAGCATTTTTATCTATCTCAAAATAATGCAGTGAGTAAACATGGGTTTCATCTTTAATTCAGTTCCTCATCACATCTATGATGAGCTGAGGAAAGGTGTGAAGCTACATCGCTGTGACCCAGAAATTTGGTGGAGGTGTGGCTGTGGAAGAAGAAGAATCAGGCAACCTTATTCCAGCCTAGTACAACTAGAATAGCTTCAAGAGGGAATTTTTAAAAGCGCTGAGGATCTTTTGTATTTTTTGTTCTGCTGACGAGCAGTATTTATTTCTGGCATGGTATAATTTCACAATGGCCCCACCGATTTTCTAAATCAGCCTCAATCTATTGGCTTTGTCTACTCATCGTGATAAGGACATCTCTGCAATTCTCTCTCTACCCGGTCATACTCAGGCACTGTTGATCAGCCACATTTCGATACAATGAATCCCTCTGGTAGGTACACCCAGGATGTTTAAACTAGGACCATTTTGTAATGCTTAATGCTGTAATGCTTGTAATGCTTTGTAAAGTCTGAAGAAGGGTCTCGACCCGAAACGTCACCCGTTCCTTATTTCCAGAGATGCTGCCTTTCCTGCTGTGTCTATCCATTTTGTAAAGCTGTTTTGTGGTATATTGACAAAAGCCAGATAATTGTCTTTCTTAACTCTAGCTTTACTGAACAGCTATTTATTTCTGATTTTAAGTGTTGCATATTTAGATAAACAGTATAAACAGTATATAGCAGAGATTAAATCTGAATCAGAGTTTCAATCTCGTGGAAGGAACAATGCGTCACACAACTCACAGGCTTACTCTGATAACTTGATGATTTTATCTAATATACACATTACTAAATTCACTCCAGAAAACAAACATTCAATCCACACTGATAATTCAGTATAATACTAAAAAATTGCACCACTCATTAGAATGCTATTTTTGGTATGAGCAAAGCCCCTCATGTGATTTAAGAGATCTCACATGACTATTTGAAAAACAACAATATTTCCCATTTATCATGGTCACTATTTATATTTCAAACAACATCAGTATGTATTGGGTCAAGCCTTGAACTTTGTGTGCTCATTTCCTACCTTCCAGCAAAGACTAGATTTCACTGGTTTTTATGTATAAGGACATAAAAATACTTGATTAATGCGCGAATGATCGCTTTCTTTTTCTGCTGGGCAGCTATGCTGTTCAGCTTTGTTGCTGGTGCATTCATTGCATTAAAGAAAATACATGAAGCTGATTAGAAACAGACTAGATATAATCATTACCTGGAAGTCAATGTGATAGCAACACAAAATATTGAAAAGGGACGCGCAAAATATGGCTGTCATAATACTTAACCGAAATTATCCATAACCCCCTTGTTGCTGATTTATTATTCAATGTAAAAGTAATATTTAGAAGATTTAGTTTAATTCACATTTAAACAAGATAAAGTTTCTTTTAAACATGAAAATAGAACTTAATTATAATGGGCATTTCCAAATATGGTCAGCCTGTAATGCTATTTTGAACACTATCTCTTGTTACAACTCATTTGAGCATTTTTCAACAATATAATCTCACACAATTAATTTTCCTTTGTCTTGTATTCATTAGGAAGTGAATGGTTGGGGCAGAACATACCCAGACTTAGTTTTGACTAATGCCATTAAATCAGCCTTTCAAAAACACAGTAAATAATGAGAACAGTTAATATCCAAAGAACGGATTGTACTACAAAGAAAAACTATTCTTGAATTTCTTACGTCACCACTGTCCCGATTATCGGTGGTCTCCAAGTCTTCGCTAATATGCCGGCGTGACCGGAACACTCGGTGGGCTTCTTGCTGGATGTGCCGAATGTTGCTGTCTGATTCATTTTCCACATCTCTGCAAAATATTGAGAATATGTTCTCATGTAACCAACACTAATTCACCACTTGGACACAAGGGACTGCAGATGCTGGTTAATACAAAAAAGAAGACACCAAGTGTTGGGGTAATTCAGCTGGTCAGTCAACATCTCAGGAGAACATGTCCATTGGAGATCATGAACTTTCTTCAGACTCTTCTTCTTTTGAAAGGTTCCCGACTCGAAAGCGGTCACAGTGGCGCAGCGGTAGAGTTGCTGCCTTACAGCGAATGCAGCGCCGGAGACCCAGGTTCGATCCTGACTGCAGGTGCTGTCTGTACGGAGTTTGTACATTCTCCCCGTCACCTGCGTGGGTTTTCTCCGAGATCTTTGGTTAATGTGCAGGTGGTCGGCGCATACCCGGTGGGCCGAAGGGCCTGTTTCCACACTGTATCTCTAAACTAAACTAAACTAAACTATCCATGTTCTCCAGAGATGCTGCCTGACCCATTGAGTTACTTCAGGATTTGGTGTCTAATTCACCATGCACAAGGTATCAAAATGCAATGGCACAGATTTGGGAAAGGAAATCCAACAACATCAAAAACCATTACAGATCAAATTGTACAGCACCATTTCAAAATTTGGCATTTGCAGGAATTCATTTTGATGATACCTCGTTCCTCCATACCTGCAGAATCATTTCAGTGCAGATGTGCACATTAAGCATTGAAATCGATGAATAACCAGAAAGCAGCAACCCCTATGGAGGTTGCTGCTTTCTGGTTAGAAAGCAGCAGGCCTTCGGAAGCCGCCGTCTCCGGTAGGAAGTGGCCGATTCAGAAACTGCAAGCCGCTGAGTGTGTTCTCCGTTCCGACGCCGGAGCTCCGATCATCCGATCATCCTGGCGAGAGGGCCTGAAACATCGGGCCGCCGTTGCGGCGACTGCGGAGGCCTCAATAGGCCCCGACCACGGGTGAACAAGAGGAACATGACTGAAATTTGTTGCCTTCCCTCACAGTGGGAAACGTTGATTTAGCTGTGGGGGGATGTTTTTATGTTTAATGTTAAATTCTATAGTGTTGTGTTTATCTTATTTGTGTGCTGCATGGTAACTCAAATTTCACTGCACCAATTGGTGTATGTGACAATAAATGTCCTTTGTCCTTTGTCCTTTATCACAGAATGGTTATAGCATGGATGAAGGCCTAGCTGGTCCTAAAGCTCCATCCTCTCTCCAAATCCCTGCAAGTTCTTTACATTCAGATATTTATGCTGCTCCATATTGAACGATGCAATTAAATCTATCTTCACTGTTGGATTGGCAGTGCATTTCATTCTCTTAGCACCTACAGTTGCTTGTTAGCCTCCTTAATTCTATGTCTTTTGGCGCTTGGCCCCTCTGCGAACTGAAACATTATCTCGATCTATCAGAGTCAAGGCGTCATAGAGCTCTGCTGCCTGGGAAAGCAATACAGCCCTTCAGCCTACTTACCCATGCCGACTAAGTTACAGAACCATACGCGTTCCACTGCCTGTGCCTGGCCCATTCCCTCCAAACCTTTTCTATTCATGTACCTGTCGAAGGGTCTTTTAAATGTCCTAACTGTACCTGCCTCAACCACTTCCTTTGGCAGCTCATTCCAGATACCCATCACCCTCTGTGTGAAAAAGTTGCCTCTCAGAATCCTATTAACTTTTCCCCCTCTAATAAACCTATGCTCTCTAGTTTTAGACTTCCCGATCCTGGAAAAAAGACTGGCTGTTCATCTACTCGATTCTTCTCATGAATCTCTATAAGGTCACCCCTCAGCTTCCTACATTTCAAGTAAAAAAAGATCCAGCCTATCCATCTTCTCCTTACCACCAGATCCAGTACAATCTTACAAATCTATTTTGCACCGTTTCCAGTTTAAAGACATCCTTCCTTTGGTAGGGTGATCAGAACTGTACACAATACTCCAAATATGGCCATACCAAAGTCTTTGCAAGCAGTAACATGACATCCAAACTCCTGTACTAAATACCCTGACCACTGAAGGCAAAAGTGCCAATTGCCTTCTTCATTACCCTGTTTGTCTGTGTCATCACCTTCATCGAACTATGTATGACCCCTGGGTCTCTCTAAAATTCTGTCTTTTCCAAAATACTCCCGAAGGCCCTAACATTTACTATATAAGCCCTACCCTGTTTAGTCGTACCAAAATGCAATACCTTGCATTTATCTGAATTAAACTCCATCTGTCATTCCTCAGCCTATAGGCTCAGTTGATCAAGATGCCAAGGGAATCATAGTTAACCTTCTTCAATGTCCACAAAACCACCAATTTTAGTGTCATTTACAAACTTACTAAACATGCCTCCCATATTCACATCCAAACCCTGAATATAAATTAAGAAACAAAGATGCCTAGTCAGCAAATATTGTTAGGAACTTACACTAATGTGCAGTACAGAGATAATGACATGCAAGATATATCACTTGTCCCTCCAATGGGTAGTACATTGGTTATTTTATTTTGAAGTTACGTGAGTGACTACGTGAAGAGCCCGCCAGCCCACATGCGCGTCAATACGTCGACGCATGGCGCGGGAGTTGGAGCAGTTCGAAACTGCTCTGGCAGGTAAGCTAATTTTGTTTTAGGAACGGGCCGCTGCAGTACAGTGGGCCCGGAGTAGCTGACGGGCGCAGCCTGTGCGGCTGCCGCCGTTGGAGCTCCGAACGGGAGCAGGCGGCCGGATTTGGAGGCCGCCATGGAGGCTCCGTAAGGAGCTGGGATATGATATTGTGGCTGCCAGGTCAGCGATCGCTGCAAAAGATTAGCAGCAGCCGGTGGGTTTAAAAATAGCCACGGCCAGGACAGCGACCGCCAGGTAAGCTCAGCTGCCGGGTCAGTATTTATTGTGGGGGATTTTCCGCAGCACAGCATATGCTGTAGAGCAGCATATGGTGTATGCTCTATTTATATGACTATCGTAGCAGAAAGGATACAAAGGATACAAAGCACATTTATTATCACATACACCAAATGATGTAGTGAAATTTGACAGCACAGAATGGGGCTCCACTGGAGCAGGTGGCTGTTCGGAGCATCTTACGGGCAATGCCTGTACAGATTGATGCTCCAAAAGGGAGTCAGCCAGAGGAGGCAACGCCTGGTTCAGGATTGCGTTCTATTTACTCCCCTAAGAAACTCCATTGAGGCTCCAGAAAGGAGCTCCTGGCTTAGGAAGCCTTTTTTGAGCTGTGTCTATCAGACAACTGTGGGAGCAACACCTGGTTCAGGGTTGCGTCATGATATTTCCACTCAGTAGAGGGGACTGTTGGAGATTCTTTCATAAGAGACTCCAACTATGTGGATATCGATAGAGCAGTCGAATCTCTGATCTAATGGGGATATGCTTCTTTTTAATCATATGAACAAACTATGCTCCATGTACCGGAGGCATTAACAGGTGGCTCCAGCCATATGCCTGTGACAACACCTGGCAGGGTTGCAGTATTTCTCCCACTCTGTCGTGGGTAGTATCGGAAAGAGGTGATTCCGATTATGATGCCGGCTCATCCAGGTCATAATGGGGCCAGAGGTAGCAACACCTGGTTCAGGGTTGCGCTCTATTTCCTCCCCTGAAATACTCCATTGAGGCTCCAGAAGGGAGCAAGGACTTGGAGTCACTAACAGGTGCAACCTGTCTGGTAAGTACAATAAATAATGATGATTTATACCGACAGCAGAGGACTGCGGCAGTGCGGAAAGCCGATGGCCACTTCGGAATCGCTGGCAGCGCCGATTCGGCTCCTAGAGGGAGCAGCTTGGCAACCCCAAGTCCGGGCAAAGCCAAAGCCAAGTCTGTGAGACAAGTCCTGTCAGACGATTCGGGACAAGAGGATACTGTCCCCAAATCTATGGCTGATGTGATTGGCCGTTTGTCTCAATTGGAACATCTGATGGATCAGATGGTGGCACAAAATATGCTCCGTGGTACAGAGGCATGCACAGGCAGTTCGAGTCATACACCTGTGGCAACACCTGGTTCAGGGTTGCAATATTCCTCCCACTCGGATGTAGGGAGTGTCATAGATGGTGCCAAAACATATGCTCCATGTTACGGAGGCATGCACAGGCAGTTCGAGTCATACGCCTGTAGCAACACCGGGTTCAGGGTTGCAATATTCCTCCCACTCGGATGAAGAGAGTGTCGGCGATAGTGGCACAAAATATGCTCCATGTTACGGAGGCATGCACAGGTTGTTCGAGTCATACGCCTGTGGCAACACCTGGTTCAGGGTTGCAGTATTTCTCCCACTCTGTCGAGGAGAATGTCGGAGATCAGTATGGAGCTGACTCCGAACATGAGTATGTGCCTGAATCCCATGCTTGAATGCATGATGTACGAGAGTCGCATAAGGAAGAGCTGCCTGCTCTTGCCTCTAAATTTGCTGTTCCCTCGGGGACGGGCAAGCCACTACAAGAGGAATTGGCCAGCAGCATCAGCCACCTAACATCACACCAGATATCGGTCCCCCTGAGGGGGACCGATATCCTGGCGGGGAGATCTGCAAAGGCTACTGGGGAGACTTTAAACTAGAATGGTTGGGGGGAGGGACTCAAATAGAGAAAGATATTAGTGTGTGAGGCAGGAGGCAGAGAAAGAAAGCACTCAGACCCAACATGTAGGGGGGAAAGAAGAAAACAATAATAAACAGAGAAAAAGAGGTGGTGGGGTTCTTAAATGGGTGAGCAGAGAAACAGAGGGGTGTAAAATGCGGGCGGAAGCAATAGGTAGCAAGGTGAAAAGTAAAAGTGGCAGGCAGACAAATCCAGGGCAAAAATCAAAAAGGGCCACTTTTCAACATAATTGTATGAGGGGTAAGAGCGTTGTAAAAACAAGCCTGAAGGCTTTGTGTCTCAATGCAAGGAGCATTCATAATAAGGTGGATGAGTTGAACGTGCAGATAGCTATTAATGATTATGATATAGTTGGGATCACGGAGACATGGCTCCAGGGTGACCAAGGCTGGGAGCTGAACATCCAGGGATATTCAATATTCAGGAGGGATAGAGAGAAAGGAAAAGGAGGTGGGGTAGCGTTGCTGGTTAGAGAGGAGATTAACGCAGTGGAAAGGAAGGACATTAGCTTGGAGGATGTGGAATCGGTATGGGTAGAGCTGCGAAACACTAAGGGGTAGAAAACGCTGGTGGGTGTTGTGTACAGGCCACCTAGCAGTAGTAGTGAAGTTGGGGATGGCATCAAACAGGAAATTAGAAATGCGTGCAACAAAGGCAAAACAGTTATAATGGGTGACTTCAATCTACATATAGATTGGGTGAATCAAATTGGCAGGGGTGCTGAGGAAGAGGATTTCTTGGAATGTATGCGGGATAGTTATCTAAACCAACATGTAGAGGAACCAATGAGAGAGCAGGCTATTCTAGACTGGGTATTGAGTAATGAGGAAGGGTTAGTTAGCAGTCTTGTTGTGCGTGCCCCCTTGGGCAAGAGTGACCATAATATGGTTGAGTTCTTCATTAGGATGGAGAGTGACATTGTTAATTCAGAAACAACGGTTCTGAACTTAAAGAAAGGTAACTTTGAGGGTATGAGACGTGAATTGGCCAAGATTGACTGGCAATTAGTTCTAAAAGGGTTGACGGTGGATATGCAATGGAAGGCATTTAAAGACTGCATGGATGAACTACAAAAATTGTTCATCCCAGTTTGGCAAAAGAATAAATAAGGGAAGGTAGTGCATCCGTGGATAAAAAGGGACATCAGGGATAGTATCAAAGCAAAAGATGATGCGTACAAATTAGCCAGAAAAAGGAGCATACCAGAGGACTGGGAGAAATTCAGAGACCAGCAGAGGAGGACAAAGGGCTTAATTAGGAAAGGGAAAATAGATTATGAAAGAAAACTGGCAGGGAACATAAAAACTGACTGCAAAAGTGTTTATAGATATGTGAAGAGAAAGAGAATAGTTAAAACAAATGTAGGTCCCTTGCAGCCAGAAACAGGTGAATTGATCATGGGGAACAAGGATATGGCGGACCAATTGAATAACTACTTTGGTTCCATCTTCACTAAGGAAGACATAAATAATCTGCCGGAAATAGCAGGGGGCCGCGGGTCAAAGGAGATGGAGGAACTGAGTGAAATCCAGGTTAGTCGGGAAGTGGTGTTGGGTAAATTGAATGGATTAAAGGCCGATAAATCACCAGGGCCAGATAGGCTGCATCCCAGAGTACTTAATGAAGTAGCTCCAGAAATAGTGGATGCATTAGTGATAATTTTTCAAAACCCTTTAGATTCTGGAGTAGTTCCTGAGGATTGGAGGGTAGCAAACGTAACCCCACTTTTTAAGAAGGGAGAGAGAAAATGGGGAATTACAGACCAGTTAGTCTAACATCGGTAGTGGGGAAACTGCTAGAGTCAGATATTAAAGATGGGATAGCAGCACATTTGGAAAGTGGTGAAATCATTGGACAAAGTCAGCATGGATTTACAAAAGGTAAATCGTGTCTGACGAATCTTATATAATTTTTCGAGGATGTAACTAGTAGAGTGGATAGGGGAGAACCAGTGGATGTGTTGTATCTGGACTTTCAGAAGGCTTTCGACAAGGTACCACATAAGAGATTAGTATACAAACTTAAAGCACACGGTATTGGGAGTTCAGTATTGATGTGGATAGAGAACTGGCTGGCAAACAGGAAGCAAAGAGTAGGAGTAAACGGGTCCTTTTCACAATGGCAGGCAGTGACTAGTGGGGTACCGCACGGCTCAGTGCTGGGACCCCAGCTATTTACAATTTATATTAATGACCTGGATGAGGGAATTGAAGGCAACATCTCCAAGTTTGCAGATGACAATAAGCTGGGGGGCAGTGTTAGCTGTGAGGAGGATTCTAGGAGACTGCAAGGTGACTTGGATAGGCTGGGTGAGTGGGCAAATGTTTGGCAGATGCAGTATAATGTGGATAAATGTGAGGTTATCCACTTTGGTGGCAAAAACAGGAAAGCAGACTATTATCTAAATGGTGGCCGATTAGGAAATGGGGAGATGCAGCGAGACCTGGATGTCATGGTACACCAGTCATTGAAAGTAGGCATGCAGGTGCAGCAGGCAGTGAAGAAAGCGAATGGTATGTTAGCTTTCATAGCAAAAGGATTTGAGTATAGGAGCAGGGAGGTTCTACTGCAGTTGTACAGGGTCTTGGTGAGACCACACCTGGAGTATTGCGTACAGTTTTGGTCTCCAAATCTGAGGAAGGACATTATAGCCATAGAGGGAGTGCAGAGAAGGTTCACCAGACTGATTCCTGGGATGTCAGGACTTTCATATGAAGAAAGACTGGATAGACTTGGCTTATACTTGCTAGAATTTAGGAGATTGAGAGGGGATCTTATAGAAACGTACAAAATTCTTATGGGGTTGGACAGGCTAGATGCAGGAAGATTGTTCCCGATGTTGGGGAAGTCCAGGACAAGGGGTCACAGCTTAAGGATAAGGGGGAAATCCTTTAGATACATAGATACATAGAAAATAGGTGCAGGAGTAGGCCATTCGGCCCTTCGAGCCTGCACCGCCATTCAATACGATCATGGCTGATCATCCAACTCAGTATCCCGTACCTGCCTTCTCTCCATACCCCCTGATCCCTTTAGCCACAAGGGCCACATCTAATTCCCTCTTAAATATAGCCAATGAACTGGCCTCAACTACCCTCTGTGGCAGAGAGTTCCAGAGATTCACCACTCTCTGTGTGAAAAAGTTTTTACTCATCTCGGTCTTAAAGGATTTCCCCCTTATCCTTAAGCTGTGACCCCTTGTCCTGGACTTCCCCAACATCGGGAACAATCTTCCTGCATCTAGCCTGTCCAACCCCATAAGAATTTTGTACGTTTCTATAAGATCCCCTCTCAATCTCCTAAATTCTAGCGAGTATAAGCCAAGTCTATCCAGTCTTTCTTCATATGAAAGTCCTGACATCCCAGGAATCAGTCTGGTGAACCTTCTCTGCACTCCCTCTATGGCTATAATGTCCTTCCTCAGATTTGGAGACCAAAACTGTACGCAATACTCCAGGTGTGGTCTCACCAAGACCCTGTACAACTGCAGTAGAACCTCCCTGCTCCTATACTCAAATCCTCTTGCTATGAAGGCCAACATACCATTCGCTTTCTTCACTGCCTGCTGCACCTGCATGCCTACTTTCAATGACTGGTGTACCATGACACCCAGGTCTCGCTGCATCTCCCCATTTCCTAATCGGCCACCATTTAGATAATAGTCTGCCTTCCCGTTTTTGCTACCAAAGTGGATAACCTCACATTTATCCACATTATACTGCATCTGCCAAACATTTGCCCACTCACCCAGCCTATCCAAGTCACCTTGCAGTCTCCTAGCATCCTCCTCACAGCTAACACTGCCCCCCAGCTTAGTGTCATCCGCAAACTTGGAGATGTTGCTTTCAATTCCCTCGTCCAGATCATTAATATAAATTGTAAATAGCTGGGGTCCCAGCACTGAGCCTTGCGGTACCCCACTAGTCACTGCCTGCCATTGTGAAAAGGACCCGTTTACTCCTACTCTTTGCTTCCTGTTTGCCAGCCAGTTCTCTATCCACATCAATACTGAACCCCCAATACCGTGTGATTTAAGTTTGTATCCTAATCTCTTATGTGGTACCTTGTCGAAAGCCTTCTGAAAGTCCAGATACAACACATCCACTGGTTCTCCCCTATCCACTCTACTAGTTACATCCTCGAAAAATTCTATAAGATTCGTCAGACACGATTTACCTTTCGTAAATCCATGCTGACTTTGTCCAATGATTTCACCACTTTCCAAATGTGCTGCTATCCCATCTTTAATAACTGACTCTAGCAGTTTCCCCACTACCGATGTTAGACTAACTGGTCTGTAATTCCCCGTTTTCTCTCTCCCTCCCTTCTTAAAAAGTGGGGTTACGTTTGCTACCCTCCAATCCTCAGGAACTACTCCAGAATCTAAAGAGTTTTGAAAAATTATCACTAATGCATCCACTATTTCTGGAGCTACTTCCTTAAGTACTCTGGGATGCAGCCTATCTGGCCCTGGTGATTTATCGGCCTTTAATCCATTCAATTTACCCAACACCACTTCCCGACTAACCTGGATTTCACTCAGTTCCTCCATCTCCTTTGACCCGCGGCCCCCTGCTATTTCCGGCAGATTATTTATGTCTTCCTTAGTGAAGACGGAACCAAAGTAGTTATTCAATTGGTCTGCCATATCCTTGTTCCCCATGATCAATTCACCTGTTTCTGACTGCAAGGGACCTACATTTGATTTAACTAATCTCTTTCTCTTCACATATCTATAAAAACTTTTGCAGTCAGTTTTTATGTTCCCTGCCAGTTTCCTTTCATAATCTATTTTCCCTTTCCTAATTAAGCCCTTTGTCCTCCTCTGCTGGTCTCTGAATTTCTCCCAGTCCTCTGGTATGCTGCTTTTTCTGGCTAATTTGTACGCATCATCTTTTGCTTTGATACTATCCCTGATTTCTCTTGTTATCCACGGATGCACTACCTTCCTTGATTTATTCTTTTGCCAAACTGGGATGAACAATTTTTGTAGTTCATCCATGCAGTCTTTAAATGCCTTCCATTGCATATCCACCGTCAACCCTTTTAGAACTAATTGCCAGTCAATCTTGGCCAATTCACGTCTCATACCCTCAAAGTTACCTTTCTTTAAGTTCAGAACCGTTGTTTCTGAATTAACAATGTCACTCTCCATCCTAATGAAGAACTCAACCATATTATGATCACTCTTGCCCAAGGGGGCACGCACAACAAGTCTGCTAACTAACCCTTCCTCATTACTCAATACCCAGTCTAGAATAGCCTGCTCTCTCGTTGGTTCCTCTACATGTTGGTTTAGATAACTATCCCTCATACATTCCAAGAAATCCTCTTCCTCAGCACCCCTGCCAATTTGATTCACCCAATCTATATGTAGATTGAAGTCACCCATTATAACTGTTTTGCCTTTGTTGCACGCATTTCTAATTTCCTGTTTGATGCCATCCCCAACTTCACTACTACTGCTAGGTGGCCTGTACACAACACCCACCAGCGTTTTCTGCCCCTTAGTGTTTTGCAGCTCTACCCATACCGATTCCACATCCTCCAAGCTAATGTCCTTCCTTTCCACTGCGTTAATCTCCTCTCTAACCAGCAACGCTACCCCACCTCCTTTTCCTTTCTCTCTATCCCTCCTGAATATTGAATATCCCTGGATGTTCCTTTAGGACCGAGATGAGGAAAAACTTTTTCACACAGAGAGTGGTGAATCTCTGGAACTCTCTGCCACAGAGGGTAGTTGAGGCCAGTTCATTGGCTATATTTAAGAGGGAGTTAGATGTGGCCCTTGTGGCTAAAGGGATCAGGGGGTATGGAGAGAAGGCAGGTACGGGATACTGAGTTGGATGATCACCATGATCATATTGAATGGCGGTGCAGGCTCGAAGGGCCAAATGGCCTACTCCTGCACCTATTTTCTCTGTATCTATGTATCTATGCATGGGGCTGAAGATGTGGTCAGACAGGGTCTGCAAATGGAACTTCGCTGAAGCTCCAACAAGCAGGTCGACCCAGGTTCAGAGATGCTGGCAGGTAAGGTCTCTTTATTAACCACCATAAAACTCCAAAATGGAGCAGTCTGTCGGCCCAGGTTTGGGTTTACTGGCAGCATGGGCTGTCTAGTATCTTTTCACTGTCTCTGGAAAAGATCAGGTTGATGCAGAGACATTGGCAGGGTGCCTTGCATAGTAACCTCTGTAAGTTCCTTGGTTCAGGGTAGACTATCTTGGGACTGGCTGGCCATATGGGTCATATTGACCAGGGAAGCACTGCCTCAACATCTGTGATTGAGGTTATCAGGCGGCTCAGTAGAGTG
Source organism: Malacoraja senta (assembly GCA_038087875.1). Taxonomy (NCBI): domain Eukaryota; kingdom Metazoa; phylum Chordata; class Chondrichthyes; order Rajiformes; family Rajidae; genus Malacoraja; species Malacoraja senta. The sequence continues at coordinate 369,962,856 of CM075977.1, forward strand.
AAGTAGTTGAAGTCTCCCTCAACACATGTTTAAATTTCTGCTCAGTTAGTGGAGTTGCCAGTTCATTGGAAACACCATTGCCATCCTCTCTGGGATAGGTAGTTACCAGCAGGAAGCCGGTCTCGCATATAGTATTTTTATCTGACCTGCAGGTTCATGTTGTGAATCAAAAATGTATATATAATAATCTGTAGGCTCTCAATGCCAGTATTCCTGATTGAGTGGCTGGTCGAAGAGATTGTGTTGCGCACACTGGTGACTCAGACAGGTGGTTTCAGTCAGAGGACTGTGAAGCAATTCCTGGTTCAGACTTGCATTATGCTAAATTCCACTCTAAGGAAGTACGCTGAGGATTCGTGGTGACTCTAATAGTCAAGAGTTGACAGGGAACTTGTATTCCCACATCAAGTGGATACTGTGTTTCAGCTCTAGTCATAAGGTTCTGATTATATGTTATCAGCAAAATGTATGAATAACTAGATAATGCATGTTACGCGGCAAGAGAAGCCAAAATTTTCCGTCCATATGGTCAATAGAGGAACGGTGGTTCCAAGTGGAATCAGTGACATCTCACAGAGGATAAGTAGTCTGCCCAAGTGCAAGAGGGGTATATTTCTGATATTTCTCAAGATTACAGAAACGTGGAACATGCCAAATCAGATTAGAATTTGGCTAATCTGATCATGTGTTTGGTTACCCAGTTTGAGATGGATGATTGGCTTTCAGCAATTTAGCTGATTCAGATAATCGATCTTGAAGATGCATACTTTGCCATATCTATATACAAGAGGCGCAGATATATCTGGTGTTTTGATAACAAAGCCAGTGGTGGAAGCTAATGCTGCCCTACTCAGATCAAAGGGCATTGTGTCATTGAGTTTTTAGATGACATGCAAAATTTGCTGCTGATAAAACTTAGGGGTTTAAGTTCTCTTAAATACCTCTTACGATATTAAGGATGAGGCAACATGAAATTTAATAGTGCCAACTTTGCCTTTTCATTCAGGCCATGGTAAGGCGACTGAAGCAGCTCCTATTTACTTGGTCACGAGTGATGGCCGGTGCAGCCTTTTTCTCGTGGTGCTAGCTCTGCACGATTGTATAGGAAGTTTGTGAACAAAGTATGTGAGTTACTTTTAAACAGAAGTAACAGAGGTTTGTGTTGCTTTCAGTTTGGGCTTAGAGAAGCGATTATGTGATAGTACAATTGACATTGCTTGTGCTGCTTTGTCATTCTCTATAGTCCCATGAGTGGGACAATAAATGATTGGTTATTCACCCGCCGTTCACTAACGTTATGCAAGGTGTCTTTTATATGACTGCTCTAAAAGCCTACACTCATTGTAGTGTGCAATGTATATCAGTAAATTATTATGCAGATATTCATTTACTATATCCCTAATGGGAACAGTATATTTTAAGTTGATTATGCTTTTAGCAACTGATTTCAGCACAAAGAACACAGTCTTTACTCAATCTCTGGCTCGGTCTCTGGGTCATAACTGACATTAGGGTACCTTGTTATGGGAATGATCTCATAAGCAAAATGGGCATGATTGTGTACATTTGGAGTTGACAGCATACCCACCAGAGCGGAGATTGGGGGTGTTATTAGGTATACAGGTACACTGAGCTTGCTAGTACCTATGAGATGAAAGATAGTTTCTTTATTGTTATTTAATAGTCTCTCAAGAGATTGCTGATGGCTCATTAGCAGCCAATAGAATGGATATTTACCTTTCATCATACAGCAAGAGGCTTACATAGTCCTCTTTTGGGGAAGGTGTGACCTGTACAAAAAGGACGGGTTGCACTTGAACCCGAGGGGGACCAATATCATGGCGGGGAGATTTGCAAAGGCAACTGGGGAGACTTTAAACTAGAATGGTTGGGGGGAGGGACTCGAATAGGGAAAGCTAGTAGTCAGGGTATGAGGCAGGAGGCAGAGAAGGGAAGCACTCGGACCCAAAATGTAGGGGAGAAAGAAGAAAAAGATAATAAACAGAGAATAAGTGGTGGTGGGTTTCTTAAGTGTGTATATTTAAATGCTAGGAGTATTGTAAGAAAGGTGGATGAGCTTAAAGCCTGGATTGACACCTGGAAGTATGATGTTGTGGCGATCAGTGAAACATGGTTGCAGGAGGGCTGTGAGTGGAAACTAAATATTCCAGGATTTCGTTGCTTTAGGTGTGATAGAGTTGGAGGGGCAAGAGGTGGGGGTGTTCCATTGCTTGTGAAGGAAGATATTACAGCAGTGCTTTGGCAGGATAGATTAGAGGGCTCGTCTAGGGAGGCTATTTGGGTGGAAATGAGAAATGGGAAAGGGGTAGCAACAGTTATAGGGGTGTATTATAGACCGCCTAATGGAGAGCGAGAATTAGAAGAGCAAATATGTAAGGAGATAGCAGATATTAGTAGTAAGCACAAGGTAGTGATTGTGGGAGATTTCAATTTTCCACATATAGACTGGGAAACACATTCTGTAAAAGGGCTGGATGGTTTGGAGTTTGTAAAATGTGTGCAGGATAGTTTTTTGCAGCAATACATAGAGGTACCTACAAGAGAAGGGGCAGTGCTGGACCTCCTGTTAGGAAATGAAACAGGGCAGGTGGCGGAGGTATGCGTTGGGGAGCACTTTGGGTCCAGTGATCATAATACCATTAGTTTCAATATAATTATGGAGAGGGTCAGAACTGGACCTAAGGTTGAGATTTTTGACTGGAGAAAGGATTTAAAAGGAGTGAATTGGGACATGTTGTTTTATGGGAAGGATGTAGAAGAGAAATGGAGGACATTTAAAGGTGAAATTTTAAGAGTACAGAATCTTTATGTCCCTGTTCGGTTGAAAGGAAATAGTAAACATTGGAAAGAGCCATGGTTTTCAAGGGAAATTGGACACGGTTCGGAAAAAGAGAGAGATCTACAATAATTATAGGCGGCATGGAGTAAATGAGGTGCTGCAGGAGTTTAAAGAATGTAAAAAGAATCTTAAGAAAGAAATTAGAAAAGCTAAAAGAAGATATGAGGTTGCTTTGGCAAGTAAGGTGAAAGTAAACCCAAAGGGTTTCTACAGCTATATTAATAGCAAAAGGATAACAAGGAATAAAATTGGTCCATTTGAGAGTCAGGGTGGACAGCCATCTGCTGAGCCAAAAGACATGGGGGAGATATTGAACAATTTCTTTTCTTCGGTATTCACCAAGGAGAAGGATATTGAATTATGTGAGGTAAGGGAAACGAGCAGAGTAGCTATGGAAACTATGAGATTTAAAGAAGAGGAAGTGTGGACACTTTTGAAAAATATGAAAACGGATAAGTCTCCAGGTCCTGACAGGATATTCCCTAGAACATTGAGGGAAGTTAGTGTAGAAATAGCAGGGGCTATGACAGAAATATTTCAAATGTCATTAGAAACGGGAATAGTGCCGGAGGATTGGCGTACTGCGCATGTTGTTCCATTGTTTAAAAAGGGTTCTAAGAGTAAACCTAGCAATTATAGACCTGTTAGTTTGACGTCAGTGGTGGGCAAATTAATGGAAAGGATACTTAGGGATAATATATATAAGCATCTGGATAAACAGGATCTGATTAAGAACAGTCAACATGGATTTGTGCCTGGAAGGTCATGTTTGACTAATCTTCTTGAATTTTTCGAAGAGGTTACTAGGGAAATTGATGAGGGTAAAGCAGTGGATGTTGTCTATATGGACTTCAGTAAGGCCTTTGACAAAGTTCCTCATGGAAGGTTGGTTAAGATTCAATTGTTGGGTATTAATGGTGGAGTAGCAAGATGGATTCAACAGTGGCTGAATGGGAGATGCCAGAGAGTAATGGTGGATGGCTGTTTATCAGGTTGGAGGCCAGTGACTAGTGGGGTGCCTCAGGGGTCTGTGTTGGGTCCACTGTTGTTTGTCATGTACATCAATGATCTGGATGATGGTGTGGAAAATTGGATTAGTAAGTATGCAGATGATACTAAGATAGGTGGTGTTGTGGATAATGAAGTAGATTTTCAAAGTCTACAGAGAGATTTAGGCCATTTGGAAGAGTGGGCTGAAAGGTGGCAGATGGAGTTTAATGCTGAGAAATGTGAGGTGCTACATCTTGGCAGGACAAATCAAAATAGGACGTACTTGGTAAATGGTAGCGAATTGAGGAATGGAGTTGAACAGAGGGATCTAGGAATAACTGTGCATAGTTCCCTGAAGGTGGAATCTCATGTAGATAGGGTGGTAAAGAAAGCTTTTGGTGTGCTGGCCTTTATAAATCAGAGCATTGAGTATAGAAGTTGGGATGTAATGTTAAAATTGTACAAGGCATTGGTGAGGCCAATTCTGGAGTATGGAGTACAATTTTGGTCGCCTAATTATAGGAAGGATGTCAACAAAATAGAGAGAGTACAGAGGAGATTTACGAGAATGTTGCCTGGGTTTCCGCAACTACATTACAGAGAAAGGCTGAACAAGTTAGGTCTTTATTCTTTGGAGCGCAGAAGGTTAAGGGGGGACTTGATAGAGGTCTTTAAAATGATGAGAGGGATAGACAGAGTTGACGTGGATAAGCTTTTCCCATTGAGAGTAGGGAAGATTCAAACAAGAGGACATGACTTGAGAATTAAGGGACAGAAGTTTAGGGGTAACATTAGGGGGGAACTTATTTACTCAGAGAGTGGTAGCTGTGTGGAATGAGCTTCCAGTGGAAGTGGTAGAGGCAGGTTCGATTTTATCATTTAAAAATAGATTGGATGGGTATATGAACGAGAAAAGAATGGAGGGTTATGGTCTGAGTGCAGGTAGATGGGACTAGGGGAGAAAAAGTGTTCGGCATGGACTTGAAGGGCCGAGATGGCCTGTTTCCATGCTGTAATTGTTATATGGTTATATGGTTATAGTGCGTGTTAAGAAGTTATAACATTTGGTTGAATATATCTGGATATTTGCAGATAGAATTCTGAACAGTGTTGCATGAGTTATTGTCTAACTCAAAGTCTATTGGGACTATGGTGCTGTTAAGAGCAATGGCTATGTATGCGTTAGCATCATGGTATTAATAACCCATGTTTTCGACCATTAATGGTTTATCTGTTTAAGTGTTTCACACACAGATTGGGTTACTGCATGAAACCACAGAGCTTTGAAATCTTCACGTAGTCACTCACGTGACTTCGAAATTATATAGAAAGATTAAACGAGAACTTACCGTTTGAAGTTTGATCTTTATTTTATGAGATGTTGGAGGGAATACGTGCCCTCCACTCCCAACCCTGATTCTCATAAAAGATCATCCGGTAACTCTAGTCTCATTAATCTTTCTATAGTTTAAGTTCTGCAGCTGGACTGTGGTTTCATACAGTTGCTCTGAAGATTGACGCGCATGCGGGCTGGCGGGCTCTTCATGTATTCCCTCACTTCAACTTCTCATAAAATAAAGATCAAACTTCAAACGGTAAGTTCTCGTTTAGTCTTTCTATTTTACAACCAAGAGGCCAAAACTTTGTGAAACCCCGTAAGATTTGAAATATTTCCATCAGATCTCCTCAAAACATTCTCTCTTCCACAGTGAAGCATATAATGACAACCCATCAAACCCTGGACCATATTAATAAATTTCCTTTGCTTCTTTGCAAAAGTGTTGCATCCAGAGATGGGCACAATAATTCAGATGATGTTAAAACAGCGTTTGATAGAGGTGCAGCGGAACCTCCTTGCTTTGGTATCCTCTGACTGTTTTCATAAAACCAGGATCCTGTATTATTTTTAAACCATCTTCTTAAAATGCCTGTCATGTTCAAATATTGCCAGGTGTACCCCTTTTAGAATTATGCCACCTCCATTGTATTGCCTGTTCTTATTGTTCCTACCAAAGTGTAACACTTCACATTTCTCAGCATTACATTTCATCTCCTTTCTGTTCATCCATGTTCCAGCAGCTTGTTAATATCTTCTTGAATCAATTACTATCCTCATGTTGTCCTGTGCCTCCAAAAGTAATATCATCGGCACCTTTTGAAGTTGTGCTCAATGCGCACAATTACAATTAATTATTATTTATGACGAAAAGTACTAATCCTCGGACCAAGGCCTTGGGAATTCTTCCTTACACTTCAGACTAAAATTTAGACTTTTAAAAAAAACCTGTTCTCTGCTTTCTCTTTCTTTTTTCCAAATTATGGGCATGCAACAATAGTTGCCATATTCCAAAACACTCAGTTTTGATGAGATGTCTATTATGTAGCATTTTATCAAATTTATTTTGTAAGTCAATGTCAACATCAGTTCCCTTATCAACACTCTTGGTTATATTGCCAAAAAACCCTGTCAATTTGATTACACACAACTAACTTTAACAAATTCACATCTGTCCATATGATTGATTATTGTTTCTGGGACTTACCTGACCACCAAGGTTAAACTGTTTGTAATGTATCTGCTCGTCTTGCTTTTTTGTCTGTCTTTTTTGTCTGTCTTACACTTTTTTTTTCCATCCTTGAAGTTCTCACTTTAATTTCTCTACTTCACCATCATAGAAATGTAGCTAGGCTGCAACTGAAACATCCCCAACTTAAAGGCCTGCAGTTGATTAGTTCCAGTTTGTCTACCAAGCTTAGGTTCCAGTTTATCTCAGTTCTGTCCTGTTCTTAATGAAGTCAGCCCCTCTTGGTCCTATTATTTTTACTTTGGAATGATCTATATCAGAGCAATTCTCAACATTAGGATATGACCATCATTTCCTGGATATTCTGCAACTGATACTTCTCCATTTGGGATAGCTTATTTCTGAGAAACAAGCTCAGCGACTGTACCTTCCTTGTTGGGCCAGAAACCTACTGATCAACTAATGTTCTCATTAACACAATTCAGAAACTCCCATTACGTTATTTCAGTTTCTATTTGGTTCGGTGAATCAAGATTCCTTGGGGGTGTCTATAGATCTTGGCAATTTTCTTGCAAATTTTTTCCTCAATATTGTTCCCATTATTTATGGCCTTTTTTTTAGTTTCATTTAGTTTAATTTTTAATTATTTGTTAGTTTAATTTAGAGATACAGAATGGAAACAGGCCCTTCGGCCCACTGATACCGTGCTGACCAACAATCACCCGTACACTAATTCCAATTAACCTACAAACCTGCACGACTTTGGAATGTGGGAGGAAATCTAAGCACCCGGAGAAAACCCGTGCAGTTACAGAGAGAACATACAAACTCCTCACAGACAGCACCCGTAGTCAGGATCAAACACGGGTCACTGGCCCTACAAGTCAGCAAATTACCACTGTGTTACAAATTGAGGAGATAACCAACTTGAGGGGACAACCTGGGCGAGATAACCACTTATGAGGTGTTTGCGCAGTAATCAACCAGAACCAGAGGAAAGTAATAACACTTAATCTGGCTCTGATACTTCTTAAGGGCCTGTCCCACTTGGCTGTCTTTCGCGCGCCATTTACGCGACCTGCTAGCGTGTGGGTAGCCTGTGGGTAGCGTGTGGGCAGCGCGTGGGTAGCGCGGGGACGGGCGCATGAAGTGGTGTGGAGGGGTGTGGAGTGGGGTGGAGGAGTGCAGATTTCGTCCTGCAAAAAATCTTCGCGCGCCACCGGCCTGTCGCGTAACTGACGGCCAAAGTGGGACAGGCCCAAGACCCTGGTGCGACGCAACGTCTCACCTCCAACAGCAGCAGAAGCAGGTAAACGATCGTCAAACTCAGCCTGGGGCTCACGGCCGTTGCGGATCCGGATCAGCCCCCACTTCTACTCCTGGAGCGGGGTCAAGAAAATTGAAGATAGACACAAAATGCAGGAGTAACTCAGCGGGCCTGGCAGCATCTCTGGAGAGAAGGAATGGGTGACGTTTCGGGTCAAGACCCTTCTTTCAGACTGAAGAAGGGTCTCGACCCGAAACATCATCCATTCCTTCTCTCCAGAGATGCTGCCGGTCCTGCTGAGTTACTCCTGCATTTTGTGTCTATCTTCAAATGACGTCACGCGCTCCAGATGGCTGTGCGGGCGCATGATGACGCACGCGACTCTCACGGGACCGTCACTACCGGCCTGTCGCGTAAGTGACGACCCAAGTGGGACAGGCCCTTTACTTCTAAAATGTTAACTTGTCATTCACATATATTTTCTCAGTCGAGACCTGTCCCGCCAACCTTGTTTTATTGGCTCTTTGCATTTATCTTAAACTCTCTCATTCTGGTTCCAGAACATAGAACATTAAGAACTACAGCACAGTAACAGGCCCTTCTGCTCACAATATCCACGATGAACATAATGGCAAGATAAATTAATATTCTCTGCCTGCACATGATCCATATCCCTTCACTCCCTGCATATCCATGTGCCTAAAAGTCTAAAAGTCTTGTGAATGGCACTAACATACCTGTCCCCACCACCACCACTGGCAGCATGTACTGGGCACCAACCACTCTGCGTCAAAAACATGTCCTGCAAATCACTGTTAAACTTTGCCCCTCTCATCTCAAAGCAATGCTCTCTAATCTTTGACATTTCCACCCTGCGATAAAGGTTCTGACTGTCTAACCTAGCTTTTCTCAACCTTTTTACCCTTGCGGAACCCTTGAAATAATTTTCATGTCTCAGGGAACCCCTGAGTTGGGGGTAGCCAGGCCCACCGCCATTTTGAGATCGCCATTTTGACTCGCGTCACAACTGTGATCTCTGGCGTCATAACAGGGACCCGTCAGCCGTGCCTGCGCAGTTGGGGGAGGATTGCTGGGCTGGGATCGCCATTTTAACATCCAGCATTGTGTATAGGTGAGGGGGAATATTGCTTTGGGGGAGTGGGATCCAACGGGTCCACGCTTGGTCTAGTTCAGGGGTGTCAAACTCACGGGCCAGATTGGGCAAAATGCGACCATGTGGGCCAGATCAGTTGTGCACACGCGAACGCACGTGCGCATGCTCCCACAGCTTTTGTTGCTTCCGTTTTTTCAACTTGCTCTCATGTGTCTCAATCTCTGCTATCATTACAAAGTGTTTCACTTTACGAATTATGTTTCTTATGAAGAAGATTGCCTAGCAAGCATTACTTTTATTATTAGTAATAACTTACTACAAGACTTAGGCTACAAGAAAGTTGTGATGAGAGTGAGTAAAAACTATGCTATTTTGGCTAAGATTGTATTGGGAGTCACACGCTTTCCATTAATAAACCATTTGAAATCGAACATTAGCAGATACAAATGTAGACCTAACAAAACAAATTGTTGTTTTGTTAGGTCTACTTATTTGCCACCATTTTAGTGCTGGCAATCAAGAGAAACTCCGGGTTGTGGCCTCCCCCGGCCAGTGCGGGTTTCTGGGATAATCGGTAGACTGGGAAAGGCCTAGAACAGAGACGCTTTGCGGTCGGCTGAGCTCTCTCCTCCGCCATGCTGCTCCACACAGTGTAAAGAGAAAAGTATCTACAGCGCAGCCCGCACAGCTACAATGTCGTTGTTTTTTCCTCACAGCATTCGAACCCAGCACCCAGCTGCTCCGCACCGCGCAACCTAACCCGGCTCAGCGCCCGCCCCCTCCCTACTCATTGGCCACAGCTGACTGCCCAGAGGGCGGTCCCTTCTCCTATTGGGCCAGCCTGGTGTCAATAGACAATAGGAGTAGGATTAGGCCATTCGGCCCTTCGAGCCAGCACCGCCATTCAATGTGATCATAGCTGATCATCCTCAATCAGTACCCCGTTCCTGCCTTCTCCCCCTATCCCCTGACTCCACTATCTTTAAGAGCCCTATCTCGCTCTCTCTTGAAAGTATCCAGAGAACCGGCACCCACCGGCAGAGAATTCCACAGACTCACAACTCTCTGTGAGAAAAATTGTTTCCTCATCTCCGTTCTAAATGGCTTACCCCTTATTCTTAAACTGTGGCCCCTGGTTCTGGACTCCCCCAACGTCGGGAACATGTTTCCTGCCTCTAGCGTGTCCAAACCCTTAATAATCTTATATGTTTCAATAAGATCCCCTCTCATCCTTCTAAACTCCAGAGTATACAAGCCCAGCCGCTCCATTCTCTCAGATTATGACAGTCCAGGCATCCCGGGAATTAACCTTGTAAACCTATGCCGCACTCCTTCAATAGCAAGAATGTTCTTCCACAAATTAGGGGACCAAAACTGCGCACAATATTCCAGGTGTGGTCTCACTAGGGCCCTATACAACTGCAGAATGACCTCTTTGCTCCTATACTCAACTCCTTATGTTATAAATGCCAACATGCCATTCGCTTTCTTCACTGCCTGCTGTACCTGCATGTTTACTTTCATTGACTGGTGAACAAGGACCCCCCAGATACCGTTGTACTTCCACTTTTCCCAGCTTGACACCATTTAGATAGTAATCTATCTTCCTATTTTTGCTACCAAAGTGGATAACCTCACATTTATCCACATTAAACTGCATCTGCCATTCATCTGCCCACTCACCCAACCTGTCCAAGTCACCCTGCATTCTCATAGCATCATCCTCACAGTTCACACTGCCACCCAGCTTTGTGTCATCTGCAAATTCACTAATGTTACTTTGAATCCCTTCATCTAAATCATTAATGTATATTGTAAATAGCTGTGGTCCCAGCACCTTGCGGTACCCCACTTGTCACTGCCTTTCATTCTGAAAGGGACTCGTTAATCCGCAGTCTTTGTTTCCTGTCTGCCAACCAATTTTCTATCCATGTCAGCACCCTATCCCCATTACCATGAGCCCTAATTTTGCCCATTAATCTCCTATGTGGGACATTATCAAATGCTTTCTGCAAGTCCAGGTACACTACAGTCACTGTCAGTCATGCAGGGTGACAGCCAGCCTGGTTTGTCTGGCTCCCCCCCCCACCCCCCCCCCACAAGCGGCATCTGCGGTTCGATTGGTCGGGTCGGGTGTCAGTCAAGTAGTCGTCACAATGCTGGCAGCACGCAGCCGCGGCCTCTCACGCCATATAAGGAGCAGCGGCTGACTAGGGAGGCGGGTCATGCGCATGAGCAGCGGCTCAGGGAGAGCCCGGACACACCGGCACCGGGGACATCTGCAGCCCGATCCAGCACCAGGGACAGCTGCAGCCCGCTCTGGCATTGGGGAAATCATCCCGCGGGCCGGTAGTTTGACACCCCTGGTCTAATTTATCACTATTTCTCTCGGAACCCCTAGCGACCTCTCGCGGAACCCTAGCGTTCCGGGAACCCCGGTTGCGAAACACTGGTCAAACCTATCAATGCCTCTCATAATTTTACATACTTCTGTCAGGTCTCCCCTCAACCTATGGTTTTTGAGACAAAACAATCCCAGTTTGTCAACCCGTAGTTGATAGCCCCTCATTCAGGCATCTTTCTGGGAAACCTCTTCTGCACACCACATCCTTCCTGTAATGGGGCTACCAGAACTACACACTAAGTGCAGCTTAACCAAAGTCTTACAGAGCTGCAACAGTACTTTATGACTCTTTTAATCAATTATCCCGAGCAATGAAGGCAAGCATACCCTACACCTCTATACCACTCTATCTACTTCTTGTATCACTTTCATGGACCTATGGACGTAAACCACACGATCCCTCAGGTACATCAATGCTGTTAAGGGTCTTGCCATTAATTATATATCCAAATCGTTGGTATAAACCACAATCAGTAATGGGCCCAGTACTAATCCCCGAGGCACACGACTAGTCACAGGCCTCTGGTCTGATAAACAACCTTTCACCACCACGTTGAACAATCCCTGTTCCAGGCGTACACTGGCCCTATCCCTATCTCTGTTACATTGGCGACTACATTGGTGCTGCCTCCTGCACCCAAGCAGAACTCATGGACTTCATCAACTTCACCACCAATTTTCATCCTGCACTCAAATTTACTTGGACCATCTCTGACACCTCCCTCCCCTTTCTTGATCTCACAGTCTCCATCGCAAAAAATAGACTATTGACTGACGTCTATTACAAACCACTGACTCCCACAACTATCTCGAGTACACTTCTTCCCACTCTGCTCCCTGCAAAGACTCTATCCTCTACTCCCAATTCCTCAGTGTTCTCCGCATCTGAGACCAAGATGAGGTGTTCCATACCAGGACAACCAAGATGTCCTCATTCTTTATGGAATGGGGGTTCCCCTCTCCCATCATAGATGAGGCCCTCACTCGTATCTCCTCAGTACCCCGCAGCTCCGCCCCTGCTCCCCCTCCCCCCAGTCACAACAGAGATGGAGTCCCCTAGTCCTTACCTTTCACACCATCAGCCGTCACACACAACACATAATCCTCTGAAATTTTCGCCAGCTCCAATTGGATCCCAACACTAGTCACATCTTCTCATCTCCACCCCTTTCCGCCTTCCGCAAAGACCGTACCCTCCACAACTCCCTGGCTAACTCATCCCTTCCCACCCAAACCATCCCCATGCCAGGTACCTTCCCCTGCATCTGCGGAAGAGGCAACACCTGTCCCTATACCTCCTCACTCGACTCTGTCCAGGGACCCCAACAGTCTTTTCAGGTTAGGCAGAGGTTCACTTGCACCTTCTCCAACCTCATCTACTGTATCCGTTGTTCAAGATGTGGACGCTTAAACATTGGCGAGACCAAATGTAGACTGGACGATCGTTTCGCTGAACACCTTCACTCAGTCTGCCTGAACCTACCTGATCTCCCAGTTGCTAATCACTTTAATTTTCCTTCCAATTCCCACACTGACCTTTCTGTCCTTGGCCTCCTCCATTGTCAGAGTGAGGCTAAACACAAATATGAGGAACAGCACCTCATATTGCACTTGGGCAGGTTACATACAGCCCAGTGGTATGAATACTAATGTGTCTAATGTCAAGTAACCCGGCATTCTCTCTCGCTATATCCCACCCCACCCAAGTCGCACTAGCTTCACGTTTTCACCCAACAAACAGCTAACAATGGCCTGTTTCCGTTATCATCGTTGGTTTTTTGCATATCTTTCATTCATTGTTCTTTATCTCTCTACATCATCGTCTATATCTCTCGTTTCCCTTATCCCTAACCAATCTGCAGAAGGGTCTCGACCTGAAATGTCCCATTCCTTTTCTCCAGAGATGCTGCCTGTCCCGCTGAGTTACTCCAGTTTTTTGCGTCTATCTTCGGTTTAAACCAGCATCTGCAGTTCCTTCCTACACCTTTCACCACCAAATCTGTATCCATTTAGCTAGCTCTCCCTGAATCCCATGCGATCTAATCTTCCAGAGTAGCATACCATGCAGAACCTCATCAAATGCCTTGCTGACGTCAATGTGGACAACATCTATTGCTTTGCCCTCATTAATCTTTTTGGTTACTTCTTCAAAAAAACTCAGATTCGTAAGATGTAATCTCCACTGTGCAAAACCATGTTGACAATCCCCAATCATTCTCTGTCTATCCAAATACATATGCATCTTATCCCTCATAATCCTCTCCTGTAACTTACCTACCGCAGACATTAGGCTCACTGGTCTATATTCCCCATTTTATTCCTTGCAGCCTTTCTTAGGTAGAGGCACAACATTAACCCTGCAGTCATCTGTCAGTTCATTTGTGTTAGGGTTACTGGTCAAAAATTCCCAGACTTTTCCTTGCAACCCTTCTTAAATAGAGGCACAATATTAGCACCCTACCATCACATGGCATAACGCAATTGGTGACTTTTTAAAAAACTTCATATTTTTTCTATCCACCGTTATATCTTTTAGCATCTCATTGTTTTGTTTTTAAATAGACATATATTGTTTGTATCTCCTCATTGTACTGTTTTAGATTCTGAATGTTTCTGACTTTGATTCAAGTTGACTGTTTAAAAATAACCTCATCTTTCATTGGCAGCTCACATGCCATGTTAGTGCTTTCTAACCCGGGGTGCACATCAACTGTAACAGGATTATAGTGGGTTCACGAGGTTCAAATATCATTGGGTAATTAAAAGAAGAAGAAGACACAGAGTGCTGGAGTAATTCAGCGGGTCAGGCAGCATCTCTGGAGGACATGGATAAGTGTCGTTTCGGGTAGGGACCCTTCTTCAGACCGAGTGTTGAAATGAGTCTGAACGAGGGTCCCGACCTGTAACGTTGCCTTTCTATGTTGTCCAGAGATGATGCCTGACCCGTTGTATTACTCCAGCACTTTTTTTTGTAAACCAGCATCTGCATTTCCTTGTTTGCACATTGTAGTAACTAAGTTAACAAAATAGGAAAATAAAATAATTATGCTACATGCTTGCTCCACTGGAATGAACAAATGGGGCTATCGGTATTTCACAACTCACCCAGAGAAATACAACTGGCAGTCATTAGCTAGTCAATGCTACAGGTTGAATCCAAAGTACTATTATTTAAATAGCAGAAGGAGCCATGGTGACAAAATATTCTGAGACAATTATTTGGATGATAAACTGTGCATGATAAACTATAGACCAGGACAAGAACTTACACTAGACTTGGTCGCTGCCACTGTGTTGTCCTATTGTTATGATTCACATAGTAAGTCCGACCGAGGTTATCCGTTTTCTCTTCCCAGCCAGGCGGCAGTGGAGGCAACTGTTGCTCGCGTTGGGCTCCTGAATCAGTGGGATCAGCCATGTTCCAGACACGCTGAAAGTAAGAAGGAAAAAGACAAGAAGGAAAAAGTTGGCACAGTTAGGCGCAGTAGGACATATATCTTACCAGTACCAAATACTGGTAAGATATTTAAAATAAAGCTAGGTGACTACCTACGTGAGGGAAAAAGGAATGGAAAGAAGTGCTTTGTGGGTGATATGATGTGAGGTGGAAGGTGGAAGGGAACTCCTGGGACACGGCTCGGAGTTGCTAGCTCAAAGGCCTATTGCTGTGCTGCAAAATTAATTGTTCTTAATTCCCTTTTAAATCGTGTACAACATATTGGATATGGCACACTGCATCCTTACTCCTGAAGTCATCACCTGCTTTGCCCACACCCCTACTTCTTCATGAACAAAGGCAACAGGATTAATTCCAAAACTCCATAAGGCAGATGTGTAACTCAATTCCATGATACTCTTACACAACAATCCATCAGACAGAATTTTTAATTAGCCAAACATTCTGGAGTTAAAAACACTGGTCTGGATTTTGTAGGTTTGAGAGCAACTTCAGCATTCCTCTGCATCAAATTGTGAACGTGGAAAGCAGGAATTTGCAGCCAGCAATGCTGTACACTGACTCAGAATGCATTCAGCGAGAAATTAACAACTTAAGCCCCAGGTTACCCGTTGCAATATAAACTTGAAGAAAACTTTGCTTCAGATCAGAAATGGTGCCTGACGGCAAAAGGTCTTATCCAAATATACAAAGCCTGCATATTTTGGGCCGGCACAGAACTGGAGCAGGCACCAGAACTGTCCAGCAAGTAGCACACAATCTGACTCTAATCTTGAAGGTGTGTGGCAGACAATTGGGAAAAAAAAACAAATCAGGCTGATTACTGCCAATAGAATTTTATTTAAACGAAATCTCTGGAATGACAGTTAACCACCAGCTCTGCAGTTCTATGGTCAAAGAGGGACAAATGGGGGGCAGAGTGCATGGAACAGGAGAGAGAGAGAGAGAGAGAGAGCAATGAGATAAGCTAGGCTACTGCAGTGAAGTGATCACTAGCTTGCATGTTTTGTTCCTAAATGCACAGCATTGTATTCGCTGAAAGTAAATAAAAGGGTTATCCTGCATCATTGTTTTTATTGTGTAGGAAAGAACTGCAGATGCTGGTTTAAATCGAATGTAGACACTAAATGCTGGAGTAACACAGCGGGACAGGCAGCATCTCTGGGGAGAAGGAATGGGCGACGTTTCGGGTCGGGTCTGAAGAAGGGTCTTGACCCGAAATGTCGCCCATTCCTTCTCTCCAGAGCTGCTGCCTGTCCCACTGAGTTACTCCAGCATTTTGTGTCTACCTTCATTGTTTTTATTGTTATTCCACAAAGGAAATATAAATATTGTTCTGCAAAAGCTACTTAATTAGTCATAAAAAGCTGGAGTAACTCAGCGGGCATGACAGCAATTCTGGAGAAAAGGAATAGGCAACATCTGAAGAAGGGTCTTGACTTGAAACGTCACCTATTCCTCTTCTCCAGGGATGCTGTTTGACCCGCTGAGTTACTCCAGCTGTTTGTGTCTATCTTCGTTTTAACTAGAATCTGCATGTTCCCTCCTACAGGTTTGTAGGTTAATTGGCTTGGTATTATTGTATACTTTAATTAGTGTTGCTTACAAGTAAAGTTCTCTACTTGATTTTAATGGAAGAGAAGGCATGCGCTGTAGAGAACCAGGGATGAGTTATCAATTTGAAACGTTTTCTGATAAAGTAATTCCTCATTTCTTACAGCTTGCGAATTTAGATTTTTTAATATTGTATTAATATTGTTTTACAATACTTACAGTTTATAAAGTTGCAGAGTTTCTCAAAAGCGTTTCATAGTCATCTAATTGAACAGCACAGAAACAGGTCCTTTGGTGCAACAGGTCTCCAACAAACATCAAGCATTAATTTACACTCATCCCATTTCATTCTCCCCACATTGCTATCAACCTAATTTCACAATTCCAGCTGAGTCTCCGGGTGTGATTAAACTGACCATAAATGTCCTTCTCATTTTATGGACCCACGTAATGCCCCTGTATGTCTTGAGGATGCACAGTGGTGCTGAGCAGAAAATCCATGCCACCTTTCTAAGCGTTCCCGGTGGAATGACTGCAAGATATATTTTTGCCCAGAGTCAATGAAAAGCAGTCAGCTCACCGGCAAACTCTGGCTCATTGTCTTTTTCAGTTGTAGTGGAAATTGTTTCAACATTTCTACTCACATGAATGTAAAAGTGCTCCTAATATCACTTGAAAACGGCCAAGCATAAATTTTACACAATTTTTTCCTTTTTCTGGAGCGAATATTTTCTCCCTTTCTTTTTGCAGGTAGTCGAGATTCCCTGGGGCTTACCTGGCTTAGTCCATCCACAACAAATACCTCGGGCTACAGAAATATTAGCACAGTTAAATCATGACCTGGCAATTGCCTTTGGCGTTTGCCAATCTGCTCATCTTAAGTGGACATAAGACTCTGTTCAACCCTCAATCTTGTTTGGACACAGCAAATGTTAACCAGCCATATTGAAATATGATATCCACACCCTGGGAATTCAAACAGTCAGATAATGTTGTTGTATCTGGAGAAAAGGAAGGCGACCCTAGTTCTATGGGAATAGCAAACCATTTTTGATAACGAATGTTGCACAGCTTTGATTAAGAACATACACTGAAGATTAAAAATGAATCAGAGCTTGAATGGTTTCGAAGGAAGTTTGAGTCAGCTCATGCAACGTCTGATTCACTTGTAATCACTATTTATCCATCTGAAATATTATTAAGAGCACATGAACTCTGCTCTTTCTGCAGTTGCTGCCTGACCTAGTGAGTACTTCACACATTCTTGTTTTATTCTCGAATTCTAGCTAACTTAACAGGATTACAAGCAGGAACACAAAGATTACGAGAGCTGGACCTGGTAAGTAGGGAAGATGATAATTGGAGCTGTTTGGAGAAAAGTAAAAGAAACATGCTTGTGTAGGTGGATGGAAGCAGAAGGAAGGAGGGAATAATAATGAGTGATAGAAGTCAAGAGGGAGATATGAGAAAGGAGACAACAAAATGGGAGGACCAGAGGTAGGATCTGAAGAGGAGTGAGAGGGGAGGGGGAAACACATCAGAGGGGAGGGATATCTAAAATGGAAAATTCAGTGTTCATACCATTGGAGTGTAGATTGCGAAGAAGGAATGTTGTTCCTCTAGTTTGCATTGAGCCTCACACCGGCAGTGGAGGCCAAGAGTGGTGAGGTCAGTGTGGAAATGGGAAGGGGGTTTGAAATGGTATGCAACTGGGAACTCGGTATGGCCATTGTGGACAGAACACAGTCAGCAAACCACTTGCCAAGTCTGCGCTTAGACAAATGTTGAGGTGGATGAGGTTGGAGATGCACATGAATCTTTGCCTCACCTGAAAGGGTCCTTGAATGATGGTGAAGGATGAGCAGACCCGAGAGTCAGCGAGCCACAGAGGTCCCTGCGGAAAGCAGAAACTCCATCCCTACTCATCCTCTACCTGGATTCATATGCCACCATCTTCACTTCTCTCTGGGCTAACAATCACCTCTTGCTTCTGTCTCAGCTCTCCCCCTCTTCTCTTTACACTAGCTATCTCCACTCTCTCAATGTTGATGCAGGGATTCGAACAGAAACATTGACTATTCCTTGCCACTCACAGATGCTGCAGGGCACAGGCTCTGCAGGCTCTTGTGTCTCCTTGTTTCTCTTTTAATTTTCCTAACCACCACCAATATTTATAACCATTTGTTATAATTCAGACATCAACAGTTGTCAGTGGGAAGGTAAAATAACATCAGCCAAAACTGTTCTGTCGTGCCTGCTGAGCGCTGTGGATCAGATCATCATCAAGCAAAGGTGCAGCAATCTAATTCCAATTCAAAGGGTTGGGGAAGACGCATAATTCTCAGATTTATACCTCGGATTCTTCCCTTTGTTCAGGAGTTTCTTCTTCTTGCCCACCATTCCTTGGAAGGTAGGCCATCTTCAAACGCAGAAATCCTTTCACCCGGGATTTATGACTGCAATAGACAGTAATAATATTACCATTATAAAATAAAAATGTGTTTTTGTTCCACCGATTGAAACAATTTTGAAACCGCCTATAGAGACATAGGACTGGGTTTTGTCAAGTGAGGCTTGCTACCCACACCAGCCACTTACCGCCACAAATGTTTGGTTAGACCTGCAGGTGATATGGGTTTTGCATTGGGTTATGTGAGTAGGCCAGAAAATACCCTATCTACAAAAATGCTGAGAAACCAGCAGATCTAAAACCCTTGCTTTGCCTTAATATCAAAGCATTCAAAATGTAAGAATAAATAAATAATTAAAATGTTAATTATGTCAAATGCCTCAGAAATATAGAAAAATCCCCTGCAAACATTTTCAGTAATTAAAAATACTATGGTGAGCAGAAATAATTAAATAAAATTGCAAAGTACTTTATTCTGACCTTTCTTTTTCAAGCTATTCTACCTACATTGAAGATAATGGGCTTGTGGATTCTATGCCAGATCTCAACTGATGTAAGGTCCAGGGACAAGTTCTCTGATATAAATGCTTAAGAAAGTCAGCAGGTTTGAGTAATTGCTGCCTGGCTACTCAGAGAATTCAATGATGAAGTTTATCAACTAACAAAATGTTATCTGTTAGCAAGATGTATGCGTGTGTGAACTATCTGGCACCAATGGGGAAACAATCTATATCATGTTTCTTTTATTTTAAAATTACCATTAATTTGAATATAGCTTGAATGATTCTTTCATCTTAGATTGAAAAAATTCAAATGTTATTCTGCTGAGCATTTACGCTAAATTTCAGCTTTTGCATTGTTATTGTGGGACAATATAATAATGTCCAAAGTGTGAGTGAGAATAAGTTATAAACTGTTGCTTTACATGATGAAATAGTTCACATAACACACACCTGCTGAAATACTTCACATGAGGATTTTTCAGTAAATCCAAATGAAAAATACTTTCCGATTTCTTTGGTCACTCCAGTCTTACTTTAGGAGAGCTCCCCCTTTGAATCACTTCCATCTGGAAGGCGACTCCAGACTGTCAAAGCTGCCACAACCAGACATAAAAACAGTTTTTTATCCACGAGTAGTTGCTCTACTCAACAGCCAAAAATCTGTAGCCTCCCTTTGATCTGGTATTTTGTTGGTTCACATGCTTGATCAATGGTGTTTTATCATTAATGTTTTATTATTATTAATGTTTAGTGTTTTCTGAGTCATTCGTAAATGTCACTGTATGTCATGTTGTTACTTGTGGGCGGAGCACCAAGGCAAATACCTTGTATGTGAATACTTGGCCAATAAACTTACTTACTTACCTTCCTGTCCCCTGGAGAGACGGAGAGTGAATTGCATTCATTCATCCAGGTAATGTTGCATGGTCATGGTTACTATCCCTGCTTAATTGAATTTATCTAATCTATAAACAAGCTCAGAAGTTTAAATCTTGCTTTGTACTGAGTTATCTATTCCCAGTCATTGTTTGAAGAACAACACTGGCACACAAAATACCAAAAACTTATTTGCGTCAAGATGCTACTATTCAATCAAGTTTATCACCTGGCTCAAAGTTGGAACAATTCAAAACACACACCATCCTCATCTCGTCTCTCAGATAGATGCATTTTCAAGCATTTTTCTTTTTTTTTTAAGTCAATGATTGCAGCCTGTTCAGAGAATTTAAAACTGGTGTACTGCCACTGTACTGCTACCCTCCTTTTCCAATACCCCAAGAATCTCCATGGTATATATGCTGCTCCCTAATACATCTACGCTTCATGGCATGATGCTTCAGTATCTTCTATGATCAGCCACTATGTGACTTCTATGTACTGCGAGGTTCTGTCACTTTACGAAAACAATTGGCATAATAACTGTTGGGTATTACCAGTAACAGCCACAAGCAAAAAATTCAGAACGGCATGGTGGTGCAGCGGTAGAGTTGCTGCCTTACAGCGCTTGCAGCGCCAGCAACCCGAGTTTGATCCTGACTACGGATGCTGTCTGTACGCCGTTTGTTCATTCTCCACGTGAACGCATGGGTTTCCCCCCGAGATCTTCGTTTTCCTACCACAATCCAAAGACGTACAGGTGTGTAGGATTGTGTTAATATGCGGGGATCGTTGGTCGGTGCGGACTCTATGTGCCGAAGGGCCTGTTTCCACGCTGTATTTCTAAACTAAGTTTAACTAAACATGAGAAAATAGATGACAAAATAAAATGTGTTGTGACAAAAAGATTACTCAATGTCACGAGCTTTATTCCAATTCTCAGGCATGGTGATTGGCATTAAATTATAAATGTATAACACAAATGGCTCAAATACCAGCATTGAAAACATAGCTCTGGGCATATGTGTTGAAGTGTTCAAAACATCTGCTTGCAAACTATATTGAAAGATGCAGGATATTAAAAACATTAAATAGCACAAAGAAAGCGGTAGGAATCCCAAGTTTAAAATTGGTAATGTAATAGAAATACTGGAATTTGGAAACTCAGCTTGCCAGCTATAGTTTACAAAGCAGACGAACCAATAGCTTCACACTCACTGCAAAAATGAAGACATATTTTGAGAGAACTATTCACTCTATTGACGGTGCACTAATTAAAAATATATGAAGACCAAGGATCAGCATCTCTGCACTACATGACACACAAGCTGAAAACAATGTGAAAATATCATTGTACACGTACTCCCTCCCGCCATGGTGTTGCTAGTAACCTTTCTCCAAGTAAACAATCTGTAATGTATCAATATCTTGAAATTAAAACAACTACAACATAGGAGCTTGAAAAGCAGCAAATCAATATGCAGCGTCATCTGCTAGCTATGGGAATGCAGATAAAATTAAAGCCAAACTTCAAAACAAACTCCTGAGCTGCACTTCCTCGCTCTCGAACAATAACTATTTCATGAGCTGGCATGTTTATATATTCCCCACCTTTAATACAGAGATTGTCCTGTGTAATGGGTTCCTGTTGATTAGCCTTCTCTTCAAATAATCAGCTATTTCCATTTATTTGTTTTGTACGAATTTTGTCCATTAAGAAGGGAAGGAAAAACTCGCATGATTGCCGATTGTTAGGTATTCGCTTCACACAACGCAGAAAAATAATGACGCTGGAGGAAACTCCTACGTGGTTGAATAAAATGATACTGGAAACAATCAGCAGATCCAAGAGCAGGCGAGAACTGGTCGAGGATCTGGCATGAGCAGGTAAGCGATGCCACAAAATGACTTTTATGCAATTATCATTTTGCTCAGACTGATCAAACTGTATTTCAATACAACCTCAGGTAAATAATCAGGAGCAGACAGAGCCATGATTTACCAAGGTATTCAACATCATGCAACCAAAGCAGATGAAGCTGGGGCAGCATTTTTAATACAAGATGTTCAACATAGATCAGGGCCGGATTTAGATGAAGAGAGGCCATAAGCTGTTCCACTTGTGAGGCCCCTCCCAATCCCCCACCCCCACGACTAGAGGAAGATGGTCCACCAGATTGACACCGCTTTGCAGCCGAGCGTGGCCAATGAGATAAGGGGCTGGAAAGCTGCGCTTATTTATTTATTTATTGCCAGTGCTAGTGTCGAGTTATTGGCTTAAAACACTATTATTCTGAAATGGAGGGCAAGGAAAATGACTGAAGGGTTGTTTAGAGACTACAGTGCGTTGTGACAGCATATGAAAGAAAGGCCTATGACAGTGTCAAAAATATTATACACCCTGCAGGGCTCTCACTTAATTTGTTTTCTCTGTGTCAGCCGGGCAACCTTGGCAGCTTTTAAAGTTGCCAAATGACAGTTTAGGTGGTCATTTAAGATGACTTGCATGCCATTTGCGATAATGTGCTCGGACGAAGTGCGTAGTCGGATTTATGCTCAATGAAGCATTCACATATTATTTCTGCTTCAAATAAAGTCATAAACTAAACATATTCACCAATCAAGACATGATATATACCACAATGACATGCAGTAAAATTATAATACAGTATCTCATCTCCTTTTACACGTTGCAATTAATGCAATTTCTATTATTTCTTTCCACTTCCAAACAAAAATGTGATTGGATTATTCAGCGTATGATCAACCTCGGTGAGACCAAGCGCAGGCTTGGTGATCGCTTCGCACAACACCTCCACTCAGTTCGCAATAACCAACCTGATCTCCCGGTGGCTCAACACTTCAACTCCCCTTCCCATTCCGAATCCGACCTTTCTGTCCTGGGCCTCCTCCATGGCTAGAGTGAGGCCCACCGCATATTGGAGGAGTAGCACCTCATATTTGCTTGGGTAGTTTACACCCCAGCGGTATGAACATTGGCTTATTTAATTTCAGGTAGTCCTTGCTTTCTCCCTCCTTCCCCTCCCATTCCCAGCTCTCCCACAGCCCACTGTCCCCGCCTCTTTCTTTCTTTTTCGTGCCCCCCTCCAGACATTAATCTGAAGAAGGGTCTCGACCCGAAACATCGTCTATTCCTTCGCTCCATAGATGTTGCCTTACCCGCTGATTTTCTCCAGCTTTTTTGTCTACCAATGGGGACCCACTACTGGCCACATCTTCCCATCTCCTCCCCTGTTGGCTTTCCGCAGAGACCGCTCCCTCCGTAACTCCCTGGTCTATTCGTCCTTTCCCACCCAAACCACCCTCTCTCATGGCACTTTCCCTTGCAACCGCAGGAAATTCTACACTTGTCGCTTTACCTCCCCCCTTGACTCCATTCAAGGACCCAATCAGTCTTTCCAGGGGCGGCAGAGGTTCACCTGCACCTCCTCCAACCTCATCTATTGCATCCGCTGCTCTAGGTGTCAGCTGCTCTACATCGGTGAGACCAAGCGTAGGCTTGGCGATCGCTTCGCCCAACACCTCCGCTTGGTCCACAATAACCAACCTGATCTCCCGGTGGCTCAGCACTTCAACTGCCCCCCCCATTCCGAATCCGACCTTTCTGTCCTGGGCCTCTTCCATGGCCAGAGTGAGGCCCACCATAAATTGGAGGAGCAGCACCTCATATTTCGCTTGGGCAGTTTACACCCCAGCGGTGTGAACATTGACTTCTTCAATTTCAGGTAATCCCTGCTTTGTCCTCCCCTTCCCAGCTCTCCCTCAGCCCACTGTCTCCGCCTCTTCCTTTCTTCTTCCCGTCCGCCCCCCCCACCCTCACATCAGTCTGAAGAAGGGTCTTGACCCAAAACATCGCCTATTTCCTTCGCTCCATAGATGCTGCCTCACCCGCTGAGTTTCTCCAGCATTTTTGTTTACCCATTCACACAAGTTCTGTTATCCCACTTTCCTCACCCACTCCCTTCACATTAGGGGCAATTTTACAGAGACAAGTTAACCTCCAAAGCCAATGTGTCTTTGGGATGTGGGAGGAAACCCACACGCTTGCAGGTAGAATGTGCAAATTCAACACAGACAGTGCCCGAGGACAGGATCGAACACAGATCTCTGGCATATGAGACAGCAAGTCTACCAGCTGTGCCACAATATTTTGTTTTCCAACACATACAAAATTATATGTTGATAACTTTGGTTACTAAAAAAAAAGAAACTATCCATTTTCAGTCTTAAATCTCTAAATGTCCCCCTTTACAGCTACTGTATGTTTTAATTCAGTTCAAGACTATGGGGCAGTACATTGAGCATAAGGTTGCTGCCTAAAAGTGCCAGAGACCTGCAATTGATCCTGAATATGGGTGCTGTCTGTATGGAGTTTGCTCCTTTTCCCTTTGATCACATGGGTTTTCTCCGGGTGCTCTTGTTTCCTTCCACATTCCAAAGGTGTGCAGGAACCTATTTCAGACCCAACCCAAAACGTAATATTTTCCTTTTGTCCAGAGATTCTGTCTGACCTGTTGAGTTACTCCAGCTTTTTGTGTCTATCTTCAGTTTAAACCAGCATCTGCAGTTCCTTCCTATACACACAATACTATACGATAGAACTTTATTAATCCCAGGAGGGAAATTGTGTGTGTGTGTATATAGATTATACACACACACATATTTTTATATAGTTATACTAGACTAATTTGGACCCGTTGGGTCCCATGTTCACACGGGAGGGCTGGTCCCCCGACGCAATATTCCACCTCTCCACCAATTCCAATATTGGTGGCCAGTGGGGAGGGGGGGGGGGGCTTTCTGGAGCGCTGGTATGGGTGTTGTTGGCTGCAGGGACTACTGGTCTCCAGAGGGCTAGTATGGACATTGTGGGCCAAATGGATTCTTGGGGTTGCAGCTCAGTCCCTCAAGCCTGATGTGCTGGCAGCTCACTCACGGCTGGTGGGCTGGCAGTTGACTCACGGCTATTCCTTGAAATTCCATTTCAAGCAGAGTGCAAGGCCACCAAATTCAAATCCATTTTCCTACCAATTCAAGCAGGGTGCAAGGCCACCAAATTCAAGTGCAGTTTCTTACCTCTTCGAGCAGGGTGCAAGGCCACAAAATCCAAGTGCAGATTCATACCACTTCAAGCAGGGTGCAAGGCCACCAAATTCAGGTTCAGTTTCCTACCACTTCAAGCAGGGTGCAAGACCACCGAATTCAAGTGCAGTTTCCAACCACTTCAAGCAGGGTGCAAGGCCACCAAATTCAAATGCAGTTTCATACCATTTCATGCAGGGTGCAAGGCCACCACATTCAAATGCAGTTTCAGACTATTTCAAGCAGGGTGAAACCACCATAAAAACCACCATAAAACCACACAAAACACCACACACAGTTCAGTAGACATTCAGTGTGTTCAGTTGATTCACAGCTCAGACAGTCGTGACCTCTCCCTCCCCATCATGCAGAGAATGAGCCACACCCACATTTCCGGGTTTTATAATCCCTCCCCCTCCCACCGGAAAATGTGTGTCCTTCATGGCGTGATTGACAGGAGAGAGATTCTCAACATTTTTTAAACACTAATAACACTTTTGTTTTTCATTGATGGGAAGAATCTTCTGCACCTGATGAGCGGAGGGGAACTGAGTAAGATGGCCAAAAATCACAGCCGTAAGTGGCAGCATTTTATCTAAAATCAATATAGTGCAAACAGGAAGTTGTCAAGTTTAGACAAACAACCATTTGCAGGCAGTGCCTTTTCACTTCAACCCAACCCCCCCAAACAACCATTTGCAGGCAGTGCCTTTTCACTTCAACCCAACCCCCCCCCCCCAAACAACCATTTGCAGGCAGTGCCTTTTCACTTCAACCCAACCCCCCCAAACAACCATTTGCAGGCAGTGCCTTTTTAATTCAAACCAACCATATTTTCATTTTCAAACCACATTAAGGGCACTCACAGTTGAGCAGACATGTGTTCAGTGTTATTCAGAGCTCAGAGAGACGTGACCCTCTGGCTTCCTCCATCTTGCAGAGACTGAGTGAGGCACACCACTTCCTGGTTTTATAGTCCCTCCGCCTCCCTCCAGCAGGGGCAGCAGAGAGAATGGCAATTTTTTGAAAAACATTAATATCTCTCTGATTTTCCATCGATGGGGAAATTCCTCTGGTCCTGGAAGGCGGAGGGGGGCTCTGAGCGAGGTGGCCAAAAATGACGGCCGTAGGTGGCGGCGTTCTCTCGGAAATCACAGCAGAGTGAGCCAAAGGCGGTCAAGGTCAGACTTTTAGTAATATAAGATATACATATATAAATATACACCGTTTTGTTTTCTCGTTTGTAACATTGTTTACAGAGTACTATGTTTACATATTCTGTTGTGCTGCTGCAAGTAAGGATTTCATTGTTCTAACTGGGACGTGAGAGAATAAAACACTCTTGACTCTTGACTTACTGCGCTAAAGTGTGGGATAGAACTAGTGTACGGCTGATCGGTGGTCGGCGTGGACTCGGTGGGCCAAAGGGCCTGTTTCCACGCTGTATCTTTAACTTTAACTAAAAACACAAAAACCAGAGGGAGTCTAAAGAAGGGTCTCTACCTGAAACGTCACCCAATTTCTTCTATCCAGAGTTGCTAGATGCTCCATGGAGTTCCCCCACACAATTAAAGCATGGAATAGTCTTCACCCTACCATAGTTACCCAACCTGGCACAACTAAATTTAAGGTAGCTCTTATTTCCCAAGAACCCTTTTTTGCTGAAGTCCAAGTCAAGAGTCAAGAGAGTTTTATTGTCATGTGTCCCAGATAGGGCAATGAAATTCTTGCTTGCTGCAGCACAACAGAATATGTAAACATAATACAGAACAGGAGATAAAAGTTCAGTGTGATTATATACCATAGACCATATATATATATACACAATAAATAGATAAAATGCAATAGGCTGTTATTGTTCATCCCTCCACCACCTCCAGTTTAAATTCCATTTAGAATATTTATGGAGGACCAGGAAACCAAGAGCAAGAGTTGCTCCAGCGAGTTACTCCAGATCCAGGGTCAGGGAGTGATTCTGCGTTGGTTTTCAGCGGTTGCGGCGAGGTGGCGACCGGAGAGCAATGACGGCCAGATCTCCCACAATTCAAAGCGAGGGAGAAAGTGCCCAGCGCCGACCAGTTGCCGTGGCAGTGCGCATCCGCAGGGCGGCTGATGATGTGCTGGCCGTGGTTGTGCGCATGTGCAGGGGGGAGGATGTGCTGGCCGTAGCAGTGCACATGTGCAAGGCGGCCAGCCGTGCCGGCGGATGAGGAGCGAGCAGAGAGCGGAGACCCGGCGGAGACGGAGAGAGAGAGAGAGATAGGGAAGGGAGCCCGCCCAGAGTTGAATGGCAGGTGTCCTCCCTTGGCCGGAGGCCGCCTAGATTTCGAGACCCTAGGCTTCAGCCTAGTGGTAAATCTGGCTCTGCGAGGCCCCCCTAGATCTCGAGGCCCTAAGCTTAAGCTTGTGAAGCATATACGTAAATCCGGCCCTGACATAGATGTTAAAAAAAAGGAAGGCGAGCAGAAAGACTTTGAATTGTACTACAACACTCATTAAGCAAGGCGCCAGGAAAACATTAGATGTAAAGACAAGAAGAGAGCTCTTGTTACACTTTATATTCAAACATGTACATCACTCATGAATACACACAAATACACACTACGCACTCAGAATTACAACTAATCAATGGAACTTACCTCCTTGGCCTGAGCAGGAAATCTTTAAAAGTATATGGCCTTTCCAAGGCTGGATCTTCTGCCTGTTTGAAAAATGAATTATATTAAGAGATTAATTGCTTAATTGAAACAATAACTTCACATTAAACCGAATATCAATGGACATCATGCTACATTTATATATGACATTGGTGAGGCAGCACCTTGAGTGTTTTATTCAGTTTTGGTTAATCTGCTATTGGAAAGATGACATTAAGCTGGAAAGATTGCAGAGAATGTATACGAGGATATTGCCAGGACTCGAAGACCTGAACTATAGGCAGAGGTTGGCAGGTTAGAACTTTATTCCTTAAAATGCAGGAGACTGATGGGTGATCTTGTGGAGATGTATACGATCATGAGGGGAATCGATATTGTGAATGCAGTCCTTTCCGCAGGTTCAAGAAATCAAGAACGAGATGACTTAGGTTTAAGGTGTTGTTGGTTGATTGTTTTTTATTGTTTGTTTGTTTTTTATGTGTACATATGGGTGCGCGTATGTGTATATATACACACATATGTATATGTATATATATATATTTGTGTGTGTGTGTGTGTGTGTATAGAGTATGTGTATATATACACACACTGAACTTTTTTTCCCGTTTATTTTATTGTTTACAGTGTACTATGTTTACATATTCTGTGGTACTGCTGCAAGTAAGAATTTAATTGTTAATCTGGGACATATGACAATAAAACACTTTTTGACTTGAGAAGGGAAAGATATAATAGGAACCGGAGGGACAACATTTTCAGAGGGTGGTGAGCATATGGAACAAACTGTCAGGGGAAGTTGTTGAGGCTTTAAATACAATTAGTCCTTATTCTGTTCTAAGGCGTTAAAATCTGAATATTGACTGCAAATGAGAAAGGGAATAAGATGAGAGAATTTACCCATTTCAGAATCAACAGGTCTCAGCAATTTCAAATTATAATTATCTCTCCCATTTTTGGACAGCAGATACTGATAATGTTTCTGCTAGTGACAAGTACATATCCTCAAGTCTTATCTTGTATTTCTGTACTAGTTCAACTAGCTTCCCTTCGGACGAATGGTCTTGACCTGAAACGTTGCCTATCCATTCCTTCCACACATGCTGCCTGACCCGTTGAGTTCCACCAGTACTTTTGTCTTTCACCTAAGTATGCAGCATCTGCAGATTCTTGCATCTCCTCTCTACCTTCCCTTCTTGCTTTTCCTCATTACCTTGTAGCATTTCCCAAGGATTGGTATTAGGGCCATTGATTTTTTTAATTTCAATTAGTGATGTAGGCTTGTTGATACAAACCACAATTTTCAAATTCACAGGAAATCAAACAACTATAATTCTGTGGGTATAAAATAAAGAACAAAAAAATTAAGAGCATACAAAAAAAATATTTCTCCACTGCTTATGGTTGGAATCGGAAATGCACTGCCTGCAGGTGTGGCAGATACAGGTTCCCTTGTGGCCTTCAAGATGGAATTGGATAGCTTGAAAGGTTCAAAGGTCAGTTTATTGTCACGTGTACCAATTAAGGTACAGTGAAACTCTAATTACCATACAGCCATACTAAAAAAAGCAAAACACACAACCACATAAAAGTTAATGGCTAAAATAAAATCTACAAGGATACAGAGAAAGGTCCAAGGGGTGGAAATTGGAAATTGCTATAGTTGAGAGCCAGCAAAAATAATAGTTGCACTGCAACAATCTATTATTCGTCAAACTTACCCTTTATTGTTTACTTTGTGCCATCCTCCATTTTATCAGCAGCCTGGTATTTATAGCACATGTTGTCTTATTTCTGATTTCCAACATTTCCAGCATTCATGAGAGAATAATAGTTTTAAAGGTAAGTTCCTGGTCTGTAGCCAACCCATGATCCAATAAATTGACTCAAGACAGCAGGGGAATTTAAATAAAAGTAATTAAATAAATCTGGAATTAGGAAATGCTAACCTAAGCAATGATAAAAACCTAAATGGTTCATTAATGCTCTCTGGGAAAAGGAGATTTGCCACTTGTACACAATGTGTTCTGCATAAGATTCTAGACCCACCACCATGGTTACATTTTCATTGCCTCCTCAGTTCAATTTAGGTTAGACAACAAATGGCAGCGATGCTCAAATCCCAAAGAATCAAACGTTTATCATTTCATTTATGGGGAATATAAGATGCAGACTTTTAGGCTCCAACAAGCACAGTTAGAAATTTGTATTTGTATTTTTTGTGTGTACTTAAAATCTTGTCAGAGAAACTGAAGGACTGAAGATTGAGAAGCCCCAGAACCACCAAGGGGCATAAATGCAGTGTGCCAATGTACCTTCAGGCAGGCTTTCATTAGAAAAGTCTGCATAGGAACAAATACAACAGTGGACAAAATTAAGAATGAAAAATTATCAAATTATCTTTTAGTAAAAAAAACACAATGCAGTTGTTTGCTACCTTATTAATGGAAATTATCAGTAATCTTCAATTACCAACTTAAAAAACATAAAAGTACTCACATTTCAATACATTTAAAAAAAACTATGACAAGTATAGAATTTTTTTACTCTATATCTATTTTTAATTGATGTATTTAACTATTCAATTGGTTTTTAATGCAAAGTTATCAGTAAGAAAATAATTCTATCTATCTGTACAAGCAAACAGGAAGTTAATGATTACCATTCCTTTGCATATGTGCTCTATGGCATTAGTTTGAATCTAATTAGGCCGCCCATGATGTTGTCTTTATCGCAGTGAACAATAAAGATTAGCTCTAAAATCAAATCATGCAAATTGCAAAGGTCAACTTTGAATAGTGGAGACTCATATTCTCACGAGATTGTTTAGTTCAACAAGAGAAAATGGAATCCACTACTGGAACTTGCAATTCCAAATGAATTTTAGAAGTATTACAGAATTAGCTTCCTGAAATACTACACAATTGTAGATTAAAAGGTAAACGATTACTCACTGTCACACATGCACAGTTACAGTATTTCTTAACCAACACAGTTGATTTTCGTCTGCTGTGGAATTATTTGCCTTTCAGAGGATTCAGCAACCATTCATTGTTAAGCAAAGATGGCATTTTCTGCATTTCATTCTTAAAAAATCGCAAATCTTAGGGGTTGTTCGAAATGGTTCAACACAGTTAAGTGCATCCCGCTATTGTTCTTTTCAAATAATAATATCTTGCACTAGTTTTTGTATCAAACCTTCAGCTGACATTTTTGGCACATTGTAAATTTAGTCCTGGTCTTTTAACAATCTTCTTGGCTACTTTATCAGATTCAATTGCTCCTAACTAGTCAAACCAGCTGTGGAAGCATGTCAAAAATGTTATGATTAATTATGAGATGATGGAAATTGAGCAAAGATTTCATAGTGGAGATTTAAAAAAAGTGAAAAAATGTGTAATGATTTGGAATTCACTACTTTTTTTTGGGGGGGGGGGTAAATGTATAAAGAACTAAGCTTTGCAGCTGTCTATGGATTTTTTAAATGAACTAAGAAAATTCAGGTCTTGGGATGGAGAGCAAGAAGGTCTTTGCAACAAAGGTAGACACAAAATGCTGGAGTAACTCAGCGGGACAGGCAACATCTCTGGGGAGAAGGAATGGGTGACGTTTTGGGTCGAGACCCTTCTTCAGACTGATGTCAGGGAAGTGGGCGGGACAGAGATGTTACTTTTACCGGAAACAATAAACTTGTATAACCGGCTGAATGTCCGGGACAAGTGAATTACAAACATATATGAAGGCCACCTTTCCCTATCCCATAACGATAATCCTATGCGAGATGATCATTCAAATTTCTCAACAAATATCAAATTGAGTGCCATGCTAAATAATGAAAGCAAAATGCAGATAAGTTCAGAAGGAATGTGAACATGCTGGGGCTAATCTAATGGCAGAAAAGAATACAAGGTGCTGGAGTAACTCAGCAGGTCAGGCAGCATCCCTGGAGAACATGGAAAGGTGACGTTTCAGATTGAGACCCCGCTTCAGACTGAAAAAGGGTCACAACCCAAAATGTCATCTATCCATGTTCGTCATGGACGTCGCCTGACCTGCTGAGTTACTCCAACTCTTGTGTCCTTTTGTGTATGAACCAGATTCTGCAGTTCCTTGTTTCTAACATACATAACAGTGGCAGATGCAGTATAACTCTAATAAAATAGGGCAGCGGAATGGAAAAAATACACAATGGAACATTAAAGGAAAGAATAAACTTATGTGATAGCACTACCATTGATAGCCACTTATTGGTGGTGGCAAGTTGAGGCTTAGTTTAGTTTAGTTTAGAGATAGAGCGTGGAAACAGGCCCTTTGGCCCACCGAGTCCACATGGACCAGCGATCCGCGTCCACTAACACTATCCGAAACACTAGGGACAATTTACAATTTTTACCAAAGCCAATTAACCTAACAACCTCTACATCTTTGTAGTGTGGGATGAAACCAGAGAAAACCCACAGTCACGGGAGAATGTTCAAACTCAGTATGGACAGTACCCATAGTCAGGATCGAACCCGAGTCTCTGACATTGTAAGGCAGCAATTCTATTACTGTGCCACCACGTGGCCCATAAAGACGGTAATTAATAATTTACTCTTTTCTAGTCCAGAGAATTGAATGAATTAAAGTGCCACTTTTGTCAGATCACAGAAGGTCAACAAATAAGATCAGGGGTCAAAATTTGATTTTTATTTTCTCTATCAAATTTATCTAATATTCAACCCATCCGACAAAACCTACCAGAGGCAGGTTAGTCTTATGTTATTTAAAATGTTTAATTTCATGAACATTCATAGAATTTGATTGCTTGTGTTTGTGTCCATTTGTGAATGGTCCCAACAAAATTAATATTAATTCTAAAATTTGCGAGTAGTTTGGCTATTTTAAAACTCATTTGACAGTGTATTCTTAACTTCATAACCACTGATCTCAAATGATGAGTTTTCATAAAGGTGGGAATAACATTTGAATAAGTCATGTTGGCTTTATTATCATGTGTGCCAGTACAGTGAGGTGTAGGTACAATGACAATCGTGCTTGCAGCAACATCACAGTAAACATAGAGATAACTCACAGACCAAAAAGTCTATTTTTTTCCAAAAATAATTTTGATTCAGAATTTAAAATGTACACAATATAAAAGCTCTTCATTCTCAGTGTCTATATATTTAATGGGGTCAAACTCAGTAGTGTTCACATATTAACAATTGATATTTCAGCAAAAAGTTCATTTGACTAAGAAACCCTGTGTCAAATAAGTTAGCCCTATCCATAGGCAGGTGATACTGGTGAAACCTTGATTAATCAAATTATCTTTAGGGCAACATTTAATTTCCATCATTATCTAAGTGTTGAGACTCATAGCAACAGAAATGAATTCACAAAAGTGAACTTTACAGCAGGTTATTATTCCACAATGATCTTTTTAACTGTATAAATATCTGATTATGATCAGTTGCAATGATGTGGAAGCCGGCAACCATTTTTAAAATTACAAGATTACAGTAAAATATAGATCCATTCCAGGTTTTCAATCTTACACAGTAGCTGGTTCAAAATGATTTCCCAGACACTGGAAAGGGAATGCTGTCTAATAAGTTGAAGAGCGAATCAACAATGATAAGCAGGAACAAGTTAGATGAAGTTGTCCCTTAACATTTACTCACAAAATGTATTGCAACAATCCAGAAGGTATGCATGATATGAAACTTCCAAATTAAATTACCTGAACTTCCAAAAAATAGTTGAAATTGAGGTCACTGTGCTTTCATCAATATTGGAAATAAAGATTCTTTGACAACATATGAAACACAAGGCTGCAAAGGGAAGCATATGCTATCGTCACACAAGGCATTACCCACACAGTGAAAAAAAAAGTGATATGCTTGACCTGAAGCTCTTCATGCATATCATGTGATAAACTGAAAACTTTTCAAGATACCAGCACACCAAGATGCCATTTAAACAATACATCTCACACTCACAACAGCAGGTATGTGAACAAAACAAATGCCGAATCATGATTTCAGCTGTCCTACAATACTCCACTGCTTAAAGATCAAGCCAAAGTGGGAAAGATAAATTAAGTTCTGGCATCTGAAAGTAAAGAGCAATTTTAGAGAACAATTTATGCATAGAAATGCCTTGATTTTGATCAGACAGCCTTGCAAGAATCAAAAGCTAGAATAAGAGAATCTAATATCATAGGACAAAATAAAATCAAGGTAAATTTACCGCTCTCGTACTTAAAGGCGCAGATTATTGTTTGAAGACGGGAGATGTGAATCCCGTTTAGTAATTAAGTAAAACAGGAATAAAAGCCTGCATCAGATATGGTATGATTAAAAGAAACAAGATTATTACCAAGACACGATTGCTTCACTGATGTCCTAAAGTGAAAATTTGCCCTTCCTTTTGCTTCATCAATATGTGACCACAGACCACAGTGACATGATTGATTCTTAACCTGCCCTCAAGATCATCATTTCATGGCAATTTAGAATGGGCAATAAATGTCATATAGCGATAGTTACATCCCAAGTAAAATAAAAACAAAGGAAAGATGGAATCTAGTATAGATAACATTAACCACAAATCTAAAAAAGTCATTAAATAAACCTATCGGCTTCATTAAAATCCTGCTGGAAGGAAATCTGCCACTCCTACCCATTCACCACATGATTGACTCTTAGTTGTCCTCTGAAATGCCCTTGGTGGACTTCAAGTATGATAACCTTGCAGTGATGTTCATATTGCGTGAATGAACAAAAAGTGTGAGATGCTGCATTGCTGACGTAGAATCACAGAGCATAGAAACACTCCTCTCATACAGCTTGTGGCAAATGTTAAGAATATATTCTATTTGCCCATATCATTTAATGCCCAACAGGTCATTTTTCTAGTTTGTATTTAAAATGTATTATTTTATTGTTATCTTCCAAAGTTTATGAAAAATATTTCTCTCACTGTTAGTTGTTCAAATCTTTTCCAGTTACTAATCCTCCTGCAATTGGAAACAGTTTATCATTACTTACTCTATGGTCTTATTTGCACAACCAAATCAAAGCTAGCAGTCATTAGAAGGAACCACTCCACAACTATCTGTGTAGGGAAGCAAGAGTCAGCAAAAGATCAATATAAATCTCACCCTTCCATACTCAATCTAGGTCATCAGAATAGGTGCACCAGAATACAGCCTGACATCATAGTTTCAAGACCATGCAATGCAAGGCTTGACAAGAACATTCTTAAAACAATTATAAATGCATGCACATTTTTTGATTCAACACGTTTTGATTTTCAGAGAGCCTAAGTCAGAGAGTTCTTTGTGTGAGTATGTACTGTATGTATGTGTGTGTGCGTATATATACACACACATACATACACATACTAAGGACTCTCTGACATCTTGTCTGGAAATCAAAAAGTATTGAATCAAAAAATATGCATGCTTTTATAATTGTTTTAAGAATGTTCTTATATATATATACTTATATATATGTGTGTGTGTGTGTGTGTGTGTGTGTGTGTGTGTGTGTGTGTGTGTGTGTGTGTGTGTGTGTGTGCGTGCGTGCGTGTGTGTGTGCGTGTGTGTCTCTCTCTCCCTACATAGTACCACGTTTACATATGTTGTGCTGCTGTAAGTAAGAATTTCATTGTTCTGTTTCGGGACACATGACAATAAATCACTCTTGAGGTGAGCAAACATCTCTCTATTGCAGTCGTTCCAGGGGCCACATATGTTAGAAGTGAGATTCTAATGGCATTGGAAGGATCTGACTGGGTGGATCCCACTCACTGGCTGCCAAGTGTGGTCTTGGTGCTTGTTGGCGAGCTCTGGCAATGATGCATTCTCCCAGGTAATCTTGATTGTTCAACCATCGATCCAACCACTCTATCGAGTCCTTGTCTCACAGTGCCTGCAGGACCTTTTGTGCTGACTACTGCCTGATGGGCTTATAATCAAAGGTGTTGGTCTGGAAGCTTTTTCATGAAGTACTGTGCGGCAATGTCCAGCTGACTGGCACATTTTGTGGCAACATTGACAGACCCATTCTTTGCTAACCGGGGACAGGTGGAAATTTATCGCACAGTGACACTTGATTCCCATCTAACTTGGCTCTACGCACAGCCTGATGCAGCCACCCACAAACATGGCCATCAGGGTGAGAGAGACATTGGGTATGCCTTTGCTCCTCTGTGGATTTGCACCTCGTGACCTGTCCGAACCGGCTCCCTCAAATGAACTAGAAGACGGCAAGTTTGTTTACCAGGGTTGTGGAGAGGGGGGCAGGCCACGTCTGCACCAAATATAGCCGTCCAAAGAGCTCCTCACACCTGATGACTAGGTTTCTACTGGTTATCGAGAGGGTACACAGCTCCCACCATTCCAATCATCGTTGAACTATGGATATCTGCTCCAGACATTTTTTGTTACACACCTTCGTCCCCTCCAAACCAAATTACTTAACACTTTCGGGTAGTCAGAACTGATGGTGAAGGGAATGGAGGATCAGCCAGGCCAGTTGCTGAAGAGCATGGCCTCACTCTGGTTTACTCTGGCTCCCAAGGCCAGCTCAAACCAGTCGCTGATCAATCTGCGGACCAACCATGGTTTGAAAGAGAAGATGACAACATCATATTGGTTCCAGGCTTGGATAGTGGTTGTGGAGAGGATGTTTCCACTAGTGAGAGAGTCTAGGACTAGAGGTCATAGCCTCAGAATTATAGGACGTTATTTTAGGAAGATGAGGAGAAATTTCTTTAGTCAGAGGGTGGTGAATCTGTGGAATTCTTTGCCACAGAAGGCTGTGGAGGCCGTCAGTGGATATATTTAAGGCAG
This sequence comes from Malacoraja senta, assembly GCA_038087875.1. Classification (NCBI taxonomy): domain Eukaryota; kingdom Metazoa; phylum Chordata; class Chondrichthyes; order Rajiformes; family Rajidae; genus Malacoraja; species Malacoraja senta. The sequence continues at coordinate 369,999,415 of CM075977.1, forward strand.
AGATAGATAGATTCGCGATTAGTACAAGTGTCAGAGGTTACGGGGAGAAGGCAGGAGAATGGGGCTAAGAGGGAGAGATACTGTAGATCAGCCATGATTGAATGGCGGAGTAGACTTGATGGGCCGAATGGCCTAATTCTACTATTCATTATGACCTTATCGTCCAACTACAGGGAGGTTTTGATCTGAGGTTCCCCACTGTTTGGCAAAGTCACTCCTCTTATACCTTCCTCCTTCCTGATGGATTCAGCAAAGAGTTCTACATGGCGCACAAACAAAACAGGGAAGAGGGGACAAACCTGCCTAAGACAGGAAGCCCAAAGAAGACGGTGGTCAGAGAAGAACTGGTGGATCTGACCTTGATAGCCTTTAAAACGAAGAGGAAGTTTATCCAGAATCAGACTAAACCATCCGGTTGTCTCAACCAGGTGTATTGCTGCTATGATCCACACAGCTTTACATATTTAACCATTTCCATCAGGAGACTGGAGGCATAAGTTCAAAATTATGTTGCATATGCTATCTTGTTGAGTGACTGGTCAAATTTTTGCAGATAGCTACCTTCAGCAAGATGTACATTTAAGTCCTGATGAATTAACATTGGTAAAAAAATCCCATCCCAGAAAGCTATGTCCCAACAAGACCTCTACAAAGCTATGAGCTGAACAAACTGTGCTGATAACTGGGATTAGTATAGTAAGTAAGTAAGTAAGTAAGTAAGTAAGTAAGTAAGTAGGTTTATTGGCCAAGTATTAACATACGAGGAATTTGCCTTGGTGCTCCGCCCACAAGTAACAACATGACATACAGTGACAGTTACGAATGACTCAGAAAACACTAAACATTAATAATAATAAAACATTAATGATAAAACACCATTGATCAAGCATGTGAACCAACAAAATACCAGATCAAAGGGAGGCTACAGATTTTTGGCTGTTGAGTAGAGCAACTACTATAAATAGCACTTGATGATTGGTGAGATCTTAGTGGTCCAAGGGTCCTCTTCCTATGCCATATGACCAAGGCTCAAAAGTAATTTCCTATAATAATCAAGTTAAATCCAAGGACATAATTTACGTTACTTGCTTTCGTCATGGTCCGACTGACTCTGAATTTCAAGCTGTTAATAAACTCAAAATACTTCGCAATCAAATCAACACAAACTCTGTGCAAAACAGATGACAAGGTTAAAATGATCTAAGTAAAGCTGAGACAGTGCAGGAATAAACTGGGCACAGCTGGGTCAATCATAAATGGAGTCAAACTGACACAAGTGAATTCTTTGGTTTTCCCAAAAGGGTGTTTAAGGACAACTTAGGAATCTTGCAAGAAAATATGGACAGTCCCAACCAATCTGTACCAATGAATGAACTGAATACATTGCTTGATCACCAGAATGAGTTATGTCCAGAATCCAAATTAGACCTAATTATATGGAAGTTGAAGTTGGTTATTGAACTATTAAAAACGGTGTAGGATTGTATGAAAGACTGCAACAACACATGGTACTTGCAGTTCATCAAATATGAAACATTTATCATCATATTTCTGTTGCAGTTCCTAATAATATCTTAATATTTCTAGTGTTTTTAAATGATTTTGGTAGTGATATAAAGAAGAGATCAGTGTTTTTATGCTAAATGAGCCATGGCCAACATTTCCCTACCTGTACTGGCTGAATGCACAAAACAAGTATCAGGGAGGGCTACCCACACTGTCAAACAGGGAAATTAAGGAAGAACTAGTATGCTTGACAGTAACAGGTGAATTCACATCTATGACTCAAAATGTTCTTATACAATGGGATTTTCCTCACCTCATGTCTGGGTCTGTTTTAGATTAATTTCTGGTGATTGACTGGCATTATTGCCAATTCTAGTAGTGATGAGACATACAAGGTGACGGGATTATTTTTTGTTTCAATTAAGCAACTCCAAAGTCGTAGCCTCATTACAACATCAAATACATAATTCATTAAAAATAGCCTGTTCTTACAGTTTCGTTTGTTTCTTATGTGAGCATTTGGTTGTCTTCCTGAGGCAATGTTTTCCAAAACTATAATAAAGCCTTTATGAGATTTAGAATTTTTTTGATTAGAAATTTCTCCAATGATACTTCATTGCGTGTAGTATTTAAAACTAATTCTATTGACACATATTCCAAGAGATTGACCATATGAGGATTCTAACATAATAGTTAACATACTTTTTAATCAGTGCCATCAGAATAGATATTGGACCCACAATTATTGTATGTCATTTTAAACTGGAGATTAAGATGGTGCTCTTCCCATAACAGTGACTGGGAAATGCAGTAAAAATGAAAGTAATTGCCTTTGTTCCTAACAAAATGAAGAATGATTAATGACCTTAACAAGGCCTTAACAAAGCAGCATCGTTAAATGTCAATGACATAGTCAATATAAAACACTAAATTAAAAAAGGGAAAATAACTGGCATTAAGGATAATATAAAAGTGAATGAATTTATGTTTTTGAACATGGGGCTGCCAACGAGGTGCTGGGATGAGAAGAAAACAGGATTGTTGGGCACAAAGTTTGGAAATGGATACTTTGAAGCCAAAAATATTTTCCATTGCAGGTCATTAGCAGCTACAGTAAACATGGAAGAGACACAGCCTGCACTTGGTGTTTTAAGGGCCTGTCCTGCTTAGGCGATTTATTCGGCGACTGTCACAGTCCTAGCAGGTGGCCGAAAAGCGGCGACTGGACCCCCCCTATGACAATGTCTACGACAAGCTTACAAGAAACGTAAGAAACTTACAAGAAACTACGACAAGCTTATTAGAAACTTACAAAATTCTTAAGGGGTTGGACAGGCTAGATGCGGGAAGATTGCTCCCGATGTTGGGGAAGTCCAGGACAAGGGGTCACAGTTTAAGGATAAGGGGGAAATCTTTTAAAACCGAGATGAGAAGAACTTTTTTCACACAGAGAGTGGTGAATCTCTGGAACTCTCTGCCACAGAGGGTAGTCGAGGCCAGTTCATTGGCTATATTTAAGAGGGAGTTAGATGTGGCCCTTGTGGCTAAAAGGATCAGAGGGTATGGAGAGAAGGCAGGTACGGGATACCGAGTTGGATGATCAGCCATGATCATATTGAATGGCGGTGCAGGCTCGAAGGGCCGAATGGCCTACTCCTGCACCTAATTTCTATGTTTCTATGTTTCTATGTAATCTACGACAACCTACCACCTAGACGACGTCAAGCTACGGCAAGCTACCAACAACCGGCGACCCATTAGGATGTCCACCTACAACCACACCTACGACAACACGACCACACAGGCGACAACCTACGATAACCAGTCAACCCGCGACAAGCTATGACAAGCAACGACCCTGTCGGCGACAACTGAAGACAATTCAGTCGCCAGTACCTGTCGTCGGTTGACGTAGGTTGACGGATGTAGTCGCCAATGGAATTCACCGGTCAGCACCCGGCGACAACCAACGTCACCTGGAGACAACCTGCGTCATCCTGGCGACAACCTATGACAGCACCTACAAGCTATGTCAAGCCCACAGTCGGCAAAAAGTTTTGAACATTTCAAAATCCAGCGGCGACCTGAAAAACGTTACGACTTGAGGAGACTACTCGCGACCATACAGGCGTCGCCCCACAATATACACAAGCCACTTGAAAGAAAGTATCAAGAGTATATATATGAGTGAAAATGCAAGATGACTGTAGAGATTAAAGATTTCTGGGAGCATAATTTTAGAAAGAAAACAATCAAAGTTGTGTGAAATGCAGTGCAGAAGTGGATTATTAACAAACAAACACAACATGTTTCATGGCAACATTTACCGCAGAGGTTAATAAATAAATTCAACTACTAATTTTACAAGCCCCTCTCAAGTCCAGCGAAAGGATCTCATGCCCAAACAAAACACATGTAGCTGTGTGGTGGCACAGGTGGAGGAGGCGACATCGGTGCTGTATGTTGGACAAACAACAGCAAAGGAGTTCGCCACATTCTGGTCTTGTGCATAGGATTTATTATGACAGAATCAAATTCTTGTCTACCCCAAGAGTTGAATACGTGCAATAAACATTGTCATTGAATTGAGCTGAAGTGAATTCTTTATTTTCACATGCCACAAGTCACTGTGAAATTCTTTTGCCATGTTGGCCATTGTCAATTCTGGCCAGTGTTGAAATGCTAAATTATCATTTTAGTTAAATAGGCTTGGAAGGTTTCTGAATAATACAGAATGGAATCCGTCTGATTTGAAGCAGAGGTAACATGACCTCACATGACATTCTCATATTTGGGATTGATACAGGATGAATATTATCAATCTCAGAGTAGAAAATGCACTGTACACTCCAGCAACAGCTACTCTCGTATCAAGTACGACACATCCAATGTATACAAGTCTCCTTTTAATAAATCTATGCCTTAAAACTTGTAAATTATATATTTAGTCAAAAAGCAGTTAGATCATTATATGAAGACAAAGAAAGGCTACAGAAGCGTTAATCTGGAGCTAAAACTAGAACTGCTGGAGGAACTCCTCGGGTCAGGAAGCATCTGTGGCGTCAAAGGCAGAATAGAAAAAGAGGCGAAAGGGAGGAGTGAGGCAGGGACTGCCAGGTCCCAGATCTGGAGGGAACCCCATATGACCTTCTCACATTTGGAATTGATACATACATAGATACATAGACAAAAGTGCAGGAGTCGGCCATTCGGCCCTTCGAGACAGTACCGCCATTCAATATGATCATGGCTGATCATCCACAATCAGTACCCCGTTCCAGCCTTCTCCCATATCCCTTGATTCCGCTAGCCCGAAGACTATCTAAAGGGCCTGTCCTACTTTCACGACATTTGCCCTTGACATACTCGCAGCATGGTCGTCACGAGGCCGTAGGAGGTCCTAGGTAGGTCGTAGGTATGTCGTGATGCTAGTCGTAGGTACTCGTGGCATCAAGTAGGTCGGGGCGTTTTTCTAGCCTGATGAAAAATGTCCATGAGTAAATAAGGTCGTGAATTAGGTCGTGAAAGTGGGACAGGCCCTTTACTCTCTTTTGAGTGCATCCAGTGAATTGGTCTCCACTGCCTTCTGAGGCAGAGAATTCCACAAATTTGCAACCCTCCGGGTGAAAAGGTTTTTTTCTCATCTCAGTTCTAAATGGCCAACCCCTTATTCTTAAACTGTGGCGCCTGGTTCTGGACTGGATACTGGATGAATCTTATCAATCACACTCAGGCCAAAGGAAGACAATGGAAAAACCTGTGCAATCCAGCAACAGCTCCCCTCGTATCAAATACAAAACTTACCGAATAGTGAAAGGCCTGGACAGAGTGGATGTGGAGAGGATATTTCCACTAGTGGGAGAGTCCAGGACCAGAGGTCATAGCCTCAGAATAAAAGAATGTATCTTTAGAAAAGAGATGAGGAATTTTTTCAGTCCGAGTGTGGTGAATCTGTGGAATTCATTACCACAGACGACTGTGGAGACCGTCATTGGATATTTTTAAAGTGGAGATTGACAGATACTTGATTCGTACGGGTGTCATGGGTTACGAGGAGAAAGTAGGAGAATGAAGTTGAGGGAAAGATAGACCAGTCATGATTTAATGGTGGAGTCGACTCGATGGGCCGAATGGCTTACTTCTGCTACTATGACTTATGAACTTATGACATCACCTTCCAGCCTTTATCTCCACCTGCTCAGCCCCCCCCCCCCAATCCTCCTAACACACTCTATCTGCCTATCATTCATTCCCCCCCCCCCCCCACCCACCCACTCCTCATCTGTTTCCATCAAGGGCCTGGCAATCCCTGCCTCAAGTATGACAACTCTATGCTATAAAACCTGGGCAGTTTAGTTTAGAGATACAGCATGAAAACAGGCCCTTCGGCCCACTGAGCCCACACTGATCAGCAATCCCCATACACTAATACTATCCTACACACGAGGGACAATTTAAAATGTTTACCAAAGCCAATTAACCTACAAACCTGTATGTCTTTGGTGTGCGGGAGGAAACCAAAGCACCTGGAGAAAACCCATGCAATCACAGGGAGAACGCACAAACTGTACAGACAGCACCCATAGTCAGGATCTAACCCGGGTCTCTGGTACTGTAAGGCAGCAACTCTACTACTGTGCCACCGTGCCGTTTCAGTTAAGAGGAGGGGAGGGTATACGTGGAGGCAAAGGCTGGAAGGTTACGTGGAGACACAAGCAGCTGCAAATGCCTGAATCTGATATGTAAGGTGGGTGATAAATAGAACCAAATAAGAGAGCGACAATAACCAGATGGACCCAGTTGGGAGAAGGGATGGGAGATCCAGTAGGTTGATATCTACGATGAACCCCATTCCCCTATTAAATTTCCCCAATAGCACTAGCGGGCCTCTCCAAAGGATGTTGTTCTTGTTGGGGTTTAGGTGCAAACCGTCCTTATTGCACGGGTCCACCATTCCGAGAAAGCTCAAATGATCCATGAAGCCAAATGAACCAAAGTCCATCATCTTGCTCCATTCTTGCAGCCAGATTTACCTGACATTTCTTCTATTCTGATACTCACTAGCTCTTGGCGCCTGAAGCAACCCCAAGATTACAACCTTTGAGGACCTGTCCTTTAAATGGCTACCTAGCTCCATAAACCCGTATCTCATCCCTTCTCCTGTTTAAGAAGTTGTAGATTCTCACACAAGAGGAAACATGTTATATTACTAAAGTATAACCTCCAAATTTTGTCTTCAATTTCTCAGACAACAAATGACAAAATTCTACCAGTTGCCCTCATTGCCTTTTTGCAGTCAGGTGCAAAGGTTACTCTGTAGCTTGGAGATTGGCAATCCAATATTTTTTTAAATAGTCAGTTACAAAAAATGTGCTTTCATTTTCCCTACTAACATGGCCATTTCCCCACATAATACTCTGTTTGCCGCATCTTTGCCCACTCACATCACAAATCTATATCCCTTTTTTCTTAATCTACTGACTTTCCTTGCCATCATCGTGTCATTGACATACCTGGCAACCACACGGTCAATGCAACATCTATGCTACAGGAATAAATACTGGAGCCTCAACGTCTCACAATTTATACAAATGGTTGAAGTTCTAGCATTGATATCTGCAGTATGCCACTTGGTACATCTTGCCAAATGGAGGACAGACAGAACATTAGGCCTTCACCTAATTTCCATTCTTCTTTTCATGCCAGAATGTTACTTCAATGTCATAAGCTTATATTTCCCACCTTATAAAATGCCTGCTGGAAATCTGAGTTTCGGTCAAACGCACGTTCCCCTTCATCCACAACTAATATTATTTCATCAAAGCACTCTAATAAATTGTTCCAAGTTATTGGACATTTAATCTAGAGCCCCAGACCAATGATCTAAAGTCAAGAGTACAAATCTCCATGGCAACTGAAATTCAATTCATCTACTAAATATAGGATGGAATTAATGTCAAAGTATTGACATTATTTGTAGGAGTGACAAACGCTCAAATAATCACGGGAACAACATGCTATCCTCACAATGAGGGCATTGACAATCATGTTTCACAACACCACCACTCCAGTAAATGTGATCGGTTCAGAACATATCCCACGGTTCAAGTTGAACAATGGGCCGTTGCAACGACGAATCATATTTTAACCACAAAACGTAAGCTCATGGCTGCACATATATATTACTCTGCATTACTATCAAGCAAGGTGAACAAGGGAAACAACACTGGCTCAATAAGCAAACAAAACTGTGCTAGAAGCAGCATTTAGTATACCTGAAAGTAAGACATCAACCTGCGAAGCAATGATAGAGGGAGAATTGGGAACTCAACAGAAAAGCAGCATGCTGTATGGAACATAAAACTAATGCAGTGTCATAAAGTACCACAGTCCTGCCAGGTGGAGCTGGTGGATAATTGTAGGTAATTAGCAAACAAAAAGAAAAGCAGTTTCATTAATATCACTCACTTTAATGATGGCAAGGTTCAACAGTTAAGTGCAAACCAGTTTCATTTTATAACCACCTTCAGCCATGTGTGCTGGGTAAACACTCTACTCGGCATCTGCCATTGCAGATACAGTAAACAGCTAATTCAAGCTTTTCTTGGAGAAAGTAAGAAATACATAAATGCACTTGTTAAAATCTGAAATGCAAATCAGTCTGAAGAAGGGTCTCAACCCGAAACGTCACCTGTTCCTTTTCTCCAGGGATGTTGTCTGACCCGCTGAGTTACTGCAGCTTTTTGTGTCTATCTTGAGCTTTATAAAACATTGATTGGACCACATTTGGAGTATTTGTATACAGTTCTGTCACCCTATTACAAGAAGGATTATAGAGACTTAGGAGAGAATGCAGAAAAGTTTTAATAGAATGTGCCTGGATTAGAGGGTGCTCAAGAAAGAACTGCAGATGCTGGAAAAATCGAAGGTAGACAAAAATGCTGGAGAAACTCAGCGGGTGAGGCCGCATCTATGGAGTGAAGGAATAGGCGACGTTTCGGGTCGAACCGCTTCTTGGATTAGAGAGTATTAGCTTTGAGAAGAAATTGGTCAAACTTAGATTGTTTTCTCTGGAACTCTGGATGATGAGGCAAGATCTGATAGAAATATATAAAGTTATCAGTGGCATAGTTACGGTAGATCATCAGAAACGTTTTCCTCGGCTTGGGAATGTCAAAGACCAGAGGGCATAGCTTTAAGGCAAGGGTGAAAGTTTAAATGAGATGACCCGGACATGTTTATTTACACAATGGGTGGAAGAATATGCTGCCAGGGGTGGTTGTGGAAGGAGATACAATATTGAGAGGCTTTTAGATAAGTAAGTGGATATGCAGGGAATGGAGGGACATGAATCATGTGCAGACAGAGGAAATTAGTTTAACTTGGCATCATGTTTGCCACAGACATTGAGGGCTGACGGGCCTGTTCTTGTGCTGAACTTTTCTATAGTTTCTCTAGCCGTGCGACGTAAAGGTTTGTAGGTTAATTGGCTTGGTATAAGTGTAAATTATCCCTGGAGTGTGTAGGATAGTGTTAATGTGTGGGGATCGCTGGTTGGTGTGGACTTGGTGAGCCAAAGTGCCTGTTTCCTCTAAATTAAACAAGCTCAGAAGAGAGGAGAATCACTGGTGACTCAGTGTTAAAGAAGGAACTGCAGATGCTGGAAAATCGAAGGTACACAAAAATGCTGGAGAAACTCAGCGGGTGCAGCAGCATCTATGGAGCGAAGGAAATAGGTAACGTTTCGGGCCGAAACCCTTCTTCAGACTGATAGGGGGTGGGGAGAAGAAAGGAAAAAAGGAAAAGGCGGAGGAGGAGCCCGAGGGCTGGGGGAGGGGAGGAGACAACCAGATGGCTGATGAAGGGGAGGGGACAGCCAGGGCTAGCAGAATTGGGAGAATTCAACGTTCAGGCCACCAGGATGTAGACTGCCCAAGCGGAATATGAGGTGCATTTCCTCCAATTTACGGTGTTGCTCGCTGTGGCCATGGAGGAGACCCAGGACAGAGAGGTCAGATACGGAATGGGAGGGGGAGTTGAAGTGCTGAGCCACCGGGAGTTCAGGTTGGTTATTGCGGTCGGTCCCTCATCCAGTTCATTAATATAAATTGTAAATAGCTGGGGTCCCAGCACTGAGCCTTGCGGTACCCCACTAGTCACTGCCTGCCATTGTGAAAAGGACCCGTTTACTCCTACTCTTTGCTTACTGTTTGCCAGCCAGTTCTCTATCCACATCAATACTGAACCCCCAATACCGTGTGATTTAAGTTTGTATCCTAATTTCTTATGTGGTACCTTGTCGAAAGTACTTCCTTTCCTGAAGCTCAAGCAAATAGCCCAAGGCCCTAGTATTTCAGTGCAAAACAGGAATTAATTTTTGATCATACACAAACCTCAACAATAATTCAGCTTACACCTTCATAACATTGCCAGACCAGAACATTGATCTGCTGAAACTCATTTCTGCTCCTTGCCTTGTTTCAGATTTGATACCCTGTATGTTCATCAGACCAGCCTCTCCCAAACCACTTGGAGTTCAACCATGCATTACCATGCACCCATTCCTTCACTCCAGAGATGCTGCCTTTACCACTGAGTTACTCCAGGTTTTTGTGTCTATCTTTGGTTTAAACCAGCATTTGCCATTCCTTCCTACACATGCATTAGCTGCATGTATGCTGTTACACCGTGTCTGGGGGATTTAAATGGTTCCCAGTCTGATAAGATGTTCATTTTTTAAATCCCACTTTCTTTTCCAAAAATCTTTATGACTTCACATTTCTATTTAGAGTCATAGTCATAGCATAATACAGTGTGGAAATAGGCCCTTCCACCCAATGTGCCCACACCGGCCATCATATCCCGGCTACGCTAGTGTCACCTGCCCATATCCCAGGGTTCATATCCCTCCAAACTTGCCCTATCCATGTACCTGTCTAACTGTTTCTTAAACGTTAGGATAGTCCCAGCCACAACTACCTCCTCTGGCAGCTTGTTCCATACACCCACCACCTTCTGTGTGAAAATGTTACCCCCCCAGATTCCTATTAAATCTTTTCCCCTTCACCTTGAACCTATGTCCTCTGGCAAGAGATTCTGTGCATCTAATCCATCTATTCCTCTCAACTTCTCTCCAACTTCCAAGTTTGGCCTCCTGTGAAATGCTGATATTAATTATTCCACCATTCTTTCGTGCCTTGCGTGGATGAAGATTTAAAATTGATAATTCCCTCTGTAAACATAAGCTTCTTTATCCTTCTTCTGACTGTTCCCCTGATTAAATGTTATCTGTGTGCCTCTGAAAACCTTCTTCTACCTAACAATGATCTATTTCACATTTTCCTTGATCGCCATTGTCTCGTGTTCACACCTGACACTTCCTTATCTTTTCCTCCCTCCCCTGACTCTCAGTCTGAAGATGGGTCTCGATCTGAAATGTCACCCATTTCTATCCAGAGATGCTGCTCGTCCCGCTGAGTTTCTCCAGCATTTTTTGTCTATCGTCAGTGTAAACCAGCATCTACAGTTCCTTCCTACACAGACAACTTTCCTCTAGCAGGGTGACCAATACTGAACCATGTTCCATACAAGCATCCCATCTGAATGCAGTTTGGTATGGAAACTACCCTGCTCAAGACCACAATAAAATGCAGATTCGACAACACAGCTAAGTCCAACATCTAACCAAGACACGAGACTCCACCTATGCCCTCCCACTCAACAATTCCATCTATACTTCATGTTGCCTCATTTCTCCATTCTCCCATGAGCAGAAGATGCAAAAGCTTGAAAGCACAGACCACCAGAGAAGGCACACACCACCCATCTGAAAAAGAGTTCCGACCCAAAACATCACCTCTTCTTTTTCATCAGCATCCAGAGATGCTGCCTAAGCCACTGAGTTGCTCCAGCACTTTGTGTCTACCACCAAATTCAAGAACAACTTCTTCCACCCTGCTATTGGATACTTGAACGGACCTTTCATATGTTAAGGATGTGTTCCAATCTACCTTGTTGCAGTCCTTGGATCTTTTTTTATAATCTGCATTTCTCTCATGCAGCAAAATTATATTCTGCACTCTCTTTATTTCTTCTTTTGCACTATGGTGTACTCTGGTATGATATGATTTGCCTAAACTAGGAAGGTTGAAGGTGAACCAGGGTAATGCCTCCAGTGCCTTAAAGGAAGGCTGCAGGAGGCATCCCCGGGACACAAAGATGACCAGGAGAGAAAAGAAGAGGAGAGGAATGTTGGTTAATGGGAACATCGAGGGCACAGGCCGACCGGACTTTGAACTTCGAACAATGGCGCCAATAATGGTGGCTTCCACGTGTAAGATAAGCAAAAAGAATTTCACTGTGCAGTTACATATTTGACAACTAAAGCAATATTGACGATTGATTGACTATTGATTAATTTAACTAGCATTGCACTTGAGTTTTACAGTATCCATGCGCCAAACTCAGCCATTTGAGAGTGGAAAAGTGCAAGTATTAATCACTCATTTATATGCTGCAGTTTTCAAAATAAGTTGTTTGCATCCAATAGTGACCCTATTTAAAACTTCTAAGAACTACAATTAAATTCTTGTTACATACTCCTAGTCTTTTCTTTGCCCTCCTATGAGATTTGTACCAATGGCAGCTATTAAATTGATAAAATCATTGTTGAATGAAAAAAATTATTCACCTCACCTTTTACATCGATTGCTATTTCACTTGCCCCCCCCCCCACAAAATGTAAATTTTTTGTTGCTTTTGTTAAGGAAGCAACACAAATGTTACATTTTGTGTGGGGGGGGGGGGGGGGGGGCAAGTGAAATAGGAATCGATGTAAAAGGTGAGGTGAGTAATGGATTAAAAGTCTTATATATGAATCAGAAGTGTCAGTGATGCAGTTGAACAAAGGGGACTATGAAGGCATGAGAGAGGAGCTGGATAAGGTCGACTGGAAAAGGATCCTAGACGGAATGACGGTGGAACAGCACTGGCAGGAATTTCTGGGCATGATCCAGAAGATACAGGATCATTTCATTCCAAAGAGGAAGAAAGATTCTAAGGGGAGTAAGAGACAACTGTGGCTGAGAAGGGAAGTTAGGGATGGAATAAAACTAAAAGAAAAGGTGTCTTACATAGCAAAGAGTAACAGGAAGCCAGAGGATTGGGAAACTTTCAAAGGACAACAGAAGGAAACAAAACGGGAAATACGGGGTAAAAAGATGAAGTACGAGGGGAAGCTGGACAAGAATATAAAGAAGGATAGTAAAAGCCTCTTTAGGTATGTTAAGAGAAAAAGATTAGTAAAGACAAATGTGGGTCCCTTGAAGGCAGAAACAGGTGAAATTATTATGGGGAACAAGGAAATGGCAGAAGATTTGAACAGGTACTTTGGTTCTGTCTTCACTAAGGAAGACACAAACAATCTCCCAGATGGACTAGAGGACAGGGAATCTAGGGAGACAGAGGAACTGAAAGAAATCTGCATTTGCGAGAAATAGTATTGGGTAGGCTAATGGGACTGAAGGATGATAAATCCCCTGGGCTGCATCCCAGGGTCCTCAAGGATGGCTCTAGAAATCAGGGATGCATTGGTGATCATTTTCCAATGTTCTATAGATTCAGGATCAGTTCCTGTGGATTGGAGTAAAGCTAATGTTATCCCACTTTTCAAGAAAAGAGCGAGAGAGAGAAAACGGAGAATTATAGACCAGTTAGCCTGACATTGGTGGTGGGAAAGATGCTGGAGTCAATTATTAAAGAAGTAATAACGCTGCATTTGGATAGAAGTAAAACGATTGGTCCGTCAGCATGGATTTTTGAAGGGGAAATCCTCCTTGACTAATCTTCTGGAATTTTTTGAGGATGTGACAAGTAAAGGAGAGCCAGAGGATGTAGTGATGTCAAATAGATCTAACACTGCAATTCTTAAATTGCAGTATTAGATCTATTTTAAAATATCTTGTGACAGTAATTCTCTGTCACTGGCATTTTGTCCTTCCTTCCATTTGTTTAAATTACATTTCTGCAATGCCATAAAATTCCTTCCATCTCAACTTTACTGGACTTTTTCTTTCTGAAAGACCACTATACCTCCGAACCTTCCTTTAGTTCCCTCGGGGCTGTTGGTAAACGACCTACCACAATGTCTTTTCTCCTTACACAACCAATTAATCTGATGACACATCACCATGTCAAACTGAAAAAAATCTTACTCTGCTTAATCAAAATTGTTTTCCCTTTTGACTTTAATATGGCAATTTGTACATTGAAACTTTATAGTTGCCCAAATGCTATTCGACAACATGCCCCATGGTTTCTTCGACTGTGATGTTTTCTTGCAATATGGTACTGGGTTTTCCCACTTATGTGGCAAGATCAAAGACCACTACATGTATCTGAATGTGACAGATCATTAAATAAGATGGTTTAGCAAGCTGTGTATGCCCTGGGTAAAGCAGAATATATGCTATTTTTGAAAAATGTCTTTTCACCAATAACTTACCGGTAAGTGATTAAGAGGCACATCAACTTGGCCCAGGAAATCATCTCTTGTCTGTAAAATAAAAAAATATAGAACCTTGTCACTAATTAACAGAAATAAATTTAATCCAATTATAAGTCAATCATTTCATTTGAAATGCAAAAATACAAACCAACAACAGGGCAAGAGTTTGCAAATACAGCATCAATTCATAGAATAGTACAGCACAGGAAGAGGCCCTTTGGACCCCACCATGTCTGCAACAACCATGATGTCGATCTAATTAGTTCTTTCTGCCAACACATGGTCTGTATCTGTCTATTCTCTGTTCATGTTTTCCTAAATGCCTCTTAAATAATGTTATCACATCTGCTTTTACTTCCATCTCAGGCAGTGTGTTCCTGGCACCTACCACTGGGTAAAATAAAAATGTTCCCAATATTTCCTTTAAACTTTCGTCACTCTCGCATTAAACCTTTTTAACACTTCCACCATGGAAAAAGTTGTCTGAATGTCCGTCCCATTTATGCCCCTCGTAATTTTATATTAATCTATCAGGTCATCCCTCATCCAGAGAAAACAATCCAAGTTTTTCCAACCTCTCTCTAAGATTTCAATCCAAAGACATTTTGGTAAACCAGGTGCGCAGCGGTAGATTTGAGGCCTTACAGCTCCTAAGACCCGGGTTCGATCCCGACTACGGGTACTGTCTGTATGTTCTCCCTGTGACCTGCGTGGGTTTTCTCCAAGATCTTCGGTTTCCTCCCACACTCCAAAGACATACAGGTACGTAGGTTAATTGGCCTGGTGTATGTGTAAATTGTCCCTAGTGTGTGTAGGATAGTGATAATGTGCGGGGATCGCTGATCGGTTCAGGCTCGATGGGCTGAAGAGCCTGTTTCCGTGCTGTATCTCTAAACTTAACAAACTAAATCTCTTCTGCACCCTCTCCAAATACTTCCAAAAGTGTGGTAAGCATAACTGCCCGACTCTCCAAATGTTCCCTTAACAAAGCTTTATATAGCTGCGATGCGATTTAACAAAAATTTATACCCAATCCCCCAACCAATCGAAGGCAACCATGCCGTATGACCTCTTCACTACCCTATTCACCTGTAGCGCTACTTTCAGGAAGCTATGGACTTTCCCTGAGCAGTAAGAGAGCCTAGGACAATATTGGGGAAGTGAAAATCACCCACAACAGCAACCATGTTCTTTTTCACCTTTTTACTATCTCCTAAAATACCTGTTCCACTCTCTCTCCCTGACTATTGGGAGGAAGATAGTATAGCTCCGTCACAAGTGATCACACCTTTCTTAATCCTGACTACCTGTATAACCTCACTGGATGTTTTCTCTAAGTGCTGCTTTGACATTCTCCCCAATCAGTAATGCAAATTCCACACTTCTTCTACTTCCCTCTCTATCGCACCTTAAACAACTAAACCCTGGACCTTTGAGATGTCAGTCCTGCCCTTCTCTCAATTAAATCTCTGAACTAACCATAACATCATAATTCCATGTACTAATCCAGGCTCTAAACTCATCTTCTTTACTCCTTGCATTAAAATAAATAAACTTCAGACAATCAGTATTGCTATGTTTATCAACCGGACCCTGCCTGTTCTTGCCATTAGAATTACTTGACTAAACCTCTACCTTTTCTTCAATCTCTCCACCTTTTGACCTGCTGCTGTACTCCACTAACACCCAGTCAAATTAGTTTAAACCCTGCTAAGTAACATTAACAAAGCTTTTGGGGTCAGAAAAATAAAATCTCAGGTGAGGAATTCCAGAGATCCATCTCTAGCTGGCTACCATTATTTGGAAGGCAGTTAACTGTTGGAAATATCCTTTAAACCACAAAAAAGAAAGCTACATTGACTCATCTAGGGGAGAAAAAACCCTTGAAGTTTTTATTTCTTGTTTTCTTCCATATTATACATTAACATTTAAGTTTCAACGATGAGTCAAGTTAATATTCTTGGTAATGGCTTGTTACACACTCTAATCAAGATTACAATTTGCAAATCAAATTTATTAAACAATTCTCACATACTGTGCAAAGTTGAGATTTAATTTAGGTTGAGATTGATATGATAGAGTTGCTCAACACAGCAGGGTTGAGCCCATGGAGCATTTATCCTCTGAATTTGAATTTGAAAATGAGAGGCAATCTCATGAGTTCAGTTTAGTTTATTGTCACATGTACTGTGGTACAGTGAAAAGCTTTTGTTGCTTGCTAACCCAGTCAGCGGAAAGGCAATACATGATTACAATCGAGCCATTTACAGTGTATAGATACATGATAAGGTGCGGGAGTAGGCCATTTGGCCCTTCAAGCCATTCAATATGATCATGGCTGATCATCCAAAATCAGTACCTCGTTCCTGCTTTTTCCCCATACCCCTTGATTCCGTTAGCCCTAAGAGCCAAATCTAATGGCTCTGTCCCACGGGTTTGCGGTCGTTGGCGGTGAAGTGTGGCGTCGCCGGAAGTGGGGACCGCACGGCAACCACGAGAGCGTTGCACGGATGCTGCGCGGGGGGCCAAGTACGGCCGGTTCAACGAGCTTGTGGTTTCGGCTGATGATGTCTTTCGGATCGCGGGGCTGTGGCGGCGGCCGTGCCGCACACGTACCTCACTGGCGGCGGCTGTGGCGGAGGCCGTGCCGCACACGTGCTTCACTGGCGGAGACTGTGGCGGTGCAGGTTCGACTCACGGCGCTCGTGCTTCACTGGCGGCGGCTGTGGCGGTGACCGTGCCGCACTCGTGCCTCACTGGCGGCGGCTGTGCGGTAGGAACATATTTTTGGACAGTGTTGGTTTTTTTTTAGCACCGTGCGGTGTTGGGAACAACGCCGCACGGCCCCGGAATTGTGCGTTTGACCGAGCCCGCGGTCTCTGGCGGCCCAGGAGCAGTAGATAGTTCCTGTTTCGCCGCCAATGACCGCAGACTCGTGAGGCAGGCCTTTAACTCTCTTGAAAACTCTCTTGAACTCTCTCTTGAACTTGCACTGCCTATCAGACGCATCACTCTATTTACTGCTCTATTTTGTTTTTTCTTGACTCTCAATGTAAAGCGACTTTGAGTCCTGAAAAGTGCTATATAAATAAAATCTATTATTATTATTATTATCACTCAAGCAACCCGTTTCTCATGTTCAGAATGTCCTTTTACTTGATCTAAATCGTGCACAATAGTTCAATAGTTACTTTATTGTCACATGCACCCAGATACAGTAAAATGCTTTGTTTTGCATTTGATTCCTTTTGCATGTGATCTAGTAAAATCATGCTATACATGAGCACATCATAAGTGAAAGAGTGCAACAATTATAGTGCAAAATAATTATGGATTTCCTTTGAGACAGTACACAAAGATTGAACTCTGTCCCCATCTTGTATCTTTCACATATCAAGTTTTTAAAAATAACGTTCTATTTGGGCCTTAAAGGTCTATTGTCCTGGGAGCGGCACTAGGCAACCAACCACCACAGCAAATGTGCCATCTTCTCGCCAACCGCAGCCACCACTCCGCTTCTGTGTGCCAAGGTGCTTCACGAGGCTGATCTCAAAACTTGGAGCACTTCGGATGGGTACGGAAACAAAGCTCATAGCCCGCTCGAACGGTCACTGATCTTCTCTTCTGTCTGCTGCTGTCGCCATCTCCTGGTGTGGTCTCACCTAGGCCACTGGGTTTAGGTTTATTATTGTCACATGTACTGAGGTACAGTGAAAAAATGTTGTTTGCATGCTATCCAACCAAGTCAGATAATACTATACTAAAGTACAACAGGCATAGTGAAGACAAAGATACAGAGTGCAGGAAATAATTCTCAGCATTGTGGCATAGGTTTCACAGAATAAAAACTCCAATGTCTGCAATGAGGTAGGTTGGAGAATTGGGACAGCAGCCTAGTTGATGGAAAGGCCATTCAGAAGCCTTATAACAGAGGGGAGGAAACTGTTCTTGAGTCTTGCGGTGTGTGCATTCACTATCTTCTAAATCTTCTGCTTGATGGATTCAAGATTCAAGATTCAAGAGAGTTTATTGTCATGTGTCCCTGATAGGACAATGAAATTCTTGCTTTGCTTCAGCACAACAGAACATAGTAGGCATGACTACAGAACAGATCAGTGTGTCCATATACCATGACATAAATATATACACACATGAATAAATAAACTGATAAAGTGCAAATAACAGATAATGGGCTATTAATGTTCAGAGTTTTGTCCAAGCCAAGTTGGTACGGTAGAAAAAGGAATAACCAGGGTAGGAAAGGTCTTTGGTACACAAAAATGCTGGAGAAACTCAGCGGGTGCAGCAGCATCTATGGAGCGAAGGAAATAGGCAAAGTTTCGGGCCGAAACCCTTCTTCAGACTGAAGGAAAGGTCTTTGATTATTTTGGCTGCTTCTCCGAGGTAACGCGAAGTGTAGATGGAGTCATTGGTGGTAAGTCTGGTCTATGTGTCGGACTGGGCTGCATCTACAACTCTCTGTGATTTCTTGCCAAGCTGTTCTCAAACTATCTGTGGTGCAATCTGACTGTCTGCTTTCAGCCGTGCATCTGTACAAGTTTGTACCTGGAGAAGGATAGCTTTTCTCTTGTCCTCACTTACATAAGACTTTAGACTTTTAGACTTTAGAGATACAGCGTGGAAAAAGATCCTTCAGCTCATCGGGTCCGCGCTGACCAGCGATCACCCCACAAGCTAGCACTATCTGATACACTGAGGACAATTTACAATTGTTTTACCCAAGCCAATTAACCTACAAACCAAACCTGTATGTCTTTGGAGTGTGGGAGGAAACCGGAGCACCCAGATAAAACCTACAATGTGGACAAACAGAAGGATATCTACGTTTACAACAAGATCTAGATCCGTTACAGAATGTGAGCAATGGAATAGCAAATGGCATTCAGCTTTGAAAGATGTGAGGTGTTGCACTTTAGTATGACAAACCAGGGTATGATTGAATCAGTAAATGGTTAAGCCCTGGAGAGTGTTGCAGACCAGAGAGATCAGGGAGTATTGGGACAAGGTTCATTGCAGTGATGAGACACGTGGACAGTGCGGTGATGAAGGCCTTCATTGGGAAGGGTATTGAGTAGAAAAGTTGCGACATCACATAAAGTTGTTGATGAGACCACACTTGAAGTATCACATGCATTTCTGGTCACCCAGCTATAGGAAGGATGTCATTAAGTTGGAAAGGGTGCAGAAGGGATTCACCAGGATGTTACCTGGGCTTGCAGGCACGAGTAAGAGGGAGAGGCTGGAACTTTATCCTTTGGCTTGTAGGAGGCTGAGGGGAGACCTGATTGATGTGTACGAGAACCTGAGGAATATGGATAAAGTGAGCATTCAATCTATTTTCACCAGGGTGGCAAAATTAAAAAACAAAAGACCATAGATTTAAGAGGGATGACAGGGGCAACCTTTTCACTCAGAGGGTAGTCCATATCTGGAATGAGCCGCCAGAGTAAGCTACAGAAACAGACACAATTAAGTATTTTAAAAGGTATTTGGATATATACAGTAGTTAGGAAGGTGTTAGAGGGATCTGGGGCAAATAGGACTAGCTCATTGTGCCAAATTGGTCAGCATGGACAAGGTGGGCCCATCACAGATGTAATCATGATGGTGCATCCAAGTGCCTCTCATCTCTTAGATGTTTAAACAGATTTGGATGGCACTGAACACAAGGCACAGTCTTCTGCAGATGCACTGTAGAAAATATACTGACTGGTTGCACAATGGCCTGGTACTATAATTCCAACGCACAGGAAGGCAAGAGGCTGCAGAGAGTAGCAGACTCAGCCAGGCCTGTCACAGGCGCAACCCCCACCACCATCAAAACCATGGAACTGAGGCAACATCTATGAGCAAGGATCCCCTCTCCACACTCCTACCATTTAGCAGAACATGCAAAACCATGAAGTCTCATACCACCAGGTTCAGGAGCAGCTATTTTTCTGTAATTATCTGGAACCGACCAGCACAACCCTAACCATACTTCAGCAGAAGAACACAACGGGCCACCTCTTCCACTATCATGGGCTTGTTTTCTATTTGTGTTTTTGCACGTGTGTCTTTGTCTTATTTTTCCATAGTCCTTTTCCTTTCACTGCCTTGTAGAATTGATGTACATTTATGTTTTCGTGTTTTGTCTCTGTTCCCGTGTTGCAGAAAGCAAGATTTTAATTGTGCCTGTACTTCACCATACTTGTGATATTACAATAAACTCAACTTGACTTTGGTGCCATTATCAATCTTTGCACATTTCCAGGTACTCTCTTGAAACTGTTAATAAAGGGTGGGGCTGGAGAAGTTTGCATATTCTGAAGCAAGGTGCAATATTCCAGCGTCAAGAAGAAATTCAACAAATGTCAATGAACTTGAATAACAGTTCACATTCTGTATTCCTCGAGGTTGCAGGAGTAAATATTCAGATTTCATTACTTCTACACCTTTGCCAGTGTCATCTGCTACCTTTGCTACCTTTCTGTGCACTCTCAAAGCTATGGTATACTGGAAGCAATCAGCAAACACTGATTTGAAAGAGTAGATTTTGCTAAAGCGTGCAAGTAATCTCAGATGTAGGTTGGAAACGGACTGGATAAGGGGAACAAGATAGAACCAAGAAGTCTGAAGAAGAGACCCAACCTGAAACATTGTCTGTCCATTTCCTCCACAGACGCCACTACTACTCCACTCCACACCACTCCCTAACCCACTGAGTTCCTCCAGGGCATTGCGTCTTGAAAGAGTAGAAAAGGGCCACCCTCCAAACTGGTCCCATCCCAACCATTGGTTGCTGTTCAATGACAAAAACACCTGAACTCGACCACTGAAGTAGCAGGCTAAATGATGATTTCAGCAATCAAACCATGATTTACATTTAATAAGATACAAAAGCAATATCTGTGAACTTTCATTGTGTAATTTTGTTAGCAGCAACACTACTTTAACATTTATCAGGCAAACCATAACTGAATGAATAATTATTGGCTCAGAATGGTTTCATATCAGCCACTGAGTGCTGCTGCCAAATTGAATTCTAACAAGATGAGATCAAAGTCTTAATATTATAAGATTGTTAAATACACCTTTGATCCTGCATTGGAGCTGGAAATATCTTAAAACTACCTGCCTTTATACCGCTTTAGTTTAGTTTAGAGATACAGCGCGAAAACATAGAAACATAGAAAATATGTGCAGGAGTAGGCCATTCGGCCCTTCGAGCCTGCACCACCATTCAATATGATCATGGCTGATCATCCAACTCCGTATCCTGTACTTGCCTTCTCTCCATACCCCCTGATCCCTTTAGCCACAAGGGCCACATCTAACTCCCTCTTAAATATAGCCAATTAACTGGCCTCAACTACCTTCTGTGGCAGAGAATTCCAGAGATTCACCACTCTCTGTGTGAAAAATGTTTTCCTCATCTCGGTCCTAAAAGATTTCCCCCTTATCCTTAAACTGTGACCCCTTGTTCTGGACTTCCCCAACATCGGGAACAATCTTCCTGCATCTAGCCTGTCCAACCCCTTAAGAATTTTGTATGTTTCTATAAGATCCCCCCTCAATCTTCTAAATTCTAGCGAGTACAAACCGAGTCTATCCAGTCTTTCTTCATATGAAAGTCCTGACATCCCAGGAATCAGTCTGGTGAACCTTCTCTGTACTCCCTCTATGGCAAGAATGTCTTTCCTCAGATTAGGAGACCAAAACTGTATGCAATACTCCAGGTGTGGTCTCACCAAGACCCTGTACAACTGCAGTAGAACCTCCCTGCTCCTATACTCAAATCCTTTTGCTATGAATGCTAACATACCATTCGCCTTCTTCACTCCCTGCTGCACCTGCATGCCTACTTTTAATGATTCTGAGTCTGAAGAAGGGTTTCGGCCCGAAACGTTGCCTATTTCTTTCGCTCCATAGATGCTGCTGCACCCGCTGAGTTTCTCCAGCATTTTTGTGTGCCTACTTTTAATGACTGGTGTACCATGACACCCAGGTCTCGTTGCATCTCCCCTTTTCCTAATCGGCCACCATTCAGATAATAGTCTACTTTCCTGTTTTTGCCACCAAAGTGGATAACCTTACATTTATCCACATTATACAGCATCTGCCATGCATTTGCCCACTCACCCAACCTATCCAAGTCACCTTGCAGCCTCCGAGCATCCTCCTCACAGCTAACACTGCCCGCCAGCTTCGTGTCATCCGCAAACTTGGAGATGTTGCATTCAATTTCCTCGTCCAAATCATTAATATATATCATAAATAGCTGGGGTCCCAGCACTGAGCCTTGCGGTACCGCACTAGCCACTGCCTGCCATTGTGAAAAGGACCCGTTTACTCCTACTCTTTGCTTCCTGTCTGCCAGCCAGTTCTCTATCCACATCAATACTGAACCCCCAATACCATGTGCTTTAAGTTTGTATACTAATCTCTTATGTGGGACCTTGTCGAAAGCCTTCTGAAAGTCCAGATATAACACATCCACTGGTTCTCCCTTATCCACTCTACTAGTTACATCCTCAAAAAATTATATAAGATTCGTCAGACATGATTTACCTTTCATAAATCCATGCTAACTTTGTCCAATGATTTCATCACTTTCCAAATGTGCTGCTATCCCATCTTTAATAACTGATACTAGCAGTTTCCCCACTACCGACGTTAGAATAACTGGTCTGTAATTCCCCGTTTTCTCTCTCCCTCCCTTTTTAAAAAGTGGGGTTACATTAGCTACCCTCCAATCTTCAGGTACTACTCCAAAATCTAAAGAGTTTTGAAAAATTATCACTAATGCATCCACTATTTCTGGGGCTACTTCCTTAAGTACTCTGGGATGCAGCCTATCTGGCCCTGGGGATTTATCGGCCTTTAATCCATTGAATTTACCTAACACCACTTCCTGGCTAACCTGGATTTCACTCAGTTCCTCCATCTCATTTGACCCCCAGTCCCCTGCTATTTCCAGCAGATTATTTATGTCTTCCTTAGTGAAGACAGAACCAAAGTAGTTATTCAATTGGTCTGCCATGTCCTTGTTCCCCATGATTAATTCACCTGTTTCTGACTGCAAGGGACCTACATTTGTTTTAACTAATCTTTTTCTCTTCACATATGTATAAAAGCTTTTGCAGTCAGTTTTTATGTTCCCTGCCAGTTTTCTTTCATAATCTATTTTCCCTTTCCTAATTAAGCCCTTTGTCCTCCTCTGTAGGACTGAATTTCTCCCAGTCCTCTGGTCGGCTGCTTTTTCTGGCTAATTTGTACACTTCATCTTTTGTTTTGATACTATCCCTGATTTCCCTTGTTATCCATGGATGCACTACCTTCCCTGATTTATTCTTTTGCCAAACTGGGATGAACAATTGTTGTAGTTCATCCATGCAGTCTTTAAATGCCTTCCATTGCATATCTACCGTCAACCCATTAAGAATCAATTGCCAGTCTATCTAGGCCAATTCACTTCTCATACCCTCAAAGTTACCTTTCTTTAAGTTCAGGACCCTTGTTTCTGAATTAACAATGTCACTCTCCATCCTAATGAAGAACTCAACCATATTATGGTCACTCTTGCCCAAGGGGCCACGCACAACAAGACTGCTAACTAACCCTTCCTCATTACTCAATACCCAATCTAGAATAGCCTGCTCTCTCGTTGGTTCCTCTACATGTTGGTTTAGAAAACTATCCCGCATACATTCCAAGAAATTCTCTTCCTCAGCACCCTTGCCAAATTGATTCATCCAATCTCTATGTAGATTGAAGTCACCCATTATAACCGTTTTACCTTTGTTGCACGCATTTCTAATTTCCTGTTTGATGCCATCCCCAACTCCACTACTACTGTTAGGTGGCCTGTACACAACTCCCACTAGTGTTTTCTGCCCCTTAGTGTTTCGCAGCTCTACCCATATCGATTCCACATCCTCCAAGCTAATAGATACATAGATACATAGAAATTAGGTGCAGGAGTAGGCCATTCGGCCCTTCGAGCCTGCACCGCCATTCAATACGATCATGGCTGATCATCCAACTCAGTATCCCGTACCTGCCTTCTCTCCATACCCCCTGATCCCTTTAGCCACAAGGGCCACATCTAATTCCCTCTTAAATATAGCCAATGAACTGGCCTCAACTACCCTCTGTGGCAGAGAGTTCCAGAGATTCACCACTCTCTGTGTGAAAAAGTTTTTCCTCATCTCGGTCTTAAAGGATTTTCCCCTTATCCTTAAGCTGTGACCCCTTGTCCTGGACTTCCCCAACATCGGGAACAATCTTCCTGCATCTAGCCTGTCCAACCCCATAAGAATCTTGTACGTTTCTATAAGATCCCCTCTCAATCTCCTAAATTCTAGCGAGTATAAGCCA
The DNA here is from genome assembly GCA_038087875.1 of Malacoraja senta. Lineage (NCBI taxonomy): Eukaryota > Metazoa > Chordata > Chondrichthyes > Rajiformes > Rajidae > Malacoraja > Malacoraja senta. Next base: position 370,023,806 of record CM075977.1, read on the forward strand.
AGTCTATCCAGTCTTTCTTCATATGAGAGTCCTGACATCCCAGGAATCAGTCTGGTGAACCTTCTCTGCACTCCCTCTATGGCTATAATGTCCTTCCTCAGATTTGGAGACCAAAACTGTACGCAATACTCCAGGTGTGGTCTCACCAAGACCCTGTACAACTGCAGTAGAACCTCACTGCTCCTATACTCAAATCCTCTTGCTATGAAGGCCAACATACCATTCGCTTTCTTCACTGCCTGCTGCACCTGCATGCCTACTTTCAATGACTGGTGTACCATGACACCCAGGTCTCGCTGCATCTCCCCATTTCCTAATCGGCCACCATTTAGATAATAGTCTGCCTTCCCGTTTTTGCTACCAAAGTGGATAACCTCACATTTATCCACATTATACTGCATCTGCCAAACATTTGCCCACTCACCCAGCCTATCCAAGTCACCTTGCAGTCTCCTAGCATCCTCCTCACAGCTAACACTGCCCCCCAGCTTAGTGTCATCCGCAAACTTGGAGATGTTGCTTTCAATTCCCTCGTCCAGATCATTAATATAAATTGTAAATAGCTGGGGTCCCAGCACTGAGCCTTGTGGTACCCCACTAGTCACTGCCTGCCATTGTGAAAAGGACCCGTTTACTCCTACTCTTTGCTTCCTGTTTGCCAGCCAGTTCTCTATCCACATCAATACTGAACCCCCAATACCGTGTGATTTAAGTTTGTATCCTAATCTCTTATGTGGTACCTTGTCGAAAGCCTTCTGAAAGTCCAGATACAACACATCCACTGGTTCTCCCCTATCCACTCTACTAGTTACATCCTCGAAAAATTCTATAAGATTCGTCAGACACGATTTACCTTTCGTAAATCCATGCTGACTTTGTCCAATGATTTCACCACTTTCCAAATGTGCTGCTATCCCATCTTTAATAACTGACTCTAGCAGTTTCCCCACTACCGATGTTAGACTAACTGGTCTGTAATTCCCCGTTTTCTCTCTCCCTCCCTTCTTAAAAAGTGGGGTTACGTTTGCTACCCTCCAATCCTCAGGAACTACTCCAGAATCTAAAGAGTTTTGAAAAATTATCACTAATGCATCCACTATTTCTGGAGCTACTTCCTTAAGTACTCTGGGATGCAGCCTATCTGGCCCTGGTGATTTATCGGCCTTTAATCCATTCAATTTACCCAACACCACTTCCCGACTAACCTGGATTTCACTCAGTTCCTCCATCTCCTTTGACCCGCGGCCCCCTGCTATTTCCGGCAGATTATTTATGTCTTCCTTAGTGAAGACGGAACCAAAGTAGTTATTCAATTGGTCTGCCATATCCTTGTTCCCCATGATCAATTCACCTGTTTCTGACTGCAAGGGACCTACATTTGATTTAACTAATCTCTTTCTCTTCACATATCTATAAAAACTTTTGCAGTCAGTTTTTATGTTCCCTGCCAGTTTCCTTTCATAATCTATTTTCCCTTTCCTAATTAAGCCCTTTGTCCTCCTCTGCTGGTCTCTGAATTTCTCCCAGTCCTCTGGTATGCTGCTTTTTCTGGCTAATTTGTACGCATCATCTTTTGCTTTGATACTATCCCTGATTTCCCTTGTTATCCACGGATGCACTACCTTCCTTGATTTATTCTTTTGCCAAACTGGGATGAACAATTTTTGTAGTTCATCCATGCAGTCTTTAAATGCCTTCCATTGCATATCCACCGTCAACCCTTTTAGAACTAATTGCCAGTCAATCTTGGCCAATTCATGTCTCATACCCTCAAAGTTACCTTTCTTTAAGTTCAGAACCGTTGTTTCTGAATTAACAATGTCACTCTCCATCCTAATGAAGAACTCAACCATATTATGATCACTCTTGCCCAAGGGGGCACGCACAACGAGTCTGCTAACTAACCCTTCCTCATTACTCAATACCCAGTCTAGAATAGCCTGCTCTCTCGTTGGTTCCTCTTCATGTTGGTTTAGATAACTATCCCTCATACATTCCAAGAAATCCTCTTCCTCAGCACCCCTGCCAATTTGATTCACCCAATCTATATGTAGATTGAAGTCACCCATTATAACTGTTTTGCCTTTGTTGCACGCATTTCTAATTTCCTGTTTGATGCCATCCCCAACTTCACTACTACTGCTAGGTGGCCTGTACACAACGCCCACCAGCGTTTTCTGCCCCTTAGTGTTTCGCAGCTCTACCCATACCGATTCCACATCCTCCAAGCTAATGTCCTTCCTTTCCACTGCGTTAATCTCCTCTCTAACCAGCAACGCCACCCCACCTCCTTTTCCTTTCTCTCTATCCCTCCTGAATATTGAATATCCCTGGATGTTCAGCTCCCAGCCTTGGTCACCTTGGAGCCATGTCTCCGTGATCCCAACTATATCATAATCATTAATTGCTATCTGCACGTTCAACTCATCCACCTTATTACGAATGCTCCTTGCATTGAGACACAAAGCCTTCAGACTTGTTTTTACAACGCTCTTACCCCTTATACAATTATGTTGAAAAGTGGCTCTTTTTGATTTTTGTCCTGGATTTGTCTGCCTGCCACTTTTACCTTTCACCTTGCTACCTATTGCTTCCGCCCGCATTTTACACCCCTCTGTTTCTCTGCTCACCCATTTAAGAACCCCACCACCTCTTATTCTCTGTTTATTATTGTTTTCTTCTTTCCCCCCTACATGTTGGGTCTGAGTGCTTTCCTTCTCTGCCTCCTGCCTCACACACTGTCTAATAGCATTCTCTATTTGAGTCCCTCCCCCCAACCATTCTAGTTTAAAGTCTCCCCAGTAGCCTTTGCAGATCTCCCCGCCAGGATATCGGTCCCCCTCAGGTTCAAGTGCAACCCATCCTTTTTGTACAGGTCGAACCTTCCACAAAAGAAGTCCCAATGATCCAGAAATTTGAATCCCTGCCTTCTGCACCAGTCCTTCAGCCACGCATTTATCCTCCACCTCGCTCCATTCCTACTCTCACTGTCGCGTGGTACAGGCAGTAATCCCGAGATTGTTACCTTTGCTGTCCTTCTCTTTAACTCCCCTCCTAACTCCCTAAATTCTCCTTTCAGGACCTCTTCTCTTTTTTTACCTATGTCATTGGTACCTATATGTATCACGACCTCGGGCTCCTCTCCCTGCCCTTTCAGGATGTCTTGGACACGTTGGGACACATCACAGACCCTGGCACCAGGGAGGCAAACTACCATCCGGGTCTCCCGACTGCGTCCACAGAATCGCCTGTCTGACCCCCTAACTATAGAGTCCCCTATTAATATTGCCCTCCTCTTCTTTTCCTTACCCTTCTGAGCAACAGGACCGGTCTCTATACCGGAGGCCCGGCCGCTGTCGCTACCCCCAGGTAGGCTGTCCACCCCAACAGTGCTCAAACAGGAGTACTTATTGTCAAGGTGTACAGCCACCGGGGTACTCTCTAGTCCCTGCCTGTGCCCCTTGCCTCTCCCAATGTCCTTCCTTTCTATTGCGTTAATCTGCTCTCTAACCAGCAACGCTACCCCACCTCCTTTCCCTTTCTGTCTATCCCTCCTGAATATTGAATATCCCTGGATGTTCAGCTCCCAGCCTTGGTTACCCTGGAGCCATGTCTCCTTGATCCCAACTACATCATAGGCATTAATAGCTATCTGCACATTCAACTCATCCACCTTATTACGAATGCTCCTTGCATTGAGACACAAAGCCTTCAGGCTTGTTTTTAGAACACTCTTACCCCTTATACAATTATGTTGAAAAGTGGCCCTTTTTGATTTTTGCCCTGGATTTGTCTGCCTGCCACTTTTACTTTTCACCTTGCTACCTATTGCTTCTACCCTCACTTTACACCCCTCTGTCTCTACGCTCACACATTTAAGAAACCCTTTCCCTTTAACTCCATCCTCAACTATCCCATTCGACACCCCACCCCCCTTATTCAGTTTAAAACCACCCGTGTAGCAGTGGCAAACCTGCCTGCCAGAATGCTGGTCCCCTACCTGTTAAAATGCAATCCGTCCCTTTTGTACAGTTCCCTTTTACTCCAAAACAGATCCCAGTGATCTAAGAATCTAAATCCCTGCCCCATGCACCAGTTCCTCAGCCACACATTCAGGTCCCGTATCTTCCTGTTCCTGCTCTTGCCAACAGCCCTTCGGCCCACCGAGTCCACATCGACCAGCAACCCCTGCACATTAACACTATCCTACACTAGAGACAATTTATTTTACAGATATAACAAGCTAATTAGCCTACAAACCTGTACGTCTTTGGAGTGTGGGAGAAAACCAAAGTTCTCGGAGAAAACCCACACAGACACGGGGAGAACGTACAAACTCCGTACAGACAGCGCCTGTAGCCAGGATCGAACTCGGGTCTCTGGCGCTGTAAGCACTGTAAGGCAGCAACACTACCGCTGCACCACCATGCCGCCTGCATTTATATTTATTTAAATGAGATTGCATTAAAACTGCCCTGAATTTGTCAAATCAGTCTGGAGTGCACTTACATAGGATATCACAGTTCCTCATAGCATGAAGTCAGAATTATACAGCAGAGAAACATGTCCTTTGGTCCCACCAGCGCCATGTCGACCTTTTTGACCATCTGCACTAATCTCATTTAGCTGCATTATAGACAATAGAGAATAGGTGCAGGAGTAGGCCATTCGGCCCTTCGAGCCAGCACCGCCATTCATTAGGCCTCTACCCTTCTACACCTTGTCTGTCCAAGTGTCCCCTAAACTTTATATTTCTATCTGATTCCACAACCCCCTCCTGTGGTGAGTTCCTAATATTAAGCTTTTATATTCAATGCCCCAACTGGTCGACTCGATGCCCCAAATGTTATATTCAATGCCCTGCATACGGGGTGCTTATACTCAAGCATGTCATATGTCTACCACAATATCTACCTTTGTTGTCACTTTCAGGGAAGGACAACCCCAAGGTTTTTGTATTACAAATTTGCTGTATATGTCCTATCTCTATTTGACTTCACAAAATACATCACCTTGTATCTTTCATGATTGAATTCCACCTGCCAACGCTCTATCCTACTTTCCATCTAACCGATATCCAGCCTCAGACAACCTCCCCTGTTTTGCACAAAGCAACTAACTTTGTCACCAAAAATTGTTATGTGAATTATAGGTGTTATATCAACCAGATGAGTCATCGCAATCCACGTAACGTTTGTAAATAGAACGCCCCAATCTCTGTACAGCAACACCTGATAGAAAGTACACATAACCATAATGAGATTAGCTATGATGTTCTGCAATGCTAGCACGTAATTTCCATCTGTTATGATCGACATCTTTTACGGCTCCTCATCGCAGTCCAGAGTTCAACAGGAGCTTGTCATTGACAGATTCTTGATTAGAAAGGGTGTCAAGGGTTATGGGGAGAAGTCAGGAGAATGGGGTTGAGAGGGAAAGATAGGTCAGCCATGATTGAAAAGACCTTATTAAATTATTACAGTTGGAGGAAATCACAGCAAATGGAATCAGAACATTGCTTAATAAGAAATGGTGAGGAGTCCTGGCCCTTTTCCTCTTAAAACAGCTTGTCACCCAGCTATGCACATCATATGGTGAACTCCTCAAGGATCAATTACCGGTCTCCAGCATTTTAGTGTCCGAGGCTGTTCACCAAGCAGGAATAATTTAAGAAGGCATTGCAAGCAAGAAAGAGTTCAATGCTTACATTAGACTTTAAGTTGAACCTCATTTGATGTACGTGGTTCATACCTACTGTACACTAGAACAACAATTCATCAGGCTGGGAAAGATTCAGGCAAAAATCATTATCCCAGCCCAGTGCTAACCCTATTTCTCTTTGGCTGCAGAGAATTACACTCTGGTAATTGGACATCAGTAGAAAAATACAGCATTTATTTGTAATTCTAATTTGTCAATGTAAACAAGAAAATAATCTGCATAAATGTTTATATAAAATCTACTTTGGATTTATACTGCAGACTTCCAAAATCAATTTATTGATTTAATTAGATTTAAAATATTGGCAACTTTATATAAATAACCTATCTGGAAATTAACACACTGAACATAAGAATCTAAAGATTTATCATCAATACAGCAGAATTATATACTTATGGTCATAACTCCCCAAGGGATGAGCTCCCGGTGCAGAGATCAAATTGCTTCTTGCTTGAAAAAAATGAAGAGGAGCATTTTGAAGAACTGTAATTTAAAGCGGCTGAATAGCTGACGATAGAGAAACACTAATCTTGCAGCTAAGTGTTGTTATTGGAATGCAGTGACAGTATACCAGGGAGATAGAACAAAATGAATGTTGAGTTCGATCTACAGTGTGACAGAATTTAATAGCTTCAAATACTTCCAGTTACACAAGTCAGAGGTTATTAATAGTCAGTCCCACAAAGCCCCAAACGATAAGCATACCACAAGGGATAATTGTTACATGTAATTGTTATTTTGCTCACCTATAATTATGAATTTAGATTATTAAAGTTAAAATCATCAAAATGTTGCCATTCCTTGTAATGCATCCGACACACTGGCATGGCATTCTTGAATGTTATTAAGAATATATAAGGAGATTGGGGTAAATTACACTGTCACCTCAAGCCTGGCATTCCACTCAATATATTATACCTCCATTATATCCACTGTCCCACCTGATGACCAATTCCATGAATACAATAATAGTATTATCTCAGAGGTTTACCACCCACAATCAACTAAGGTACAGCATTCAAAAAGTTCAGAACAGTTCGAATTAAGATAATCCTTATTAGGATGCAACCCCATTATCTGTCCCTTAATTTTTACATAAGACACCAGAAGCTTTGGCATTTGCCGGACCAATTTCACTCAAGAGTTTTATGTCTCTTTCTTTCTTACTCAAGAGTAACCAACCTCTTCATTGTGCAATCCCATAATCTCAGGAAGCAATCCGGGATATCAATCTGGTGAGATACATACACGATTGTTGCAGAGACTAAAACTGCACACTGTGCTTCACATATAATTGCAGCACTCCCTTCATAGCGTATGACAACGTATCATTTGCTTTTTCCAATTGTTTGCTGTATCTGAATGTTAAATTAATCACAGATACAAGAATATATGTTTTACTTGAATTTAGCATTTTATTAAAATCTCTCCTTACGATGTTTGATACACTTCACATTTTCACAATAGTACATTCTATCTGCAGTCTTGCATATTCACTTCACCTGCTTATTGCCCTTCATCAACATTGTCCTCATAGTTAACTTTTCTGCACAACTTTTTATAATCAGCAAACTTGGATACAATACACCGAGTACCTTCATTTAAGCCATTAATGTAAACTGTGAATAGATATGGCTCTGGATCTGATCCATGCAGCACTCTATTAATTATACAGTATGAACTAGAAAATGACCCCTTAGTTCCAAATCTGATTTCTGCTCCTTAAATAATCTACCAGCCATGCTTTTGCAATAATTCTAAAAATTGGAAAACCTTCATGTGTGCAGCCATATTCCAAACATTCTGTAATTCGTTTAGTTAAAATCTTTGATTTATCCAACACTATTTTTTTCATAAAATTATATCCACTCTACCCAATCAGATGTACAAATTGGATGTTAAAAACAAGGCATAGCGTTCAAGGCACAACATTTCATATAAGAATGTAACATATTTAGCCTTAAGAAGGAATAATTTTGCAGTTGTGGTCATGATTATGCTTTGATAGTTTCTGACAGCTGAAAAATCAGGTCCTGAATTTTAAATTGTTAAAACTGCCAGAACTAGTTGCTGACATCAAATATGGGAATAAAAAAAATTAAAAAAATTAAGTCACAACATGATCTGGTTAAAATTTCCTTCCTCCACAATGATACTAGTAGTTTGGTACATAAGCACAAAGGAAAAATGAACAAAGAGCAACTGTGCAAATTGTGGACGAACCCAATTAAAACCCGGATTTCACCTCCCATAGTTCATCATGAAAGATGTGGAAGGATGGCATGTTAGACCAAAGCGAGTCTGCTATCACAGATGGGTGCAAAAGATCTTCTGATATTTTTAAATGGAGGACGGTAGTTTTCTCTCACACTTTGAGCAATATTTAACACTATACCAACATCGCTAAAACAGATTATCAGGTCATTATCTCTTATAGTGTACACATTTATCGTGACTAAACTTCAAATTGGCTGTGAAGTTGTTTAGGGCATCCTATTAGTCAAAGAAGACATCACATAAATCCAAGTCAACTTTTCTGTCAATTTTTATTTGAGAATCATGGAGTCAGAGTTGTCCTGCCCAGACTCAGGCCTCTTGGTCCATCACATCGGGATCAACCATTTTGACCATCTACATTAATCCACTCTGCCTGCACTATGTCTGTACCTGTGAACACCTTTTACTGAAATCAAACTTATTTAAATTGAAATGAAAAGTAAATTCAATTGAAATTAATGTTACATAGATACATAGAAAATAGGTGCAGGAGTAGGCCATTCGGCCCTTCGAGCCTGCACCGCCATTCAATATGATCATGGCTGATCATCCAACTCAGTATCCCGTACCTGCCTTCTCTCCATACCCCCTGATCCCTTTAGCCACAAGGGCCACATCTAACTCCCTCTTAAATATAGCCAATGAACTGGCCTCAACTACCCTCTGTGGCAGAGAGTTCCAGAGATTCACCACTCTCTGTGTGAAAAAGTTTTTCCTCATCTCGGTCTTAAAGGATCTCCCCCTTATCCTTAAGCTGTGACCCCTTGTCCTGGACTCCCCCAACATCGGGAACAATCTTCCTGCATCTAGCCTGTCCAACCCCATAAGAATGTTGTACGTTTCTATAAGATCCCCTCTCAATCTCCTAAATTCCCGCGAGTATAAGCCAAGTCTATCCAGTTTTTCTTCATATGAAAGTCCTGACATCCCAGGAATCAGTCTGGTGAACCTTATCAGGAGGTACAAGACACTGCAGGTGCAGATTTATTTTTAAAAAACACAAAGTGCTGGAGAAACTCAGCGGGTCAGGCAGCTCCTCTAGAGAACATGGTAACACTTCGGGTTGGCACCCATCTTCACTTCTGCAAGTTGCTGCATGTGATGTTAACGAGTAGCTGATGGAATGGTTGAAAAGCAAATCAACAATCAACTTGTAAAATCTTAAAGGAAACATCACTGGTACCAGTGACAACCACACAACTTGTTCTTGAAACAAGGACACAAGTTTCCACCAAACAGTGCTGTGCCATTTAAGATGAAAGGAACAATGTTTAAAGATTTGCGGGGCAAGTTTTCTTTTACACAGAGAGCAATGGGTGCCGCAAAACTGCCGTCACGAGTGGCAGTGGATGGAGGCAGATATGTGAGGGGTCTTTCAGATAATTTAAGATGGACAAATTAAATGAAGGGAATGGATGTGGATCACATACATAGGCCAAGGAGATTAGTTTAGTTTAGTTTATTGTCACATGCACAGAGATACAGTGAAAAGCCTAACTAGGCATCATGTGCAGCACAAATATCATGGGCCAAATGGCCTGTTTCTGTACTGTTCTATGTTCCATGTTATATCCAGGTAAATTGGGCAACTGCCGATCAGATCACGCAGGTCAAAGCGGGTCACACACGAGGTCCCTAGTCATCAGGAACAGCAGAATTGTGTTTCACTACAATCTCATGGAGCAGCAGGTCACTACGTGTACCTTTACCATTTTGCCAGGAAATCATCTCTGGTTCAACAGGAATGTGGAAAACTATGCCAAGAGCAGTTTATGAGAATGATCTCAGGAATAAGTGTGTTAACACATGATGAGCTGGGCCTCCACTCGCTGGAGTTTACAAGGATGTGGGGGAACCTCATGAAATTTACCTGGATTGAGTGGATGTGGTGAGGAAGTGGGAGAGTCTAGGACCAGAGGTCAAAGCGACAGAATAAAGGGACGTACCTTTGGGAAGGAGATGAGGAGGAATTTCTTTAGTCAAAGAGTGGTGAATCTGTGGAATTCATTGTCATGGAAGGGCTGTGGAGGCCAAGTCAATGTATATATTTAAGGCAGAGATAGGTAGATTCATAATTAGGATGGGTGTCAGGGGTTATGGGGAGAAGGCTGGAGAATGGAGTTGAGAGGTAAAGATAGATCAGCCATGAATGAATGGCGGAGTAGACTTGATGGGCTGAATGACAATATTCTGCTCCTATCACTTATGAACTTATGTACCAAGTACGGTTAAATGTTCACAACGACTGAACACGTCAGAAATATAACATCACTCGCCTAGATGTGAAGCTCCAAGAGCATTCAAGAAGCTTGACACTGGAACTCTCCCTTTAAGAAACTGTGGAAGCAACTTCAATAAACATATTTTAGCCGTTCAAGGTTAGATCCCCATCACTACTTTCTTAGTAGTTTGGGGTGGCAATAAATGTTGATCTTGCAACATGATGAGTGCTTTATAAATATATTTTTAGAAAGTGAGAAAGAATACTAGTTATCAAACTTGTAGTCAAAAGAATTGAGTGAAGATCCTAAATTGTTGATAGAAAGAAAGATGGTTGTTATTATGGATTTCAAGCGTATTCAGTTATCAATCACAAAGTGTAATTGCATGCTCCTCTACCCATTGTTATTTACGTCACCAACATAAATCTCCCATCCATTTTATCTTGTAATCATCGGAAACTAATTGGTGCATCAACTTTGGCTACTAAGGCTGCAGAGAATCTTCAAATTCTATGACACGTGGTAAAGCTCTTCACACAACTCAAACCAGAAAGATCTCACCCACCGGGACAGGCAGCATCTCTGGAGAGAAGGAATGGGTGACGTTTCGACCCGAAACGTCACCCATTTCTTCTCTCCAGAGATGCTGCCTGTCCCGCTGAGTTACTCCAGCTTATTGTGTCTACATATCTTTGGTTTAAACCAGCATCTGCAGTTCCTTCCTGCACACGATCTTACCCACACTCTGATAGGTGCATCACTGCAACAAACATCAGAGGTTTTGTAAATGTGTTCAATTTGAACCACTGGTTTAATGTCCGCCCGTTTACCCATGATATATTGTTTCCAATGCACATCATACATTTGACCCACTGGAACAACTCTCAAACTTGCAACTCCCAACAGTACCTCCTCACCTTCCTATCTGTACCACCAAGAAGGCACAAAGTAACAAGGCACCATCAGCCCATGTCCCACACCATCACTCTTTGGATCAGTAGCGCCTTCCTCGCTGAGTCAATTAATTGTGATCAGCATTTTCAGAACAGTGCCAGCATTTAGTCACTTAGAGGATACTACGGCAAATTGGCAATGTCTTTGAGGAAAGGAACTCAATTTCCAAGCTGATTAATTAATAAAACTCTGAATATAAATCATATGGTGTCATTGCATATAATGGTTGAAAAATAAGACGGATCAGAGGGGAAATTGGCGTGGGAATCTGCACAGCTAACTGTTTGCGCCAAACAAAATTAGGTCAATATTTTCAAAGTATAGCAAAATTAGTAATCTCACATCATGGTTCTTCTAGGTTCACTTTCCAAAGTAAGCATACTGAGAAATTGCGCTTGATCTGGAAAATGTACACAGAACTACCATGAAGTGATGTTATTAACTATGTGACATATTAATTGATAAAAATTGCAATTTTGTTTTGAGTGCAAGCAGTTTGTGGTGCCTGATTGCCACACTCATTTCCTGCTTGATCTGAGTGTTGATGAAGTAATCCATTGCTTTGGATGCAAATGATAATTAACAAAGTAGCTATGCATAATTAATTATGCTACTTTTACAGTTATAAAAATAGTATTTACAACACTAGAAATATTTAGTCATAGAGTCATACAGCGTGGAAACAGGTCCTTTGGCCCAACTTCCCCACACCAATCAACATGTCCCAGCCTCACTTGTCCCTGTATTTGGTCCACATCCCTCTAAACCTGTCCTATACATGCACCTGTCTAAATGTTTCTTAACATAGTACCTGCCTTAACTACCTCTTCCGGCAGCTCGTTCCATACACCCACCACCCTTTGTGTGTAAAAGTTACACCTCAGGTTCCTATTAAATCTTTTCCCCCTTACCATAAACCTTTGTCCTCTGGTTCTCGATTCCCCGACTCTGGGAAAGAGACAGTGCATCTACCCGATCTATTCCTCTCATGATTTTGTACACCTCTATAAGATCACACCTCATCCACCTGCGCTCCAAGGAATAGAGTCCCAGCCTGCTCAACTTCTCCCTATAGCTCATGCCTTCGAGTCCTGGCAACATCCTCGTTAATCTTCTCTGCACCCTTTCCAGCTTGACAACATCTTTCCTATAACATGGTCATAAGGTCATAAGGGATAGGAGTAGAATTAGCCTATTTGGCCCATCAAGTCTACTCCACCATTCAATCATGGCTGATCTATTTCTCCCTCCTAACCCCATTCTCCTGCCTTCTCCCCATAACCTCCGACACCTGCACCAATCAAGAATCTATCTCTGCCTTAAAAATATCCACTGACGACCTCCACAGCCTTCTGTGGCAAAGAATTCCACAGATTCACCACCCTTTGACCAAAGAAATGTCTCCTCATCTCATTCCCAAAAGAACGTCCTTTAATTCTGCAGCTATGACCTCTAGTCCTAGGTTCTCCCACTAGTGGAAACATCCTCTCCACATCCACGCTATCCAAGCCTTTCACTATTCTGTATGTTTCAACGAGGTCCCCCCTCATTCTTCTAAACTCCAGCAAGTACATGCCCAGTGCCGACAAACACTCATCATAGGTTAACCTGCTCCTCTTGGTGCCCAAAACTGAAAACAATACTCTAAACGCAGCCTTACCAACGTCTTATATAACTGCAACATGACCTCTCAACTTATATACTCATTTATTTAACAATTTCATCACTAACATTAAACACTTTGGAGCTCACATCAAATGATAAATTCACATTTTAAATTAGACCTTCCATGTTAAAATACACAAATACAAAGCTTGAGTGATCATTCAAGCAAACAGTTAAATAATCTGGAGATGTATATGTAGCAATCAGTTAATTTAAATATATAATTAAAAAAGATCACCATCTTCATAAATCATCTTTTTGACCAGCTCATTAATTCAAGTCATAATTATGCAATGCTACAATTTTCAGAATTTAACATAATACAGATAAATACGAGGTATTGGGAAGGCAAACCAGTGCAGGACCTTCACAGTGAATGGCAGGGCCTCGGGGAGTGTTGTAGAGCAGAGGGATCTCGGAGTGCAAATACATAATTCCTTGAAAGTGGCATCACAGGTCGATAGGGTAGCCAAGAGACTTTCGGTACATGGGCCTTCATCAGGCAGCGTATTGAGTATAGAAGTTGGGATATTGTGTTATACTTATACAAGATTTTGGTGAGGCTGCATTTGGAGTATTGTGTTCAGTTGTAGTCACCTTGCTAGAGGAAAGATGTTGTTAAGTTGCAAAGGGTGCTGAGAAGATTTACGAGGATGTTTAGTTTAGTTTAGTTTAGAGATACAGCGCAGAAACAGGCCCTTCGGCCAACTGGGTCCGCGTCGACCAGCGATCCCCGTACATGAACACTATCCTACACCCACAGGGACAATTTTTACATTTACCAAGCCAATTAACCTACAAACATGTTCATCTTTAGAGTGTGAGAGGACACCGAAGATCTCGGAGAAAACCCACGCAGGTCACGGGGAGAACGTACAAACTCCGTACAGACAGCACCCGTAGCCGGGATCGAACCCGAGTCTCCGGCACTGCATTCGCTGTAAGGCAGCAACTCTACCGCTGTGCCACCATGACTTGAGTGGCTGAGCTGAAAGGAGAGGTTGGGCAGGCTAGGGTTTTACTCCTTGGAGCACCTGAGGCTGAGGGGCGATCTTATAGTGGTGTATAGATAGGGTGAATGCACATAGTCTTTTACCAGAGTAGGTGAATCAGGAACCAGAAGATAGAGGTTTAAGGTGAGACGGAAAAGATTTAATACTAACCTGAGGGACAACTTTTTTCACACAGGGTGGGTGTATGGATCAAACTACCAGAGAAGGTAGTTCGAGAACAACATTTAAAAGATATTTGGACAGTTACGTGGACAGGAAACAATTAGAGGGATATGAGCCAAATGGGCTCAGCTTGGGCAAGTGTGGATGGGCATCTTGGTCGTGTGGGCAGGTTGTGCCAGAGGGCTTGATTCTGTGCTGTACACTCTATTATAATCATAGCAGGCCTTTAAGGATTGTGTGCTTTTTCACTTAACTCATTCAATGGATCATTTCTGATCTTATACCTCAGTGAGACTTTCCTCCACTAATTCCAGATCCTTCGAATCCCTTAATATCCAAAATTGTATCCATGCATCTTGAACTCACTCAACAACTGTGCCTCCACACTCCTCATGGGTAGCCTGTCCCAAAAAGTAATTCCCCTTTGGGTGAACACATTTCTTCTCTTCTTGCTGAATGTTTAATCTCTTATTTTAAGACTGTATTTTAAGGTTCCATACACCGAGGCAAGCAGTACCATCATCACAGCATTTACCCTGTCATGCTCCAGAATAAATTTCTATAGTTCAACTGAACCACTTCTTATCCTTTCAAACTCAATTGTGCAGGCAGAGTATGCTTTGTCTTTCCTCATTCAATAAATTCATCAACCCAGACATCAATCGGGTGAATCTTCACTGGTCCTTTTATTCTCCCTTGGGTCAGGAGACCAGACCTATGCACAATATTCCTGAATTCGTCTCACTGGAAACCAGATAACGGGGGGCAATGCGTCTGTGTTCTTGTACATGAGGAACTTGTGGAAGGTGGCTTTTCTCTGGACTAAAGGAAACTTGGAAGGCTCTTAAAGGAACTATTACAAATAATGAAAGATTATATTGTCAAGTGTTGAGAACATTGCCTCTGTGGAGAACACAGGTTAGACAACAATTTAAATTGTTACAAACGTTAGAAAATCATCTGCAGAGTTACTACAGCACAGAATATTTCATTGGGTTTCTGAGACAGTTACCAATGTATCTCTTGAGAGAAATTAACATTTGCATTTCAGAAAGAATAGTGCAACACAATTAGTTTTAAAGTTTTCAGAAATGGAGTGTTGTCTGAGGATTTTCTGCATTGCAGCTTATAATTATTATATTTACAAAATTGTGAAGTGTGGAGCTGTGATAATGATTATTGGGACTGCACAAAGTGTTCAGACATGTTTTTTTGTCTTATAGAAAGCAGTATTCGCACTATTGTTAGATTTTTTGAAGTATTTGGAAGCATAAATGTAAATGAACACAACATCATGAGGAAATTCTTAGGATCACACTTTGCAAATAGAGTTGAACGATTGTTTTTATGTCTCGTATACAGTATCTGATCTGTTCGGATCGCATGCAAAACATAGATTTTCACTGTTCTTTGGTATATTTAACAATAGTAAGCCTAGACATGATAAAGGGAGACATAAGAGACTGCAGATGCTGGAATCTGGAGCAAAAATAGAAACTGCCCTCCCCTCCCCTCCCCTGACCCCCCCCTCCCCCTTCCCCCCATATACCCTTCCAACTACCCTTCATCTCCCCTCAGATATCTGTGGCAACGAAATCCTTGAACATACAGTATCAAAGCTGATTGTGGACTTTGGATGGGGTAGGACCCACAATCCCATTTATATCAATGGGACGATGGTGGAAAGGGTCAAGAACTTCAAATTCCTGGGCGTGCATATTTCCGAAGATCTTTCCTGGTCCCAGCACACTGATGCAATTATAAAGCAAGCACATCAGCGCCTCTACTTCCTGAGAAGATTACGGAGAGTCGGTATGTCAAAGAGGACTCTCTCGAACTTCTACAGGTGTACAGTGCAGAGCATGCTGGCTGGTTGCATCGTGGCTTGGTTCGGCAACTTGAGCGTCCCGGAGCAGAAAAGAATGCAAAAGGTTGTGAACACTGCCCGGTCCATCATCGGCTCTGACCTCCCCACCATTGAAGGGATCTATCGCAGTCGCTGCCTCAAAAAGGCTGCCAGCATCATCAAGGACCCACACCATCCTGGCCACACACTCATCTCTCCGCTGCCATCAGGTAGAAGGTACAGGAGCCTGAAATCTGGTACATCCAGGTTCAGGAACAGCTTCTTCCCCACAGCCATCAGGGTATTAAACTCGCCATCAAACAAACTCTGAACTATAACAGCCTATTGCACTTTATCTGTTTATTTATGTGTATGTATATGGTCTATGCTATATAGACACACTGAACTGTTCTGTATTTATGCTCGCAATACTCTGTTGTGCTGCAGCAAGCAAGAATTTCATTGTCCTATCTGGGACACATGACATTAAACTCTCTTGACTCTTGACTTGTCTTGACTTGGGATAAATAAATGTTTAATCAGCAAGGGAATCAAGGGGTATATGCATAGGCTGGGAAAATGGTCTGTGGAAAAGTTGATCAGCCAACTTACTGAACAGCAAAGCAGGCATGACAAGTGAAATTGCCTTGTCCTAGTTATTGCTGGCCCTGATTAGTTCTGGCCTTTTCCTACCTCCACTCACCACCCCCACTAATTTCAATCTGAAGAAGAGTTCCAACCCGAAACGTCACCTATCCTTCTTCTCCAGAGATGCTACCTGACCCGCTGAGTTACTTTGTGTCTATCTTTGGCCTAGTTCTACATCTACTTTTAAGTTCCTTAAGTCTGGTACAATAAAACAACAATCGTTCATATTGCTAAGATTCAGGGTTTTGAATTTAAACTGCACTTAAACCCTCTTAAAATGGCACATATATGGTTTACTGGATCTTGCCCTGGAGATTTCATTTCAATAATAATAATGTCCTGGTTTGGGACTCTCAGCTGGTTGAGCAGTTAATAGCCTGTAATGATTTCCAGTTGAATTAGCGGATCTCAGCTGGGACATATCAATCCACAATCAGACACAACATTCCGGGATGGTGAGGGAACTAAAGAGAAAGGCAAAAGGGAAGGAGGCAAGCTGGAATCTTCCATTTCCTGACTGCCATCCAGAGGACACAGCAAGGAAACATTGTTTTCTGAACTGCGGGAAAGCAAATCAGACGTCATAACAGGAAGGACAAATATACAAAAATAAACATACAACACTTACTTCACAACAGTGAATACAGTTGAAAGATCTTTCATTCTTGGTAAGATGCAACTGAAACTTTAGCAAATTGTTAATAAATGGTGTAAAAGCAAGTCCTTCCTGTATATACTCGTTAGTTCCTCAAGAGATGGTATGCTTCTTGATGGCTTGCTGATATAAGAAAGAAACTAGGGAAAGAGAGAGGGTCATTCAAGATCAATCCACATGGTGCTTCCAACAGTTGCCAGTCTGTTAGTTTCTGTATCAAATCAAAATTGTTTAATTCTGCCTCTGATGGGGTAACAGCTGAACCTTTGGGACCAAGAGGTGTGCAAGAATAAAAGAAAATGTTCAAAGAATTATCTCCAGATGCATTCAAAGGAAAGCAGAAGAGTAAAGCAGGAAGATCACTGCCACTCTTGCTAGTAGCATTATTGTCCAAAATGTTCATCACAATACCTGTAGTCTTTATGTAGCAAGATTGGAGTGCTTCATTGTAGATCATGCATAGATTTGGAATCAGGGGGAACTGCAGGATGGGAGAGGATTCTGAAATCAGAAGTACAAAGGGAATTTGGAGTGTTGCGGCAGGATTCCCAAAAAGCTTATTTGCAAGTTGAACCAGTAGTAAGGAAAGCAAATGCAACTTTAGCATCTATTTAGAGAGGGCTAGACTATAAAAACAGGGATGTAATGCTGAGGCTTGAAATGGCACTGGTCAGATCACATCTGGAGTATTGTGAGCCCCATATCTGGGGAAAGATGTGCGGGCATTGGAGAGAGTCCAGAGGAGGTTCAGGAGAATGATCCCGGGGATGATTGGATTAACATATGATGCGTGTTTGACAGCACTGGGCCTACACTCGCTGGAGTTTAGAAGGGTGAATAGGACCTCATTGAAACTTACCAAATAGTGAAAGGCCTGGATAAGAGTGGATGTAGAGAGGATGCTTCCACAAGTGGGAGAGTCTTGGCCTGAGGGCATAGCCTCAAAATAAAGGGACGTACCTTTAGAAAGGGGATGAGGAGAATTTTTTTTAGTTTGAACTAAATAGAATTTTAGTCACGTGGTGAATCTGTGGAATTCACAGCCATAGGCAGCTGTGGTGGCTAAATTATTGGGTATTTTTAAGGCGGGGATTGACAGATTCTTGATTAGTAAAGGTTTCAAGGTATATGGGGAGATGGCAGGAGAATGCAGTTGAGAGGGAAGAATAGATCAGCTATGATTGAATGGCAGAATAGACTTGATGGGACAAATGGCTTACTGCTGCCCATATAACTGATTAACTTATGAATACCAAAGCTGCAAACAAAAACTTTGAAAACCCAAGACCTGAATTCACCTCTGTTCCTCTCAGGTCTGCTGCACATGTGGAAATTACATTAGTCATTGACTGTATCTCACATTCATAAAGTTATACAGCACAGAAACAGGTCCTTCAGCCCAACTCGTTCATGCTCACCATGGTGTCCCAACGAAGCCTGTCCCATTTCCCCACATTTGGCCCATACTCCTCTAAACCTAGCCAAATGCTGTTTATACTGTAGTACCTGCCACAACGTACTCCTCTGGCAACTTGTTCCAGATACCCACCTCTCTTTGTGTCCAGCTAATGACATCTTTGCTGCAGTAGGATGACCAAAACTGAACACAGTAATCCAAATCTGACCTCACCAACATCTTGGAGATCCAACCTCCCAACTATACTCAATACCTTGAATATTGAAAGCCAATTCAAACATTTGCCTTCCAAAAGTCTTAATTACCACACTTTCTACATGTGATGCCACAATCAGGGAACTACGTGCCTGTACTCCTAGATCCCTCTGCTCCACAACACTCTTCAGGGTGCTACCTTTCCCTGTGAAGGTCCTGCCCTGGTTTGACTTTCCAAAATGCAACATGTTGCACTTATCAGCATTAAATTAAATTCGCCATTCCTCAGCCCATTTGCCGAACTGATCAAGAGCCTGCTGTAATTTTTGATAACCATTTTCATTCTCTATGAAATCACTTACTTTTGTGTCATCTGCAAACCTGCCTACCTGAACTCTCACCATCATTCTTTTTAAAGCAACCCACTTTCTGGATGTCCCTTTGCCCATAGAAATCCTACTCCAATCTCCTGCAAGCTCCTGTCTCATTTGAGCTAGTTGATCTTGGCCCAATTCAAATCTTAACATGTGGCCCTTTACAAGCTGCATTTGGAGTTTTGTGTGCAGTTTTGGTTACCCCATTACAGGAAGGGTGGAGAGGTTTTGGAAAGGATGCAGAAAAGATTTACCCAAATGCTGTAGGAAAGAACTGCAGATGCTGGTTTAAATTGAAGGTAGACACAAAGTGCTGAGTAACTCAGCGGGACAGGCAGCACCTCTGGCTTTTAAGAGGCTTTTAGATAAGCACATATTATGCCTTGAATGGAGGGATATGGATCACATGCGGGTGGAGGAGATTAGTTTAGTTTATTATCATGTGTAGCGAGGTAGTGAAAAGCTTTTGTTGCTCGCTATCCAGTCAGCACAAAGACAATACATGATTACAATCAAACCATTTACAGTGTATAGATACATGATAAGTGAATAACGCTTGACATCATGTCCAGCACAGACATTGAGGGCCAAAGGGCCTCTTCCTCTGCTATACTGTTCTATGTTCAATGTTGTAACTGGAGTACAATATTGAAACTTAGTTCTGAAGGAATCAATCTTCTAGGCCCAACGTGCACATTGCTTTTGGACAGAATTAACTTAACCGAGACTGAAAAGCTCCCATTCATCAACGGTTAACTACAACATAAATGTCATTTGTTCAGTGAAAATAAACAGAAATAGCAACTTTTTCCACACATACTTCATAAAAACAATTCTTAAGTTCCAATATGTTTACGACAATGAATGCACCACTATCAGCTAAATGAGGCATGACAAACTTGTTATGCAAAATAGCCAAGGTCAGGTCCAAGAGAGAAATCAGCTTTGGCTGTGTTTTGTTCAGCAGGTTTTACGCCCTCTGCTCACACTGCTTAGACTCACCGGTAATGATTTTCTTCTTCCACCTGGATTCATTTGCTGCACATTTTTCAACATTTTACCTTCCTTTATTAATGGCAGGCACGATGTCCTCAAAATACAAGTTGTGTCAGTGACTGACGCCAACTACATTTAAGATATAAATGTAGGATATAAATGCAGGAATATTAATGATCAACCACCAGGTTAGAGTCTGCCTGAACACGTCATGCTGGGCTCTATTAGATGGAATGCAAATCTTAAATATTACAATAACATGCAAATCAGCATGATTAAATTTAACCCTTTCCGATGCCTTTTAGCATTGGGAGCATTAAAACCCTGCACTATACAAGCTCACAGTAATTACTTCCCCTGGATCAATTGCAAGTTTAGAGGAGCTCTGAGCAGCGATTCTGGGTGGAAGACCAAGCCAAGATCTTATCTATTTGTTTCAAATCAAAATAGGGAATGTTATGACTCAGTAGTAAATTACTTTACCATTAGTCATATAGGAGGAATAACTTCAGTTGCAACATATCCCTGATAAAACACAAATCCCCTGAGCATACAGACCATCCTAACAAATGAGCTGGGGCAGAGATATTGGTCTACTCTGCACAATCTGATAATAGCTCCTTCACAATCAACATACTACTATTAACCATGACCAATCACAAAAAGGCCATACAGCAATAGTTTGGAATTTTTTAGCAAGTGACTCACCTGACAACAGTTCAAAGCTCTTCTAGCTGCCGGTTGAAAGTGGAACAATGGTTCCAATTGCAAAAGGTTTCAGCCGGTGGACTGGTCCATATTCATTTCAACTCCTCCAGCCATGCAACCCTCCATGACTGACAGCCCTTAGTTCTGGGAGCCTGTCCCTATTTCATTTTCCCTCTTCACGGAAGATAAAGTTTTGCAACTCTACTAACCTTTAAGGTCATAAGGAACAGGAGTACAATTAGGTCATTCGGTCAATCTACTCCGCCATTCAATCATGGCTGATCTATCTTTCCCTCCTAACCCCATTCTCCTGCCTTCTCCCCATAACCTCTGACACCTGTACTAATCAAGAATATATCTATCTCTGCCTCAAATATATCCACTGACTTGGCCTCCACAGCCTTCTGTGGCAAAGTATTCCACAGATTCACCACCCTCTGACTAAAGACATTTCTCCTCATCTCCTTCCTGAAAGAAAATCCTTTAATTCTGAGGCTATGACCTCCAGTCCTAAACTCTCCCACGAGTGGAAACATCCTCCCCACATCCTTTTGATTTCTTCTGGAGAGGCAGTGTCAAATCTTGTTGATAATGCCCTTTTCATGCAACTTGATTCTGTTCAATGCAGATTGCTCTTATAGGAAAAAGGACCTGAATATTTATGTTCAGCTGCAAGAGTGATCACCAACATATATTCAAAACAAATATTTTAATATATTCTTAGCAACAGGGTGTATCAGCATTTGGAGAGGCATGGACTGACAGGGATAGTCCACATGGCTTTGTGTTTCGGAAATCGTCTCACCAATCTGATAGGGATTTTTGAAGAGGAGTCCAAGATAATTGATGAGGGCAGAGTGGACATTATCTAAATGGTCTTAAGAAAGACTTTTGATAAACTCCTGCATAGTAGACTAGTCTGGACGGTCAAATTGCGTGAAATACAAGGTGAACTAGCCAATGGGATTAAAAATTGGCTTTTAGGAAGCAGTCATAGGGTAGTAGTGGAAGGTCATAGTTATAATTGAAGGCCTGGGACCAGTGGAGTGATGCAGGGGTTAGTGCTTGTTCCATTGCCGTTTGTTTTTATATTAACAATTTGGATGACATTTCAAGCAAAACTGATGATGTCAACAAATTAGGTGGTAGAGTAGATAGTGAGGAAGTTACAAGTTTGTTCTAGGTTTCCAAGAAGATCTAGATTAATTGGAAACGTGGGTCAAGGTATTGCTAATTAACGGAAGTTAAATCTGAGAATTGAGAGATGTCAATGGAAGTTAAATTTGACAATTGAGAGATATTGCTTTTTGGTATGTCAAACCAGGGCAAATAGTATAGACCTTTAAATTATTGCAGAACAGAGAGATCTGGGAATACAGGTGCATGCTTCCCAATAGGTGGTGAGTCTGGAGGACAGTGTGATGAAGCAGCATTTGGCATGCATGTCTTCTTTAACAGTTTTGGTCCCAATATCTGAGGAGGGATGTTCTGGCATTGGAGAGTGTCCAGAGGAGGTTTACGAGAATGATCCCAGGGATGATTGGGTTAACATATGATGAGTGTTTGACGACTCTGGGCCTGTACTCGCTGGAGTTTAGAAGGATGAGGGGGGACCTCAAAGAAACCTACCGAATAGTGAAAGGCCTGGATAGAGTGGATGTGGAGAAGATGTTTCCATTAGTGGGAGAGTCTAGGACTATGTACCTTTAGAAACAAGATGAAGAGGAATTTCTTTAGTCAGAGGGTGGTGAATCTGTGGTGAATCATTGCCACTGACAGCTGTGGAGGCCAAGTATTTGCACCATGGACAACCTGATTGTTATCATGTACAGTCTTTCCGCTGACTGGATAGCACACAACAAAAAAGCGTTTTACTGTACCTCAGTACATGTGACAATAAACTAAACTTGGGCATTTTAAAATCAGATATTGATAGGTTCTTGATTAGCAAGAGTGTCAAAGGTTATGAGGAGAAGGCAGGAGAATGGGGTTGAGAGGGTAAGAAAGATCAGCCATGCTAGAATAGCAGAGTAAACGTGATGGGTCAAATGGCCTGATTCTGCTCCTTTGACTTATGAACCTATGGACTTGGTGGGTAGTCTGAAAGCATACATTGAAGGTGATAGTCAAAAGAAGTAAAGGGACCTGAGAGTCAACCTTTTCCGCACTGGTGCATATACAGAACATGCTACCAGAGGAAGCGGTGGAGATGGGTCCAATTATGACATATAAATGTGTGGAGTGTTATGGTCCAGAGACAGGCAAGTGGGACTTGTCCTAGACAACCAGGTTACCATGGGTGAGCTGCACTAAAGGGCCTGCTTCCATGCTGTATAGCTCTCTTACTCTTGGAAAACCTTGGGGACCAACTTTCCATGTGGAAACCTCTCAAAGCCTTACTGTATTCGACACACACCACTTGAACCACACTGCCCTTATCAGTGCATGTTATTGCATTTTCAAAGAATTCAATCAAATTGCCACTAACAAAGTCATGTTAGCTTTGATTAATCTGTGGCTTTCCAGGTGTAGATTAATCATGTCCCTTAGAACATTTTTCCAACAATTTATATTTCACATGAGACACAAGAGGGCTGTAATCACCAGACTCAGCCTTGCTGGATTTCATGAATAAAGGTCTATAATTGCTATCCATGAGGTATTTGGCACCTCACTCATGGCCAGTAAAGATTTAAAAATCTGCTACCATGCCTCCCATACAAGCTGGGATACATACATTTTATCAGCCTTTGAGGATTTGTCCTCATTTAAGCCCACAGGGGCATGTCACCTGTTGAATAATGCATTCTAGAATTTCACTATCTCCCTCTGTGAATTTCCAGTGACAGTGTCTTTTTCTTCAGTGAGTACAGATGAGAAATCTTTACACGACCGTTACTACATCCCTCTGCTCCACACAGAGATTGCCATAATGGTTTTTATTGGGGTCTGACTCTTTACCTGGTTACATTTTTTCTCGTATTCAGAAAATACTTTGTATGTTCTTTAATTTTTCTGCCAGCGGTATGGCATTGCTCAACTTTACCCGATTAACTTTTCATTTAAGCATTCCCCTGCCCCCCCCCCCCCACAAACACAAAGACAGACACACGCACAGAAGTAAGGCACAGATTACCGACGCACCAATTGTTTACTCTCACCAACTTCCATTTTAATGCCATCTTTGGTACAAGAAAACATCGCAAGGTGATTTTCAGAGAAAAAAATGTCAGCTTCTATCAGACAAATGAAAGAATGCAAGAACACGGTAAAAAGGGTAATTCTTAATGAGTGATGTGGAACCAAAAGAGAATCAGGGAGAGGATTTCCGATCTTGGTATCAAAGTGGAATGTGAGTTGAGCAAGATGCCGGAATGAGAATGAGTTGAGCAAGATGCCTGTAGATAGCTAGTAAGATTAGCAAGTTTTCTGATGATACAAAAGTTAGTGGTTTTGCAGATAGTGAGGATGGTTGTGAACGATTGCAGCAGGATCTGGATCGATTGGCCAGGTGGGCGGAGGAATGGTTCATGGAATTTAATACAGTGAAGTGTGAGGTGTTGCATTTTGGGACGTCGAACAAGGGCAGGACCTACACAGTAAATGGTAGGCCTCTGGGTCGAGTCGCAGGTAGAGAAGGTGGTCAAAAAGGCTTTTGGCACATTGGCCTTCATCAGTCAGAGTATTGAGCATAGAAGTTGGGAGGTCATGTTGCAGTTGTATATGACGTTCGTGAGACCACATTTAGAATATTGTGTACAGTTCTGGGCATCATGTTATAGGAAAGATATTGTCAAGCTTGAAAGGGTTCAGAAAAGATTTACAAGGCTTTTGCCAGGACTAGAAGGTGTGAGCTAAAGGGAGAGGTTGAGTAGGCTGGGTCTCTATTCCTTGGAGTACAGGAGGATGAGGGGTGATCTTATAGAGGTATACAAAATTATGAGAGGAATAGATCGGGTAGATGCACAGAGTCTCTTGCCCAGAGTAGGGGAATCAAGGACTAGAGGACATAGGTTCAAGGTGAAGGGGAAAAGATTTAATAGGAATCCGAGGAGTAACTTTTTCACACAAAGGTGGTTGGTGTATGGAACAAGCTGCCAGAGGAGGTAGTTAAGGCTGGGACTATCCCATTGTTTAGGAAACAGTTAGACAGGTACATGGATAGGACAGGTTTGGAGGGATGTGGACCAAGCGCAGGCAAGTGGGACTAGTGTAGCTGGGACATGTTGGCCAGTGTGGGCAAGTTGGGACGAACGGCCTGTTTCCACACTGAATCACTCTATGACTCAGGTTGACAGATATGGAAATGGGACACCAGAGATGAGCTTGGAAGTGATGTTTTGAACTTTAAATAAGTTTTCATTTCCAGCCAACTCTAACAGCATTGTTTCCACCCTTCCTTGCTTCCTTGATTGAATTGTATTTGAGAAGGTGGTGAAGGTGATTGATGAGGGTAAGGCAGTAGACCTAATGAAAACATCTACGATGCTGGCATACAAAAGATGGACACTAAATGCTGGAGTGGGTCAGGCAGCATCTCTGGAGAACATGGACAGATGATGTTTCAGGTCAGGACACTTCTTCAGACTCTCATGTCTAGGACAGTAGATGCTGTATACAAGGCATTTTATAAAGTCCCTCTTGGTAGGATGATCTAAAAGTTTAAGATTCATGGTATACAGTACATGGTGACTTGACAGCTTGTATTCAGAACTGCTTCACTTGTCGTAGAGGGTGGTTAGTGGTGGAAGGATGTTACACTGGCTGAAGGTCTGTGATCAGTGGTAAGGGCCTGTCCCACTTGCATGCAATTGCATGCGTTTGGCGTGACCAAACGTAGTCGCTTGAGGCGTACGGGCACCGTATAGCCGCGCGGGGCCGGTCCCACTTAGAAGCGCGGAGTTGTGCGGGGCTGGTCCCGACATCGCGCGGGGCTCCGAAAAACTGACAGTGTCCGAAAATCTTCGCGCGCCAATGGCCTGTCGGCACGCAGGCGCATTGTGGTCGTACGCATATGCCTAGCGCGTGGCGTTGCGCGATGATGTTACTGCCCGGCATGGCGATGCGTGATGACGTCACCGCCCAACGCCGTGCGACGCCCTAATTCAGTCAGCCCGCCACCTGCCCAGCTGATTGGTAAGTATGACGCAAATGACGTCACGCGCGAACTCCGCTTCCGTTTGGTCGCGCCAAACGCATGCAATCGCATGCAAGTGGGACAGGCCCTATATTCTGCAGGGATCTATGCTAGGATCTGTTTGTTTTATGTGTGTGTGTTTTATGTGTGTGTGTGTGTGTCTGTCTATATATATATAGACACACACACACACACACACACATAATATATCTATAAAAACTGTGTGTGTGTGGGTGTACAGCATTTTGCCTCTTCTACGTATCTCCTCGGAAACCAGACGCAAAAACGCGGAGATTTTTACAATTTCGGTAGGGATTTAACTTATGAGTTCAGAAATTCTCTCTAGATTTGGCTCTCTATTTCCCCAGATTTTGAATAAAATTGTTCACAAAACATCAACAAATTTTAAAATCAAACTGCTGCATGAGTCACAGGGCCATCTCACTGATCGAATCACAATGGATCTCATTTACATATATGACATCACAATGGGACAGGGATGGGAGAGTGGAACCCTCACGAGGTCCCACTAAAAACAATCACAGTGCCATCTCACAGATGTACAATCACATCACAATGGGACACGGGTGGGTGATCTCTCCCCCTCCCTGACATTTCAAAAAAATATTAAGTTTGCCCAGCTGCTGACAATGCCTTTGCACCTGGCCCAACTGCCTCCAGGCCCCGCCCCCACAGCCTGGCCCCGCCCGCTGATCAATCAATCAATCAATCAATCAATTCTTTTTCTCTTTTTCTCTCTCCCTCTCCCTCTCCCTCTCCCTCTCCCTCTCCCTCTCCCTCTCCCTCTCCCTCTCCCTCTCCCTCTCCCTCTCCCTCTCCCTCTCCCTCTCCCTCTCCCTCTCCCTCTCCCTCTCCCTCTCCCTCTCCCTCTCCCTCTCCCTCTCCCTCTCCCTCTCCCTCTCCCTCTCCCTCTCCCTCTCCCTCTCCCTCTCCCTCTCTCTCATATCAGAGGATTAAGTATTGAAGGAAATGTGTGGGTCAGCTTTTGTTGCAACTCGCTGCTGAGGGTGGTGTTGGAAGCAGGTATGATCATGGTGTTTAAGAGGCTTTTGAATAGGCAGATGGATATGTGGGAAATGGAGGAATATGGATCACATGCCGGTAGTGGAGATTAGTTTAACTTTGCATTATGTTTAGCACAGACATTATGGGCCAGTTACCTGCTCCTGTACTGCACTGTTCTATGTTGCATGTTTGCTTGGGTCATACCATTTTTGTACTCATACAGATGTCAATGCCAGTTTAGTTTAGAGATTCAGCGCGGAAATAGGCCCTTCAGCCCACCGAATCAACGCCGACCAGCGCTCCCGGTACATTACCACTACCCTACATACTAGAGACAATTTAAAGTCTTTTACCGAAGCCAATTAACCTACAAACCTGAGATAGACACAAAAAGCTGGAGTAACTCAGCATGACAGGCAGCATCTCTGTGCTTTTTATGTCTATCTTCAGTATAAACCAGCATCTGCAGTTCCTTCCTACACACGTAACCTACAAACCCGTACATCTTTGGAGTGTGGGAGGAAACCAGAGAACCTGCGGAAAACCCTCGTGGTCAGACACGGCCCACAGTCAGGGTTGAACCCAGATCTCTGGCACTGTAAGGCAGCAACTCTACCGCTGCAGCACCGTGATGCTTGTTGTGATGAAGGGTCGCAACCTGAAACGTTAACTGTTTCTCTTTCAACAGACGATGCTTGAGGAAGGACATTATTGCCATAGAGGGAATGCAGAGAAGGTTCACCAGACTGATTCCTGGGATGTCAGGACTGTCTTATGAAGAAAGACTGGATAGACTTGGTTTATACTCTCTAGAATTTAGGAGATTGAGGGGGGATCTTATAGAAACTTACAAAATTCTTAAGGGGTTGGACAGGCTAGATGCAGGAAGATTGCTCCCGATGTTGGGGAAGTCCAGGACAAGGGGTCACAGCTTAAGGATAAGGGGGAAATCCTTTAAAACCGAGATGAGAAGAACTTTTTTCACACAGAGAGTGGTGAATCTCTGGAACTCTCTGCCACAGAGGGTAGTCGAGGCCAGTTCATTGGCTATATTTAAGAGGGAGTTAGATGTGGCCCTTGTGGCTAAAGGGATCAGAGGGTATAGAGAGAAGGCAGGTACGGGATACTGAGTTGGATGATCAGCCATGATCATATTGAATGGCGGTGCAGGCTCGAAGGGCCGAATGGCCTACTCCTGCACCTAATTTCTATGTTTCTATGTTTCTATATACTGAATTTTTGCGCAATATTCCCTTCTTAATGCTATATTTCCCCTTTTGCAAGCAATTTACTGTGTGTGCAGTGCGACAGCAGTGGAGTTGAGTACAAATGCCAACCAGCTCAAGCTGCACGGTTCTGCAAGTAATTTCACTGAAAACATTTGCATCCTTATTATCTTGAATTTATTAAAGTCAGCTCATGTCATTATCATGAAAGCACAACATAGTAATTCTTGCTGACCTTGCATTTCTCATTGCACACATGGCAGAGACAAATGAACCATTGGAAATTGTTAGTGGGTTGCTGAGAGATACTTTGCTTGTCATATTTGCTAAGTCATATTTTTGGCGCTGATAACTAAATAACCCATGAGAGACAAAATCTTCAATGAGAAATTAGTAATTAATAGCTCTCTTTCAGGGTAGTGGGTCACCACAAAGAGCAATGCTTGGGCCCTGGCAATTCCCAACATGTATCAATGGTTTGCAGTTATTCAAAAAGTCAAATTAAGCAAAACTTTCCAGTCTTGCTTCTCTTTACAGACACTCATAGATACCAAGCTGTCCCATGCACCTTAACCAGACTTGATGCCAAATATGTTTGTTTATGTGCCTATGATGTAAACCTGGAAGGGTTTCCCAAGTTACCATTTTCATATAGTACACAAATCTTTTTTTTGGTTTAAAAAATTTACATGAATGCTAAATCATTTTTTAATGTTGATAATCTTTAAGGGGGCTTGCAGCGCCCTCCATAATGTTTGGCACAAAGACCCATCATTTATTTATTTGCTTCTGTGCTCCACAATTTGAGATTTTTTTTTTTTTTTTGTACACAACCTATTAACATCATTACAGTCTTACATTTTTTAATTGATAATATTGTCAATTATTATTACATTGTCTCCAATACCTTTTGCCTTTTTTTTTAATTTTTTTAAACTAGATAGAACTAAAAAGATAGATGAAGTAAAGAAAGAAAAGAGAGAGAAGAAAGAGAGAAAAAGAAAAAACAAAACAAAAAAACAAAAAAAAAAAACAAAAAAAAAAACAGAAAAGAGAAAGATAGTTAAAGAAGAATGGAAAAATGTATAGCATTTCATCCATTCTTTAGCCCGAGTGTTAGTCAGGTTCCTGTGCAGAACCATTCTGACCCTTTAAATAATCAATGAAGGGAGACCATGTTCCAACGAATAATTCCTGTTTGTCCAACAGGGAAAATCTGATTCTTTCCACGTTTAAGGTCTCCGTCATTTCTATAATCCACATTTTGATTGTGGGGGTTATAGGGCCTTTCCAAAATTTTAGAATTAATTTTTTTCCTGTTATTATACTATAATCAATAAAGTTTATTTGTGTTGTTGTAAATGTTTGATTTAATTCTAATGTTCCGAGTATTATTAATTTTGGATCCGGGTCCAATTGTGTGCTGGTCACTTTAGATATTATACTAAAAATATTTACCCAGAATTTTTAAATTTTTATACAGTTTGCAAACATATGAGATAAGGTAGCTTCTAAATGTTGACATTTATCACATATAGGTGAGATATGTTGAAAGATTTTATGTAATTTTGTTTTTGAATAATGTAACCTATGTATTACCTTAAATTGTATTAAAGAATGTCTGGCATTTAATGAACATTGATGTATGTGTTGTAAACTTTCTTCCCAAGTATCTTTCGTTATTATTTGATTTAATTCTTTTTCCCATGATTGTCTGTGTAAGTCCGTCGATGGAATGTCACTGTCTAATAAAATATTATATATATAAGATATTAATTTTTCTGTATTAGGATGTTTATTCCAACATTCGTCAAGAATTTCTGAATTTCTAATTCGAAAATTTTGAGTATTCGATTTTACATAATCTCTGAGTTGAAGATATCTGAAATAATCATTTCCTCGGAGTCCATAAGTCTGTTGCAACTCCTGAAATGTCAGAAAAGTGCCTTCCTTGTAAATTTGTCCCATATTTTTAATTCCATAATTCTTCCATTGTGTAAAACCCCCGTCCAACCATGAGGGCTTAAACAAAGGGTTATTCACAATTGGAAGAAAAAGTGATAAATTATCTAATTTTAATGTCTTTTTTAATTGTTTCCAAATTCGTATAGCACTAAATATTATAGGGTTTTCCCTATAATTTCTTTTGTTTAATTTAGACGTAGCAAATAATATCGAGCCGATATCAAAAGGTAAACAATCTTCCTTTTCCATTTTTAACCAATCTGGTTGTTGATCTATTTCTTCCAACCAGAAATTCATATTTTTAATATTAACTGCCCAAAAATAAAACAGAAAGTTGGGTAAAACCAAGCCACCATTTATTTTTGATTTATACAAATGTCTTTTGTTTATCCTATGATTCTTATAATCCCAGATAAAATCATTAACAATGGAATCCAATTTTTTAAAATAGTTTTTTGACAAATATATCGGAATTGTCTGAAAAAGGTATAATATTTGCGGTAAAAAAAATCATTTTTATGGCATTCATTTTGCCAACCATTGAGATAGGAAGTGTTTTCCAATATTGAATATTCTTATGTAGTTTGTTCAGTAATGGGGGAAAATTTGCTTTAAATAATGATGCATATATCTTAGTTACGTAAATACCTAGGTATTTAAATTTTTCATTTACTATTTTAAATGGAAATTGTTGTATTATCTGTTTGTTGTGTTCCCTTATTGGCATAATTTCACTTTTATTCCAATTTATTCTGTATCCTGAGAGTGAACCAAATTGGGTTATTAGCTTTAATAAGTTTGGAATACTAATTTCTGGTTTTGTAATGTAAATTAGTACATCATCTGCGTATAGAGAAATGTTATTCACTGTGTCCTTTGTGTTATACCCATGTATTTCCGGATGACCCCTAACTCTTTCTGCGAGTGGCTCAATAGCAAGTGCAAATAATAATGGGGATAACGGGCATCCTTGTCTACAACCTCTAGATAGACTGAATTTAGATGACAACCTTTGGTTTGTTAATATTCTAGCCGTAGGGTTTGTATATAACAGTTTTATCCATGTGCAGAATTTCTCCCCTAGCTGCATATTTTCCATCACCGAAAATAAATAAGACCATTCAACCTGATCAAATGCTTTTTCAGCGTCAAGTGAGATTATTGCTAGATCTTCATTAATAATTCTCTTAGAATAAATAATATTAAATAATCTTCTTAGATTATAATATGAGTACCGTTTCTGAATAAAGCCTGTTTGGTCAGGGTGTATTAATCTATTCATCACTGTACTTAATCTATGCGCTAGTATTTTAGTTAATATTTTCTGATCTGTATTTAAAAGTGCAATTGCTCTATATGATCCCGGATCTTCCGGATCTTTATCAACTTTAGGAATAAGTGTTATTATAGATTCATTTAAAGTATCTGGAAGTTTCTGTTGAGTATAGATATGCTCATACAGCCTTTGTAAACGTGGGGAGAGCAAGTCATAATTTTTTTTATAGAATTCAGAGCCTAAACCATCTGGTCCTACTGCTTTACCATTTTTTAAAGAGCCAATAGACTCCTCAATATCCTTTATCGTAATCTCCCTTTCTAATAATTCTCTATCGTTTGAATCTAAACCTTTTAAATTACATTTTAGTAAAAAATCTGCTATTCCTTCTGGTTGTACTACAGTTTTAGTTGAATAAAGATTATGATAGTATTGGAGAAATCTTTCATTTATATCCTTGGGCATTTTTAATAATTCTCCTGTCTCTGTTCTAATTTTATGAATGGTTTTTTCCCCTTCCATTTTTCGTAACTGACGTGCTAATAGTTTTTGTGGTTTGTCTCCAAACTCAAAATGTAATTGTTTGGTTTTTTGATAAAGTTTATTACTTGTTCTGAATACATTTTGTTTAATTTATATTTCAATACAGCAATTTTATTATGTTTTAAAATAGATGGCATTCTCGCATTTTCTATATCTAGTTGCTTGATTTCACTTTCCAATGTTTGTTGTTTAATCCTGTTCTCTTTATTATAAAATACTTGAGCAGAAATTAATGCACCTCGAACAAACGCTTTAAACGTTTCCCACATAAGAGAAGTAGGTGTGTCAGGGTTGTCATTTACCTCAAAAAATATTTGAATCTGTTTAGTAAGATATTCCTGGCATGATCTTTCGTTCAAAATTTGTGGGTTAAATCTCCAATATGTTTGTTTCTCGGACATTCCATTTAATTTAATCATGAATGTTACAGGTGCGTGATCTGAGATTAAAATATGATGGTATTTTGAGTTATAAGTAAATGGGATAAACGTGGAGTCAACTAAAAAATAATCTATTCTTGAGTATGTTTTATGTACTGGTGAGTAAAATGAATATTCCCGTCCAGTTGGATTTTCAATTCTCCAGACATCCTTAATATTAGTGGTATTAATAAATGAATTTAAAAATACACTTGATTGAGATTTTACTTTTTTTTGCCTTGATGATCTATCTAAGTATGAATCTAATGTACAATTGAAGTCTCCTCCAATTATTAATTTATATTGTGTAAATTCAGGAATTTTATTAAATGTTTTATTAAAAAACATAGGGTTATCAAAATTAGGCCCATATACATTAAGAAGAATCACTTTTTCTCCATTTAACTCTCCAACTAATATAATATATCTACCAACAATCCGCTATTGTTGATGAATTCGTAAAAGGTATTCCTTTACGAATTAATATTGCAACTCCTCTGGACTTATGGGAAAAAGAGGAATGATATGATTCAGCGATCCACTTAGCTTTAAGTCTATGTTGAGATTCCTTTTTAAGGTGTGTTTCTTGAAGGAATATTATATCTGTTTTGATTGAATTTAGATGTGCCAAAACTTTACCTCTCTTAATTGGTTCATTGATTCCCTTGACATTCCAACTACAAAATGTTATTCCCTGACCCCCTCTTGTCATATTAACATCTTGCATATTGTTTCTAAGGTGGTCTATAACCGAGCAGAAGGTGCAACACATAAAACCTGACCCTGCTCCCGAACCTCAAATAGATGAATTTAAAATCATATACATCGCTCTTCCGAACACATCTCCTTGAATTAGTTTTGTTGTTCCATTCAAACATTAAGTTATAAAAATATTTAAAGTGAAAAAAGTGATAGAATTGGTTAGTATAGGGTGAAAGAAAAAAAACTACATCTACAATTAGTGTAGTTAGTGATAGCCACACTAACGTGGCTAGAATTCTAAAGACTTCCGTAGCCTTTGTAAAAAAAAAAAATCCCAGCTCCGTGCCCGAAAAAAAAGAAGATTATTTCTGACAATCAAATAACTTCTTTGGGAGTAGCGAACATATATATATACCCATACATACACACACACATACATACACATATACACACACATATATATATATATATATATATATATATATATATATATATACATACACATATACACACACATATATATATATATATATATATATATATATATATATACCCATATGCATACATACATAAGCACGTATCCCTGCAGAAAAGTCCGAAAACAGCATAAATTCACAACGTTATTATTCTCTAGATATCATATTAATATCTTCGCTAAATCTATAAATTTAATTTTAAATTGAAAAATAAAGAGAAAAACCGTCAAACCTTATTATGACATAGGCTGAATTACCTCTTGCATATCTTCCTATAGAATATAAGTATGTAACTCATTTCTACTTTAACCAGAGACTGTTAGTTATTAATCATTGTTATCAATCATACCCAGTATTAAATGTTTATGAGTAATATAAATGTTAATAATTTTAGTAGTAATATAGATATTTAATAAGTATTAGTAGTTACATATATAGTTAGATATGAATATACTAAATAGTAATAGTGATTAATAACAACAAAAAAACCAAAAAAAAACACGTTTTTCTCCAATGTCCACCGTCCATTTCAGTTTTCAAATGTCCTTAAAGCTCTTAAAAGAACTTTAAAGGTCCTTTTAAATCTGGCGAGGTCCCGTTAATCCTTGACTCCTGAGGAGTATTGTAAATTCTTCAGTCTGTGGTCACGTTCCCGATTTCTTTGGCATATTCCAGTGCTTTTTCGTGGTCTGTAAAAAATTGCTCCTTGTTCTTGTAGGTGACTCTTAGTCTTGCGGGGTAAAGCAAGCCGTATCTCAAATCAGGTACATTCTTCAGTATTCTTTTTGTCTCAGTGAACAGCGCTCTTTTCTTGAAGACCTCTGCCGGATAATCTCGGTAAATACTGAACCTCACACCTTCAAAATAGAGCTGTCCGCTTCGGACGATTTTCTTCATTATCTCGTCAAATTCATGATCAAGTTGCACCTTTACTATAATTTGTCTTAGATGGGCATCATCTTGTGTACGACGCCCCTGCGCTCTATGTGCTCGACCGAGTGAAGGTTTTTGATCCAATTTTAAGGCTTTTTGTAGTAGGTCTGCCACAAAATCCCGAGGGCCCATTTCCCTCTCACTTCCTTCTTTCACCCCTACAATTCTTAGATTCTTACGTCTTTGACGCCCCTCCAAATCAGTACACTTATCATTTAATTTGATCACCATACCGGAGAGGCGTTGGTTTTCAATAAGGAGTCGATTTACAGTTTCCTCACTTGTCGCCGCCCATTTCTCAAGTTCGGTTATTGCTGTTCTATGTTGATCAAGTGCTTGATGAATGGGGACCACCTCCATATTAACGTTCGATTCCACCGAAACGAACCTGGCTTCCAGCACTTCCATCTGTTCCTTGATCTCATCGTCCCTCGACCTCTTCCAGACTTCCAGTATTTCTTGAACGGTAGAAAGCATTTCTGCTTTAAAATCTACCTTAAAAGAGTTAAGTTCCTCTTTAAAATTCAATTTTCCTTCAATTTGAGATTTGTAATAGAAAAAAATCACGTGGTAAAGTGTACATTGTCAGATTTTATTAAAGGGTATTTTTATACATTTTGGTTTCACATTGTAGAAATTACAGCGGTGTTTATACGTAGCCCCCCATTTCAGGGCACCACAGTTGTTCTGTAGAGGGTTGGGATCCCCTGTGGCAGCTCTTCACCAATGAGGTGAAATATGGCAGCAATGAAGACGACCACCAGGGTGGGTGCGATGATGCATTTGTTGTGAGTGCCTATGCCCCTACTTTAGACTCTGAAGAGGAAGCAAAAGAGACCTTCTACGCCTGCTTAGAGGAGATACTGTCTAAAATTCCCAGGGAGGATAAGATAATTCTCCTAGGAGACTTCAACGCCAGGGTCGGCCGGGACCAAAACCTCTGGAAGGGTACTATAGGAAAGGAAGGCATCGGGAACATCAACTCCAATGCAGCTCTGCTTCTCAGCAAATGTGCTCAGCATGACCTCATCATCACTAACAATAGGCAATAGACAATAGGTGCAGGAGTAGGCCTTTTGGCCCTTTCAGCAGGCACCGCCATTCAATATGATCATGGCTGATCATCCATAATCAGTACCCACTTGAGCATGCCTTTTATATGCTGAAGAGAAAACTGAAGGGGACTAGTCCCCAAAACAAGCACAAGTTAAAGATGGCTGTAATACAGGCCTGGCAGAGAATAACTAGAGACAACACCCAGCATCTGGTGATGTCCATGAATCACAGACTTCAAGCAGTCATTGCATGCAAAGGATATGCAACAAAATACTAAACATGACTACTTTCATTCACATGACATTGCTGTGTCCCAAACTTTATGGTGCCCTGAAATGGGGGGGGGGGGGGGGGGGACTGTGTAGAAATAGTGCTGTAATTTCTACATGGTGAAACCAAAATGTATAAAAATGGCCTTTATTAAAATCTGACAATGTGCACTTTAACCACATGTGATTTGTTTCTATTACAAATCTCAAATTGTGGTGTACAGAGGCAAATAAATAAATGATGGGTCTGTGTCCCAAACATTATGGAGGGCACTGTGTATGCTGAACACAGGAACTGAACAATTGTAGAAACAAGGAAACAAGGAAAACAAAGAATTGGAGATGCTACCGCTGTGGGTGCTGCTTGTATGGAGTTTTTATGTTCTCCCGTGACCTGCATGGGTTTTCTCTGGACGCTCCGGTTTCCTCTCAAAGACGTACAGGTTTGTAGGCTAATTGGCTTTGGTAAAATTGTAAATTATCCCTAGTGTGTAGGATAGTGTGTGGGGTTTACCGGTCGACAAAGGGCCTGTTTCTACTATATCCCTAAACCAAACTAAAGGGGCTACAGATGTTGGCTTACAAAAATAAAAAGACTCAATGTGCTGGAGTAAGTCAGCCTGTCAGGCAGCTTCTCTGGAGAGCATGGATAGACAGCGTTTTAGGATGCTGAACCAAAACCAAACAATTGTTTTGCACCAAGAACCAATGTCCTTGAGTGAAGGTGTGAAAGAAAAAGGATTAAGTTGTGGTTATTAAATACTTAGTGTTTCCACCCATCATTTATCAACAAGGCAAATATTTACAATTCACCAAGGGCATTTGATAGCAAGTCAAAAATAGATTTTAAACACTAAACTAACTGGGAACACCACATTTAGAATGCTCCCTACAACCCTTTGCGCTCAGCTTTCAAAAGTCACGCACTTGCTTCACAATGCAAATTGCTGGGATCAGAACTGCATTGCCGTACAAGTGTCATGAAATGGATTCCGTAAAAAGCGAATTGGATAAATACTTGGGAAAGGAAATATTTCAAGGCTGCAAGGACAGAGAAAGGAGAATGATTACTTAATTAGCCCATCCAAAGAACCAGCAGTGGCATGATAATCTGAATGCCTTCCTTCTGTGTTTTATTATATGAAATTGAAAAGGTTGGAAATGCTCACGGGCGGCACGGTGGTACAACGGTAATGTTGCTGCCTTAAGGCACCAGAGACCCGGGTTCGATCCAGACTACAGGTGCTGTCTGTACACAGTTTGTACGTTCTCCCCATGACTATGTGGGTTTTCCCCGGGTGCTCTGGTTTCCTCCCACACTCCAAAGACTCACAGGTTTGTAGGTTAATTGGCTTCGGTAAAGTTTGTAAATTGTCCACGCTGACCAGCGATCCCTGCACATTAACACTATCCCACACAAGGGACAATTTACGATTTTACCAAGCCGATAAGTCAACAAACCTGCACGTCTTTGGTGTGAGGGATAGTGCTATTGTACCAGGATCGCAGGTCGGCGCGGACTCGGTGGGCTAAAGGGCCTGTTTCAACGTTGCATCTCTAACACTCTAAACTAAAAACCTCATGTTTGCCTGGATCCATGGAGGGAGAAAGAGTTGATGTTTCAGTTTCAAGACTTTTTTAACTAGCCCATGTCTATTACAAAAATGGACAAGTTGAATGTCTATTCAATTAATTTTGAAGATGTGGAGAGATTAAAAATCAGTAACAGGGTTAGAAAAGAGTAATGGTATGTCATTCAATTGATAATAGGGGTTAACATGACCTCCTGCAGTTCAGACAGTCAGTCCCGGATTCTTTGGTGCCAAAAAAAATACTATCTTGATGTGGATGGAAAAAATTATGCTCGGGGTAGAAGAGGAAGCCGCTTACAGGCATAGATATGAGGGTGCTACTGATGTGGGTAAACAGTGAGCTGAAGTTCTGGAAAATGTATTCAGGCAATTAGGAAAATGATCCAGGGCAGGTCTTCATGAATTTTACAGAGTTAAAATGCATACATCTTAGTCTAAAAATGGGAAAATAAATTGATAAGATATAAATTTATTTTAACAGCAGGCTTGGGATGTCACTAAAATGTGTGAGCTTGTATGCAAATCTCTATAAACCTACTGCTGATAGTCATTTTTTTATTTGAAAGGCTGTATGTCATACCAAAACACAAATCTTTCTCAAACTGGATAAGCATAGTAAATAACCACAACATGACTTAATTTTGAAAGGACAGAAATGATTAAGCAGTTAGCATCGCCATACTGGTGAAGGTCAGCTCTAATTTGTATCAAAGTCTACTCAACCAGAGTACAGAGTCAAAAATAATGAGAAGGTCTTTTGTAGAAATTGGAAGTATATAGGATAAATATATCATGGGAAGGTAATTTGAGCAGCTTGTGGAGAGCTGATTGCAACTTAGAAGAGGATTTATTACCCAGCTATCAATAGGGGGTAGTTTCTAAATTGTACACAAACTAATTTCTCAAGCATTAGGATTAAGGCTCAACCTGTTTAGTTTATAGGTTCATAAGTTCGAGGAGCAGAATTCGGTCATTCAGCCCATCAAGTCTACTCCACCATTCAATCATGGCTGATTTATCTCTCCCTCTCAACCCCATTCTCTTGCCTTTGCCCCATAACCCACGACACCCTTCCAAATCAAGAATTTGTCAATCCCCGCCTTAAAAATATCCATTGATTTGGTAAAATATCCATTGATTTTCCACAGCTCTTTGTGGCAAGTTGTCAGGAAGTGGAAACATTAAACGTTAACTAACGTAACAATAACCTCATATTAGTTGTATCAGCATTAAAATGTTCACAGATGGATGGTTAATTTTAAGCAGTGACGTTCTTTGATTTTTAGGCTGTTCATATTTCTGAAGATTTAAACTGACAAAATAAAATCTCGAATTTCAACCCAAATGTTTTAATCAACAGCAATTTTGAGTTTCTCACAATAAATGATTTTATCAATACAACATTCAATCTTTTAATATCACATAATTTAAATAGTTTTATATTAGTTTACAACTAGTTTTACATTGAGTTTTACACTGGTGCCATATTAACCAGAAAAATAACGCACCATTTCTCTGCGACCCTAGATATTTTCAAGTAATCTGTTATTTTCCAAAATGTTATTTTCCAAAATGTATTCCGTCCTTTCACACTTTATGTTAAAAAAATAATGTAATATATTATTTATCAAAATGTAGATATATTTCAGTCAGAAAACTTTATTATTATTATATTAAATAAATCTTCCTGCATGAACTGAACTCTGCATCATTTACTAACAGATGCAAGATAGACAGGATCACCAATATTTCCTGAATACAGATGCATGATAGACAGGATCACCAATGCTCAGTAAGTTCGAGGTGTGCACAGGACAAACCCGGTGCACTTGATCTTCAATCAGGTAGTCAAAACTTTACCCCTCAACTTATATAGGATTATCTCAATTTCATCCCATTGTATTCCACCGAGCCCATCAGCCTTGGGTGCACCAGGAGATGTCGCAGCTGTCAGGTTGGCCTTCCTGAGAGTGAACCTGCAGAAAGCAACTGACCCAGATAGAATCGCAGCTTCTTCCTCAGCACCTGCATGGACCAGCCGTCAGACGTATTCACTGAACTCTTTAACCTCTCCCGAGTCCAATCTGAGGTAGCCACCTGCTTTAAAATGACCACGATGATCCCAGTGCCAAAGAAAACCAAGGTAGTGTGCCTTAATGACTACCTTTCAGTGCCTCTGACACCCCCATCATGAAGTGCTTCGAGAGACTTTGAGAGACATCAAGAGACATTAACTCCAGCCTCCCAGACATCCATGGTCTAATGCAGTTTGCCTACCATTGTGACAAGTCTATGGCAGATGCCATCTCTCGGGCCCTGAACTGATCTCTGGAACACTTAGATAACAAAATAACCTATGTTAGATTCCTATATATTAGATTAGATTAGATTTTATTCTTGTCATTTGAACCTCAAAGAGGCTCAAACGAAACTCCGTTTCCACAGCCATACAAACAAAACAATTCCTACACGACACACAAACAATTCAATTTACAGAAAAACATCCATCACAGTGAATCTCCTCCTCACTGTGATGGAAGGCAAAGTCTTTTCTCTCCCCTGCACCATTGTTCTCCCGATGTTGAAACCCCAGGCGGGCAATGATAAGTCCCACGGCTGTTGAGGCCGCGCCGGGCGATTTACGGCCCCGCTCCGGGTCGTTCCAACCCCGCGACACGGGCGGGAGAAGTTGCGTTGCGGGAGCTCCGGAAAGCGGTCTCTCACCCGGACCCGCGAGCTCCCGATATCATAGTCCACAGGTCTGCAGCTGGAGATTCGGAGTCGGGTCGCAGCAGCGAGCCACCACCGCTCCCCACGCTCCGAGGCCGGCCAGATGGTAAGTCCGCAGCTCCGCAGGCTCCGCGACTGGAGCCCCCAGGTCGTCCCGGTCGGAGGCCGCTCCACGGAGCTAGGCCCCAACTACAACGGAGACCCGACAGGGAAAAGGTCGGGTCTCCCGTACAAGGAAGAGATTTTTTTTACGTCCCCCCCCCCCCCCCCCCCCACATATACACAGTTTAAAACAGTATAAAATAACACAAACAACTACATTTAACTAGACACCATTTTTTTTTTAAAAGACAGACAGGCTGTGGGGGCCGCTGCAGTAATCCGCGCCGCCGCACAGATAACTGTAGCTCAAGCTTCAACACCGCAATCACAACCAAACTCATCACCAAACTCCTGGACCCAGGAGTCAGCAATTACTCTGCATATGGATCCTTGACTTCCTGACTCATGGACCACAATCCATGATAATTCTCATCATTGCTAATGGAATGTTGGCCTTCATAACAAGAGGATTTCAGTATAGGAATAAATAAGTTCTTCTGCAGTTGTATAGGGCTCGGATAAGACCAGATCTGGAGTATTGTGTACAGTTTTGGTCTCCTAATTTGAGGAAGGACATCTTTGTGATTGAGGCAGTGCAGCATAGGTTCACGAAATTGATCCCTGGGATGGTGGGACTGTCATATATGAGGAAAGATTTAAAAGACTAGGCTTGTATTCACTGGAGTTTAGAAGGATGAGGGGGAATCTTTTTGAAACATATAAAATTATAAAAGGACTGGACAAGCTAGATGCAGGAAAAATGTTCGCAATGTTGGGTGAGTTTAGAACTCGGTCGGCATCTACAAGTTGAGCTGAAGGGCCTGTTTCTGTGCTGCATGACTCTATCCATGCAACATCTAATCTGTGTAATGGAATGTGTTCAACAACTATAGTACCTCAACTATGGTCTAACCATTGTCTTGTTATTATGAAGTGTAGTAAGATTCAGTCTTGGTCATTATTATGGAATAAGGTGGGTAGCAAATTTGGAGATCAGAAAGAATTTTCTGGGGTTTGGGACCAAAGATTCAATGCAACATTTTTAATATTATAGCTGATTAGCTTAATATGAACTCAGTGGGATCAAAGTTATTATGTTCAATAATGTTGTTCAACTATATAAAGACAGCTTTATGAACAACAGAAATAGATTGGGAATGCTGCGATCGCCATGTCTGGAATGGTGAAAATACGTAGCAAGCCCAGCGCAGACTACTTAACATACTGTGTTGTTTCTCGGTCATGGTACGGAGCATACCAGACACTTGACTTTTGCTGCAACTGTTGCCACGCGCTTGTTTCATTTAGTCAAATAAAGGGGGCTCTCTCATCTACCAATTGATCATTCTGATCCACCACCGACAACATAAAACATTAACCAAGATTTGCTATTCCACATGAACTGTATTAAATTCCGCTAAATAAATTTCTACATTTGAAGGAATTAGTGTGTGTGACCTACTCAAATTACGAACAATGCCATTAGCAAATCCTGGACCAGTAGTTCATTCAAGAGACCCAAGACTAAACTGACCAACAAAACAAGGCTTTAAAAAAAAAAAGCAGCATCCAGTTTCAATTATTTGAACTAACGCTTCACGTATCTACCATGTCTGTGAACCTCTATCCTCAGGTGGGAAGGAATCAAGAGTGGGACAGCAGAACATAAACAAAGGCTATTAGTATACTGAGGGAATTTGGACTCCCGGTTTATGAATCATAGAAACATATACAAACTGGACAAGCAATTAGGAAGGCAACCAATACATAAGAATTTATTGTAAGCGTGCTGAAGTGAGCCACGATATCAGGTTTAAGTGAGATCAGATATGGAATACACTG
Organism: Malacoraja senta; assembly: GCA_038087875.1. Taxonomy (NCBI): domain Eukaryota; kingdom Metazoa; phylum Chordata; class Chondrichthyes; order Rajiformes; family Rajidae; genus Malacoraja; species Malacoraja senta. The sequence continues at coordinate 370,065,953 of CM075977.1, forward strand.
TTTCGTTTAGGAATATATACCAAAGGAAGGATGCACCCACCTTAACATCATTTAACCTGTTCAAAGAATATATAGGCAGCCCCATATGACAAGGTGATGTAGGTGTTTAATAAAATGAAAACTGATCTCTTTATAATGTACAACATTTTGTGAAGGCACAGCAGGGTTTATGCTGAGAAGCTGGTCACCTTGGACAGATTTGAACCAAAGACACAGACAGAAGATAGCGCCTAACTTTTTAAGAGAACTATCTTCACAGATTTTGACACAAAGACGCCTCGGGTCAGGCAGCATCTCTGGAGAAAAGGAATAGGTGACAGTTTGGGTCACGATCCTTCTTCAGAAAGAAAGTAGGGGATTGGGGGGGTGTGTGGGGGGGGGGGGGGGGGTTTGAAGAGTAAAAATATTTTTGCTTGGGTAGTTTACAACACAGCGGTATGAGCGTTGAATTCTCTCATTTTAAGTAACTTCTAACACTCCCCTCTCCTCTCCTCCCCCCTTGCCCCTTTCTCCACCCTAGTCGTTTAACCAGTTCCACAGTTCACCACATTGTATCCTTCGAGATCACACCTTCCCTAGCCAACAATGAATGTTGGCTAGGGAAGCATGGCGCCTCCCTGCCAGAAGACTATTGTTGCTGGCCCTGATTAGTCCTGGCCTTTTCTCACTTCCAACTCTCCTTCTCCCCCCCACCCCCCCCTCACCCACCCTCCTGCTTTCAGTCTGAAGAAGGATCCCGACCTGAAACATCATCCTATCCTTTCCCTCCAGCCCAGAGATACTGCCTTGGCCTGAGAGGTACTCCAGCACTTTGAGTCTATTTGGGGTATAAAGTTCATTGTTTCCACAATGTCTTCATAGAGAATAGTGAATTCTTGGACATCTTTATATGAGGAGAAATTGGGCATTCAGTCAATTAAAACATTTTGCCTCAAAACTTATGGATTTTTGGGCACCAACAGAATTCCTCCCACAAACAAAAATAGGGGCACAGGGCAGGAAAGTGCACTTCACGTGGAAGTGAATCATCTTATTGATATGAGCCGTCTCTATGGAAAACGCAGTGTCGCTCTACTCTTTCTTGTGTACAACTTAAGTTATGCTCTTCCATGAGATTTTTTAAACAGATGATAGGATAGGCAGGATTTACTTGAACCACAATCAAGTCAGAAAATTGTTTCCAAATAAAAGGTGAAAACTGCAAAGAACCTAAATAGATTTTCACTCCAGCAGACACTTCCTGAACAAAGAATAAGAAAAATCTACTCAGTCCTATCCTAAAGTCAGATGCAGAATCGAGACAATTACTGGAAAAAAACAAGTTAGTAAAATGTAAACATTAAACTTATTTTCAGTGGAAATTATAACAATTGGCAAAGCTGATGTTGCAATTTTAATTTATTTTTTGGAATTCTGTTGCACTTGGACATTATGCAAAGTATCAAAGGGAGACTTCAGTATATGCTTATTCATAAATCTAACAAAAAATAAAGCAAACTGCTCATTATTATTTACTAAACCCAAAGGAAATATATTCTGAAAGAATTCTCCCATTGAAGAAAATGTTGATTATTTTTAAACCTTAAAATGAAGTGTGATCATTGTTGTGGCTCTTGCCCCTCTGTGAACTGACTGTCTCCAAAGGAAGCTGGAAGTTTTGGTCAGCTTGCATATGAACCTAGCTAGCAACAGCAGACTCCAAAACACCCTCTGTTGACTGGTCACACAGTAGTAATAGCCTGGTTAGGTTTCCTCAGCTGGATTTAGATGGCTCCAGACAGAATCTCAGGGTGATCCAAAGCATTAAACTTCCAGTTAAGTCAACACAGCCACAAATGGACTGTTGCTGCAACACTCGCGACTTTAAGGGGGAACAGAAGCAGACTAACAGGAGTTAGAGAAGAGTTAGAATTATATAGTGGTATACACTTATTTCTTGCGATTCAGCTGGGTCAGGCATTAGTAGGCTTCTTTTTGGAACTAAAAGCACTGTTCGCCCCAAATTTCACACCTCAAGATTTCATTATTTCCACAGTTGAAATACACGACAATATGAAGCATTATTTGACAAGTAAATGGGTGGCTCACATGGAATGCTCACTCAGCATTTTGTTCTCTCACTCTCACTCTACTAACGTGTAAAGTGGTAAAAATAATTTAAATGAACAACTGCCTTCAAGCAACAACTCTGTACCTTTAAATTAAATAGAAAAATGAAAAAAAAAATATTTGCAGACACAAATCAGCTGTGGATCACAGCCCGCAGACAGTAAAATGAGTGTTTTCACAAGATAAATAAGGGAATGACACCTGGTACCAGACAACAAGTCATGTCTCAGATTAATTGCAGACTGCAAACTCTAATGATGGGAATAATCTTGAAATGTTTGGTGCTTGTAAACTCAGTGCTGACTTGTAGCAGTAAATTAATCCTGCTTGCTTGTTTACACATTTCACAACCTTTTCAGTTTCGTCGACCAAACTTAAATACGAAGATAGAAATACATCATGGGGTAAAAGTAGCCCACTAGTTAGCAGCTGTCTTCCTATACCATATTTCACTGTTAGGGAGCGTACAGACAGGCATTAAAGGCCAACATCTATTATTTCAAGCTTGCGGGAGGCACACAGTGTAATCCACTAACGGAGCATAGTCTTGTTTTGAAAGACATCACTACAGATTCTGCAACCTAAATCTGGCTCAGTCTTCTGCCATACAAACCAGAGGTGATTAAAATAAACTGGGACCCATTAATTCCTTTACAACTCTTGTTTATTTCAATTACTTCAAGCTGCAGTGCAGATTCATGCCGTCAGCATTCACCAAAACAAAAAGCAATATTTTTTTGAAGTAAAATCAACAGCAAAGATACGAATGCGAGCAGACTAGTAAATTTAGTGCAGAGGGGAGATAATGGGCAAGGCCCCAAGAAAATGGTGAGTGTAGATGAGTTTTAACCTCTGAAAGAAACTCATCGGCTAATGCTGAAAAGGCCAAATGTATTGGTGTCCCCCCCCTCCAGTTTCCAAGCTCGAATGCTCAAAATAGAGCCCCACGTATCTACTTAATTGACAAGCATGACTTTGAACAGCTCACATACCACACAGTTCTCTCTGGTGACTGAATTCTCTTCTATGAACACAGCCACCATCATCCTTCATTGAGCCTTCAGCTTTTTCTCCATGTCCTCGGGTTAAAAGAATTCGAACATGGGGCTGCCTCTGATTATGCTCCTGTCTGATTTGAAACTTGCGGGACGGTGTCTGAGGTATTGTTTCCAATGAACTGCTACGTAGCATTTCAAGATTGTTTTCCCCAACTGCAGTGCCAGCGACTTCCTCCCTATCAGCCATGTCAAAACATTCAGCGTTTCCTTTAACTGGTAAGGAGGCTGAAGTGCTTCGCCCCAGCCGGATGTGTGGAAACCTGGCGGCATTTTCCCTCCTTGTGCTGGTTTGCCCAGTTTTTAAATCCATCCACGAATTTTGCAAACCTTCCCGCTGTTGCTGAAGCTGCAAAATGAAGCAGGATTTCCCCATGTTCCCCGATATATCAGGCTGATGCTGCAAGGACCAGCGCCTGGTCACAGAAGCACCAGCTTTCTGGTGTCCATTAAAAGGCGACAGGTGTAATTGATGCACGTCCCTCGTTGGTGAATGCCGCTGTATTCTGACACCCCCAACATGTATACCAGAGGCAGACCCGTTTGCTAATTCCTCCGGGCCAAATGCACTTCGCTTTTGTTCCAAAGGAAAACGACAACGTATTCTGCAATTGGATGGAGTACTTTCACTGGTTTGTTGTGATGAATCAGCAGCCACACTGTAGGGTGGGGGATCATCTGTGCTGAGAGGCACACTTGGAAGAGAACGGCTTCTGGAAAATAAACTATCATTGCTGCCAACTTCCACTCCCCTGCCTGTTAACAGCGGCCCAGGATACTCTGGGACTCCAGCATTACATCCATTCATTGGTTTGCGTTGCAGCGAGATCTGCATCGAGGAGCTTCTGGTGGGCCGGGATTCATTGCCGTGCAACTGAGGAACGATCATGGAAGAGCTCCGATTCAGGGAAGTTCGTTCTTGCAAAGGCAATCCAGTGACTTGAACTGGCTCAGGTATGTTCTCAAAAGGATGAGGAGCAGTTCTTCTTGGTAAAGTGTGGAATGTCATGCAGACATCGTTTTCCCTCTCTTCATCCAGCATCCCCAGTTCTGGATCCGTGTTACTCCTGTTCGATCCAAAATAGAGACGCAGTCGATGGGCCATAGCTTAGTAGAAAAAGTTTAGTTCAAGAAACGAGTAGAGGGAAGCACACTGCCAGAAGCATATTAAAAAAAAGCAAAGATGTAACCTCAAGAAAAAACTGTCCCATCTGCCAAACTGTTAGCACTAAAGCTTGATAGCGACAGATAGCAGAAATAGCCCAAGTGACATGACGCATTCCAGGCATGATTGGATAAAGGCAATCAGTACTGCTGCGCAGTATGACATGGGGTAGGGTGTTAAGAGTCACATGATCCAACTTCCCTTCCAATGCACAGCAGAATTTTTTTTATAATAAGACAGCCAGAGCCTGAAACAGCACCTTCACAGCTGCTCCTCTTCCATCAAAGGGTGTAGTCCCAGCAGGAGAACACTCGCAGCTGACCAGTGCCGCCTACACTTACTGCAATAAATCTACTTGCATGATAGCATAATATACTCCAAAAGAGTTTACAAGAGAAGAAAAAACACAACTAACAAAGCCAACATTTCACAGAATCCATAAAAGATGACACAAAGTTGTGAACAGCTTTTAGTTTTGAAAGTCAAGTTTCAAAAATGGAAGACCAAAATAAATTTAATGATTATACTAAACACATTTTATGGCTGCTTTGAGTACTAAATGTTCAGCTGATTCAAACAGTCAGAGAAGATCCATTTCAGTCACAAGAAAGCTCAGAAAATATGGTTTTACTTAAACTTCAGGATAATGGCCAATTAAAAGAGCTTTACTGTCAACAGTTTCTAGTCCATATAATCTTGGCAGATTTGGCACTAGGTAACGTATGAGGAGAATATAAAAGTGACTGTAAAAGTTTACAAAGCACATGAGCTGCATGCAAAGCTATTTCCAAGTTTAATGTACAGACGTCATTTAACATAATATAAATTTAGTGCCTAAATTATCCAGAGCTAATTTAAAAGAAAAATTAGGAAATGGTTGTCAAGATAAGAAACAGAGTAAATCTAGATCTGATTGAAGTAATAGATACAAAATAAAGCGCAAGAAAAAAGTTGCAAGGAATATCACAAATCAACATTTTTCTTTGGTTATAAATTGAGGAAAAGTCAGAACATTGAAAAAAATAGCGTAGGTGGCAACTCAAATTTGCTCTGCCGTTCTGCCTGATCACAGCTGATGCTCTCCCTTAACATTTTCTTGCACTTGCCCCATATTCCTTGATTCCTCTAATAACAAAAAAATGATCAATCTCATCTATTAAATGTAGCCTGTGGCTGAGCTTCCACAGCCCTCTGGGGTTTGACTGAAGGCATTTCTCCTCATTTCAGTCATTCATGAATGAGTCCTCATTGTGATTTTCTGATCCCCAATTCTTGACACTTCAGTCAGAAGAAACATCTTACCATGTCAATACTATTGAGCCCTCTAAAAAATGTGATAGGTTTCAATGAAGTCACCTCTATTCTAAACTCTAAACAAAACAGGCTTGCCCAATTTAATCTCCCCTCATTTGTCAGACCTCAGAATCCAGGAACCAGTGGACACCAGTGGACCTTTGCTGCATTCCCTCCATATTTAAATTATATATTTTTTGTTAAGTTAGGTGACCAAACTGCTTCACCAAGACCAAATATATATATTTTTAATAAGCCATCTTTAGCATTCAACTGCTTTGGCAATAAAGGTCAACACATAATTTGTTGTCCTACATATTATTATCTACATATCAGATAGTTGTGAATCTGTGGAATTCTCTGCCACAGAAGGCAGTGGAGGCCAATTCACTGGATGTTTTCAAGAGAGAGTTGGATATAGCTCTTAGGGCTAACGGAATCAAGGAATATGGGGAGAAAGCAGGAACGGGGTACTGATTTTGGGTGATCAGCCATGATCATCTTGAATGGCGGTGCTGGCTCGAAAGGCCGAATGGCCTACTCCTGCATCTATTTTCTATGTTTCTAACCTCACATTTTCACATATGGTATTCCAGCAGCCATATTGTTTTCTATTCATTTAGCTTACTAAAATTCTTCTTGAAATTTTCTCAACTCCTAAATATAGCTCACATCTATACACTTATAAAACTCTGATCTGGGATGTGTGTGTATTTATTTGTGTATTTGTGTGTGTGTTTATTTGTTCGTCCGATTCACATCTCCTCGAAAACACGACGCGCTAACGGTGAAAATTTTACATATTCCAATAGAGATTTACGTCATGATGTCAAAAATGGCCTCATCTGAAAATGGGTGCATTATTTCCCGAGTTATTTATGAAAATGTTCACGAATGTGCAGAAAGTTAGAAAAAATATCTACTTTTCCCCTGTGCTTAGCCCTGCTCGCAACATTGTTGCTATCCAAGTACACTGAGTTCTGCTTGCCCTAGCAAGTGCAAATGCATTTTTTTGTTGTTTAAAAATGTGGGAGGCTGAATAAGGTGAAATGAGCAGCCCCTGCGTAGTTGTCAGCTATGGGTGAGTGCTGGAATAAGGGGAACTGCTTGCGTTGGGGGACCAGGCCTCCCTTGTGACACCAGTTGGTCAAGTTACCATTAAAATTTAGTGTCATCAGATAAGTGGAAATATTATATTTGGTCCCTGGACTGTGAATTGTCGGGCCATTAATATCATTCCTGTGATATCCCATCAATCACAGCCAGGCAATTAATTAGAACTGTTAGTAACTACATGGTGCTTAAGAAGTATTAATGGTGATATTATAACAAACCTAAGGAACAGGTCAGTACATTCAGTGTTCATTCCCAGTAGAATGAACATAAGCGTTTAATTTAGTTTATTCATACTACATGCCACGACATTACTCGTAAGCTTCTATAACAGTGGGGACCTCGGTAAAATTCCAAGGTCAATTATCTACAAGGCACTTGCAGTTCAAGATTGTTGCAAATGTTTCCTTATCTTTTGAATTCCTAAGCTGGACTCAGCCATCACTATGTATATAATGTTTCTGAAACTACTACACATTCCTAACTAAACTGTAAATAAACTCTCATGAACATAAGAGATGGGAGAAGAATTAGGCCATTAGGCCCATCTAGTGTACTCCACCATTCAAACATGGCTGATCTATCTCTCCTTTCTAACCCCATTCTCTTGCCTTCTCCCCATAACAACTGACACCTGTACTAATCAAGAATCTATCTATCTCGACCTTAAATATATTAATTGACTTGGCCTCCATAGCTTTCTGTGGCAAAGAATTCCACAGATTCACCAGCCTCTGACTAAAGAAATTCCTCCTCATTTCCTTCCTAAAAGAATGTCCTTTGATGTTGAAGCTATACCCCTTGTCTTAGACTCTCCCACTAGTGGAAACATCCTCTCCACATCCACTCTATCCAAGCCATTCACTATTCTGTATGTTTCAATGAGGTCCCCCCTCATTGTTCTAAACTCCAGCATGTACAGGCACAGTGCCATTAAACGCTCATCATAGGTTAACCTACTCATTCCTGGGATCATTCTTATAAACCTCGTCTGGACCCTCTCCAGAGCCAGCACATTTTCCTCAGATATGGTGCCCAAAATTTCTCACAATATTCCAAATGTGGCCTGACCAGCACCTTATAGAGCCTCAGCATTACATCCCTGTTTTTGTATACAAGCTCTCTCAAAATAAATGCTAGCATTGAATTTGCTTTCTTTACTTCCAATTCAACTTGCAGATTACCTTTCAGGGAATTCTGTACCAGCACTCCCAAGTCCCTTTGCACCTCCGAATTCTGGATTCTGTCCCCAAGGGGACAGCGAGCTAAGGGGACAGCGAGCTAAGGGCACAGCGAGCTAAGGGCACAGCGAGCTAAGGGCACAGCGAGCTAAGGGGACAGCGAGCTAAGGGGACAGCGAGCTAAGGGGACAGCGAGCTAAGGGCACAGCGAGCTAAGGGGACAGCGAGCTAAGGGGACAGCGAGCTAAGGGGACAGTGAGCTAAGGGGAAGTGAGTTAAGGGGAAGTGAGTTAAGGGTTCAGTGAGTTAAGGGGAAGTGAGCTAAGGGGACAGTGAGCTAAGGGGACAGTGAGCTAAGGGCACAGCGAGCTAAGGGCTCAGCGAGCTAAGGGGACAGTGAGCTAAGGGTACAGTGAGTTAAGGGTACAGTGCTTTATAGTAAAGGTACAGTTTAAAGGATTAAGATTTTTATAGTGTGAGTGAGTTGATTTAATTTGGGGGCAAGCCATGTCAGTTGAGATCGGCCCCATGGTTTGCTCATCCTGCAACATGTGGGAGATGAGGGATATTGTCGGTGTCCCTGGTGACTACGTTTGAAGGAAGTGTGTCCAGCTGCAGCTCCTGGCAGACTGCATTGAACGATTGGAGCTGCGGTTGGATTCATACTAGAGCATCCACGATGCTGAGAATGTCGTGAGTTGGCCACACCGCAGGTAAAAGTTAAGCGGACAGAAAGGGAACGGGTGGCCACTAGCCAGCGTAGCAGTAGGCAGGTAGTGCAGGAGTCCCCTGCGGTCATCTCCCTCCTAAACAGATATACCATGTTGGATACTGTTGGGGGAGATGGCTCATCAGGGGAAAGCAGCAGCAGCCAAGTTCATGGCACCATGGGTGGCTCTGCGGCACAGAAGAGGAGGAAAAAGTGGAAGGGCAATAGTAATAGGGGATTCAATTGTAAGGGGAATAGATAGGCATTTCTGCGACCGCAAACGAGACTCCAGGATGGTATGTTGCCTCCCTGGTGCAAGGGTCAGGGATGTCACTGAACGGCTGCAGAACATTCTGGAGGGGGAGGGTGAACAGCCAGCTGTCGTGGTGCACATTGGCACCAATGATATAGGTAAAAAATGGGATGAGGTCCTACAAGGCGAATTTAGGGAGCTAGGAGATAAACTTAAAAGTAGGACCTCAAAGGTAATAATCTCTGGATTATTGCCAGTGCCACGTGCTAGTCAGAGTAGAAATAGGAGGATATTGCAGATGAATACGTGGCTTGAAAAATGGTGCAAGGGGGAGGGATTCAAATTTCTAATAGGAGGACTTCCGGTGGCGCCATGTTGGACTAACAGACGTGCACCTAGCTCCTCTCCCGAAAAATGTCACGATTTATCGTGTAAAACGGGTCCAAAAATCGGGATTGTTTTTAAAAACCTTACCGGAGCTTCTGGTCGCCGCGCTGATGACGTCATCATTAAGCGCGATGTTTTAAACGGTGGTTTGAAGCCCTTTAAATGAGTAAACTGTCTCCAGCTGTGAGCCCTCAGAGAGCAGTGAAAAAGCTGCTAAAAGACCAGAAGAAGTCTGAAGCAGAAGTTACCTCTGAAGTCTCTGAAGTCTCTGAAGTGGCTGCAGAAATGGATACAAGATCTAAGAAAGAGTTTGATGACTTGAAGAAATCAGTGAAAAATATGAAAGATGAGATTTTGGACGAAAATAAAATTATGATGGAAAATATGAAGGAAAATATGAAGGAAATGAAGGAAAATATGAAGGAAGATAAGAAGGAAATGAAGGAAAATATGGCAAAAATGATGGAAGGAATGGAGAAGATGATGAGGGAATTAAATGCTGGTAACCAGAAGAATATGATTGATTCACTGGACATTATGAATAAACGAATTGATGAGGTGAAAGATGGACTATCAGAGAGAATGGACAAGATGGATGAAACTACTATGGATAAGTTCACGGCTGTGCTTGAAACAGTAGCTGCAAGTATGCGCACAATTACGGAATTGGAGAAAAACACGGCTCGAATGGTTGAAGACATGGCGAAAATGAGGCAAGAACATGAGCAAATGAGGCGAGGAAACGAACAAACTTCACTACAGATGGTGACTCAACTGGAGAAAGTCTCAGTCAAATGCCTGGACCTGGAAGCTCGCTCTAGACGCCAGAATTTGAGAATTCTTGGAGTTTCAGAGGGAGCCGAAGGGGAGGATGTACGTGAGTTTGCCATGGGCTTGTTTAAACAACTGCTGAATCTTTCCAAAGAACCGAAAATCGAAGTGGCTCATCGTGTCCCAAGATTTAAACAAAGATCTGGTGCGGGAAAAACTTATCCACGACATATTATTGTGAAATTTCGGGACATTTTAGAACTGGAAGATGTTATGAGTAAAATCAAATACGGTGTGCAACTGCGGCTGGACAATGACACTATTAAGATATTCAGGGACTACCCGTATGAAATTGTGCAAAAAAGAAACAAATTTGAGAAGGTTAAAGATCTTTTAAGAGGGAGAGAAGGGATCAGATTTGGGATTTTTTATCCCGCGAAAATGCGTATTTCCTTTAAGGGTCTTGAAAAGTCATTTGTTAAGCCTGAAGATGCGTTTAAATATGCCCAAACTATCGTTGAAAAATAGAAAGGAAAGGGAGGTTTGGCAGATCTGAACCATTTTAAGCAATGCTTTGTCTGGGGATAGTTACACTGTTATCTTTGGAATGTTGAATCAAGGACACTTTCTGTTCAAAACGAGTAAACAACTCAACAGATGGGAATGGTATATACCAGAAAGCATATAATTGCTTATTAGATTATAATATTATAACCAATTGTAAGCACTTATCCTATTAACAACTTAATAAGTTATGCATGTTAGATTAGAATACTAATAAAAACAAAAATAAAAAATAACGAACTAACATACTAATATGAATTTTTAATAAACTGAAACCTTATCTATAAGTGGGAGGAGGGGATGAGAAACGAGCAACTGGCTTAGGTCCAGGGGCACGTCTCGTTAACCCCTTCAACCAACAGTTGATTCTTATTGAAGTCAAAAGTATCGGTTTAATAATTAGTAGTTAAAATTCCGATATATATATATGTTATAATGAAATATACAGGGTAAAATTGTATTATATATCTGAATGTGAGGCCCCGTTTTAATATTATAATATGTTATGATTAACCAAGAGAGCGGAGCTATTTGTGTAACAACGCAATGGAAGTCAAAACAAGGTTTTTCCCACCTATAGGTGGGACACTCGCTACAGTGCCGACTATATCAGACACTGTATCTTCACTTTTTTAGTTTTTTTTTTATCACATAAAATCACTTGTTTGTGTTTTGTGTTTAGTGATAAGCGTAAAATGGACATACCAGCAAAACTTAAAAACTCAAAAGCTCCCCCAATACCTAAAGACCTGGGATATGGATGCACCACAAGATTTAAAGGTACTATAATTATTCAAAATGCATGACACCACACAAAAGAACCTAGGAGGAATCTCATTTTGTAGTTGGAATATAAGAGGTATTAACGAACCTATTAAAAGGGGTAAGACACTAGCTCAGCTGAAATTGTACAACTCCGACATTACCTTCCTACAAGAAACACACCTAAAATCTCAGGATCAAGTTAGGTTGAGGGCGAAATGGATAGGTCAAACATACCATTCTTCATTTACTTCAAAATCTAGAGGCACGTCAATCATCATAAGAAAAGGTATACCATTTAAAGCAAAGAATATTATAACAGATATAGAAGGGAGATACCTAATAGTTAATGGAGAAATCCATGACACTCCACTTACTTTGGTAAATATATATGCCCCTAACTTTGATAACCCCCACTTTTTCAATAAAATGTTCAACATAATTGCAGAGTCAAACTATCACAATGTTATAATAGGAGGAGACTTTAACTGTGTTTTAGATCCGTACTTAGATAAATCAAGTCAAAAACAGAGAGGGAATATGAAATCGAAAACTGGGGAACTTCTCAATACCTATATAAACAACACTAATATAGCAGATGTTTGGAGAATTGTTAATCCAACTGGCAGGGAATACTCGTTTTACTCAATGGTACATAAGACATACTCACGTATAGACTACTTTCTGCTGGATACAAAATTAATCCCCCAAACATCTAATGCAATATACCACACAAACTCGATTTCAGACCATTCTCCACTAACTTTCTTTTTAAAACTGGAAGGATTGTCTAAGAATAAATCGTTTTGGAGATTTAATTCTCAAATTCTAAAAGATCCACAAGCGAGTATATATTTAAAAGAACAAATGGAGGTCTTTTTTCAAATAAATGATACTCCAGATATATCGCCTACTGTATTATGGGAATCTTTTAAAGCATACATTAGGGGTATTATAATTTCATATCAAGCTTTTCAAAATAAAAAGAATAAGAATGAACAAAGACAGTTAGAAGAACTTATTAGACAAATGCTAAAGATCCATCAATAGATAAACATAATAAAATAATAATTTTGAAATTTAAATTAAATAAATTATTATCTGCCAAACTTATAAGACTTTTTCAAATTACAAAACAAGAGCACTTTGAATTTGGGGATAAACCGCATAAACTTTTGGCTCGCCAGCTAAAAAAACGAGAAAAGGAACATACTATACCAAAGATCAAATCAGATAAAGGGGAATTATTAACAACACCAAAGGATATTAATAATAGATTTGCGCAATTTTATGAGAATTTGTATACATCTAAAACGACAATTGATTCCAATAATATCACAAAGTTCTTGGATACCTGTAATCTTCCAAAGTTAGAGCTGAAGGAACAAGAGGAACTGGGTGCACAAATCTCAATTAAGGAATTAGAAGATACAATAAACTCACTAAAGAATGGAAAAACACCAGGCCCTGACGGATTTACTAATGAATTTTATAAAAGCTTTTATGATAAAATAATACCAAGATTACAAAAAATGTACCAATATGCTTTTAAAAAACGAATACTACCTGATACATTAGCGGAATCAACGATTACATTAATACCTAAGAAAAATAAAGAGTTAGAAGAACCTGGTTCATATAGAGCTATAGCATTGTTAAACACAGATCAAAAAATATTAGCGAAAACATTAGCTAGAAGATTAAGTAAATACATTAGTAAATTAATAAACCCAGATCAGACGGGGTTTATCCCTAAGAGATACTCATCTAACAATATGAGACGTCTACTCAACATAATGCACTCACACAAATCTGAAGATCAAGAATTATCAATTATTTCGCTGGATGCTGAAAAAGCATTTGATCGAGTAGAATGGAATTATATGGACAAAGTATTACAAAAATTTCAACTGGGGGAGAATTTTATTTTATGGATCAAGTTACTATATAACAAACCTACAGCTAGAATACTAACTAATAACATATTATCCTCGAAATTCCAACTATCAAGGGGAAATAGACAAGGATGCTCATTATCACCACAGCTGTTTGCTCTCATTATTCAACCACTAGCAGAAAAAATTAGAATACACCCTGATATCCATGGATATAATACTAAAGATTCATATAATAAAATATCTTTATACGCGGATGATATATTACTGTACATTACAAAACCTCAAATCACTATACCAAATATATTAAATTTAATTGAAGACTTTGGATCTTTTTCTGGATATAGAATAAATTGGAATAAAAGTCAAATTATGTCAATAAAGCCGAAAGATTCAACACATCTTTTAAAATTCCCTTTTAAAATAGCTACAGAAAAATTTAAATATTTGGTAATCGAAATTACCAGATCATATCAAGGTATGTTTAGGGCAAATTTTGACCCCTTACTTAATAAATTAAACACACTAATTAAATTCTGGAAAACGCTCCCGATGTCTTTAATAGGCCGAATAAACGCAATAAAAATGATCTTTTTACCACAAATTTTATACCTATTTCAATCAATTCCTATATACTTACCAAAGAAGTTTTTTTAAAAACTCGACTCAGATATCACTAATTTTATATGGGACTATAAATCACATAGAATACAAAAAACTCATCTGAATAAACCTAAAGTATTAGGGGGTTTAGCACTACCTAATTTTATGTATTATTATTGGTCAGTAAATATTAAAAATATGATTCAACTGATGGATAACTCCGCCCAGCAAGTGGACTGGATTGTAATGGAGAAAGAGGATTGCTCCTCTAGAAACATTGGAGCGATCCTCCTCTCTCCAATGAAATTGAATAACATAAATTATAATAAGAACCCAATTATTCATAGTACAATCCGAATTTGGAAACAAATAAAACAAAATTTAAAATTAAGAAATTTATCAATTTTATTACCTATAGTCAATAACCCTTCGTTTAATCCTTCTATTATAGATAAAGCTTATACACAATGGGATAGATTAGGAATTAAAACGCTTGGTGACTTGTATGAAACTGGAAAATTACTTTCATTTCAACAATTACAAATAAAATATAAACTCGGAAATAATCAATATTTTAAATATTTTCAAATATGCGACTATTTGAAAAAATATACAAAAGATCATTATAATAACCCAGTAGATGTATTGGACGAGGCAATGCAGATAAAAGCGGAATCAGCAAACTTAATATCATATTTGTATAATATTATCTTAAATGTACAAATACCATCTACGGAGGGTATCAGAAGAGACTGGGAACAAGAGTTAGCTATTAAAATTTCAAAGGAAAGTTGGAATGAATACTTATTAAACGTGCATAAATGCTCGATTAATGTAAGACACACTTTAATACAATTTAAAATTTTACATAGATTATATTATTCGAAAACTAAAATTCATAAAATTTTCCCAAATGTATCATCTATTTGTGATAAATGTCAATCCCAAGAAGTTACTATAGCGCACTCATTCGTTTTCTGTACAAAAATTCAAAAATTTTGGAATGAAATTTTTGAAATCTTTACAAAGTTATTTAAAACAAGACTGATACCCAAAGCAGAATGGATTATCTTCGGTATAACGGAAGATGGTCCAGAACTAAATGTGTTTCAAAAGAAACTAATGGACTATGGGTTAATAACTGGAAAAAAGCTAATTCAAAAATTTTGGAAGAAGGCTCCAATACCAACTATAAATATGTGGATTTCAAATATGTTTGAAACATTACACCTAGAAGAGATAAGACTCCTCCTAGCAGGTAAACCAGATCACTTCCACCTGACGTGGTCTGCATTTATAGAATTATTACAAACATAGGGTGCAAAAGTACTTAAAAAAAAAAAAATTTGAGGTCAGGTAAGGGGGGATGATAGTTGAAGATTTGTTATGTCCCATTTACGTAATGCTCATAAAAATATTTGTTTCTCTCTTTTTCCTCTTTCTCTCTCTCTTTCTTTCCTAGGGTCTATTTCTTAACTCTTTTTCTTTTGTTTTTAATTTTGCTCTTATAGGGCCTTCGTCCTTTTTTGTTGTCACATTTCCTACACTTTCACTTTTTCCTTCACTTTCTTCTTTCTTTCAATCTTTTCCTTTTCTAGTGTAAAAAATAAATGGAGTACATTAATTGTAAGAAGATATAAATGACGAGTACTAATGTATGTGGTTGTAATGTAATGTACTTCTAATAAATAAAAATAAAAAAAAAATAAAAAAAAAGAGTAGAAATAGGAGGATATTGCAGATGAATACGTGGCTTGAAAAATGGTGCAAGGGGGAGGGATTCAAATTTCTAGGGCATGGGAACCAATTCTAGGGGAGGTGGGACCAGTATAAACAGGACGGTCTGCACCTGGGCTGGAATGGAACCAATGTCCTTGGGGGAGTGTTTGCTAGTGCTGTCAGTGAGGATTTAAACTAATGTGGCAGGGGAATGGGAGCATGAGTAGAGAGACAGAGGGGTGTAAAATGAGGGTAGAAGCAACAGGTAGCAAGGTGAAAAGTAAAAGTGGCAGGCAGAAAAATCCAGGGCAAAAATCAAAAAGGGCCACTTTTCAACATAATTGTATAAGGGGTAAGAGTGTTGTAAGAACAAGCCTGAAGGCTTTGTGTCTCAATGCAAGGAGCATTCGTAATAAGGTGGATGAGTTGAATGTGCAGATAGTTATTAATGAATATGATATAGTTGGGATCACGGAGACATGGCTCCAGGGTGACCAAGGCTGGGAGCTGAACATCCAGGGATATTCAATATTCAGGAGGGATAGACAGAAAGGAAAAGGAGGTGGTGTAGCGTTGCTGGTTAGAGAGGAGATTAACGCAATAGAAAGGAAGGACATTAGCTTGGAGGATATGGAATCGATATGGGTAGAGCTGCGAAACACTAAGGGGCAGAAAACGCTAGTGGGAGTTGTGTACAGGCCACCTAACAGTAGTAGTGGAGTTGGAGATGGCATCAAACAGGAAATTAGAAATGCGTGCAACAAAGGTAAAATGGTTATAATGGGTGACTTCAATCTACATATAGATTGGGTGAATCAAATTGGCAGGGGTGCTGAGGAAGAGGATTTCTTGGAATGTACGCGGGATAGTTTTCTAAACCAACATGTAGAGGAACCAACGAGAGAACAGGCTATTCTAGACTGGGTATTGAGTAATGAGGAAGGGGTGGTTAGCAGTCTTGTTGTGCGTGGCCCCTTGGGCAAGAGTGACCATAATATGGTTGAGCTCTTCATTAGGATGGAGAGTGACATTGTTAAATCAGAAACAAGGGTTCTGAACTTAAAGAAGGGTAACTTTGAGGGTATGAGACGTGAATTGGCCAAGATAGACTGACAAGTGATTCTTAAAGGGTTGACGGTGGATATGCAATGGAAGGCATTTAAAGACTGCATGGATGAACTACAACAATTGTTCATCCCAGTTTGGCAAAAGAATAAATCAGGGAAGGTAGCGATCTGTGGATAACAAGGGAAATCAGGGATAGTATCAAAACAAAAGATGAAGCATACAAATTATCCAGAAAAAGCAGCCTACCAGAGGACTGGGAGAAATTCAGAGTCCAGCAGAGGAGGACAAAGGGCTTAATTAGGAAAGGGAAAATCGATTATGAAAAAAACTGACAGGGAACATAAAAACTGACTGCAAACATTTTTATAGATATGTGAAGAGAAAAGGATGCAGTCAGAAACTGGTGAATTGATCATGGGGAACAAGGATATGGCAGACTAATTGAATAACTACTTTGGTTCTGTCTTCACTAAGGAAGACATAAATAATCTGCCGGAAATAGCAGGGGACCGCGGGTCAAATGAGATGGAGGAACTGAGTAAAATCCCGGTTAGCCGGGAAGTGGTGTTAGGTAAATTGAATGGATTAAAGGCCGATAAATCCCCAGGGCCAGACAAGCTGCATCCCAGAGTACTTAAGGAAGTAGCCCCAGAAATAGTGGATGCATTAGTGATAATTTTTCAGAACTCTTTAGAATCTGGAGTAGTTCCTGAGGATTGGAGGGTAGCTAATGTAACCCCACTTTTTAAAAAGGGAGGGAGAGAGAAAACGGGGAATTACAGACCAGTTAGTCTAATATCGGTAGTGGGGAAAATGCTAGAGTCAGTTATTAAAGATGGGATAGCAGCACATTTGGAAAGTGGTGAAATCATTGGACAAAGTCAGCATGGATTTATGAAAGGTAAATCATGTCTGACGAATCTTATAGAATTTTTCGAGGATGTAACTAGTAGAGTGGATAAGGGAGAACCAGTGGATGTGTTATATCTGGACTTTCAGAAGGCTTTCGACAAGGTCCCACATAAGAGATCAGTATTCAAACATAAAGCACACGGTATTGGGGGTTCAGTATTGATGTGGATAGAGAACTGGCTGGCAGACAGGAAGCAAAGAGTAGGAGTAAACGGGTCCTTTTCAGAATGGCAGGCAGTGACTAGTGGGGTACCGCAAGGCTCAGTGCTGGGACCCCAGCTATTTATAATATATATTAATGATCTGGATGAGGGAATTGAATGCAACATCTCCAAGTTTGCGGATGACACGAAGCTGGGGGACAGTGTTAGCTGTGAGGAGGATGCTAGGAGGCTGCAAGGTGACTTAGATAGGTTGGGTGAGTGAGCAAATGCATGGCAGATGCAGTATAATGTGGATAAATGTGAGGTTATCCACTTTGGTGGTAAAAAATGGAAAGTAGACTATTATCTGAATGGTGGCCGATTAGGAAAAGGGGAGATGCAACGAGATCTGGGTGTCATGGTACACCAGTCATTGAAAGTAGGCATGCAGGTGCAGCAGGCAGTGAAGAAAGCGAATGGTATGTTAGCATTCATAGCAAAAGGATTTGAGTATAAGAGCAGGGAGGTTCTACTGCAGTTGTACAGGGTCTTGGTGAGGCCACACCTGGAGTATTGCGTACAGTTTTGGTCACCGAATCTGAGGAAAGACATTCTTGCCATAGAGGGAGTACAGAGAAGGTTCACCAGACTGATTCCTAGGATGGCAGGACTTTCATATGAAGAAAGACTGGATAGACTCGGCTTGTACTCGCTAAAATTTAGAAGATTGAGGGGGGATATTATAGAAACTTACAAGATTCTTAAGGGGTTGGACAGGCTAGATGCAGGAAGATTGTTCCCGATGTTGGGGAAGTCCAGAACAAGGGGTCATAGTTTAAGGATAAGGGGGAAGTCTTTTAGGACCGAGGTGAGAAAATCATTTTTCACACAGAGAGTGGTGAATCTGTGGAATTCTCTGCCACAGAAGGTAGTTGAGGCCAGTTCATTGGCTATATTTAAGAGGGAGTTTGATGTGGCCCTTGTGGCTAAAGGGATCAGGGGGTATGGAGAGAAGGCAGGTACGGGATACTGAGTTGGATGATCAGCCATGATCATATTGAATGGCGGTGCAGGCTCGAAGGGCCGAATGGCCTACTCCTGCACCTATTTTCTAAGTTTCTATTTAGAAAATAATCTATGCCTATATTCCTACTACCAAAATGCATGACTCCACAGTTTTATACACCATACATCTGCCACTTCTCTGCCCACTTTCCCAACCTATCCAAATCCCTCTGCAGAGTCCCTGCTTTCTCTACTCAACATGCCCCTCCACCTATTTTTGTATCATCTGCAAACTTGGCCACAATGCTTTCAATCCCCTCACCAAAATCATTAATATACAATGTGAAGAGCAGCAGTCCCAGCACCGAGCCCTGCATAACTTCGCTTGTCACTGGCAGCCAACCAGAAAATGCCCTTTTATTGCCATTCTTTGCCTTCTGCCATCCAGCCAACATGATATCCATGCTAGTATCTGCCCATTGATACCGTGGGCTCTCATCTTCCTTAACAGCCTCCCGTGCGCACCTTATCGAAGGCTTTCTGAAAATCTAGGTAAACAACATCTACTGCCTCTCTTTTGCCTGTCCTGCTACTTCGGCCTATTTTATCATGAATTTCTCAGTACTCCGTAACCTCATCCTTTATAATGGATTCTAAAATCCTACCAACCACCAGAGTCAGACTAACTGGCCTATAGTTCCCCTATTCTGCTTTGCGCCCTTCTTGTGCAGTGGAGTAATATTGGCAATTTTCCAATCAACTGGAATCACTCCTGAGTCTAATGATTTTACTAGAGTATTTCAGTAAAGCATTCAACAAGGTTCCTCATAGTTGGCTGCTCTGGAAGGTTAGATCCCATGGAATCCAAGGAGAGATAGCTGGATAGAAAATTGGCTTCATGGAAGAAAGCAGAGGGTGATGTTGGAAGATTGCTTCTCGGATTGGAGGCCTGTGACTAGTTGTGTGCCTCAGGGTTCGGTGCTGGGCCCGTTACTGTTTGTCATCTATTTCAATTATTTGGATACAGGCCAAGATTAGCAAGTTTGCTGATGATACAAAAGTTGGTGGTTTTGCGGATAGTGCAGATGGTTGTGAAAAATTGCAGCATGATCTTGATCAATTGGCCAAATGGGTGAAGGAATGGTTGATGGAAATTAATGCAGAAAAATGAGAGGTGTTGCATTTTGGGATGTCTAACATGGGCAGGACCTACACAGTGAATGGTAGGGCTCTGGGTAGTGTTGTGGAGCAGAGGGATCTAGGAGTGCAGGTGCATAGCTCCCTGAACGTGGAATGGCAGGTGCATTAGGTGGTCAAAAAGGCTTTTAGCACATTGGCCTTCATCAGCCAGAGTATTGAGTATAAACATTGGGAGGTCATGTTCCAGTTGTATAAGATGTTGGTGAGGCCACAACTAGAGTATTGTGTTCAGTTCTGGGCACCGTGTTATAGGAAAGATGCTGTCAAGCTGGAAAAGGTACAGAGAAGATTTACAAGGATGTTGCCCAGACTAGCAGGTCTGAGCAAATGGCAAAGGTTGAGTAGGCTGGGACTCTATTCGGAGTGCAGGAGGATGAGGGGTGATCTTATCGAGGTGTAGAGAGGATTTGTTCAGGTAGATGCACAGAGTCTTTTGCCCAGAGTAGGCAAATCGAGGACCAAGGGACATAGGTTTAAGGTCAAGGGGAAAAGATTTAATCGGAATCTGAGGGCTAACTTATTCACACAAAGGGTGGTGAGTGTATGGGACAAGCTGCCAGAGGAGGAAGTTGAGGCAGGAACTATCCCAACATTTAAAAAGTAGTTAGACAGGTACATGGACAGGACAGGTTTCGAGGGATATGGACTGAATGCTGGCACGTGGGACTAGTTAGTGTAGCTGGGGCTGTTGTTGGCCGGTGTGGGTGAATTGAGCCCAAGGGCCTGTTTCCACACTGTTTCACTATGACCCTTATGATTGTTGAAATATCACTATCTCTGCCTCCACTATCTCTAAAGCCACCTCTTTCAGAACCCCAGGGTGCAGTCCATCTGGTCTGCATATGGAGAGTGAATATGGAGGATGACAGCGAGATCAATGTTCTAATCTGTCAATTACAGGCTGTCTTAGTTCACTCAGAAATATGATTATTCTATTGTTCAACATGCATTTGGAGTCTTACATAGAAACATAGAAAATAGGTGCAGGAGGAGGCCACTCGGCCCTTTGAGCCAGCACCGACATTCATTGTGATCATGGCTGATTATCCACAATCTGTAGCCCAGTGCCTGCCTTCTCCCCATAACCCTTGATTCCACTATCCCCAAAAGCTCTATCTAACTCTCTTTTAAATGCATTCAGTGAATCGGCCTACACTGCTTTCTGAGGCAGAGAATTCCACACATTCACAACCTTTGGTGGTATCATCACCAAAATAATAGCCATTTTTTTCCTTTCCTTGTACAATCTTCGATACGCCTCACTGAACAAGGGTTGAACTCCTGGTTGGATAATTGTGGCTAGGGAAATGCTGTATGACAATATTACACATCATTGTGCAATATAATTCCGTTGCTGCTGACAGCTCACTGCACAATAGAAGCGCAGTCCCAGGTTGCTGAGTCTGTTGTGACTAATTGTGTAAAAACAAAACATCCATTTATTATTGTAATTAATTTATTAGCCAAGTATGTAAAAACATACAAGGAATTTGATTCAATATGATCATGGCTGATCATCCAACTCAGTATCCTGTATATGGAGAGGAAGCAGGTACAGGATACTGAGTTGGATGATCAGCCATGATCATATTGAATGGCAGTGCAGGCTCGAAGGGCCGAATGGCCTACTCCTGCACCTATTTTCTATGTTTCTATGTTTCTATGCCATACAGTCATACCAAAAAAGCAACAAGACACACAACTACATAAAAATTAACATAAACATCCACCACAGCACAGTGACGGAAGGCAATAGTTTTATCTTCTTCCCTCCTTTTCTCCCACGGACGGGGCAGTCGAACCATCCGCAGTCGGGGTGATCAAAGCTCCCGCAGCCGGCGAACGAAGCTGCCACGTCGGGGGCAATCGAAGCTCCCGCGATCTGGGCGGTCGAAGCTCCTGCGGCTGGAGCTCTTGAAGTCGGTCCCTAACCAAGGGACCGCGAGCTCCACGATGTTAAGTCCGCAGGCTCCCATGGTTGGAGCTCCCAAAGTCGGTCCCCAGCAAATGGTCTGCAAGCTCTACGATGTTAGGTCGCAGTGCGGATGGAGATTCAACATGGAAAAAGTCGGATCTCCATCGAGGAAAGAGATTTAAAAAGTTCCCCCCCCACACATAATACAAAACTAAAGATACACTAAACATACATTTAACAACAGACTAAAAACAACAAAAGAAGAAAAGGAAGAGACAGATTGTTGGCGAGGCGTCCATCGTACAGCGCCACCCGCTGTTATATGGCACTTGTAATGTAACAAGGCCATTTGAGGAACATTACAGCTGCTTTATCAACCAAAATTTGGATGAGAATGTACAAATTAGTAAGTTTGCTAATATCACAAAAATTGATGGTATCATAAGCAAAGATGATGGATATCATGAATTACAGAGGGCTCTTGATCACTCCAAAGACATACAGGTTTTTAGGTTAAATGTGTAGGAAGGAACTGCAGTTTGAACCAAAGATAGGCACAAAAAGCTGGAGTAATTCAGTGGGACAGGCAACATCTCTGGAGAGAAGGAATGGGTGACGTTTCAGGTTGAGACCCTTCTTCAGATTGAAGAAGGATCTTGACCTGACAGGCAACAATGTTGCTACCTGTCCCACTGAGTTAAGGGCCTGTCCCACTTTCACGACCAAATTCACGACGTCTGCCGAGTTTGCCCTTGACACGTACTCGCAGCATGGTCATCACGAGGTCGTAGGAGATCGTAGATAGGCCGTGATGCTAGTCGTAGGTACTCGTGGCATCAAGTAGGTCGCGGCGTTTTTCTAGCCTGATGAAAAATGTCCACGAGTAAAAACGGTCGTGAATTAGGTCGTGAAAGTGGGACAGGCCCTTTACTCCAGCTTTTGTGTCTATCTCAGGTTTGGAGGTTAATTGGCTTCGGTAAAAATTGTAAATTGTTCCTAGTGCGTAGGATAGTGTTAGTGTACAGGGTGATCGCTGGTTGGCACGGACTCAGTGGGCCAAAGGGCCTTTTTCCAAGCTACATCTCTAGCTAAGTCTAAAGCTGGGCAAGAGGGCAGAGGAACGGCAAATAGAGTTTAATTGATATGGGTGTAAATTGTTGCATTTTGGAATGTCAAAGCAGAACTTTCACAATAGTAGGACCCTTGGAGTGTTAAAGAGCAGAGGAATCTAGTTGTATGTAGTTCTCTGAAGGTGGCACTGCTGGTTATGAAGGAGGTGTTTGGCATGTGGGGCAACAGAAGTCAGAGAAGTACAGAAATTGGCATGTTTTGCTACAGTTATGCAAAACATTGTTGAGGCCACACTGGCAGTATTGCGTTCAGTTTTGGTCAGCTGATGCCATTCAGCTGGAAAAAAGAGAAGATTTATGAGGATTTTGCCAGGACGAGGGCCTGAGCTGCAGGGAGAGATTGGGCAGGGTAGGACTTTATTTCTTGGGGCACAGGAGGCTGAAGGATGATCTCACAGAAATATATCTAATCATGATGGGAATAGATAAGCCAAATGGTCAGTCTTTTCTTTCCCAGGGTGAAGCGTGAAATAGAGGGCGAAGGTGAGAACGACATAGCAACGTGCAAATTTCATGGGTTAAAAAATGAAAATAAATCATGCAAAAAGAGATCATACACAAGCTCAAAGAACAAAATTATGTTCATGGCTACTTCATATGTGCTGGAGATAAGACAATCTGCAACAAGTTTTTGCATTTTTCCCAAGTTTGGCCTCTTCCTGCACCTATTTTCTATGTTTCTATTTCCACCTCCTCTGATTAGGTTGACAATTATTTCATCCTTAACCTGAACGTGTCCCAGATGTGTGCAGGTCCCAAAGAGATTGTCTCTCCCTCTTAACATTTGAAACAATCCTTGCAAACATCTTCTTTTGTGTTCAGCTACATTCTTCATGGGATAACTTTTAAGGTCTAACACCTTTTGTCAGAACTGGCAACAAGAGTAAGCAAGCTAGTTAAAAATTGCAAAGATGGGAGATGTATATGCAGAACGAGGGGGATCTCTTTGATGATGGATGAGGCCAAATTGGTTAAATGTAGCAATTGGAACAGAGAATTAAGGTTTATATTTATATTAACCTTATATTAATGATTTGGACGAGGGGATTGAAGGCTTTGTGGTCAAGTTTGCAAATGATATGAAAATAGGTGGAAGGACAGGTAGTGTAGAGAAAGCAGGGATTCTGCAGAAGGATAGGTTGGGAAAGTGGGCAGATAAGTGGCAGATGGAATATAGTGCAGTAAAGTGTGGAGTCATGCATTTTGGTAGTAGGAATAAAGGTGTAGACTCTAGTCCAAATGGGGAGAGAATGCAGAAATCGGAGGTGCGAAGGCACTTGGGGGGAGTGCTGGTGTAGGATTCCCAAAAAGTTAATCTGCCAGTCGAATCGTTAGTAAAGAAAGCAAACTCAATGCTAACATTTACTTCAAGAGGGCTTGTATACAAAAACAGTGATGTAATAATAATAATAATAATTTATTTTATTTACTGGTGCCTTTCTAAAACCCAAGGACACCTTACAAGGCATAGAATCACAAAAATACAAAACACATAATCGGAATAAATTAAATATAAAAACACCACAGTACACAAATCAAGGACAGAATTCAATTTCAAAAGCACAAAAAGAAAATAATAAACACAATTTGAGGAGAGAGCAGCGGCGACCAATTCGCGCCAGCGTCCACTCTCCCCTCCGACCGCCATCTTGCACACAGACTAACAGGTACAGCACACAAAATCATCCCCCCACAATGACCACCACTGTGGGGGAAGGCACAATGTCCAGTCCCCAACCCAGTTCTCCCCAGAGTCAGGCCCAATGAGGCCTCCACAGTTGCCTCTACGGAGGCCCGATGTTCCTGGCCATGTAATGGCGAGGCTCTATGAAGAATATTGTGAGCAATTTTGGGCACCATATCTGAGGAAGAATGTGCTGGCTCTGGAGAGGGTCCAGAGGAGGTTTGCAAGAATGATCCCAGGAATGAGTGGGTTAACCTATGATGAATGTTTGTCAGCACTGGGCCTCTACTCACTGGAGTTTAGAAAAATGAGGGGGGACCTCATTGAAACATACAGAATAGTGAAAGGCTTGGATAGAGTGGATGTGGAGAGGATGTTTCCACCAGTGGGAGAATCTAGGACTAGAGCTCATAGCCTCAGAATTAAAGGACATTCTTTTACGAAGGGGATGAGGAGAAATTTATTTCGTCAAAGGGTGGTGAATCTGTGGAATTCCTAGCCACAGAAGGCTATGGAGGCCAAGTCAGTTGATATATTTAAGGCCGAGAGATAGATTTTTGATTAGTATAGGTGTCAGAGGTTATGGGGAGAATGCAGGAGAAAGGAGTTAGGGGGGAGAGATAGATCAGCCATGATTGAATGGCGGAGTTGATTTGATGGGCCGAATGGCCTAACTCTACTCCTATCACTTATGACATGACCTTATGAACTGACAAGATGCAAAATAATATGTACAACAGATCTGAATTTATAATAAATATTAAGATTTCTTAAAGACTATCTTTGTCATGTGACATAGATTAACTGTGCATGTTCATAACTTCATAAGTTCATAACTTCTAGAAGCAGAATTAGGCCATTTGGCACATCAGGTCTGCTCCACCATTCAATCATGGCTGATCTCTCTTTCTCTATCGCCTATCTTTGCAACTACAAGGAAGGTGGAGCATCATGCTTCTCTCATTACACAATTCCTGCAGACTAATTAACCAAGAACATTTAATAGTGTTAATAGCAGCTGGGTGGAGATGGGTTACACATGGGCATAGTTCATGGCAGCATCAGTTACTCCGGGTACAACGGGCTTGAAATTACGAAGGAAACAACATTTTATTATTCACTCTATACCTTTGGGAACGTGAAAGTGCCATACAAGGTGAATTGAGTGCAGTCTAATTTCATAGGAAAAAATTATAGGCTGAGAACCATGATTCCATAATTAAAACTCTAGGCAGTCAGCACTCAACTATTTAACTTTCATTAAAAATAAACGTGTTCATACCCATCTGATGTTTTAAAAAAAATTCGGAATCAATGAAAAGGTGGCATATAATATATATTTTTTAAAGATTTTGAAAAATATCTGGTGCTTTGTTAATGCTGGCCTGCAAATGGGCTAAGCCTGAGAACTCAAGCCCTTACAATTGTTAATGACTACAGAATTCCAGAGAGAACATCTCAAGTTTCGCCACATATCACGATTGGCACAAACAACTCTGTTTTGAGACAAGTGAGAGCATCGCCAAATCCCATGAACTGCCTTCCACATGAACCACCTGACAAACTGAGCAGCTGCCAAGGCAACTCCAAAGCAGCAATAGCTATTTCAAATGGACTTTGTATCATGGCAGCATCTTTTTGTACAAAAGGAAAGAAAACTAACATCTCCATGTTAGAAATGGGTCATGAATTTATTTACAATCAAAATTTAACATGATTAAAACTGTAAAAAATTCTAACATTGCTTAAGTAAAATATTCCTGAGTCCTGAAAAGAGGATTGAAATTGAAAATCCTGACAGTACTGATGTTGTACATCCTGCACGTTCTCTTAATATCCTGAGACCTGCCCAACTGCTTTGAATGAAATCAATATCTGGACCTTCATACCCCTCTGGGGGTGGAGAAATCTAAAGATTGACCATCATCTGCATGAATATATTTCTCCTCCTTTCAGTCCGAATTATTCGATACCTTGGTTTGAAACTGTAACCCCTAGTTACAGGTTTCCCAGCTGCAGAAACAATCTCCTCCCGCCGTCCTGTCAAGCTCGGTAAAAAAATGTTGGTGCTTCAATAAGATCTCCTCTCATTCTTCAAACCCATAGAGTACACACATCCATAGAGTACACAGTCAACAACCTGGCATTCCAAGAACCAGTAGATATCAGGAAATGCAGACGCTGGTTTACAAAAAAAGGCACAAAGTGTTGGGATAAGTCAGTTGGTCAGGCAGCTTGTCTGGAGAACATGGATAGGTAATGTTTCGGGTCTGGATTCATCTTCAGACTGATTGTGGTGGGGAAGGGAAGAAAGCTGGAAGAGTGGAAGGGCATGAAAAGCCTGGCAGTTGAGAGGATGCAGGTGTGTGTGCGTGCGTTTGCGTGTGTGTGTGAGAGAGAGTGCGTGTGTGAGAATATGTATGTGTGTGTGTGGGGGGGGAGGGGGGGGACAGGGGTTGATAGGCAGATGGTTGGACAGCCATCAGGAACCAGGATAACTTCTCAGCTCATATTTAACATAAGTTCATAAGTAATAGGAGCAGAATCAGGCCACTCAGAAGATCAGGTCTATTCCACCACTCAATCATGGCTGATCTATCTTTCCCTCTTTCCCCATTCTCCTGCCTTCCCCCCATAACCACTGACACGTGTACTAATCAAGAATTCACATACTTTCCCAGAACATAAGCAGTTATTCAATCTATGGTGTCTTTCAGTGTATTCCAATTAGCTTTATTTCCTGACGCATTCCCCATTCACTTGCTCATCAATTCCCTAATTTCTCCTACTAAAGGGTGACTCGAATAACCTACCAACCAGCATTACTCGACTTCCTTAGAAGATTGAGGAGATTCGGTACATCAAAGAATACTCTCTTGAACTTCTACAGGTGGAGAATAGAGAACACGGCCAATTTTTATTTGCTATGTTTTCAGGAATGATAATATGAAAGAAGGCTTGGTGATGATGAAGGAAACAAGCCACAGAATTACATGGAGAACACACTTGACAAGAATAAGAAAATGCAAAGTTATGTCATAAGAGAATTTGTCAATTTCATTCCTTCAAATGGGAATGATACATAGATACATAGATACATAGAAATTAGGTGCAGGAGTAGGCCATTCGGCCCTTCGAGCCTGCACCGCCATTCAATACGATCATGGCTGATCATCCAACTCAGTATCCCGTACCTGCCTTCTCTCCATACCCCCTGATCCCTTTAGCCACAAGGGCCACATCTAATTCCCTCTTAAATATAGCCAATGAACTGGCCTCAACTACCCTCTGTGGCAGAGAGTTCCAGAGATTCACCACTCTCTGTGTGAAAAAGTTTTTCCTCATCTCGGTCTTAAAGGATTTTCCCCTTATCCTTAAGCTGTGACCCCTTGTCCTGGACTTCCCCAACATCGGGAACAATCTTCCTGCATCTAGCCTGTCCAACCCCATAAGAATCTTGTACGTTTCTATAAGATCCCCTCTCAATCTCCCAATGATCACTGACAACTCTTCCCCTTCGATAAAATCAACACAGGAGCACCTCAAGGCTGTGTGCTCCATGCCCATGACGGAGTAGCGGGACACTATTACAATGCCATCTTTAAATTAGGGAACGATATTACCGTTGTTGGCAAAATATTGGGCAACGATGAGTCAGAACATAGGAGAGAAATTGCTACGGTCATAATGCCATAAGGGATAGAAGTAGAATTAGGCCATTTGGCCCATTAAGTTTACTCCGCCATTCAATCATGGCTGATCTCTCTCCCTCCTAGCCCCATTCTCCTGCCTTCTCCCCATAATCTGATTGAACAGTGCCAGAAGAACAATCACTCTCTCTCTCTCTCAATGATAACAAGACAAAGGCACAGATTGTTGTCTTCAGGAAGGGAATGCCAGGGATCATTGTTTAGATTTGACCCCAAATAATGCACAATCATCGCAGACAGAAATTTGCGTTTCATTCTGGCCGTAATTCTAAATGTAACCAAGTAATAGGAAGTACCAAGTCGTACACCTATTAGAGTACAAATTACATTTAACCTAAACTGATAATGGATCAAATTTAAAAAATCCAAAATAAAAATAAATATATGAATGCTTACTCCAGTTACTTTGGATTTCCAGACACACCTTTGATCAGAACAGTTTTGTGCTGCCTCCTGCAGTAGACGTGCAGAAGTACTGAAGGCAGCTTTCCTTCCTCGCGTTTATTAAGTTATTTTGCCTTCCATTCACTTTTGGCTGCTACTATATAGTTAATGCATTTTAAAACATAATCTTTCGGTTTCTGAGCTAACTTTCGGTTCATTGCGGTTGGTATGTTGGTTTTCCTTGAAATAAGATTACATCACTGTGAATGAATAAAGAGATGGAGGGAGGAACACGAAAATAGTTTGAAAGGGCCCAAGATAAATTTCTATATCTCAAGCATAAACCACATAATATTTCAAGTCTAAATGCATGCAAAGAAAATACAGTGTGTAATAAATAAAGAATCAATAGCACCTCATTTTCCATTGAATTTGTACTGTGCCATTCTGGGTGATTGGCATTCCACTGACATCAACATTCTGCAAGTCAAGCATTGCATGCTGGTTAAATACAGGTGTGTTTTTCCCTCACAGATCATAAATGCAAGCAAAAGCGATAAATCTGGAAAGCATCATTTCAAGTGTTGAATAATTGCCTTTTCAAATTTCCTGTGTGTTTTAACCCGCATCAATATCGAACCATTGTTAAATTCCACAAAGCCACTTCCTAAAGCACGCTAATAATATTTTGTTCAACACACTGCCCACAGTCAATGTACTGGAAATTCTCGGAACACGGTTGAGGAGGAACAAATGTTTTGTAACATTTTGCTCTCTGATTATCACTTAAATTCACTTTCTGAAAAGCGTTTGACGGCACTGGGCCTCTGCTCGCTGGAGTTTAGAAGGTTGGGGGGGGTGGACCTCATTGAAACTTACAGAATAATGAAAGGCATACATAGAGTGGATGTGGAAAGGATGTTTCCACTGGTGGGAGAGTCTAGGATCAGAGGTCATAGCCTCAGAATTAAGAAAGGAGGTGAGGAAGATCTTCTTTAATCAGAGGGTAGTTAATCTAAGGCAGAGATAGACACATTTTTGATTAGAATGGGTGTCAAGGGTTATGGGGAGAAGGCAGGAAAATGAAATTAGGAGGCAGAGATCAGCCATGATTGAATGGTGGAGTAGACTCAATGGGCTGAATGGCCTAATTCTACTCTTATAACTTGTAAACTTGTGAAAATAAAATGATTTGCCTTCTTTGAATAGAGGGAAGAGAAGGCTGACAGCAGGGGCACCCCCAATAATCTTTTCACACAATCTTTAGATATGGTGCGCGAGGATGGAGGGCGTCAACCATTGCTTCATTCTGCGATAAAGCTCAGCTACAACAGATCAGTTGTGGAAAGATTTTGTGCGACATCAGTCTGAGACAGGACTCTCCTATTCTCTGCAGGGAAATGAACTAAGGCATTCAGCAATGATCTGTTCAGGGAAATGTGTTTAACCAATTTAATAGAATTTTCCAATGCGCCAAGAGGTAGAGTTGATAAGGGTAAGCAGCTGGTGTGGTGTAAATGGACTTCCAGAAGGATGCTGAAAAGGTGCCACATAAGAGCATCGTCAGCAACGTTGAGGCACAGTGCACAAAAGAAACATTGCCAGCATAGATATGAAGCTGACCAGGTAACCAGTCAAAGACAGGAAACAAAAGGGCACAAATTGCTGGAGTAACTCAGTGGGTCAGGCAGTATCTCTGGGAAGCACAGATAGATGACATTTCAAAATGTCACCTATCCATGTTCTGCTGAGATGCTTTTTGACCCATTGATTTACTCCAGTACTTTGTGTCGTCTTTGTAAATCAGCGTCTGCTGTTCCTTGCATCCACAGGAGCAGGAGGAGGATGAATAATGGAGTTCCTCAGGGATTGGCTTTGGGGCCATTAAAAAACACAAATATTAATGATCTTGACTTGGATGTGAAAATCATATACTGAATGTGTAGACAGAAGAATACTTGGCAGTTTGCCAACTGCTGGGGGATTAGTAATGAATTGCAGCAAGATATAGACAGGCTCAGGAACGCATATAAACGTGACTGATAAAGTTACATTTGTAGATAAAGGCAAGGTGATGCATTCTTCTTATCGAGTCCACACACAAGATTAGAAGTTGTTCAGCCAGAGCTGAACACACTTCTCGGCATCTGCATACAATGGTGTCTGTCTTGTCGCTTCTTGTGCCTCTTGTGGAAAGATTGGTGGAAACAGGGCAACAACGTCAACGCTCTTCCCTTGACCCCAGGTGATGTACTTGGGTAATGAGAAGCAATATTTTTTTTAAAGCAATACTGTTCCTAAAGAAATAAAAGAACAGGGTGACCTGGGGATATGTGTGCATACATCATCGATAGTGGTAGGACATGTTTGATAAAGCAGTTAAAGATATGTACATTTCTCCGCTTTATCAGACAAAAATTATAAAACCAGGGGCATCATTACAGGCCTTTATACAAAACTGGAATGGCCTGAGCTGGAATATTGTGTTCAATTCTAAGTCACTGCATTATTGGAAGGGCATGAGGGGTTTCGTGGGGGTCCAGAAATGATCTAAGAAAATTGTTCCCGAGATGAGCAATAGCAAATACATGGATAGATCTAAAAGAATAAGACTATATTCTTTGGACATATAGGCTGCGGGGAGATCTGATAAAAGTACATACAATGATGAAGTGCCATGTATAGTAAGAGGCTACTCCTTGGTCATGGACTAAAGATCACTAGTATAAAAGAAAGTGCAACAGAATTGAGAATAACGAGTGAAAATGGTACATGCAACATGTGATAACGCCTGGAATACAATCTGGCTTTCATGACAGAATTTACCGTCTGGCATATTTCTGACATAAGAGGAGGCCATTTCAACCCATTATGTCTATGCCAGCTCCCAGAGTGATCTCATGCCCAATTCACCAGGTCAGGGAGGAACTAGCAAGTTGCTTAGGTAGACAGCAATCATGAATGTGAAGGACCAAATGAGCCCCTTCTGTGCTGTGACCATTCTACTCATCTCTGTTATTTCCATGATTGAACCACAAATCCATCGAAATGGAAGCAGGAAAGACTATGGATGAGTTTTGTCATAACTCACACACCAAAGTATTAGTTATTCTACCTTTGGGACTAGCAATGTAATATCACAGCTATGTAATACATTTAGGTTGAAGCATGGAAAACATTTCACAAAGAAATCAACATTTTTCATTCACGTTATAGAATAGCATAACTTTGAAACTATAGCCCCAGTTTTGCAGCTGGAAAACTGTGATATGTAACCTTGACGTAGAAACGTATGGATACCTGACCATTCAGGAAAATGCTGAAGCTTTTGAGATCTGCACAAGAAATTGTTCCTTTTTTGTCACAGCCGCACTTTCAGGGGGCTGAACCAATGGAATTTCAAGGTTATTCGGAATTGCTGTAAAATGTGTTACACAAAGTGCCGATGAGTTTTTAAATGGTAAACTTTGCCGTAAATGTTTTGTCGAATCACACTCACCTTACAGAGAAAAGCCAAGCTCTTTGTGGGCTGTAATGTCTTCAGATAAATATTTAATCCTCAAAGAATTTCATATAAAAACATTGGTATTTATTTGTGGCAATTCAGCTTTGTGCTCATTCTAAACTTAATTTGGCCTGTTGTAAAATAGTTAGAACTGCTTGCAAAAATGGTGTTTATTTTTCTTCTGTGATTGCTGTTTAAGACTTTTTCTGAAGATGATTGGCCGCTGTCACCCTGAAGACTTCAGTGTTGCTGGATGTTAGAAAACTTACCATGATGCCACGAACCTACATCACTAAAAGCAATATATTTTCACTGAAGAATACTGGATCCTAATGGATACCCTTCTTCAAAAATAACAACAAGCTTTACCAGTTAGCTGTTCACCATATAATCCAGGACATTAAAGTTTTCTGTCTGAAGAAGGGTCCCGACCCAAAATGTCATCTATTCCTTTTCTCCAGAGATGCTACCTGAACCGCTGTGTTACTCCAGCATTTTGTGTCTATCATCGGTATAAACCACCATCTGCAGTTCCTTTCTGCACATTAAAGTTTTCTGATAGCTTTCTTCCCCCTTCTCCATACCCTCCTCCGAACAGAGATCTAAGCAAGTGCTTGAATAAATTAAAACCATGGTAATTTGCAAATGAATTAAATTAAGAAATAAACAATATGATATTTTACCAATAAAACAAAGAAGCCAGAAAGAAGGGCCTGCCAAAACATTGCCTTGGCATTGCCTTTGCAAACAAAATTGCCAGCAAAGTTGATTAGCCCTCTCAAAATCAACCAAAATTGGACAAAACATTTTCACATTACTCACCAGGCGGTTTTCATCGAAGACTTCAAACAGCAGCCTGTGATTCTGGGGATTGACCTGTAATTTATGTAATTAATATTACTGCTGGGACAATATCACACTTTTCTCACTTGTAATTTTCAACATGAACTCAAATATTGACACACATATTTTAGAACGGTAGACTTTGATGGCGGTGCAGGATCAGCTAAATTAAACTCTTAAGCAGCTGAGCTTTCCAGTCAATGTCTGAAATACGACCTCTGCTCATATCAATATGTTTATCTCATAGGTGTAGTGTACAATGTTACTCAATACTGTGCTTTTGGCACAGGTGAGCAAGGACAACAATTAATACAAGTCTTCATTTAAATACTTCCACAATATTATTTATTGTTTTGCACTCCACCTAGTGGCAGTATTGAGGAGCTACCGTCAAAGGTTCCAAAAATAATTCTGTGTACTCTTTTCCTTCTATTAATGCAAGTGCCATGATATTGCTGTACAAGAAGGGAGCAAAGCAGAAGAGTGAAAATTATAGCCTGACTTCAGTAGTTGGTAAGATTTTAGAGTCCATTATAAAGAATAAGTTTTCAGAGTACTTAGAAGTGATGATAAAATAGGCCGAAGTCAGCATGATTTTGTAAAGGGGAGATCTTGCCTGACGAATCTGGCTGGAATTCTTTGAGGAAGTAAATAGCAGGACAAACAAAGAAGAGTCTGTGGATGTCGTTTAATCTAGATTTTCAGAAGATTTTCTGAAGGTGCCGAACGTGAGGCTGCTAAAGAAGATGAGAGCCCATGGTATCAAAGGGAAAATACTACCATGGACAGCAGGTTGGCTGGGTGGCAGAAGGTAAAGAATAGCTATAATGGGGGCTTTTACTGGTTAGCTGCCAGTGACTAGCGGAGTTCCACAGGGGTCGGTGCTGGGGCCGCTACTCTTCACGTTATACATGAATCATTTGGATGAGGAGACTGAAGGCTTTGTGGCCAAGTTTGCAGATGATATGAAGATAGGTGGAGTAGCAGGTTGTGTAGAAAAAGCAGGGACTCTGCAGAAGGACTTGGACATGTTGGAAGAGTGGGCAGATGGAATACAGCACAAAAAAGTGTGGAGTCATGCATTTTGGTAGTAGGAGTAAAGGCATAGACTATTTTCTAAATGGGGAGAGAATTCAGAAATCGGAGGTGCAAAGGTATTTGGGAGTGCTGATGCAGGATTCCCAAAAAGTTAATGAGCAAGTCGAATCGGTAAGGAAGGCAAACACAATTCTAGCAGTTATTTAAAGAGGACTAGAATACAAAAACAGGGATGTCATGCTGAGGCTTTATAAGGCACTGATCAGACTTAATTTGGAGTATTGTGAGCAATTTCAAGGTTTCAAGGTCAAGGTGAGTTTATTGTCACATGTACCAATTAAGGTACAGTGACATTTTGGGCCCCATATCTGAGGAAGGATGTGCTGGTGCTGGAGATGGTCCAGAGGAGATTTGCGAGAATGATCCCAGGAATGAGTGGGTTAACATATGATGAGCGTTTGACGGCACTGGGCCACCAACCGATGGAGTTTAGAAGAATGAAGGGGGAACCTCATTGAAATGTACTGAATAGTGAAAGGCCTGGATAGAGTGGATGTGGAGAAGATGTTTCCACTAGTGGGAGAGTCAAGGACCTGAGGTCATAACCTCAAAATTAATGGACTTTCCATTAGGAAGGATATGAGGAGGAATTTCTTTAGTCAGTTTAATGAGCAGGTGAATCTGTGGAATTCATTGCCACAGAAGGCTGTGGAGGCCAAGTCAATGGATATTTTTAAACCAGAGTTAGATAGATTCTTGATTAGTATGTGTATCAGTGGTTATGGGGAGATGGCAGGAGAAGATAGAGGGAAAGATAAGAGGGAAAGATAGATCAGGCATGCTTGAATGGTGGAGTCGTCTTGATGGGCCGAATGGCCTAATTCTGCTCCTATACTTATGAGCACTCAATTATTTGTTCACTGACCTGCAGTAACCAATATTGATGCGATGTTATTTATGAGTGGGGTTTTTAAACGCTTTCCTCTCTTGGTCATTGTTTTCAGCAAAGATTTCTGCCTTTTCCTACTCCTTGCTAACCTCCTTAATTTTAGGTAGGCTTCCCATTATTACGCTGCCTTAACTGTATCCATGCTTCTTTATCCTATCAAATTTAACCTGTACTTGTACTTGCTAGAATTTAGAAGATTGAGGGGGGATCTTATAGAAACGTACAAAATTCTTAAGGGGTTGGACAGGCAAGATGCAGGAAGATTGTTCCCGATGTTGGGGAAGTCCAGGACAAGGGGTCACAGTTTAAGGATCAAGGGGAAATCTTTTAGGACCGAGATGAGAAAAAGATTTTTCACACAGAGAGTGGTGAATCTCTGGAATTCTCTGCCACAGAAGGTAGTTGAGGCCAGTTCATTGGCTATATTTAAGAGGGAGTTAGATGTGGCCCTTGTGGCTAAAGGGATCAGGGGGTATGGAGAGAAGGCTACTGAGGATACTGAGTTGGATGATCAGCCATGATCATATTGAATGGCGGTGCAGCTATTTTCTATGTTTCTATGTTTCTAATCTTTCAACATTTATATTTGTCACAAAGTACTTCTCTTGCCCTTTAAAATTTAATTGAAAATACATCCTCATCTTTTAGTTTCCATTTCTGACGTATCTAGAATTTAACGATACACTATGCATGCTCAACTCAGTTTGGCTTGGGTTTCGATTTTCATGAAGCAATAGACAATAGGTGCAGGAGTAGGCCATTCGGCCCTTTGAGCCGGCATCGCCATTCAATGTGATCATGGCTGATCATCCCCAATCTGTACCCCGTTCCTGCCTTCTCCCCATATCCCCTGACTCCGCTATCTTTAAGAGCCCTATTTAGGTCTCTCTTGAAAGTATCCTGAGAACCGGCCTCCACCGCCATCTGAGGCAGAGAATTCCACAGACTCACAACTCTCTGTGAGAAAAAGTATTTCCTCGTCTCCGTTCTAAATGGCTTACCCCTTATTCTTAAACTGTGGCCCCTGGTTCTGGACTCCCCCAACTTCAGGAACATGTTTCCTGCCTCTAGCGTATCCAAACCCTTAATAATCTTATATGTTTCATAAGATACCCTCTCATCCTTCTAAATTCCAGAGTATACAAGCCCAGCCGCTCCATTCTCTCAGCATATGACAGTCCCGCCATCCGGGAATTAACATTGTGAACCTACGCTGCACTCCCTCAAAATATTTTCAAAACTCAAAGCTAATTGTTTAAATTGAAACAATCCAGGCCATTCACGTCCTCACAACCTATAATAATATTAATACTCAGCCTTCAAATGGAATTTGTAAATTAGTCCACAAAGCACTTGTCACTGGAAGATAAAGCCAAATGAACAGCTTCAAGAGTAGTGTCATCGGACATGACTGGTCTTTATTCCATTTCTCTGTAGAAAGGTAGTGTGGAGTTGCTGCAGCATTGACCACAGAGACGATCAAGAACAAAAAAATCAGGAATTAGAAGAAAGAACCAAACATGGGTCCTCTAGTTTGGAATCACTCCAGGGTCACTTCACAACTCCAACTGGATACCAAACCATTATGGACTTTACAGTACTACGATTGCTCTACAGTAATTTGGTTTTGGGCTAGTTTATTGATTATTTATTGTATATTTAATGTTGTGCTGCATCTAATGTGTCTATAAAGCTGCAGCACGTAAGAATGTAATTGTTCTGGTTCATATCCAGTGCAAATGGTAAATTAACACTCATTGTTCTTAATATTGTCCAATGTTGAATAAAGCTTAATCAAATTGAACATTTTGCTGTTTTAAATTGACCAGCAAAATGATGACTTTATGCCAATGAGCAGAACTTCTAAACTGAATTGATTCAAATTGTCACCAAAATATACAATATTTATTTTATTTTATTTTCACCTGCACTGAAATGCAGTGAAAAGCTTCTTTGTTCTCTCAAGTGTCGACACTGATGTAAAGATGATTTTCCTTCCTGGATACAATGACCGGTTTTCATTCAACTGAGTTGCTTAGATTGAAAAAAAAATCACTTTTGTTTGGGATTTTGGTGATCTAATTGGATTTTTAAATTTTCACTGTGGCATTTCAACAGACTTTGTCTGCATCATTAAGCATTGAGTTTATCATTCTGGAGCTATTATATAGCCACTATATGAACACATAAACAGAGCCAGTCATTTATTACCAAAAGAAAAACAATGAAGAGCTTTATTATCACTTACCCTGAAAAGGAATTCTTCATTCCATTTTGGATTCAGTGACTGCAAAAGAAAATTGAAGATATTAGTGTTGCTTTGCATATCAATAACAAATAACCTCAAAAGTTAGCTATCTCCTGCATAAAAAAGTACCTAATTGCAGTAACCAAAGAGAAAGCTTGCACTTGTATTAGCCAGTGAATATTTCACTTCCCACTTGACAAGAACAGACACAAACACACTTGCTTAATAGTAATCTACTGCTGACAGTATTTTGTGAAAAGGATGACAGTGAATTCAAGCTGCAATAAAGGAAAAGAGACCAAAACACAGTACAAATGTATTATTGTCGAAGCATCTACAATTAAATGCTTTCATCAAATCAAAAATATAACTCAAGAAATATTTTTTTAAAGCAACACCACACAAGTGATGTCAAATGCCTGAAAATAATCACATCATTAACCAATAACTGGCACAGGCTACAAACCAAATTCATGCAGCCAGCTCATTATAACTAATGACTTCAGCATTACATGCAGGCTGTACAAACTGCATTGTATTCTCATTCAACAAGGGTTCAAATGCACAAGAGGGTGGCACTTTGAAACAACACTACAATATTTAAAGTGTAGGAAGGAACTGCAAATGCTGGTTTAAACCGCAGATAAACACAAAATGCTGGGGTAACTCAGCGGGACAGGCAGCATCTCTGGATAGAAGGAATGGGTGACGTTTCAGGTCGAGACCCTTCTTCAGATCCAAATGTCCAGCATTTTGTGTCTGTCCACAATATTTAAATCTTGCCTGCCACACTTTAGGAGGTGCACTAAATGGAATGGACTGAAGGTGGAAGGCAGGAGAGAAGAGAACAGAGGAGACTTTAGCATTACATTTCGTTCAACCATAACTTTAGGAACAGGAATAGGCTGCTTGCCCCTCAAGCCTACGCCACTTTCTCCAGCTGGTGTAAGTGCAATCTCAGTTCTGCATTCCAAACCATCTGCAGTAACCTTTCATTCCTTTGCTTATCAGATGTTCATTTACATCTGCCTTTGGAACATTCAAAGACTGCTTTTACAGCCCTTAGAGGAATAGTGAACCAAAGACTCAAATTGTAAAGAAAAAAATATTGCTGGTGGGGATTCTCATTAATAGATGCCACGTTCTTGAGGCAGCGCCCAAATAAATGCTTTCGATGGAGGAGAGAGCTGTGCCTGAGATGGACAGGGATGCGTACACCACTCTCTGCAGTATTTGTGTTCCTGTGCATTGGTCATGCCGTAGCAGGCCACGATGCAACCAGTTAGGATACTTTCTACAGGACAAAAGTAGAAGTTTGTTCGAGTATTCGGAGACATGTCGAATCTGTTTACACTTCAGCGTAAGTTGAGGTGCCGGCATGGTTTCTTTGTAATTAATCAAATGTTCATGCACTTATTGGAAACGGGTGTTTTGTAGCCATCAAGAGGCTGGTGAAGTGGGAATATTATGGCCATAATAGAAACATGGCTGAGAGAAGGGCAGGACTGGCAGCTCAATGTTCCAGGGTATAGATGCGACCCCTGTGATAGAGATCCAGGCAAGATAGGAGGGGGAGATGTCCTTTTGATCGGGAAAGGATAACTCAAGTTCAAGTTCAAGTGAGTTTATTGTCATGTGTCCCTGAAAGGACAATTAAATTCTTGCTTTGCTTCAGCACAACATAACATAGTAGGCATTGACTACAAAACAGATCAGTGTGTCCATATACCATTCTATAAATATATACACACATGAATAAATAAACTGATAAAGTGCAAATAACAGATAATGGGCTATTTTACTTCGGAGTCACGTGAGTGACTACGTGAAAAAGACCCCGTCCAGCCGCACACGCGTCATATCGATCAGACGCATAGCGTTCATGACCGTGTGTGGAGGAGCAGGAGCTCCTCCGACCGGTGAGTAAAGCAAAAGTAAAGCAAAAGTCGGAAGGTAAGTGGGTTTACTTTCACTTACAGGAGCGTTTCCTTCCCGTTCAGACTTGTTGGTGGAGCTCCACACAAGTTTATTATGGAGAAAGAGGAAGGAGAGGTGGCCAGGGACGCACCGTAGTACAACCCCAGATCCTAAGGGTAGCGGGCGTCAGTCAGAGGAGTCAGTGGCAGCGAAGCCATTAACTCCCGTTGCGGTCAAGTGTGCCGTTAAACGGCCGGCGGCGGGGCGCAAGGCTGGACAAAAGTCGGCCCGACCTGTAGACTCGGATGAGTCAGACCCGGAGGTATACCCTCCTCAGGCAGGAAAGAATATTGCACTGCAAGGGTCAAAACTTTAGAACTCCTGATGGGGAAGATGATTTATAAAGAACCCCCACAGGAGGATTTAAGTCGGTGTTGGCCAATGGACGATATAGCACAGGGGGTGCCTTGTATGGGACAGGCACAAGGGTGGCCTACAGGAGTGCCATCAGAAATGCCTCTGCTGAAACATTACAGTGGTTGGCCTACAGGAGAGCCAGTGCCCAAAATGCCAGAAAAAAGGCAATATATGTGTTGGCCTATTGGAGAGCCAGTACTAGAAATGCCTGAACAAAAGGCAGCACAAACGTGCAATGACAAAAGTGCCAGCACCGACAATATAAAGAGAAAACATAATGAAGCGTTGGCCTAGAATTGAGCCAGCGCCAGCAGCACCTGAAACAGGGCTGCCTATCCATGGGCCTACAAGAGAGCCCACGCAGGGGGAATCTGGCAGAGACTTACCTGAAACAGGGGAGCCAGAAATTACCCAACATAAAGATGAATATCTAGATTCAGATGATGATTTATATGAGGACCAGAGCCCATTATCAGAGCTAAAATGTTCCAGGGCTGGCACAAAAGTTTGCTGTTCCCAGAGTAACAGGGGAACCTTTGAGAGAGGAAATAGCTATGACTATAAATTATCTACTCTCCCATCAGCCCCAGGAATTAACTATGGATGAGACTATCAAAAAGTATGAGACCCCGGAAAATTGTGAATTGCTAGCAGTTCCAGCAGTGATATGGGTTATTTGAGCATTGGTTTACGCTCACAAGAATTGAAATTACAACGAGTGCTGAAATTGCTGGGGTCAGGCATTACGGCATTTGCCAGTGGGATTGGATGAAGATTTTATATCGGATTCACAACAAAATGCCTCAGCACTCGTGTGTAGTGCGCACTTTGAAATAAATTGTATTCGTAAAAATGCAATAAGACCAAATTTTCATCCTAAGTATGCAGGCTCTGCAAACCATCCAATATACAAATGCCTAAATCTGCTTTTTGGAGAAAATCTAGCAAAGAAGCTAAAGGACTTAAATGAAGATTCAAAGACCATGAGTGGTATGATAATGAAGTCACCTATGCTGAGCAGAGCGGTGCGAAGGCAGTATCCCTACAGGCAAAATGCTGGTGCTGGAGAAGGAATAAGCCTATCATTCTCGTATACACGTTGACGTGCTGCACCGAGGATACGTGGAGGTTACAATGTGCCTACTAGAAGGGGACAACAATTGCCGGTGGCAAACCCCGAGGTAGGGGGGCTTGGTCTGGTAAGAAACACAACAAATGTTTCACACTCACAAATAGGGGGAAGGTTACGATTCTTCCTAAAAGAATGGCAATCAATAACAAATGATTCATTTATTCTATGTAGCATTGTAGGATTCAAAATTGAGTTCTCTCCACGTTTGGATCCTCCAATTCAGCATAATTCAAACTGGTTACGGATTTTCTCAAAGGAAGAGAATGTTGATCAAGGGAGAATTTAAAATTTTAAGCGGAAAAGGGGTAATAGAAAAGTCAGTAGAACAACACCATCAGTTTGTGTCAAATATTTTTCCTAGAACAAAAAAGGATGGTGGATGTAGAATCATTTCGGATCTGACAAATCTTAACCTTTATGTACAATATAAACATTTCAAAATGGAAACATTTACTAATGCCATTCAGCTGGTCACAAAGAATTGCTACATGGCAAGCATAGATCTGCAAAATGCATATTATTCTGTGGCAATGCATGGTAATGATCAAAGATATTTGAAATTTAGATGGATGTCAGTTATGGCAATTTAAAGCATTGCTCAATGGCCTGACTTCAGCACCAAGATTATTCACTAAATTACTCAAACCAATTTTAGCTCTGCTAAGAGCTGAGGGCCATGTATTAATGGCTTATTTAGATGATATTCTGATTGTGGAGGACACTTTGGCTACTGCAAAATTGTCAGTATCTAGAGTCAAATACAATTTGAAAAAATGGGTTTCATTATTCACCTACAAAAATCAAAATTGTTACCAAGCAAGAAGATTGATTACCTAGGGTTCACAATTAACTCTGAACACATGGTAATCACCTTGCCAAAAGACAAAAGGCTGCAGTTAATTGAAGGTTGCACTAAACTCATAAATGAGGACAAGCCTTCAATTAGAGAAGTGGCAAGCTTGCTGGGCAAATTAATTGCTGGGTTTCCAGCTGTCAGGTTTG
Source organism: Malacoraja senta (assembly GCA_038087875.1). NCBI lineage: Eukaryota > Metazoa > Chordata > Chondrichthyes > Rajiformes > Rajidae > Malacoraja > Malacoraja senta. The sequence continues at coordinate 370,107,734 of CM075977.1, forward strand.
GACCATTGCAGTATCAATGTTTGCAGAGGGCTAAGGTACAAGCATCAAAAAATGAATACAGGGCATTTTGACAGGCCCATGAAATTGACAATTGGATCCATTACAGAAATAGAATGGTGGATTAACAATGTCTCTAATGCTTCCAGAAAAGTTCTGGTAGAAACACCTTCCGTCATTCTACAGGCTGATGTAAGTGCTCTTGGATGGGCGTAACTAACATGATTTCCAGCTGTGGAGGTAGGTGGAATGTGGATGAAGTACCTTTGCTTGAAAATTAAGGAATAAATTACCTAGAGCTGTTAGGAGCATTTTATGGCCTTAAAGCTTATTGCACTAATATGGGAAATGTGCATGTTCAGGTACAAGTTGACAATACTACAGCTGTAGCATACATAAATCACATGGGTGGTATCAAATCAGAATCATGTGATGGATTGGCAAATGAAATTTGGACCTGGTGTATTGTCAGGAAAATCTGTCTGTCAGCAATATATTTACCAGGAAAATCTAACACAATTGCAGACAAAAGTTCACGTAAATTTAATGATAATACAGAATGGATGTTACATCAGGAAATATTTAAGCAAATTGTAACACGATTTGGAATGCCAGAGATTGATTTGTTTGCATCAAGACTAAACCACCAATTGCCTAAGTATGTGTCATGGGAACCTGATCGTGGTGCAGTAGCGGTAGATGCTTTCTCGCTACATTGGGGAGATATGTTTCTGTATGCATTTCCTCCATTTTGTTTAATCAATAGATGCATACAGAAAATTAAACAGGACTCAGCCTCGGGGATTTTGGTGGTACCAGATTGGCCTACACAGCTATGGTATCCACTGGTGTTAAACATAATCAAAGAACCCCTTATGGTTATTCCAAAGCAGGTGAAACTGCTTGTAAACCCTGTAACTAATGAACCACATCATTTACATGATCGTATTGGTTTGTTGATTTGCAGATTCTGAAAAGGTCATATCTTGGAAGAGGATTACCAGACCGTACGGTGCATGTTATAGCAGCAGCCTGGAGGAATAGTACCCAGAAGCAGTACATTTCTTATATAAAGAAATGGGAGGTGTTTTGTTCAGGAAAGAATATTGCATATAACACAGCAGAAATTTCAGATGTATTAGAGTTTCTTTCAACTCTTTACTACGAATTAAAATTAAGTTATAGTGCAAACAATACTGCACGAAGTGCACTCTCTGCATATTAAGCAGTAAATCAGAACAAAATCACATAGGATCACATCCTTGGGTCTGTAGATTTATGAAGGGAATTTCCAATTCCAATCCTCCTAGACCTAGGTATACAGAAATCTGGAATGTAAAAGATGTACTGATGCTGCTGAGGGATTGGAATCCTATTGAAACTCTGTCATTAGCCGAAATCACCATGAAATTGGTTATGCTGATGGCATTAGTTTCAGCTCAGAGTTCAAACATTACAGAAATTAAATTGACAGAATGAAAGTAGGGGCAGATGCCGTTACATTCTATGTCTATGATTTACTGAAGCAAAGTAGACCTGGGTTCACGGGATGTAAATTGGAGTTTTCAGCATATCCTACGGATCCATGGCTATGTGTAGTAACATATGTAAGATGTTACATGGAAACAAACAGAATCTTAAGAGGCACAGAATTAGCATTTTTTATTAGTCATAAAAGTCCTCATAAGAAAGTGTCAACATAGACAATTTCAAGACGGTTGAAACAGGTGTTGATTTATTCAGGTATTGATACTGATAAATTAAAATCTCATTCCACCAGGGCGGGATCAACATCGGCCAGGGATTCAGACGTTCCAATAGACCTTATCCTCACGGCCGCAGGATGGGCAAGTGAACAGATGTTTCACAAGTATTACCGTAAGGAGATTAAAGATCCCGCGGTGTTTGGTGATGCCGTGCTGGGTTCAGTATTAAATCCCCCATTATGATAAATGGGTTAATTTGTTAAAATAAATAAAACCATTAACTGATTACATTTAATGTTGTGGTTATGCATTGTTGATTGTGCTTACTCAATAGAGTCAATCAGTGCAGTGAGCACCTGGATTTTAATCCACGGTGTGAAATCACAGAGCTTTGAAATCTTCACGTAGTCACTCACGTGACTCCGAAGTAAAATAGTAAGATTAAACGAGAACTTACCAGTTTGAAGTTTGATCTTTATTTCATGAGGAGTAACGTTGAGGGATTACGTGCCCTCCGCTCCCACCCTCATAAAAGGATCGAGCTGGTAGTTCTAGTCTTTATGCATCTTACTATCATACTTCAGTAATTATCATCTGATTTTCACTCCGCTGCTTTGAAGATTGACGCGTGTGCGGCTGGACGGGGTCTTCTTCACGTAATCCCTCAACGTTACTCCTCATAAAATAAAGATCAAACTTCAAACTGGTAAGTTCTCGTTTAATCTTACTATTAAAGTTCAGAGTTTTGTCTGAGCCAAGTTTAATAGCCTGATGGCTGTGGGGAAGTAACTATTCCTGAACCTGGTCATTGCAGTCTTCCGGCTCCTGTACCTTCTACCTGAAGGTAGCAGGGAGATGAGTGTGTGGCCAGGATGGTGCGGGTCCTTGATGATACTGCCAGCCTTTTTGAGGCGGCGACTGCGATAGATCCCCTCGGTGGAAGGGAGGTCAGAGCCGATGATGGACTGGGCAGTGTTTACTACTTTTTGTAGTCTTTTCCTCTCCAGGGCGCTCAAGTTGCCGAACCAAGCCACGATGCAACCAGTCAGCATGCTCTCTACTGTGCACCTTTAGAAGTTAGAGAGAGTCCTCCTTGACAAACCGACTCTCCGTAATCTTCTCAGGAAGTAGAGGCGCTGATGTGCTTTCTTAATAATTGCATTAGTGTTCTCGGACCAGGAAAGATCTTCAGAGATGTGCACGCCCAGGAATTTGAAGCTCTTGACCCTTTCAACCATATAAACGGGACTGTGGGTCCCCA
>CM075977.1:370110897-370293616 GCA_038087875.1 Malacoraja senta
GGTCGGTTATCCTTGGTTCTGAAAACTACTGCTTACCTTTTTTTTCCCCAATGAGCCAATGAAATTCACCGGTCAGCACGGCTACAAACTACAAGAACTTATGACAACCTTCGACCTCCTGGCAACCCACTACCACTGCACCTACGGCACGAGAATTCTCGCTACTCTCCATGGCGACTTCATTCTAGTCACCGCTAATATTTCAACATGTTGAAAAATTTGCGCCGATCATAATGAGGTCGCGACTAGTTCCCAGAATGCAGGAACTCCTCACCACCATGAAGGCGACTCCCCGGCAACCACCCGCGTACATGTGGCGACCATGTGGCGACCGCATGGTCCTGCAGTCGGCTAAAATGTCGCCTAAGTGGGACAGGCTCATAAAGGTTTGAAATTAGTGGTCATGGAGAAAGTCGATGCTTTTGATGTTTCCTTCTTGAAGTTTATAGATTCTCAAATAATTTTCACCGACTAAAAGCTGGCAAATCTAAGAGAAAATGGGAGATTATAGATAGGATAGCCAGTCATCAGTAGTTGGGAAAATGTTAAAGTCTACCATAAGGTGGGGCGGTAACAGGGCACCTCAAAAACAATAATAGTAAAGGATATAGACCACCAGGATTTGTGAATGAGAAAACACGTCTGGCAAATCTGCTTGAATTTTTAAGGTTGCAACTTGCAGACGAACCATAGGAGAATTGGTTAATATGTTGTGGCTGAACTCTCAGAAAGCTTACAGTAAAGGGCCTGTCCCACTTCACGAGGTAATTCACGAATTCTCCCGAGTTTTCCCCTGATTCAAACTCGCAGAATGTTCGTAACGAGTCCGTAGGAGGCGGTAGGAGTTTGTAGATATATCGTAGCGGCTCGTTGTGCTAGCCATAGGTACGCGGGGCATCAGGTAAGTCGGGACTTTTTTTCCATACCGATGAAAAATGTCCAAGAGTAAAAACAGTCGGGATGAAAAAAAATTTCGTCAGAGTTCGTAGGAGTTTAACATCCTCAGGACTTTCTACAGGGGTACGGTGGAGTCTGTACTCACGTACTGCATAAATACGTGGTACTCCACCTGCAACTGCTCGGACAGGAAGGCTCTGCAGAGGGTAGTGAGGGGAGCAGAGAAGATCATTGGCGTCTCCCTACCCTCGGTACGAGAACTGTTCCAGAGCCGCTGTCGGAAAAAAGCTCAGAGAATTGCTAAGGACAAACTGCACCCTCTCCACATACACCTGGATCTCCTGCCATCAGGCAAGAGATATCGCAGCATCAAAGCCCGGACTACAAGACTGCTAAACAGCTTCCTGCCATATGCTGTGAGGCTGCTAAACAGCACTCTGTACTCACAGTCACCTGATTCTGCGGCTTGGCACGGACACTTTAATAACTGGCACTGGCCACTTCAATAACTGGCACCGGCCACTCAAATCAGCCACCCCGGACATGTTTATGATTGGTTTTACTGTATTTTAACGTGTTTTTACCTACTTTTTAACTATTTATACTGTTCCATCAGGGACTGGATTGTTTTTAGTGTTATTATGTGTGAAATGTTTTAAATTTCATGTGCGATGCTCTGTGGAGAAATGTCTTTTCATTTTGCACTGTACAACTGTTGCTTGCAAGATGACAATAAAGGTTGATTTGATTTGATTTCATAAACATATTCGTGGAAAGCCGTAGGAGTTCGTAGATTACCATGATCTTGATTTTTTTTTAGGTCCTTTAAACTCAGCAGAGGTTTTGGATTAAACTCGTAAAGTGGGACAGGCCCTTACGAAGCAACAAAAGAGTTTATGAAATACAATAGAGCATATATTAGTATTAGTATTGGGTTTTTATTGTCACGTGAACTGAGATATAGTGGAAAACATAGTTTGTTTGCTATCCAGTCAAATCATGCCATACATGAGCACAATCAAGTTGTGCACAACAGGTAGTGCAAAGAGGAAAATAAACAGAGTGCAGAATATAGTGTTGTGCTTACAGAGACAATACACATTAACAATGTGTATGGGCCGCTACGAGGGAGATTAGGAGATTGGGATGACACCTTTAATTTACGAGAGGACTGTTCAGTTCTGATTTGGAATTAAAACAGAAAATGCTGAAAATACTCTGCACACCAGGCAGGTTGAAAACCTTTCATCAGAACTGGTAAGTTAGAAATTGGCCATGTTTTTTTTTAATTGCAGGGAAGGTGAATGGATGGAGAGAACAAAGGGAATAAGACATGACAGTACCCAGAGAGATTAAATGAGGTAAAAGGTTGTGTTTCTGCATGGGTGTGAGTAGTGAAGGATTGTTCGTCACAACTAATCTGTGGGGGAAGATGTAAATAGAAGAAAAACAAAATAATGCTGGAACTTTAAGAGACAGAAAACTGCTATCGTTAAAAATTATAACAGGTACAAACATTCAACTAAAGGGACTGAAAGAAAGAGTCTGAACAAAAAAGGCAAAGATTTGGATTGTGACAATTTGAGAAGACAAGAAGGCTGGTGATCTGTCAATTGTTAACAAGGATGGAAAAATGTTCTTTGATGACTGCAGATTTAAAGTTATCGTTACCAGCTAACAGTATGGCAGGAAAGTCAAAGTGTTTTTTTTTTTAAATTTGACTGCACATTTCCAATTCCTTGGATCCTCACGGAAAATATCCAGTGCAGACATCTAATTGTTTCAACATCTCCCTGAGATTATTCTGAAACCACTGTGAATTCCAAGTCCTCTAACCATCACTGTTTTAATTTTTCCATAGCATGCAATGTGCCATCTCTCATTGCCCTAACATGATTACATAGACATAGAAACATAGAAAATAGGTGCATGAGTAGGCCATTCGGCCCTTCGAGCCAGCATCGCCATTCAATATAATCATGCCTCATCATCCAGAATCAGTACCACATTCCTGCTTTCTCCCCATATCCCTTGATTCCGTTAGCCCTAAGAGCTATATCCAACTCTCTCTTGAATACATCCAGTGAATTGGCCTCCACTGCCTTCTGAGGCAGTGAATTCCACAGATTCACAATCTGTGAAGGGTGAAAAGGTTTTTCCTCATCTCAGCACTAAATGGCCTACCCCTTATTGTTAAACTGTGACCCCTGGTTCTGGACTCCCCAACATTGGGAACATTTTTCCAGCATCTACCCTGTCCAATCCCGTAAGAATTTTTCTGTAAGATTGCCTCTCATCCTTCTAAATTCCAGTGAATACAAGCCCAGTCGATCCATTCTTTCATCATGTCAGTCCCGCCATCCCAGGAATTAACTTGGTGAATCTGCGCTGCATTCCCTCAATAGCAAGAATGTCCTCCCTCAAACTTGGAGACCAAAACGTCACACAATACTCCAGGTGCAGTCTCACCAGGGCCCTGTACAACTGTAGTAGGACCTTCTTGCTCCAAAACTCAAATTGTCTCGCTATTATTGTTTCAGAAGTCATTTAAGAGAAAAGCACATTTCTGAGGGATCTGAATAGCAATTAATTTTCAGAATTGCAATGTAGGTTTTACCCATCCAGGTGCACAATGGACTTCGTCATGACAGAAATCCAAGAAAAATTGTCTGAGCAGCAACAAACACTGTAGATTGTGTAGGAAGGAACTGCAGATGCTGGTTTACAATCAGGCCTGACCCGTTGAGTCAGCATTTTCTGTCAACAAACACTGGAGATTGTCTTGTTAGAGATTATTCAGAAGTAGCAGCCAATAATTCAAAACAAGAACCAGTCTCCAGATATCTGTTCTAACCTACATTGAAAGCATTTTTTTGTTGTTTAAAACTAAAAGGACCGGTTTGCAAACAGACAGGCTGTCTACTCTCATGACCATGACTCATTGTCGTATGTTCAACCGAAGATAAAACAATGGGCCGCATCAAACCAGAAATGTTCAGTTTTAGTTATTTCACACCATTGTGATAGAGCACACCCCTTCCTGACCTCACTAACTTCTATGTCTTCTTCCTCGGTGAATACAGATTCAAAATGCTCGTATTAAACCTTGCCCACTTCCTTTGTTCCAGGTATCAATTGTTCTCGAGTTGTCCTGTCCACTCCCTGGTTACCTTTTTAGTTTTTTTTAAATGTATAATGTATAAAATGCCTTCCATCTGAGTTCTATAGTCTTTTTATATTGGAAATATTAGTTCAGGTGCCCAAATGAGAGAATGTTACGCATACTGTGTCTGGATTTGTAATTGAGAATTAATGTATCAAGTTTAGGTTAATCTTAGGAGTTCAGTTGATTCCAGCCTGTGCCATGATAGATAGCTCTATCTTCCAAAGAATTACGTCATCACACTAATGGCCTGCCAAACAGTGTGCATCTGCTGATATTTCAATTCTCCAGCCAAACAAGCCACTGCAATGAATTGAAGGCTCATTTGGCACTGAGTTTTTTCTGTGCTGAACTGGTAAATCTTGCATCTGTCTCATCAGCCATTTTCAGACCTACAGATTAAATATTCTTCAGGAAACAATAATTTTAAAGTGTAACTGACATGATTCCTGATGACAAAACTGAATGTGATTGCTGTTCCGACTTTCATTTCCATTCCTGGATTCTGGTGACTTTGCATGAAGTACCTACATTTCTTATTCCAACATATTGAGTTCAGAAGTTAACTTACAGCGTCAGAGGTATTGATCATTGATCTGGAGACATGTTCAAACCACACCATGTAGTTAGGGGGATTTCAATTCAAATCATTAAAAAAATCATAATTGAAAGATTGGTGTCAATGTCCACCAATGTGGTTGATTCTTAATTGCCCCCTGAATTTAGGGGCAATTATAGATGTCAACCTATACCAAAGATGTTTAAAAGAAAACTTTGGCTCGTGTCTTTTTAGCTGTCATGCCCTTATGCCCTGGAATTACTTCTCAATCTCTCCACCTCATAGAAACATAGAAAATAGGTGCAGGAGTAGGCTATTCGGCCCTTCGAGCAAGCACTGCCATTCAATATGTTAATGGCTGATCATCCAGAAACAGTACCCCGTTCCTGCTTTCTCCCCATATCCCTTGATTCCATTAGCCCTAAGAGCTATATCCAACTCTCTCTTGAATACATCCAATGAATTGACCTCCAATGCCTTCTGTGACAGAAATTTCCACAGATTCACAACTCTCTGTTCTTGGGGTGGAGAGGGGTGATAGCGATATAAAGGGGAGGGTAGTGTCTTGTGTTCTGTGTCTTGTGTCTACTGTTTGTGGGTAAGGGTGTCTGTTTAGTGTTCAGCCATGAGCGAATGGCGGTGCGGGCTCGATGGGCCTGGTGGTCTACTCTCGCACCTACTTTCTATGTTTCTATGTTTCTCTGGGTGAAAACGTTTTTCCTCATCTCAGTCCTAAATGGCCTACCCCTTATCTTCATTTTTCACCATCAAGATTCTTATTGTGTTAAAAATAGTTTTTTATCTAACACAAAATCTCCTTGTGAAGCTTGGTGTCAATTGTCATTTGATAGCATTCCAGTGAAGCACCTGGAAATGTCTTTGCCACATAAGCTACCTTATGAACGAATGGAAGTTGTTGAGATATTAAACAGAAACATCCTTTTGTGCATATGCAGGCAAAATAAAGGGTGTTGTTACCATTAGGAGAAAAAAGGACACAGGTGAATTGTTCGAGGTATACCCTCTTAGGAGAAATTTACCTCCAAACAGCATCTGCAGTCCCTTGGGCCTGAATTGTTCTGGTGTTCTGCCGGAACATGGCCTTTAATGACTACCACCTAAAACTGAATGACAGGGCACTAACATATTGCTATGTAGGAAGGAACTGCAGATGGTGGCTTAAACCAGCATCTGCAGTTCCTTCCTACACATTTTGTCTGCTCCACTGCGAAATCTCGTCAAGGTATGTCTACTTTGAAGAAACTCTCCTCCTCTCTTCGACGAAAGTTCTGCAACATCCTCTCTGTGATTACTTTTTTGCATATCTTTCATTCATTTGTTCAAGATCTCTCTACATTACCGTCTATATTTCTCGTTTCCCTTTCCCCCGACTCTCAGTCTGAAGAAGGGTCTCGACCCAAAACGTCACCCATTCTTTCGCTCCAGCGATGTTGCCTGTCCCGCTGAGTTACTCCAGCATTTTGTGAGTAACATATTAATGCTGTGGGAGTTTACCATGTAAAAATTGGCTTCTGCATGTGCCTCCCAAAGTGGCTTCAGCACAGACAAGAGATTATACCAAAGATCTTCTGCTTTAGTTAACACCACATTTCATTGATACACTTAATTATCAGCAGAGTGAGAGTATCATTCTAGGCTTCACATGGGGACTGTACAATTAAATGCATATTGTTTATCACAACAGTGTACTGTAACACTTCAGTCTTCTGACATTTGGAAATTTTACATTCACACAGTTTGACATGGGCTTTCTTTATGCCCATGTTAAATATCATTCTTAAATATCATTGTTAAATATCAATGTTAAATATTTAACATTGTGTATCGTGTACCATAAGAGAGCCCATCAATGCTTCCACTTCCTTAGAAGATTGAGGAGATTTGGTATATGGACAAATACTTTCTTGAACTTCTACAGATGTATGGTAGAAAACATCTTGACTGGTTATATCACGGGCTGGTTCGGCAACTCGAACGTCCAGGAACGTAGGAGATTACGAAAAGTGGTAGACACTGTCCAGTCCATCACGGGTACTGACCTCCTCACCATCAAAGGGATCTATTGGAGACTTTGCTTCAAAAAGACAACAAACGTCATCAGAGACCCACACCACCATGCTCTCATTTCACCCCTTCCATTGGGAAGAAGGTATAGGAATCAGTAAACTGCAATGTCCAGGTTCAGGAATGGCTTCTTCCCAGCAACCATCAGGCTCTTGAACACTATAAACCATGAACTATAAACTGTGGCAGCAATTTAATTAATTTTATTCATGTACATTTTATATTGCTTAGTACTCAGAATTAGAATTGTTCCCAGGAATTAGTGTTGATTGAATCGACAAAGATGCCAAAATGCCAAAAAGAGTCATTTTAGCATGAAATATAATGATGCATTATTATACCCTTATCACGTATCTCTACACTGTAAATAGATTGATTGTAATCATTGTATTGTCTTTCTGCTGACTGCTTAGCACGCAACAAAGGCTTTTCACTGTACCTCGGTACACGTGACAATAAACTAAAATGAAGCATTTTTGACAGGTCTGCTCTGCCAGGAGGTAGGTGTGAACTCCTGTCCTTCTGCTACTGTACAGGGGATCTGACCCTGTCCTCCCTTTTGCTATCTGTTGCTGTCGATCCCCACAGTGATGAATCTCCTTTGGATCAGAGTGGAGAAGCTGCCTGTGTGGGCTGGCGTTGGGTGGACCAATGCAGTGTTGCCCCATTGCTCAATGCTGTGATGTAGTACCCAGGGCTGTATCCTGGCCAGCACAGTGGAGATTTCTCAGAAGTATTGACTGTTTAGTTTAGCTTAGAGATACAGCATGGAAACAGGCCCTTCAGCCCATTGAGTCCACTTCGACCAGCGATTCCCGTACACTAGCACTATCCTTCACACTAGGGACAATTTACGATCTTTAGCGAAGCCAATTAACCTCCAAGTCTGTACATCTTTGGAACGTGGGAGGAAGCCAGAGCACCTGGGGGGGAACCCATGCAGTCACGGGGAGAACGTACAGACAGCAGCCATAGTTAGGATCGTATCCAGATCTCTGGCGCAGAAATGCAGCAACTCTAACGTTGCGCCACGGTGCCGCCCATCTGAGCGGGAAAGAGAGCAGCCTCTATCACATCCAACAGGACATGATGAAATAAATTGTACAATCCAGATGACGGGTCAGCCACCGCCAGTAACTATTAATTGCCCACACTCACCAGACAAGTGCCCCACATTTCAGAGCTGAGCAGTTGTATCATTCACTCCAGCCTGCCCAACGCAAGCTCTCACAGGCAGCCTCTCCACACCAAACCATTTGAGGGCACGGGTTCACACCAGGTTCTCAGCACAGCAGCCTTTTGAAAGTACAAGTGGCACGTGGCTGCGACTGCTTGGACTCTGGGATGAAGAGTGCCACAACATGTTAATTCTTCAGTCCATTATGCCCATTCTGACCATCTCACCTACACTAATCCTCAAACTGCTGCTGCGTAGCCCTCTCTGCCTTGGTGATTCATGTGCCTGTTTGATGCTTCTTAAATGTTGTGAAAGTGTCTGCTTCCACCACCCCATCGGGTAGTGCATTCCTGATTCAAAGCACCCTCTGGGTGAAAACTGTCTTCCTCTAAGTCTCCTGCATTATAGGATGGATGTAGAAGCTTTGGAAGCTTTGGAAAGGCTGCAAGAGGCTCCTGGATTGGAGAATTTTAAATGCAAGGAGAGGATGAACAAAGCTGGACCGTGTTGTCTGCATTGTTGGAGGCTGAGAGGAGAGTATATTAAGTGATGAAAGTCATAGAGAGGATTGACAGTCAAAATTTTTTTAGCTTTTCCAGCAAGGTTTTAAATGTCACGAACTAAACCAAGAGCTTTAAAATGAGAAGGGGAATGTTTAAAGGAAAACCTAGAGGTAAGCTTTTTGACACATAGTGCGTCGGGTGCCTGGAACATGCTGCCAAGGATGGTAGTGAAAGCAGATACGATAGTGATGTTTAAGAGGCTTTTAGATAGGTACATGGGTATGCAGGGAATGGAGGAATATGGATCATGTCAAGACAGATGAGGTTAGTTGAATTTGGCTTCATGGTCGTCCATGAGATGATTTGTGTCTGACACATTGATCTCTACCTTGCACAGGCTGGACACTAGCTTTTTTGATACATCCTATAACTTCCTCTTGGCCCCAAAAACAAACACCAGACCGCCATCTCCAGGACATTATAAATCTCATCACATCTCGCCAAATAGCCATCAAGCTCCTAAACTCCCAACATTGAAAGTCACTCTCTATCACTCACCAGAGGTCCATAAATAGCACTGTCCTGGTGAGCCCATTGTTTCCATCTGCCCTTGCCCCCTTGTTTATATCTGAATTTCATCTTATCTCCAGTCCAATCCCTTCCCATTTACATCCAGGACAACTCTCATCTCCTCCAGCATTTGGAGAACATGAACAATCCTGTTCCAAACCTACTTTGGGACACAAGATTTTCTCTACTGCATTGGTGACTACATTAATGCTGTCTTCTACATTCTTGCAAAACTCATCAATTTGATTAGTTCAGTTTAGTTTAGTTTAGTTTAGTTTAGATTCAGATTCAGATTCAGATTCAGAAAACTTTATTGTCTGTCGTAACAGAAAATCTTCTTTGGCGTGGCTCAACATACAAACAGGACAATGTACTGACAAGCAGTCATACAACACAGATTTCTGCGAGCACACACCGTGTGTATAGATCTTAAAAGCAAGTGTAAGGATTAAAAACTGTAAAAATAGACAAGATGAAAGTTGTGGATACGTGTAAAGTGACAGTGCGTCAGGGTTAATTTGTCCATTGTTCATTTTTTATTTAAGCTGTTTATGGCCATGGGTATGAATGAGTTTTTGTGGATGTTTTTCTTAGATAGGGTGACTTTATATCGGCGGCCTGATGGCAGAAGTTGGAAGGACTTGTGCAGGGGGTGGGTGGGATCCTGTGTAATGAGGTTGGCTTTCCTTTTAACTGCCTGGGTGTGAAGTACTGATAATTGATTTTGAGTTTTGCCAGTTTAGTTTAGAGATACAGTGTGGAAATAGGCCCTTCAGCCCACTGAGTCCGCACTGACCAGCGATCCCCACACATTCACACTGCTACACACACCAGGGATAACTTATACTTATACCAAGCCAATTAACCCACAAACCTGTATGTCTTTGGAGTGTGGGAGGAAACCGAAGATCTCGGAGAAAAGCCACGCGGTCACGTGGAGAATATACAAACTCCGTACAGACGGCATAGTCGGGATTGAACCCGGGCCTTCAGCACCGCAAATGTTGTAAGGATGCAACTCTACCGCTGCGCCACCGAGCCGCACTTCTGATCCATTTCCCACCCTGCCCTCAAATTCACCTGAACCATTACATTTTGCTTACTTTCTTGCGTCTCTCTGTCACCATCTCAGGAGACAAGGTTGCCAATGACACATTCTATGAATCCACCGACTCTCACAGATACTTCAACCATACCTCCTCCCACCCTGCCGCCTGTCAGAATGCTCTTCCTTTTGCTCACTTTCTGTCTTCACTGTATCTTTTCTCAAGATGAGGTGATCTGCTTGAGGACTTTTGAAATGTCCTCCTCCATTTGCCTGAGTTGACTGAGCCCTCACATGCATTTCCTCTATTTCTTGCACATCTGCTGTCATAGCTCCCTCCTCAGGCAGAATAGTAATAGTTCCCTTGGTTCTCAAGTCTCATCCCAGCAGCTTTCGCATCCAACACATCATCCTCCACCATTTCCGCCAGATCCAACATCCGTCACATCTGATGGTTGTTGGGAAGAAGCTGTTGCTGAACCTGGAGGTCAACATTTTCAGACTCCTATACCTTCTTCTCGAAGGCAGGAGTGAAATGCGAGCATCGCCAGGGTGGTGACAGCCCTTCTTATAGATCCCTTTGATGGTGGGGAATTCAGTACCCACAATGGAGCAGGCAATGTTCACCACTTTTTATTTTGGGCATTCAAGCTGCCGTACCAGGCTGTGATGGAAACAGCCATTACACTCTCTACCCACGGAAGTTACAAAAGAGTATTAATTGAATTACCGAATCTCCTATAGTGTCCTATAGACACTAATGGTGTCTACTTTCTTGTAGACACCATTAGTGTCTACAAGAAAGTAGACACTAATGGGCCTTCTTTATGATTGCATCGATCTGCTGGGCCCAGGGGAGATCTTCAGAGATATGCATGCGCAGGAAGTTGAGGTTGTTGACTCCCTCCACCACCAACCTGTCGATAGAGAAAGGTTTGTGGATCCTCAGCACTCCCTCTTCTGAAGTCAACATTCAGCTCCTTGATCTTGCTGATGTTGAGAGCAAGATAGTTGTTATGATCAAATTATCCATCTCCATCCTATGCTCTGACTCATCAAAAATGTATCCAACAATGGTTGTGTCATTGGCAAATTTAAATGTAGCATTTGAAATGTGTCTGGTTATAAAGTCATGGGGTTAGAGTGAGTGTAGCAGGTAACTGAGCACACAGCCTTGAGGTGATGATTACAGAAGAACAAGTGTTGTTGCCAGTTCATTCTGATTGTGGTCTGTTAACAAGGAAGTCAAGGATCTAGTTGCATAGGGATGAGCAGAGACCCAGTTCCCTGATCTTAATAACAGGTCTCGAGTGGACGGTGATGTTGAACACCGAGCAGTAGTCAATGAACAACAGATGTGTTCTTACTATGTGTTCTTACATATGTGTTCTTACTATCTTAAATGCTACAGTGGAGAGTGGAGAACCAACAAGATTGTAAACCCATTGATCAATGGTGGCGATAGGGAAATTGTAGTGGGTCCAGGTTGTTGCTAAGGTAGTAGTTGATATGCACCATAACAAGCTGCTCAAAGCACTTCATCACCATGGACATTAGTGCCACTGCTCGATAGTCATTAAGGCATGTCAGCTTACTCTTCTTGGGCACCGGTATTATTGATGGCCAATATAATTGAGTTTACACACTCACCCTGTGACCATGTGGGTTTCAAGGTTTCAAGGTCAGTTTATTGTCACATGTACCAGTTAAGGTACAGTGGAATTTGAGTTACCGTACAGTCATACTAAGTGAAAAGCAACAAGACACACAACCACATAAAAGTTAACATAAACATCCACCACAGTGGATTCTACATTCCTCACTGTGATGGAAGGCAATAAAGTTCAATCTTGTTCCTCTTTGTTCTCCCGCGGTCAGGGAAGTCAAACCATCCGCAGTGGGGCCGATCAAAGCCGCTGCAACCGACGAGCAAAGCCCCCGTCGGGGTGATCGAAACTCCCGTGTCGGGGCGGTTGAAACCCTCTCCGCGGCTTGGAGCTCTTGAATCGGCCTCTTCTTACCAGAGACCGCAGGCTTTACGATGATTTAAAAAATCGCATCTCCATCGAGGTAGAGATTGAAAAACGTTTCCCCCAACACCACCCCACCCCCCACATAAAACAACAAAGGAACACTAAAACATACTTTTAATACATATTAAAAATAACAAAAACAGAAGAAAGGACAGACAGACTGTTGGCGAGGCAGCCACTGCTGGTGGTGCCACCCGGTGTGTCAGTTTCCACCCACATTCCAAAGACATAGGGATTTGTAAGTAAATTGGCCTCTGTAAAACAATTCTAAATTGTCAGGAGTAGATAGAAAGTGGGATAACATAGAATTAGTGTGAACAGGTGATTGATGGTCGTCGGGGACTCATTGGGCTGAAAGGCCTGTTTCCATGCTTTATCTCTAAAAAAGAACTCTCTCCCACTACCCTCAGGCACCTATTATCAAGCCAATTTTGGATCCAATTAGCCAATCCATCCTGATTATATTTGCATTAACCTTGTGGATTTGCATTTTATTGCCTCTTCAAAAAAACACCGTCCAATTGGTTTCCCCCCAAAACACCATACTATTATTTTGCTTATTCCCCACTTTCAAAGCGTAGATTGATTTTTACACTCAGATGTGTTTACGATTACTTCCCTACCATTGTTGTTAAGCACACAGGACTATAATTAACTGACTTATTGTTGCCTTACTTGAATATTTACCACATTTGCCATGCTCCAATCGCCCATGGACAAAGAAAACTTCTCATTTCTCTTGTTTCCCTGAATGAATGCGCCACAGTGGTTACGGACGTCATAAGGAAATGTGTGGAAGACTGCGTTCCAACAAAATCCTTCTGAGTGTTTCCTAACCAGAAGCCTTGGATGAACCATGAGATCCGCATTCTACTGAAGACCAGATCCTGGGCATTCAGGTCTGGCGATATAGAGGTCTACAAGAAGTCCAGATACGACCTTGGTAAGGCGATCAAAATGGCCAAAATGGACCTGCTCTAAGCTGGAGGATGAGACGGATGTTCGGCAACTGTGGCAGGCTTGAATGCCATCACCTCCAACAGGGCAAAATCAGGATGGAGCTCAAACAACAGCGTAGCATCACTCCCTGACGAGCTCAATGCGTTCTACGCCCGGTTCAATAGGGAGAACACTGATGTGCCTTCCCAAGCCCCCATTCGCCCTCATGGTGTTACAGTCACAGTCACAGAAGCTAACGTGAGAAGATCCTTCAGGGGGGTGAACCCTCGGAAAGCACCTGGACCTGATGATATACCCGGTCGAGTTCTCAAGACCTGTGCAGACCAGTTGACGGGAGTTTTTGCGGACATTTTCAACCTCTCATTTCTGAGATGTGAGGTTCCCACCTGCTTTGAGGGCATCAATAATACCAGTGCCCAAGAAGAGTAAGGTGACGTGCCCCAATGACTATCGACCAGTGGCACTAACGTCTGTGGTGATGAAGTGCTTTGAGAGGTTGGTTATGGTGCACATCAACTCCTACCTCGACAAGAACCTCGACCCACTACAGTTCACATACTGACACAACAGGTCAACGGAGAATGCAATTTCACTGGCTCCCCACTCCGCATTGGACCACTTGGACAATAAAAACACTTACGTCAGGCTGTTGTTTATAGACTACAGCTCGGCGTTTAATACCATCATCCCTTCCAAGCTGGTTACCAAGCTCACGGAACTGGGTCTCTGCACATCCCTCTGCAATTGGATCCTCGACTTCTTCATCCTCAGACCACAGTCTGTTCGCTCCCTGCTGTACTCACTCTATACTCATGATTGCATAGCCTGACATAGTGCATACTCCATCATCAAGTTCGACGATGACACCACTGTTGTGGGACAAATCACTGATGGTGATGAGTCAGAGTATAGAAGTGAGATCGACCGATTGACCAAATGGTGCCAGAATAATAACCTGCCCCTCAACACCAGCAAAACCACAGAACTGATTGTGGACTTTGGAAGGGGTAGGATAGGGACCCACAATCCCGTTTATATCAATGGGACAATGGTGGAAAGGGTCAAGAACTTCAAATTCCTGGGCGTGCATATTTCCGAAGATCTTTCCTGGTCCCAGCACACTGATGCAATTATAAAGAAAGCACATCAGCGCCTCTACTTCCTGAGAAGTTTACGGAGAGTCGGTATGTCAAAGAGGACTCCCTCTAACTTCTCCAGGTGCACAGTAGAGAGCATGCTGACTGGTTACATCGTGGCTTGGTTCGGCAACTTGAGCTTCCAGGAGTGGAAAAGAATGCAGAAAGTTGTGAGCACTGCCCAGTCCATCATCGGCTCTGACCTCCCCACCATTGAAGGGATCTATCGCAGTCGCTGCCTCAAAAAGGCTGTTAGCATCATCAAGGACCCACACCATCCTGGCCACACACTCATCTCTCCGCTGCCATCAGGTAGAAGGTACAGGTGCCTGAAATCTGGTACATCGAGATTCATGAACAACTTCTTCCCCACAGCCATCAGGCTATTAAACTCGCCATCAAACAAACTCTGAACTATAACAGCCTATTGTACATTATCTGTTTATTTATGTGTATGTATATGGTCTATGCTATATAGACACACTGAACTGTTCTGTATTGATGTTTACTATATTCTGTTGTGCTGCAGCAAGCAAGAATTTCATTGTCCTATCTGGGACACATGACAATAAACTCTCTTGACTTGAATTGGCAGAAACACTTCATCCTCAGTAACAAATAGTACGGGAGCACCTCAAGGCCAAATGGTGCCAGCACAACAACCTGGCTCTCAACATCAGTAAAACCAAGGAACTGATTGTGGACTTTGGTAGGGGAAGGATGAGGACCCACAATCCTGTTCACATCAATGGGACGATGATGGGACGATCAAAAACTTCAAATTCCTGGGCGTGCATATTTCCGAAGATCTTTCCCTGACCCATGCAATTTTCCCTGACCCATGCACCAATGCAATTATAAAGACTCTACTTCCTGAGACGTTTGCGGAGATTCGGCATGTCGAAGAGAATTCTCATAAACTTCTACAGGTGCACAGTGGAGAGCATTCTGACTGGTTGCATTGTGGCCTGGTTCGGCAAATTGAACGTCCAGGAGCGGAAAAGACTACAAAAAGTTGTGAACACTGCCCAGTCCATCACCGGCTTTGACTTCCCCACCATCGAAGGGATCTGTCGTAGTCGGTGCCTCAAAAAGGCAGCCAAAATCATCAAAGACCCACACCATCCTGGCCACACACTCTTTTTACCATTGCCATCAGGAAGAAATATCAGAAACTGTAACGTCCAGGTTCAGGAACAGCTTCTTCCCTGCAGCCATCAGGCTATTAAACACAACAACAAATAAGCTCTGAGCTCTGAACTGCAAAAGACTATTATTATTGCACTATATTTGTTATTCATTGAACTTTTTTTTCTCATCCCCCGTTATGTACTATGTTTACATATTCACATATTCTGTTGTGCTACAGAAACATAGAAAATAGGTGCAGGAGGAGGCCATTCGGCATTCATTGTGATCATGGCTGATCGTCCCCAATCAATAACCCGTGCCTGCCTTCTCCCCATATCCCTTGATTCCACGAGCCCCAAGAGCTCTATCTGACTCTCTCTTAAATCCATCCAGTGATTTGGCCTCCACTGCCCTCTGTGGCAGGGAATTCCACAAATTCACAGCTCTCTGGGTGAAAAGGTTTTTTCTCACCTCAGTCTTAAATGGCCTCCCCTTTATTCTAAGACTGTGGCCCCTGGTTCTGGACTCGCCCAACATTGGGAACATTTTTCCTGCATCTAGCTTGTCCAGTCCTTTTATAATTTTATATGTTTCTATAAGATCCCCCTCATCCTTCTAAACTCCAGTGAATACAAGCTTAAGCTGCAGCAAGTATGAATTTCATTGTCCCATCTGGGACATACGACAATAAAACACTCTTGACTCTTGATTTGGCATCATGGCATTATCCATCTTTAAACCCACAAAAACTTCCAGTACCTCCTCCTTTTTGATAATTACGGGTTTCTGAATGTCACCACCCCACCCCTCCCTGAATTATCTAACTAAAATATTCCCAATCTAGTTCATCTCAGCTTTGAATTTACTCAAAAGATTAGCTTTCTTATTCAGAGTTTGTAAGTAATGTGCTGCGCTTAATTTCCTTTACTTCGAGGGAATTATCATTTGTTTTAGTTTTGTCCAGTGCATTGCAGTTCTGGCATATGAACCTCAACTGAAAAATCCACTCTTCTTCCTTCTACAGATGTGACCTCATCTGCTGAATGTTTCCAGCATTTTCGGCATTGGTTCCAAAGATGGCCAGTGCAGTCACGTTGGGTCAAATGGCTTCTACTGATCGTCAACATATGGTGACTTACTTCATTCAAACTAACTGCTGTCACATAAAATCTTAAATATCCAATGGCACAAATTACATGGTGGAAAAATTCAAAGCAGTGTCTTTCTCTTTTTCCTTTCCACCTTCTTTTTCTTTTTATGTGCATTATTACCAAAATTGTTCTCACTCTGGCTCTGTGGGTTCTGAGGTAGCATTTGTGGCTAATGTGGGAAGTACAGACTCTTCCACAAACGGGGCATGTGGTGTCTGATGTTTAGTTTGTGAGGTGGTGCTTCCTTCTGCTTTGGATAATGGATTTAACATTATCCATGAACCCAGGTGCTCCATCTTCACTTTGCTGTAGGCCTTGGTTGAGAGGTGACTCCTGACCATACAAGAAGTGGCCCACTTTTCCAAAGGTTTGCAGTGAACCTATCTAGTTGGAAGGCAGTGTAATGCAGGAGGGGCAGGTTGATGGAAGACCTCGTTCTTATGGATATTGAGTGTAATGCGACTTGGATATTGAGAGCACTTACGCGACTTTTTCGGCGACTGTCGGTACCTGTCATAGGTCATTGCAGGTCACCGAAAATTTCCGAACATGTTGAAAATCCAGCGGCGACCAGAACAAGGTACGACTCTTTGGGCGACTACTCACGACCGTACGGGCTTCACCCCGACATGTCGCCAGGGTGTCGCCTGCATGGTCGTGAGTAGTCTCCTCAGTCGCCCAAAGAGTCGTAGCGTCTTTCTGGTCGCCGCTGGATTTTTAACATGTTGAAAATTTTCGGCGACCTGCAACGACCTATGACGGGTACCGGCAGTCACTGAAAAAGTTGAGTAAGTGGGACAGGCCCATAAATCATTACTTTCTCATATGGTGAATGTTAATCGTTTCTTGGAGCTTGGCCTTTGATCAAGTGTCAACACAATGAATAAGTACAACAATGCTGAAGGTCCAGGAATTATGCCACATACAAGCATAACCATATAACCATATAACCATATAACCATAACAGCACGGAAACAGGCCATCTCGGCCCTTCAAGTCCGTGCCGAACATTTAATTTTTTTTTATTTTTTTTTATTTTTTTTTTAAATTAAAAATAAAATACTTCCCCCTAGTCCCATCTACCTGCACTCAGACCATAACCCTCCATTCCTTTCCCGTCCATATACCCATCCAATCTATTTTTAACAACATACATCATGCTCAGATAAAAATCAGTCCTGCATGGATCCCCTCCACCCCCCCTCACCCCCACTCACGTGGACAGATAGCACGCAATAAAAGCTTTTCACTGTACCTCCGTACACGTGACAATAAACTAATCTGAACTGAACTGAACTGATTATAGTGTAAGAGGAACTGCAGATGCTGGCTTAAACCGAAGATAGACACAAAAAGCTGGAGTAACTCAGCGGGACAGGTAGCATCTCTGGAGAGAAGGAATCCAGCAACCGGGAGATCAGGTTGGTTCACGCGGGCTGAGCGAAGGTGTTCCGCAAAATGATCGCCCAGTCTGCGTTTGGTTCCGCTGATGTATAAGAGTCCACATCTTGAAAACTGATCTCCCGGCTGCTGGACACTTTAATTCTCCTTCCCATTCCTACACAAACCTTTCTGTCCTCGGTCTCCTCCATTGTCAGAGTGAGGCTAAATGCAAATTGGAGGAACAGCATCTCATATTTCGGTTGGGCAGCTTACAGCCCAGTGGTTTGAATATTGATTCCTCTCACTTCAGGTTGCCCCGGCATTCCCTCTCTCTCTCTATCCCCTCCCCAACCCAAGTCGCACTAGCTTCTCATTTTCACCCTACAAACAGCTTACAATGGCATATTTCCTTTATTATCGTTACTTTTTTGCACATCTTTCATTCATTGTTCTTTATCTCTCCATATCACCGTCTATATCTCTCCTTTCCCTTATCCCTAACCAATCTGAAGAAGTGTCCGAAATGTCACCCATTCCTTCTCTCCAGAGATGCTGCCTGTCCCACTAGTTACTCCAGCATTTTGTGTCTATGAACTGATTATAGGATTGTTTCCTTGTTGTGATTTTGGGTGATTTTATGGTTATATTCGAAGTGATGATTAAGTACTCACAGTAAATTAAATTAGTGCACCTTCGGAGGAGGCCTTTCAACCTATGAAGATTGGCTGGAAGAGTAATAATAATAATAATAATAATAATAATTCTTTATTAGCCAAGTATGTTTTGCAACATATGAGGAATTTGCCATACAGTCATACCAATAAAAAGCAACAGAACACACAAAATACATTTTAACATAAACATCCACCACAGTGACTCCTCCACATTCCTCACTGTGATGGAAGGCGAAAAAAAGTTCAATCTCTTCCCTTCTTTGTTCTCCCGAGGCCGGGGGCCTCGAGCCTTCCGTTGACGGGGCGATGTTGGCTCCCATAGCGGGCGGCGTTTGGGCACATGGTGGGGCTCAAAGTCAGTCCCGAGCAAGGCCTCCAGCTCCATGATGTTTGGCTGTAGGAGTGACCGGAGATGCGATCCGGAAAACAATTGCATCTCCTGCAAGGTAAGAGATTGAAAAAAAGTTCCCCCCGACCCCCTCCCCCACCCCCCACATAAAACAAACCAGAAAACATTAACACAAACATTTTAAAAATACTAAAAAAAAAATTAAAAAGACGAAAAGACAGACAATTTGTTGGCGAGGCTGCCATCGTGCGGAGCCCCCTAGTGGTCTGGTATTCTGGTAAGTGCCTTTCCTCTGCTCTTTCCTGCTACTCTGCAATATTTTTTCAGTATAGACCCAATTCTCCTTGAAAATGAGAATTGATTCTGCTTTTGCCACCTATTCATTTTGTGTCTACCTATACAGATAATTGATTCCAGGTCATAATTACTTCCTGCATATTAAAAGTTTTCTCCTGTCATCCTTAGATCTTTTGTCGCTCACCATAAAATAGTAGCCTCTGATTCTCAACTCCTCCACTAATGGGATCAACTTATCTTTATTTATTCTTGATTTCCTTCATTTCTATTAAATGTACAGTCATTTGATTTATAATGTCTCCATTAATACACAGTGAATTGCGGACAAAACCATCATATGATAATTTTAAAACAATTTGAATTGAAAATGGCTATATCTCTTTCCTCGACGGAGATGCGACGTTTCCGTATCGTATCTCTGTCTGCACTGTGGCCTAACATCGTGGAGCTGGCGTCCCTTTGTCAGGGATCGACATCGGGAGCTCCAACCGCGGGAGCCTGTGGACTTAACGTCGTGGAGCTTGCGATCCCTTTGTCAGGGATCGACTTTGGGAGTCCCAATGCGGGAGCTTAGATCGCCACCTGCGGGAGCTTCGATCGCCCGACTGCGGATGGCTCGACTGCCCCGACTGCGGGAGAAAAGGAGGGAAGAAGATAATTCTTTATTGCCTTCCATCACAGTGTGCTCTGGTCGATGTTTATGTTAATTTTTATGTAGTTGTGTATCTTGTTGCTTTTTTTTGGCATGACTGTATGGCAAATCAAATTCCTTGCATGTTTTTACATATTTAGCTACTAAATTAATTACAATTACTATTACAATTAATAGACAGCAGTAGATGTAAAAGCGAGATTACTTTGTCTTAAAGGATGTTCCAACTTTTATTTGTGCCTTGAATTTTTCACAGTTACATCAAACATTTGGCCTCTAGGATCTTTCGGATAGTTGGTGTTCAAAACGTGTGGGTTAACACTCATTTTGAAAATGTTTTAGGGATCTAATGAACCTAATGCAGCACGAGCTCAACCCCTTTTATAATTATGTTCCTTCATTTGACAGGCTAATTACCTTGGGGAAACAGAAGAGCTCCATTCATCACCTCCACTGGGAAGCCAATATGTTCTGACGAACATTGTTCTTTGAATATAATTCTGCTGCTTTCTATAAGATCAAGTCTCCAATTCGCATTGCTCTATTTCATACCAATAGAAATTCATCTGATGACTCAACAAAATGACTTTACAGGAATTCACGAATTCTGGATTGAGTTAGTTAATTAATTATAATTTGAATTAAAATTGAACAAATCATTCAAACCATTTTTTTTATCTGACAATGGTAATGCCGGTGCCTTTGGAATTGTTAATACCATTTATTCTTCTGGGCAAATTTGCTTCCTCTTCTCTAAAGACAAAAACCTCACTTGTCAGCCTTTTGCAAGAAGAGTGATGGAATTATGGAGTTGTTGCAGCAAGCGGCAGTGAAAGGATGCTGACTGCCATCTTACACCAGTAATTTGCCCAGTTTGAAATGGAGGAAAAGTAGAAGAGCATGATGAAGGCATGAAAGGGTTAAGGTCCCACTGAAGAATGCAGCACTACCTTAACTTAAGCATTCATCAAATCACCCCATTACTCTTCCTGCACAACTTATCCAAGTTGAGCTAAACTTGTGGATTCTGCCAATGGATTTGCCATCTCTGCACCATTAATATTTTCCTTTAGAATCTCCTTTCACTTGTGAATGAGGATCTTGTAATTTGTGGACTACAATGTATGATTGCATTGACATTCTGGCTTCCATTACGAACTTGGCTGATAGTTGATAACACCTTTTCTATTCATGTTGGCTTCCTTATTGTCTTTACTTTCTACCAACTTATACCATCCACCTTCACAAATCACACTGCTGTGTCTCTCCCATTCTTGTATTTTAATATGTCATCCTCTGAGGAAGTACCGTGCTATTGGAGATTCTGGCTTTTAGCCAAGATTATAAACTGATATCATTTTACACCTCAAGTAGAACCCGTGGCACAACTTTGAAGAGGAGCACAAGAATTATGTATGCCCAGTCTCCTGGTCAAGATTCACCCTTCAATCAACATTATCAAAATCAGATGATCTGTACATTACTGGGGGTAGACAAAAATGTGGAGAAACCCAGTGGGTGAGGCAGCATCTATGGAGCGAAGGAATCGGCGACGTTTCGGGTCGAGACCCTTCTTCAGACCGTACATTACTGGGTGCTATTTCCGGGTACTTGCCATGTACAAATCAGCTATTGTATTTCCCACATTCCAACAGAGGCCATGCTTTAAAAGTACTTGAAAAGCTGTTATTCTGACATCATGAAATAATTAAATAATTCCTCATAGATCGGCCTCATGTGTCCAACTAAAGCTTTATCAACACGACACCAAAATACAGAAGCCATTGGGAATATTCAATAAATTCATACAAACTGGTTTCTTAAAGATACAAAGTGAACAAAAAGTTTAAGGAAGACAAAAATGCTGGAGAAACTCAGCGGGTGAGGCAGCATCTGGAGAGCGAAGGAAATAGGCAACGTTTCGGGTTGAAACCCTTCTTCAGACACTTAAGTGAACAAAAAGCTCTGCTTTTTGATTTCTGACTGTTTTGTGAACTCTATAGCCTGAAGGAGATTACCTACTTACCAAAAATCTCTCAATCTCTGCCTTGAATATACTCAGCAAAGAGCGCTTGACAGTCCCCACAGGTAGAGAATGCTGAAGATTCATTGCTGTCTGTGTGAAGACATTTCTATTCATCTTGCTCCTGAATGGCCAATCCCTCATTTTGAGTCTGTGACCCGAAGCCTATCCCTCCAGTTTTTAGAATCCTCCACCTTGGGAAAAAAATATTGTGTTCAATTTATCCATGCCCCTCATGATTTTGTTTTATTCAATGTCAGCCCTCAGCCTCCTGTGCTCCAAATAAAAAAAGTCTCAGCATTTCCAGCCTCTCCCTATAACCCAATTCACCTAGTTCTGGTAAAATCTCAGTGAATCTCTGATGCTCTCTTTCCAACTTAGTGACCAGAACTGCATAAGATGCTCCAAGTGTGGTCTCACCACAACTTCTACTGCTGCATGACCTTTGTACTCTATACTCTTCCCAATGAAGGCACAAATGCCAATCACCCTCACCACACTGTCTACCTGAATCAGCACTTTCAGGAAACCATGCATCTGTACTCTACTATTTACTCTGTAAGTCCTGCCCTAGTTTGATATATAAAAGTGCAACACCTCATATGTATCAGAGTTAAATTCCATTTGCCATTGCTTAGCCCACCTTCCCAACTTGGCCCAACCTTTCCAAGCATCAATGGTCAGAGGAGTCCATTCAGAAAATCAACACTCTGCAACCACCCGTTGACTGCTTCCTTCAAGTTAATTATGAATTCATTTGGCTAGCCCACCGTGGAGACCATGGCATCTAATCTTCCAGACCATGTAGGAGTTGTCAAAGACTTTGTTCAAGTCCATATAGACAATGTCCACTGCCCTGCCCTCATCAATTGGCTTGGTGACCTCCAGATTCATGAGACATGCTTTTTCATGCACAAAGCTGCTCTGACTGCATCTAATCAGTCCCTGACCACCAAATGCTATTAGATCCTGTGTTATCTGGTCATCCCCTTTCTACACTTCTGGATAACAAGATCTGAGATTTTTGGAATTGCAAGTTCATTGCAAAGTCTTGCAAAGTTCCATCACACAAACCAACCTCCCTTCCATTGACTCTATTTATACCTCACGCTACCTTGGCAAGACCAGCAACATAATCAAAGACGAGTTGCACCCTGGCCACTCCGTCTTCCCCCCTCTTCCATCAGGCAAAAGGTATCGAAGTGTGAAAATGCACACCCCCAGATTCTGGAACAGTTTCCTCCCAGCTGTTATCAGGCAACAGAATCATCCTTCCAAAACCAGAGAGCAGTGCTGAACTACTATGTACTTCTTTGGTGACCCTCGGACTATCCTTGATCCTTTGCTGGTTTTACAACAGCTTCGTCCGCTGGACTAGAGGGCGGCAGCTTCGTCCGCCCCGGGCCGCGGAGTTTGAACCGGCCCGTTTGCGGAGCTCGGATTCGGCCGCGGGATTTACCATCACCCGGCGGGGTGCCCAACATCGAAAGCCTGGATCGCCTCAATGCAGAGGGAGAACAAGGAAGGAACAGACAAGGACTGTAAGACTTTTGCCATCCATCACAGTGAAGAGGTACCTGGTAGACTCACTGTGATGGATGTTAAACTGTGTTCATTGTGTGTTCTGTTGTTTTATTTATTTTTTGTTATGACTGCTGGGTACGTAATTTTGTTCAAAATGGAGACAGTTTGAATGACAATAAAGGATACTTGACTTGACTTGACTTACCTTGCACTAAACGTTATTCCTTTAAATGGCTCGATTGTAATCATGTATTGTCTTTCTGCTGACTGGTTAACATGCAACAAAAGCTTTTCACTGTACCTCGTTACACGTGACAATAAACTAAAATAAAACAGAGTATGGGCAACATTATTAGCGGATACATCTTCTGTGATTTATTTCCAGCTTTGTGCTGTTATACTCAGGAGTTGAACAACATCTTTGTTCATTGAAGATTTCATTTTAATTTAATGCAAAATCAAAACAGGAATTAAATTATTTTGGGCACATTTTCAGACCAAGATGCAGCATGCTACTCCAGAATCTTTCCATTTCTGCCAGTGGGTTTAGTTGGAGGCACTGAATGTCTGACATCTACAATGTGAAGAGACGACATGTGTTAAAAGTACTCGAGTCACTTAAGATTACAAAGACTTTTCAAATATTCTGGTGGGACAAGAAAACAAATGTCGATATCATTTCACAGACTAACGTTCCCAGCGTTGAGGCTGTACATAAACTCAGCTGCTACATTGCAGGCCACATCATTTGCATGCCAGCCTCTCAATGCAGATTTTGTTTTGTTTAGAGATACAGCGCAGAAATGGGCCCTTCGGCCTGCCAAGTCCCACCGACCAGTGATCCCCGCACATTAACACACACTATAGAAACAATTTACATTTATACCAAGTCAATTTACCTACAAACCTGTACATCTTTGGAGTGTGGGAGGAAACCGAAGATCTCGGAGAAAACCAACGCAGGTCACGGGGAAAACGTGCAACCTCCGTACAGACAGCATCCCTAGTCGATCTCCAGTGCTGCAAGCGCTGTAAGTCAGCAACTCTAACCGCTGCACCACCGTGCCGCCCTTATAGTCTAGATAGACTATTCTGTGCTCTGTTATTAGACAGACTACCAGGCAACAGCTCAAAAGATTCACAATGTACTCAAAGCTTCCTTAAATAAATGCATTTGACCCATGAGCACCCAAAGTGGAGACGGAGCTTTCAGGATGGTATTGAGAACCTCAAGGCGAACTAGTGGGTCCGAGCAGAGGAAGTTTGTAAGCAGAGAAAGGAGTGAATTACCTTGTGAATTATCCACTCACTCACCTTATCAACCATCACCTGCTTCACCCAGCCTATCTATTCTCTCCTCATAACTATAAACCTCCATTCCAGAAAACATCCTGGTAAATCTCTTCTGCCTCCTTTCTATTGTCATAGAGCAGTGCTCCTTAAACTATTTCAGTGACATTCACCCTTGAGTCTTTATCACAAAATTTCATTCATCCTCCACTAAAGTTTCTTATGTTTTTGGTAATTTTCATCTTATTCTCCCTTGTGTATAATTTTATATATAATTCAATTTGTCACAAGAGCAAAAAACATAAATTAACTCATTCATCCCAAAATAATTTCATTCACCCTTGGGTGAACCATTCAAGATACAAGATACAAGATACATTTATTTGTTACATATACCAATTGGTACAGTGAAATGTGTGGTCACCATACAGCCATACAAATAAATAATAAAGAGCACAGGACACAATAGTTTTTTTTTAACAGATTTAACATAGATCACCGGTTTAAGAAGCACTGTCATAGAGTTTTACAGTGTGGAAACAAGCCCTTCAGTCAAACTTGCCCACACCGGCCAACAATGTCCTACTACACTAGTCCCACCTGCCTGCTCTTGGTCATTATCCCTCCAAACCTGTCCTATCCATGTACCTGTCCAACTGCTTCTTAAACGATGGGATAGTCGCAGTCTCAACCACCTCCTCTGGCAGATTGTTCCATGCACCCACCACCCTCTGTATGAAAAAATTACCCCTCATATTCCTACTAAATCTTTTCCCCTTCACCTTGAATCTATGCCCTCTGGTCCTCTATTCCCCTACTCTGGGCAAGAGACTGTGCATCTACCCGATCTATTCCTATTTTGTATACCGCTATAAGATCACCCCTCATCCTCCTTCGCTCCAAGGAATAGTGACCCAGCCTACTCAACCTCTCCCTGTAGCTCACACCGTCTAGTCCTGGCAACATCCTCGTAAATCTTTTCTGAACCCTTTCAAGCTTAACAATATCTTTCCTATAACATGGTGCCCAGAACTGAACACAATATTCTAAATGTGGTCTCACCAACGTCTTGTACAACTGCATCATGACCTCCCAACTTCTATACTCAATACTCTGACTGATGAAGGTCAATGTGCCAAAAGTCTTTTTGACCACCTTAGCTACCTGCGATTTGACCTTCAAGGAACCATGCACATGGACTCCTAGATCCCTCTGCTCTACAACACTCCCCAGAGGCCTACCATTTACTGTGTAGGTCCTGCCCTTGTTAGACGTCCCAAAATGCAACACCTCACACTTCTCTGTATTAAATTCCATCAACCATTTGCTCAGCCCACCTGGCCAATCGATCCAGATCCTGCTGCAATCTTTCACAACCATCTTCACTATCTGCAAAACCACTCACTTTGTATCATCAGCAATCTTGCTAATCTTGCCCTGTACCACTTGCTACCACTTATCTCCTGGTCTGGTGACTGTAGCTGTACATATCCTGTAAATGCTGCCTAACCAATGTTTTACACAGCTATAACATTGCGTCCCAACCATATTTAAGAATTGCAAATGTTCTCGTGTCAGTGACGGAGTTGTTTTTAATTACCAGATGGAAATTTCGTAGAGGTTTGAGAGGCACCAGTCAATGCTGCAGTTACCAAGGAGAATACTTAAAGCGTCCACCAAAAACAGAAAGAAGGGATATGATGTGAAGTGGCTTGTGGTGGGCAGGAGCTGAGTTGAATTGACGAGTTGACCATAAAGATTGAGGTTCAGGGTTTTCTGATGGGTGGGGTTGTAACTTTAATACTCCACCAGATGGCAGAAGCATTATTGCACCACTCATTTGACTCCAGCACCTGGTTTTACAATGGAGCCAGCATCTCTCCGTTGAGTGGATCTGGAGAAAGCAGAACTGGATACGCTTGTACTTTAAAATAAATATAAAGCACTATTTGATGACATCTGACACCAGAGAATTTCTGAACTGCCCAAATGATTCAGCAAGTTCATTGCTTGAGTAGCTAAGCCAGAAACAACGAAGATTTAAAGTACTTTCTCAATGTACTAAATTGGTATTTTAAGGCATCAATAACTTTACAAACTTTACATTTGGATCTTGATCATTAATAAGCAACTGTTGACAGATTTGTATGTTGAATTGGGTGAAGACACAAGGAACTGCAAATGCTGGTTTACAAATCAAAGACACAAAGTGATGGAGTAACTCAGCAGATCAGGCAGCACCTCTGGAGAATATGAAGATGAGAGATTTGGGCCAGGACCCTTCTTCAGACTGACTGTGGTGGGGGTGGGGGGGTGGGGGAAGCTAAAAGACAGGTGGGGGCAGGACAAAGCTTCATAAGTGAGAGGTGCATATCATTTAGGGGCATGGGCTTGATTGGCAGATTGTTGGACAAAGGGCAGAGATGGAAAGACAAAAGTTTTGAAATGAGGATAGAAGAGGCGTGAATTGTGAAGTCAGAGGAAGGAATATGGGTGGGAGGGAACAGAGAGAGGGGGAAGGGAGGAACAGGTGCAAATCCAGATGGGCCACAGGGTAGAGAGGGGGGAGGGACAAAAAGGGTGGAAGGCGGAGGAAGAAAGTTTGTAGGTTAATAACCTAAAATTGGATAATTCAATTATTGATAGCAACCAGGATTTCCAGCAGGCCTTGGCGGAACGAGAGCAAATGTTCGGTGAAACAGTCACCTAGTCTATGCCTGGTCTCGCTGACGTGAAGAAGGCTACGTCGGGAACAACAAATGCACTAGATGAGGTTAGAGGAGGTGCACGTGAACCTCGGTTTCACCTTGAATAACTGCTGGGATCCCCGGATGGTGGCAAAGGAGGAGGTATAGGGACTTGTGTTACATCTCCTGCGCTTGCAGGGGAAAGTACCGAGGCAATGGGGTGGTTTGGGCGGGAAGTGATGAGTGAATTAAGGAGTTGCAGAGGGAGCGGTTTCTGTGGAAGGCGGGAAGGGGTGTGGATGGGAAGGTTTGACTGGTGGTGGGATCACATTGAAGGAAGCAGAAATGATCAGAGAATTATCTGTTGGAAGAGGAGGCCGGCGGGGTGAAAGGTAAAGATGAGGATAACTTTATCCTTGTTCCATCGACAGGGGGGTGAGGGGGGGGGGGAGCGAGAGCAGATCGACGGAACACAGTTCAGACACGGGTGAGGGATCCATCTATGACAGCAGGGAAGAAGTCACATTTACTAAGGAAAGTCTTCTATCCGCTTATACTTTATGTTTTTATACTCAGGCTTTTGTCCCCCCTCCCCCCCCCTGTATCTACCTATCACTTGCCAGGGTTTGTGCTGTCCCACTTTTCTTGCAGCCTTACTCCATCCCCCCCTCCCCCACCCCCCCCCACAATCCCTTCACACCACAATCAGTAACCTATTTCATGTTCTCCAAATCTGCCTGATCTGCTGAGTCTTTTTTTTAATTCAGTGATGTTACAATTTGGTTCATTGATAAAGTTTCCAGCACTGAACTAGCATTTACATGCACTTCAAGGGATTAAACATGGGCGAGGTATAGAAAGGGGAACAGAGGTTGTGCAATGCTTTCAGGTGAGGTTGTGGGATAGTGCTGGGTTGGTGGATGGATGTGGCTGGGGTTGGGTTGCAAAATGAAATTGTGCAAAAAGAGTGAAGAGGAATCAGTTTCACAATTGTGGTTTTGCAATGTTATGGGTCGAAAGTGAACTGAATTCTCTGTTTAGTTTACTTTAGCTCAGAGCTACAGCGTGGAAACAGGCCCTTCAGCCCATCGGGTCCGCACCGACAAGCGATCCCCGGACATTAACACTATTCCACACACACTAGGGACAATTTACACTTATACCAAGCCAATTAACATACAAACTCCGTACAGCCAACACCCGCAGTTGGGATCGAACCCGTGTCTCCGGCGCTGCAAGCGCTGCAAGGCAGCAACTCAACCGCTGCGCCACCATACCGCCTCTGCATTTAAAAATAAAAAATGTCCACACCATTTTTTTTTCTAATGCAGTGAGATGAATTTGCCAGCAACGATACACTTAAAAAGAACACACAATACACAATAAGATTTAACACAAACATCCACCACAGCGTTCTTCGCTGTGGTGGAAGGCAACAAAGTTCAGCCAGTTCTTCTCCTTTGTTCACCCGTGGTCCGGGCCATAAATCTCCGTAGTCGCCGCTATGGCCGGCCTGATGTACAGGCCCTCGCATCGGGATGATCCCAACTCCGACGTCGGGATAATCAAACACACTCCATGGATTGGAATGCCCGAATCAGCACTTTCCTACCGGAGACCGTGACTCCAGGATATTATAGGCCACAGGCCGGTGGTAGGAGCTCTTCTCTGGTGATCCCCGGCGAGGGATCCCAGACTCTGGATGGTAAGTCCACGCCACGCCCGCAGCTAGAAGCTCCGCAGACCACAGCCCCATGATGCCAAAGTCACCAGGCCAGTGATTGGAGCACTCCTCTCTGGCGACCCCTGGCAAGGGTTCGCCCCGCTCTGCGATGGAAAAGTCCACACTGCGCCTGCTGCTGATGCTCCGGGCTCGACTCCAGGAAAGGCCGCTCCTATCCAAGCTGTTAGGCCGCGAGGGAGGCGACATGGAAAAAGTCACCTCTCTGTCGAGGAGGCGACCAAAAGCAGATCCCCCCTTTCCCCCCCACCCCCCGCACGAGACACACCAAGAGAACAGCACTCTGCTTATTTTTGCAAACATCTATTTTCTAGAAATCATCTCTGATGTTAATCAGAAGAAGCAGTCCTGGCTGATTCTATACCTTACCACTCAGCGAGCAGGGATCTGTGAAAGTAATGATAGGTCTACATAGAGTGAATAGAGAAGAACTATTCCTCTGGTGAAAGAGCCAAGAACCAGTGTACATACATTTACGGAGTTTGGCAAAATTGTGAATGGTGTAATGATGGAGTACTTGATTAAAACAGTGAGAGGTTAACATCACCTGAGAGGTGGCAGAAATGGGGTCTTAATTTTCATAACTTGGATTAAGCAAATGGATCAGGACTTACAATGTTTAAATATTGTAGGATTTCAGAGGAAAAGGTGAGGGATTGTTACCAGCTGCATTGAGATTGCAGAGACCAAGTAACCTTCTCCTATGATTCTGGAAGCCAATTCTAATTGTCAATGAGAGCCCTCATTGAGAAAAGCTAATGCCCTTGTTCCACTTATGCCCCTGTCCTACTTAGGAAACCTGAACGGAAACCTTTGGTGACCTTGGGCCCCACCCAAGGTTTCCATGAGTCGCCATGAGTCGCCTGGAAAGCCTCGACCGAAGCGTGAGCTTCATCTACTGACCAAAGATCCTACAGGATCTTTGCTACCGACCGCACACACACACACACACACACACACACACACACACATCATCATGAAGGCGGGGGCCAGGGGCAGCGGAGGAGTGCTGTCTGCGCGATGAAGAGGAAGGTAAACGGCTGCCACAGAGCACGGTAAGTCCTTTAGAGAGCCCGGGAGGGAGGGAGGGAGAGAAGGGGAAAGAAGGGGATAAGGACAGAGAAGGGGAGAGAGAAGGGGAGAGAGAAGGGGAAGAGAAGGGGGAGAAGGGGAGAGAAGGGGAGAGAAGGGGGAGAGAAGGGGGAAAGAAGGGGGGAGAAGGGGAGAGAAGGGGGGGGAGAAGGAGTGGAGACAGCTTTAAGAAGTTTAATAAAGTTAGCGGGCATTTTACCTTCCGGCGGATCTTCTATGTCCTGAAATCCAAAGATCCTATAGGATCTTTGCTGAAAACTCCAATGAGCCAATCAAAATGGCTGGTCAGCGAAGGAGATTGCCTTCGACTGCCTGTAAGTAAATAGCGACCCCACTCCACTGGCTTCGACCAAACGACAACCTATTTTTAGTCGAGGCCGGTTTTGATTTTGTTGAAATAATCGCAGGAACATAGAAGAAGCCTAAACTACGCGGAAACCACTTTCGACCATTAGGGAGAGTGACCAAAACCTCTGGGAACCTCACGGAAACCTTGGGTAGGGCACAAGGTCACCAGAGGTTTCCGTTCAGGTTTCCTAAGTGGGACAGGGGCATTAACGTGGCACAAGCCAGCCATCAAGAAAATTCTGATGTGAAAAGACAATGTCAGCTTTTTCAATGTTCAATGTTCAATAGTACTTTATTGCCACTTGTGCCTTGGTACAGTGAATATCTCTCCTTGTTTGCAAAGTAAAATCTTACTGTACGTAAGCACAATCATACATAAGTACAAGAGTATAAGAATAGTTGATTACAATGAGGCAATGCACAAGATTCACCACGTTTCTGGCACCATCTTGTATCCTTCAAATTACACAGCAGGAGAGCTGCAGGCAACAAAAAAATCACCACTCCATGAAAAGCCTGAGTTTCCTTAAATAGCTTTAATGTAATAATTTAATTCTGTGACTATTGCAGTCACAGATCACTGATGTGAATTTTAAATGAAACGAATTGCCTGCTTTGGGACTCACGAGAGACTCCTGACAAAAAAAAAGTTTACCAAGGATACAGGAAGAGTGAAGGTGGGTGACTGTGAGCAAGAGGAGCAAACGTGGAGTGCAGGAGACCCCGATGGCTGCACCTGCTGAAAACAGGTACACCCTCTTGGCAACGGACGACACAACAAGATTGAGTGGTAGCCAGGGCTGTGATCCCCACCCTGGTGCCGAGGCTCAATGGGGAAGAGTGATGTCAGGCAGAGCCATAGTGGTGGGAGACCCCATCGTCAAAGGTGCAGGTAGGAGATTCTGCGGCAGCAGGCGAGACTCCAGGATGGTGTGTTGCCTCCCTGGTGCCAGAGTCCAGGACGTCTCGGAGAGGCTGCACGGCATCCTCAAGAGTGAGGGGGAGCAGCCGGAGGTTGTTGTACATGTTGGCACAAATGATATAGGTCGGAAGGGGGTTCTGCAACAAGAATTTATGGAATTGGGGAGAAGACTGAAAAGCAGGACCTGTGAACTCAGTGAACTCAGGATTGCTTCCAGTACCTCGTGCTAGTGAAGGTAAGAATAGTAAGATAGGGGAAATGAATGTGTGGCTGAGGAATTGGTGCAGGCATCAAGGATTCAGATTTCTGGATCATTGGGATCTCTTCCGGGGCAGGGGTGACCTGTATAAAAGGGACGGGTTGCACCGAAACTGGAGGAGGACCAACATCCTAGTGGGAAGGTTTGCTAATGCTGCACGGGAGGGTTTAAACTAGATTGGCAGGGGGGTGGGATCTCGTGCAGGACGGAGGCACGTGAGAGGCTAGGAGTTGGTATGGAGGGTGGTGCGGGAAAGGTTAGAGGACAGAATAGGCAGATGAAAGGCAGAGCGAGAAAGAAGGGTTGGTTTAAACTGCATGTATTTTAATGCAAGGGGCCTGACGGGTAAGGCAGATGAGCTAAGAGCATGGATAGGTATGAGCGACTGGGACATTGTAGCCATGACTGAAACCTGGTTAAGGGAGGGGCAGGACTGACAGCTCAATGGTCCGGGGTACATAGAAACATGGAAAATAGGTTCAGGAGGAGGCCATTTTGCCCTTTGTGCCTGCACCACTATTCATTGTGATCATCCACAATGAGTAACCCATGCCTGCCTTCTCTCCATATCCCTTGATATAGGATACAGGAGCTTCAGGAGATACAGGGGTGAGGAAAAAAGAGGAGGGGGTGGCATTGTTGGTCAAGGAGGAAGTCATGGCTGTGTTCAGAGGTGACTTTACTGATGGTTCATCTCGTGAGGCTATATGGGTGGAGCTGAGAAACAAGAAAGGGATGGTCACCTTGTTGGGGGTGTACTACAGACCCCCGAATAGTGAATAGGAAATAGAAGAACAAATGTGCCAGGAGATTGCAGACAGCTGCAGGTCAAATAAGGTTGTTGTAGTAGGGGATTTTAACTTTCCCAATATAGACTGGGAAAATCATAGTGTGAAGGGTTCAGATGGGGTGCAATTCCTCAAAAGTGTTCAGGAGAGTTTTCTTAAGCAGTATGTGGAGGCCCCCACACATGGGAGGGCAATGCTGGATCTAGTATTGGGAAATTGGGAAGGGCAAGTTAATGATGTGTGTGTGGTGCAGCCTTTTGGGACCGGTGACCACAGTTTGATTACATAGAAACATAGAAACATAGAAAATAGGTGCAGGAGGAGGCCATTCGGCCCTTCGAGCCAGCACCGCCATTCATTGTGATCATGGCTGATCGTCCCCTATCAATAACCCGTGCCTGCTTTCTCCCCATATCCCTTGACTCCACTAGCCCCCAGAGCTCTATCTAACTCTCTCTTAAATCCATCCAGTGATTTGGCCTCCACTGCCCTCTGTGGCAGGGAATTCCATAAATTCACAACTCTCTGGGTGGAAAAGTTTTTTCTCACCTCAGTCTTAAATGACCTCCCCTTTATTCTAGGTTTAAGATAGCTATGGATAGGGATGGAGAGGGTCCACGTGTTAAATGCTCAACTGGGGTGAGACCAATTTTGAGGGTATGAGAGAAGGTCTCGCTCAAGTTGACTGCAGCAGGTTATTTGCGGGGAAAGGAACATCGGTCAAGTCAGATGTTTTTAAAAGTGTACTGAAGAAAGCTCAGGATGAGTACATCTCCGTTAGAGTGATGGGCAAAGCAGGCAAACGTAAGGAAGCTTGGCTGACGATGGAAATTGAGAAGTTAGTCAAAAACAAGAAGGATGCATGGGACAGGTACAGGCAGCTGGGATCAAGTGCATCCCTGGAGAAGTTTCGGGAACTAAGGAGTATACTAAAAAAAGGAAATCAGAAGAGCAAAAAGCGGCCAGGAGATAGCTCTGGCGGGTAGCATTAAGGACCATATCAAAAGATTTTATAAATACAAGGGGAAAGGGGAAAAGGGTAGCTAGAGAGAGAGTGGGACTTCTCAGGAATCAAACCGCTCACCTCTCTGTGGAGCCACAGGAGATGGGCAAGGTACTAAATGAGTATTTCTCCTCTGTATTTAATGAGGAGAAAGACAGTAGGACGGAGGAAATTGGAGCAGTCACTGGAAGTGTCTTGAGAGCAGTCAGGGTTACCATTGAAGAAGTACTGAATGTACTGTCATGTTTGAAGCTAGACAAATCTCCAGGGCCTGATCAGACATAACCGAGGACATTGTGGGAAACTAGAGAGGAAATTGTGGGAGCCCTTCTGTGATTTATTTCCAGCTTTGTGCTGTTATACTCAGGAGTTGAACAACATCTTTGTTCATTGAAGATTTCATTTTAATTTAATGCAAAATCAAAACAGCAATTTAATTATTTTGGGCACATTTTCAGACCAAGATGCAGCATGCTACTCCAGAATCTTTTCATTTCTGCCAGTAGGTTCAGTTGGAGGCACTGAATGTCTGACATCTATAATGTGAAGAGACGACATGTGTTAAAACTCAGCAAAGTACTCGAGTCAGTTAAGATTACAAAGGCTTTTCAAATATTCTGGTGGGACAAGAAACCAAGTGTCGATATCATTTCACAGACTAACGTTCCCAGCGTTGAGGCTGTACATAAACTCAGCTGCTACATTGCAGGCCACATCATTTGCATGCCAGCCTCTCAAAGCAGATTTTGATTCATTTAGAGATACAGCGCAGAAATGGGCCCTTCGGCGTGCCAAGTCCCACCGACCAGTGATCCCCGCACATTAACACACACTACTAGGGACAATCTACATTTATACCGTCAATTTACCTACAAACCTGTACATCTTTGGAGTGTGGGAGGAAACCGAAGATCTCGGAGAAAACCCACACAGGTCACGGGGAGAACGTACAGACTCCGTACAGACAGCACCTGTAGTCGGGATCGAGCCTGAGTCTCCAGTGCCGCAAGCGCTGTAAGGCAACAACTCTAACCGCTGCACCACCGTGCCGCCCTTATAGTCTAAAATGTTCCCAATGTTGGGCGAGTCCAGGACCAGGGGCCACAGTCTTAGAATAAAGGGAAGGCCATTTAAGACTGAGGTGAGAAAAAACGTTTTCACCCAGAGTGTTGTGAATTTGTGGAATTCCCTGCCACAGAGGGCAGTGGAGGCCAAATCACTGGATGGATTTAAGAGAGAGTTAGATAGAGCTCTAGGGGCTAGTGGAATCAAGGGATATGGGGAGAAGGCAGGCACGGGTTATTGATAGGGGACGATCAGCCATGATCACAATGAATGGCGGTGCTGACTCGAAGGGCCGAATGGCCTCCTCCTGCACCTGTTTTCTATGTTTCTATGTTTCTAGACAGACTATTCTGTGCTCTATTATTGGACAGACTACCAGGCAACAGCTGAAAAGATTCACAATGTACTCAAAGCTTCCTTAAATAAATGCATTTGATCCATGAGCACCCAAAGTGGAGAAGGAGCTTTCAGGATGGTATTGAGACCCTCAAGGCGATCTAGTGGTCCACGCGGAGGGAGTTTGTAAGCAGAGAAAGGAGTGAATTACCTTGTGAATTATCCACTCACTCACCTTATCAACCATTACCTGCTTCACCTAGCCTATCTATTCTCTCCTTATAACTACAACCCTCCATTCCAGGAAACATCCTGATAAATCTCTTCTGCCTCCTTTCTATTGTCATAGAGTGATACAGTGTGGAAACAAGCCCTTCGGCCCAACTTGCCCACAATGGCCAACATGTCCCATCTGTACTAGTTCCACCTGCCTGCGCCTGGTCCATATCCCTCCAAACCTGTCCTATCCATGTACCTGTTGAAACTGCTTCTGAAATGATGGGATAGTTCCAGCCTCAGGCCAGTGAGCTTAACATGTATAGTTGGTAAGTTACTGGAGAGTATTCTGAGGGATAGGTTTTTACAGGCATTTGGATGGGCAAGGGTTGATTAGGGATAGTCAGCATGATTTTGTACGTGGGAGGTCGTGTCTCACAAATCTGATCAATTTTTTTGAAGACGTGACCAAAAAGGTTGATGAGGGCAGAGCTGTAGATGATGTGTACATGGAATTCAGTACGGCATTCGACAAGGTTCTGCATGGTAGGCTGCTCTGGAAGGTTAGATCGCACGGGATCCAAGGAGAGATAGCTAAATGGATAGTAAATTGGCTCCATGGAAGGAAGCAAATGGCGATGGTGGAAGGTTGCTTCTCAGACTGGAGTGCCTCAGGGTTCAGTGCTGGGCCCGTAACTGTTTGTCATCTATATCAATGATTTGGATGAGAACATACTGGGCAAGATTAGCAAGTTTGCTGATGATACAAAAGTTAGTGGTTTTGCAGATAGTGAAGATGGTTGTGAAAGATTGCAGCAGGATCTGGATCAATTGGCCAGGTGGGTGAAGGAATGGTTGATGGAATTTAATACAGACAAGCGTGAGGTGTTGCATTTTGGGATGTTGACAAGGCAGGACCTACACAGTAAATGGTAGGCCTCTGGGGAGTGTTGTAGAGCAGAGGGATCTTGGAGTACAGGTGTATGTTTCCTTGAAGGTCGAGACGCAGGTAGATAAGATGGTCAAAAAGGCTTTTGGCACTTTGGCCTTCATCAATTAGAGTATTGAGTATAGAAGTTGGGAGTGTTCAAGAAGGAACTGCAGATGCTGGAAAATCGATGGTGGACAAAAATGCTGGAGAAACTCAGTGGGTGCGGCAGCATCTATGGAGCGAAGGAAATGTTGCAGTTGGGAGGTCATGTTGCAGACGTCCCAACTCTCTATGACCTGCTGTTCCTTCAAAATCAGCTTAGCTGTAACGAAGTGATGTGCAGTTAAACTCTACTGTCTGAAAACATTGAAAACATAGAAAATAGGTGCAGGAGTAGGCCATTCAGCCCTTTGAGCCAGCACCGCCATTCAATATGATCATGGCTGATCATCCAAAATCAGTAACCTGTTCATGCTTTTTCCCCATATCCGTTGATTCCTTTAGCCCTAAGAGCTAAATCTAATTCTCTCTTGAAATCATCTAGTGAATTGGCCTCCAGTACCTTCTGTGGCAGAGAATTCCACAGATTCACAACTCTCTGGGCGAAAAAGTCCCAAATGGCCTTCCCTTATTGTTAAACTGTGACCCCTGGTTCTGGAATTCAAACACAATAGTCTGTTTACCTATTTCCTACCATTGCCTATTTCCTTCGCTCCATAGATGCTGCTGCACCCGCTGAGTTTCTCCAGCATTTTTGTGTACCTTCGATTTTCCAGCATCTGCAGTTCCTTCTTTAACACAATAGTCTGTTTGTTTGTTGTATTTTGCAGATACTTCTCAGGAAAATCTGATCCACCTTACAGGTTCAAACAAGAATAAGCTGAGAGCTGTTCAGACATGTACCTGAACAATTGCAACGGAGATACTGCCCATGAGTGCCTGTGTCGTAATGTTATTTCAATGATTTAGTACAGTTTTCGTGCCAAAATGTCTCTACAAATAGATAGTAATGAGATTTCCCAGAAAATGTAAAGACCTACCCTTGGAGTTACCTTGCCCTGCAAAAAGCTCACAATTCAATTTGAAAAAATATGCCAAAAAACTCGAAATTAAAACTGTTTGGACTTTTGGCCCCATGTAAGGTCAACAGATTTCAGAAAAGATTTCATAAGATGTTCCAATGTTGTTTCTTTTTGATAAGGTCACTGTGTATTCCTCAGCAAGTCATGAGCCATTAATCTAAACATTTCCTTCTTTATTAATTCTTTGAAATGCGGTTGAATGGGCAAAGCCAGCACCTATTGCTCACCCTTAATTATCCATGGAAAAAGTGACAATCCTGCTCTGCTTTGAATCACTTCCATCCCTCTGGTGAAAGTACTCCCACAGTGCTGTTTGGTCGGGACTTCCAGGAATCAGACACTGATGATGTATAAACATCAACATATTTCCAAGTCAGGACATTGTGTGTTAAGGGCCTATCCCACTATACGAGTTTACCCAAGAGCTCTCCTGAGTTAAAAAAAAAATCAAACTCGTGGTAAGTTCGTAAAATGTATGTAGCGGGTACGTCTCTTAGCGGCTCGTAACGCTAACGGCAGGTACTCGGGAAACGCGGTAAGCTCTTGAAGTTTTTTCAACATGTTGAAAAATGACCACGAGAGCCCCAAGTACCTACGAGTGGCTATTACCGTAATTCTCCCAGTTCGAATCAGGGGAAACTCGGGAGAACTCTTGAATTACCTCGTACAGTGGGACAGCCCCTTGACTTGGAGGGTAGTTGTGTTCCAACGAGCACACTGTTCTTGTAATTCTTGACTCTTGTGATCATTTGGAGGTTATTGGTGCAGCTAGGATGAGTAACAGCAGCACACTTAAGGGCCTGTCCCACTTCAGCGATATTTTAGGAGTCTGCCGTCGACAGTCACAATCGTAGCGGGTCTCCGAAATGGACAATGTCTACGACAAGCTACCACCTAGTCGACGTCAAGCTACGACAAGCTACGTCAACCGGCGACACAATTCCTCACGTCCACCTACGACCACACCTACGACAACCACGACGAGGACTACGACAACCTTCGACCACACAGGCGACAACCTACGACAACCGAAGTCAACCTACCTCCACCCGCGACAAGCTACGACCCTGTCGGCAACAAATAATGACAACTGAAGACTTCTATTGACGCCGGTACTGTCGCCGGTTGACGAAGGCTGACGTAGGTTGTTGCCAATTGAATTCACCGAGGTCATCACCCGGCGACAACCAACATCACCTGGTGTCATCCTGGCGACAACCTACGACAGCACCTACGACGGGAGAAGACAGGCAACGTCAAGTCCACTGTCGCCGAAAGGTTTTGAACATTTCAAATCCAGCGGCGACAAGAAAAAAGTGATGACACTTGAGGAGACAATACTGGGGTCACCCCGCGACCATGGGGCAACAACCTATTTTCCGGCTATCGCCGAAAAAATCGCCTAAGTGGGACAGGCCCCTTTAGTAGATTGAATACACTGAAGTTGGTTTGTGCCGGTAGTGTAGGCCGTAGGGAATTCATATTTAAGATGCTAGAAAGGGCTACCGAGGACAATGTTGCTTTGTTATGGTTGGCATCAAATTTCTTGAGGCAGTGAAGATGCATTCATCCATGCAAATTGAGCAGGGGAGGCACAGCGGTTAAGTGGTACAATGGTGCAGCAATTTGGGTTGGAGCAGCGCAGTGGTACAATTAATGGAGTGCTGTCTCACAGCTGGGTTCAACCCTGAGGTCCAATGCTGCATGTTCTCCCCATTGACCACATGCACTTCCTCCATGTGCCATGGTTTCTTTCCAGACCTCAATTACATGTGATCGGTTGTTCGTCCACTGTAAAAATTGCAGATTGCAGATGAGTGGTAAAATCTGACAGGTGAGGAGGGGACAGTGATGGACATTTTAATGGAAGTTATGAACTTATGAAATATAGGGAGAATAAAATGGCATTCGTAAATGAACAGTGTCTATGAATACTTGATGGTCAGTATGGATTCAGTGGGCCAGAGGATCAGCTTCTGTTCTGAATGACCGTACGACTCAATAACTAATATACCAGCACACTCCTGACTTTCATCTTGTCATCTTGTGATGATGGAAAATGCTCGCAGTGCCAGTGGTGAGTCACTCATCACAGATACTGGGCTACTGAGCAATTGTAGCCACAGTGTTTACCAGGCTGTTGCTGCTGTGCTTCTGATTAATCATGACCACCAGTATATTGTGTGAGAGGGGAGAGGTCCTTCAGCCTACTATGTCTGTTGCAAACATTATGGATTCAGTCTAGTTTTAGTTTTAGTTTTAGAGATACAGCATGGAAACAAGCCCTTCGGCCCACTGCGTCGGCACTGACCAGCGATCCAGGCACATTAATGCTATCCTACACACG
The DNA here is from genome assembly GCA_038087875.1 of Malacoraja senta. Lineage (NCBI taxonomy): Eukaryota > Metazoa > Chordata > Chondrichthyes > Rajiformes > Rajidae > Malacoraja > Malacoraja senta. Next base: position 370,150,317 of record CM075977.1, read on the forward strand.
CTGGGGACAATTTACACTTGCACCAAACTAATTAACCTACAAACCTGTTCGTCTTTGGAGTATGGGAGGAAACCGAAGATCTCAGAGAAAACCTACGAGGTCACGGGGAGAACGTACAAACTCCGCACAGACAGCACCCGCAGTCGGGATCGAACCCAGCTCTCCTGCGCTGCAACTCTACTGTTGCGCCACCATGCCACCCAGCGTATGTGAGCTCTCTTCTTAACCAAATAAAAAGTCCTCTGGGACCTACAAACATGGCCAGAGAAGCCACAGTAAAAATAATGACTTTGAGTATGAAAATTGGGTATGAGACGTACATTTTTTTTTATGGCCAATGTTGGGCATTCTTGTGGCATGAATATTACTTGACATTTCTGACCTCATGTTGAATGTTGTCCTGTTCTTGCTGCATGCAGACTTCGAATTCCTCATTTGAGTTTGTGAACGGAATTGAATTTGTGCATTTATCAGTAAATACAGTATCTTCAATTCTGACCTTATGATGTAACAGAAATCATGGATAAAATTAGTGAAATCGATTAGACACATGACCGTCCTGAGGAACTCCTGCAATGGTATCCTGGGCTGTGATGATTGGACGCTAACAACCACAAACACTCCTTTTCTGTAACAAATACATGATTTTCCCCTTGATGCTCATTACATTACGTTTGGTAGAGTTGTGGTAGAGTTGCTGTCTTACAGCGTTTGCAGCGCTAGAGACCTGAGTTTGATCCCGACGACGGGTGCAGTCTGTACGGAGTTTGTACGTTCTTCCCCGTGACCACGTGGGTTTTCTCTGAGATCTTCGGTTTCCTCCCACATTCCAAAGACGTACAGGTTTGTAGGTTAATTGGCTCGGCATAAGCATAAATTGTCCCTAGTGTGTGTAGGATATTGTTAATGAGCGGGGATCGCTGGTTGGTGCGGACCTGGTGGGTGGAAGGGCCTGTTTCCGTGCTGTATCTCTGAACTAAACTAAACTAAACTAAACTTTCAGGGTTACCAGGACCATCCATTGCTGCATTCAGACAAATGCTGTCTTACTGCTGATCATTTTCAGTTATATGAGGACCATTTGGTGCCATATGCAGATCATATGCTGATTTGATGTCAATGGGATTCATTATTGTCGGAGAGAATTTTGTGCTTTTCCCATACTCCATATCCAGCTTAACTTAGATAGGCATGGACACAAAATCAAACAGCTCATAAATCAATGGGTATTATATCGAACCAGTCGGTTTATTGAAACCCTTAACTCTGAGAGAACCCAAAAGGTTTCCAACATTCACAGTACTTACAGCATTTTATATTCTGATAACACAATGATTACTTGTGGATTTGAAATAAGTAATTCATGAACAATCTCAGTTGCCTTTCATCCTTGAAAGAGTTATCTTTAACCTTAAGTTTCCTGTTATTTAATATACCACTCTCCCCATTTGCATCATAAATGTCAGTGTCCCTGTATGGAGAATTAATGGTGTCAGTGTATTAAAAAATAAGCCGTTCGTTAACTTCTGGGAGACTTGTCTGCCAAACACAGTGACAAAGAGCAGCTGTAATCTCAAGGTTGCAATGGATAAGAACTTAGACAGAACTGCGAACAACTATCCTTCCCTCGATAGATAACGAAACCTGCTTTTCAGTAGTGTGTATTGGTTTTATTACCCTAAGCAATTTTAATTAAGCTAGCTGTGCTGTGAAAGCTAAATACATTGATGCATCTATTTATTACCCTCCTGGCAATTTTTCCCATCATGCTTTCCCAATTATTTAGTTTAGAGATACAGCGTGGTATAAGGTCTTTTGGCCCAATGAGTCCGCACCAACCAGCGATCCCCGCACATTAACACTATCCTACATACATTGGAGACAATTTACATTGATACCAAGCCAATTAACCTACAGACCAGTACGTCTTTGGAGTGTGGGAGGAAACCAAAGATCTTGGACAAAACCCACGCAGGTCACAGGGAGTACGTACAAACTCCATACACACAGCACCCATAGTCGGGATCGAACCCAGGTCTCTGGATCTGTAAGGCAGCAACTCTACCGCTGAGTCACCGTGCTGCTCACCGGATGTGAGCTCTCATGTTAAACAGATTATAACCTACTCATCTTCCTCATTAATTTTAAAATTTCCGACAATGACTGTCATGTAACCACTCAGATTCATTGTGTTGAGGGCTGTGTTGAATGTTTCTGATGAAACCCAGGCTGGGAATCAGTGAGCAGATTACTGTTGTACAAGTGCTGCTTGATGGCATTGTCAACAACAACTTTCCTCATTCTGCTGGTGATTGAAAATAGACTGACCTTTAGTGGAAGCCTCGTTGAAAGGATGGAAGCACTTCACATTTTGTGAAGAAGGGTCTCGACCCAAAATGTCACTGATCCTTGTTCTCCAGAGATTCTGCCTGACCTACTGAGTTACTCCAGCACTTTGTGTCCTTTTGCGTTTGTTCCTTTCACTGTTGCACACAATGAGAAACTTTCAGTGAACTTTTGAAAATGTAGCTGTAATTTAGGCGTGTAAATGGCAACTAGTGTGTAAGGAGTGGAAGTGAAAGTGGGATAACATAGAACTATTGTGAACAGGTTAAAAATGGTCGGCATTGACTTGGTGGGCCACGAGGCGTGTTTCTATGCTGTATCTCTAAGTGAAACAAAACAAAAAAATGGTGTGCCCCTGTAGATTGATAAACTGGGGCTATAAAATTACACGGCATCATACTATTAGATACGATACGATAATGTTTACACATCGCTCAAAGTTAATACATATTGAAGCTTCTCTACCTCAGAATCTGAAACCAAGCAATCTCAGTTTTCAGGCATAGAGATCCATTTAAATAAGATGCCAACCTGATAATTTGGAATCTTGGTTTTTCAGGTGTGGAAGCACTGGACTGGGTAGTGTCCATCAATCTCTGTAATCTACTCTGTGATGAAACCCGGTCATTAATGTTGCCAAACCAGGCCGTGATACAACCAGTCAATATGCTCTCAATGGTACACCTGGTGAAATAGTATTCATCGACATAACGAATCTCCTCGATCGTCTAAAGAAATAGAGGCACTGATTGGCTTGCTTTATGATTGCATCAATTTGCTGAGCCCAGGCCAGATCTTCAGAGATATGAACGTCTGGGAATTTGAAGTTGTTGACTGTCTTCACCCACTGATGAAGACAAGTACGTGGATTCATGGCATCAACAATCAGCTCGTCGCTCTTCCTGCCATGGAGAGCAAGGTTGTTGTTCTGGCACCGTTCAATCTGATGTTCAATCTCCCTTCTGTACTCTGACTCATCATTTCTCGTTATTTGACCAACAATAGTGAAATCGTTGGGCAAATTTAAAGGTGGTATTGGATCTGTGTCTGGGTACGCAGTCATGGGTAGAGAGTGAGTAGAGCAGGGGACAAGGAGGAAGTGTTGTTGCCAGTTCACACATATTATGTGGTGTTAACGAGGAAGCCCAGGATCCAGTTGCAAATGAATGAACAAGGATAGAGTTCCCTGAGTCTATTGAAAGTTTGGAGGGGATTATGGAGTTGAATGAGGAGCTGTAGTCGATGAACAATCCATGCAATTCAGTGCAGAGTGGAGAGCATGCAAGATCACATCCCCCGTTGATCTATTGTGCTGGGAGGCAAATTGCAGTGGGTACAAATCCTCACTGAGGTAGGAGTTAATATGTGTCATAACCAAGTTCTCTTATCACTTCATCACCACAGATGTTAGTGGAACCAGTCAGTACTCTTCTTGGGCAGAGCTATTATTGATGCCCTATAAAAAAGCAGGACGGGGAGCATCAGACAGTAACGTAAGGTTGAAGATGTTCGCAACAATTTCAGCCAGACTTTAAGAATACAGACAGATATACCAACAGGGCTGGACATTTTCTGAGGGTTCACCCTCTTGAAGGATTTTCTGATGAGAAGGTTTTCTCCCTTTCAAAGTACGCTTAGAATTTATCGAGCTTGTCTGGGAGTGATGTCTCTCTGTCGCTTGAGCTGTCACTTGGTTTCGACAGTTACTCACTAGCTTCAACAGAGTTGCCACATATCCATCATGCCAATTTATTATAGTCAAGAGTGTTTAATTGTCATATGCACAGGGGAATGGATCATTAACATTCTTACTTGCTGCAGCTTTGTAGGCTTATTATCTCAACAACACAACAAATAAATATTCAATGAAGAATAATACAATAAATTATCACGTACTAGGTATTCATGCCTCAATAGTGCACGTCAAAGTATATTGAGGAACCAGTACAAATTCGACAAACTTTCATTGGTGAGGTAGAGTTGTGGTTAGGGGTGTAGAGTGCGATTCCACAGCTTGATAGTTGATGGCAAGAAGCTGTTCTTGAATCTGGTGGTTATAGTTCTCATGCTCCTGTACCTTCTTCCTGATGGTAGCAGCGGGATGAGAGCATGGTCTGAGTGGTGGGGATCTGTGACGATATTAGCTGCCTTTTTGAGGCAATGCCGTGGGTAGATCCCTTCAATGGCGGTGAAATCAGTACACATGACTGTCCAGGTTAAGACCAGCACTCTCTGAAGTCTCTGTTGGTCTTGGTCATTTGAGTCACTGAACCAGGTCTTGATGCAACCAGTCAGTATGCTCTCCACCGTACACCTGTAAAGAGTGTACGATGACATGCCAAATCTCCTCAAACTTCTGAGGAGATCTAGAAACATAGAAACATAGAAAATAGGTGCAGGAGGAGGCCATTCGGCCCTTCGAGCCAGCACCGCCATTCATTGTGATCATGGCTGATCGTCCCCAATCAATAACGCATGCCTGCCTTCTCCCCATATCCCTTGATTCCACTAGCCCCTAGAGCTCTATCTAACTCTCTCTTAAATCCATCCAGTGATTTGGCCTCCACTGCCCTCTGTGGCAGGGAATTCCATAAATTCACAACTCTGCGTGAAAACGTTTTTTCTAACCTCTGTCTTAAATGACCTCCCCTTTATTCTAAGACTGTGGCCCCTGGTTCTGGACTCGCCCAACATTGGGAACATTTTTCCTGCATCTAGCTTGTCCAGTCCTTTTATAATTTTATATATTTCTATAAGATCCCCCTCATCCTTCTAAACTCCAGTGAATACAAGCCTAGTCTTTCCAATCTTTCTTCATATGACAGTCACGAGATTCATATGAACCTGAATCTCGTGAATCTAGTGAATGCTATTGGGCTAACTCTTCAATCAATGTGAATTATATTTGGATCCGTGCCAGGCAAGACTGGACAAAATTTAATAACCTTTTATCCGAGATATCATCCAAGATGTCCTCATGCCTTAGGGAACCGACTTCTATCGCAGATGAGGCCCTCACACACGTCTCCTCTGTATCCCGCAGTTCTGCTCTTGCTCCCCCTCCCCCCAGTCACAATAGGGACAGAGTCCCCCTAGTCCACACCTTTCACCCCATCAGCGGTCACATACAACACTTCATCCTCCAACATTTTTGCCACCTCCAACGTGATCCCACCACTCATCACACTTCCCATCTCCACCCTTTTGCTTTCACAGAGACCGTTCCTTCTGCAACTCCCTGGTTCACTTATCCATTCCCACCCAAACCACCCCCTCCTCAGGCACTTTCCCCAACAATTGTAGGAGATGCAACACCTGTCCTTACACCTACTCCCTCAACTCCATCCAGGGTCCCTGACAGTCCTTCCAGGTGAGACAGAGTTACACTTGCATCTCCTCCAACCTCATCTACTGTATCCTTTGTTCTCGTTGTGGGCTCCTATATATCAGCAAGACCAAAAAGCAAAATGCTGCAGCTGGTGAAAATCTGCAATGCGCACAGAATAATGGAAAATACTCAGGAATGGAGAGAGAAACAAAGACAATATTTCAGGTTTTTGATCACAATTCAAAGTGAAAAAGTTGCTTTAATGTAACAATCTTTAAGCAAACACTAGAGCAGCAACAATGGGGAGGAGATAGCTGTGTTTCAAGCCTTGAACATTGAGATGGGAGGTGGTTAAAGACTAAAAATATTGCACTTTCATTTGAACGGGAAGAGACTTGGAGGCAAAGGAAACCTTGACTAATAAATATTTTTTTCAAAATCCTGTTGTCGAAAATTACTCAGAGTTATGGTGCAAAAGCAAAACAGAGAGAATTCTAAATTAATATCTTAATTAATAGAATAAAATTGATACCATTGATCTATTTCTGGAGCAGAATAATGAATCACCTTGACATTTTGTATCCATCTAACCAACTGATTCATTGTGCTAGTCGCCTACCACTCCAACAAATTACCAACTCAAAGCTGTCTGCACACCAGGTGAGTTGCAGTAACTCAGAAAACAAGACTTTGGGTTCAAATTAACTCTTTGCTCTCCTTGAAGAAGAGAGATACTTCTCAGTTTGAAGCTGTTATCTGGCAACTGAATCATCCTACCACAAACAGAGAGCAGTGCTGAACTACTAACTACCTCATTGGTGACCCTCGGACTATCCTTGATCAGACTTTGCTGGCTTTACCTTGCACTAAACGCTATTCCCACACACTGTAAATGGATCAATTGTAATCATGTATTGTCTTTCTGTTGAAGATAGACACAAAAAGCTGGAGTAACTCAGTGAGACAGGCAGCACCTCTGGAGAGAAGGGATGGGTGACGTTTCGGATCGAGACCCTTCTTTAGACTAGTTAGGTATAAGGTAAACGAGAGATATAGATGGTGACGTGGAGACATAAAGAACAATGAATGAAAGATATGCAAAAAAGTAACAATGATAAGGAAACAGGCCATTCATTATAAGCTGTTTGTTTGGTAAAAATGAGAAGCTAGTGCAACTTGGGTGGTGGAGAGATAGTGAGAGAGGGAATGCCGGGGCTACCTGAAGTGAGAGAAATCAATATTCATACCACTGGGCTGTAAGCTGCCCAATTGAAATATGAGATGCTGTTCCTCCAATTTGCATTTAGCCTCACTCTTACAATGGAGGAGACCGAGGACAGAAAGGTCTGTATAGGAATGTGAAGGAGAATTAAAGTGTCCAGCAACGGGGTGATCAGGCTGGTTCACGCGGGCTGAGCGAAGGTGTTCCGCGAAACGATCGCACAGTCTGCGTTTGGTCTTGCAATGTATAAGAGTCCACATCTTGAACAACGGATACAGTAGATGAGGTTGGAGGAGGTGCACGTGAACCTCTGCCTAACCTGAAAGGACTGTCGGGGTCCCTGGACAGAGTTGAGGGAGGAGGTATAGCGACAGGTGTTGCATCTCCTGCGGTTGCTGGGGCAGGTACCTGGGTAGGGGGTGGTTTGGGTGGGAAGGGATGAGTTAACCAGGGAGTTGCGGAGGGAACGGTCTCTGCAGAAGGCGGAAAGGGGTGGCGATGAAAAATGTGGCTAGTGGTGGGATCCTGTTGGAAGTGGCGGAAATTTCGGAGGATTATGTGTTGTATGTGACAGCTGATGGGGTGGAAGGTAAGGACTAGGGGGACTCCGTCTCTGTCGCGACTAGAGGAAGGGGGAACAAGGGCGGAGCTGCAAGGTACCGAGGAGACACGAGTGAGGGCCTCATCTATGATGGGAGAGGGGAACCCCCATTCCTTAAAGAATGAGGACATCTCGGATGTTCTAGTATGGAACAACTCATCTTGGGCACAGATGCGGCGTAGACAGAGGAATTGGTAGGGGACGGAGTCTTTGCAGGAAGCAGGTTGGGAAGAAGTGTCGTCGAGATAGTTGTGGGAGTCAGTGGGTTTGTCATAGATGTCAGTTAATAGTCTATTTTGTAATGGAGACTGTGAGATCAAGAAAAGGGAGGGAGGTGGTCCAAGTAAATTTGAGTGCAGGATGAAAATTGGTGGTGAAGTTGATGAAGTCAAGAAGTCTTTTTCTGCTGACAGGTTATCACGTACTAGGTATTCATGCCTCAATAGTGCACGTCAAAGTATATTGAGGAACCAGTACAAATTCGACAAAATTTTGTTGCTGAGGTAGAGTTGTGGTTAGGGGCGTAGAGTGTGATTCCACAGCTTGATAGTTGATGGGAAGAAGCTGTTCTTGAATCTGGTGGTTATAGTTCTCATGCTCCTGTACCTTCTTCCTGATGGTAGCAGCAAGATGAGAGCATGGTCTGAGTGGTGGGATCTGTGACGATATTAGCTGCCTTTTAGAGGCAATGCCGTGAGTAGATTCCTTCAATGGCGGTGAAATCAGTAGATATGACTGTCCAGGTTAAGACTAGCACTCTCTGAAGTCTCCGTTGGTCTTGGTCGTTTGAGTCACTGAACCAGGTCTTGATTCAACCAGTCAGTATGCTCTCCACCGTACACCTGTAAAGAGTGTACGATGACATGCCGAATCTCCTCAAACTTCTGAGGAGATCTAGAAACATAGAAACATAGAAAATAGGTGCAGGAAAGGCCATTTGGCCCTTCGCGCCAGCACTGCCATTCATTGTGATCATGGCTGATCATCCCCAATCAATAACCCGTGCCTGCCTTCTCCCCATATCCCTTGACTCCACTAGCCCCTAGAGCTCTACCTAACTCTCTCTTAATTCCATCCAGTGATTTGGCCTCCACTGCCCTCTGTGGCAGGGAATTCCATAAATTCACAACTCTCTGGGTGAAAATGTTTTTTCTCACCTCAGTCTCAAATGGCCTCCCCTTTATTCTAAGACTGTGGCCCCTGGTTCTGGACTCGCCCAAAATTGGGAACATTTTTCCTGCATCTAGCTTGTCCAGTCCTTTTATAATTTTATATGTTTCTATAAGAGCCCCCTCATCCTTTTAAACTCCAGTGAATACAAGCCTAGTCTTTTCAATCTTTCTTCATATGACAGTCCCGCCATCCCAGGGATCAATCTTGTGAACCTGAATCTCATGAATCTAGTGAATGCTATTGGGCTAACTCTTCAATCAATGTGATTTATATTTGGATCCGTGCCAGGCAAGACTGAACAAAATTTAATTACCTTTTATCCGAGATATCATCCAAGATGTCCTCATGCCTTAGGGAACCCACTTCTATCGCAGATGAGGCCCTCACACACGTCTCCTCTGTATCCCGCAGTTCTGCTCTTGCTCCCCCTCCCCCGAGTCACAATAGGGACAGAGTCCCCCTAGTCCACACCTTTCACCCCATCAGCTGTCACATACAACACTTCATCCTCCAACATTTTTGCCACCTCCAACGGGATCCCACCACTCATCACACTTCCCATCTCCACCTTTTTTGCTTTCACAGAGACCGTTCCCTCTGCGACTCCCTGGTTCACTTATCCATTCCCACCCAAACCACCCCCTCCCCAGGTACTCCCCCCTACAATTGTAGGAGATGCAACACCTGTCCTTACACCTACTACCTCAACTCCATCCAGGGTCCCTGACAGTCCTTCCAGGTGAGACAGAGTTACACTTGCATCTCCTCCAACCTCGTCTAATTGAATGGCGGTGCAGGCTCGAAGGGCCGAATGGCCTACTCCTGCACCTATTTTCTATGTTTCTATGTTTCTATGTCTACTGTATCCTTTGTTCTCGTTGTGGGCTATATATCAGCGAGACCAAAAAGCAAAATGTTGCAGCTGGTGAAAATCTGCAATGCGCACAGAATAATGAAAATACTCAGCATATCGGGCAGCATCAGTGGAGAGAGAAACAAATACAATATTTCAGGTATTTGATCACAATTCAAAGTGGAAAAGTTACAAATCGTGTAACAATCTTTAAGCAAACACGAGAGCAGCAAAAATGGGGAGGAGATAGGTGTGCTTCAAGCCTTGAACATTGAGATGGGAGGTGGTTAAAGACCCAATATTGTATCTCTTATACTTTCATTTGAACGGGAAGAGACTTGGAGGCAAATGAATCCTTGACTAATAAATATTTTTTTCAAAATCATGTTGTCGACAATTACTCAGAGTTGTGGTGCTAAAGCAAAACAGAGAGAATTCTAAATTAATATCTTAATTAATAGAATAAAATTGACACCTCCATTGATCTATCTTTGGAGCAGAATAATGAAACACCTTAACATTTTGTATCCATCTAAACAACTGATTCATTGTGCTAGTCGCCTACCACTCCAACAAATTACCAACTCAAAGCTGTCTGCACACCAGGTAAGTTGCAGTAACTCAGAAAACAAAAGTTTGGGTTCAAATTAACTCTTTGCCCTCCTTGAAGAAGAGAGATACTTCTCAGTTTGAAGCTGTTATCTGGCAACTGAATCATCCTACCACAAACAGAGAGCAGTGCTGAACTACTAACTACCTCACTGGTGACCCTCGGACTATCCTTGATCGGACTTTGCTGGCTTTACCTTGCACTAAACGCTATTCCCATACACTGTAAATGGATCAATTGTAATCATGTATTGTCTTTCTGCTGAAGATAGACATAAAAAGCTGGAGTAACTCAGCGAGACAGGCAGCACCTCTGGAGAGAAGGAAACGGTGACGTTTCGGGTCAAGACCTTTCTTCAGACTAGTTATGTATAAGGTAAACGAGAGATATAGATGGTGACGTGGAGAGATAAAGAACAATGAATGAAAGATATGCAAAAAAGTAACGATGATAAGGAAACAGGCCATTGTAAGCTGTTTGTTGGGTAAAATTGAGAAGCTAGTGCAACTTGGTTGGTGGAGGGATAGAGAGAGAGGGAATGCCGGGGCTACCTGAAGTGAGAGAAATCAATATTCATACCACTGGGCTGTAAGCTGCCCAATTGAAATATGAGATGCTGTTCCTCCAATTTGCATTTTGTCTCACTCTGACAATGGAGGAGACCGAGGACAGAAAGGTCTGTATAGGAATGTGAAGGAGAATTAAAGTGTCCAGCAACCGAGAGATCAGGTTAGTTCACGCGGGTTGAGCGAAGGTGTTCCGCGAAACGATCGCCAGTCTGTGTTTGTTCTCGCCGATATATGTCCCAGTGATGGAAATGGGTTTTAGGAACTAGGGGTACTCTAAGGTCTGTGAGGCTGAGGTTGGGAAGGAGGTGGGGGGGGGGGGGGGGGGTTTATGTGCGGTCATACCCATGTAAGAGTACAAGAATGCATAACTTGTTTATTGTGTATTTATAATATAGTTTATTGTGTATTATATGTCATAGCTGCTTTCTTGCATATCTCTCTCTCTCTCTCTCTCTCTCTCTCTCTCTCTCTCTCTCCTCTCTCTCTCTCTCTCTCTCTGTGTTGGCTGCAGCCATCACCTACTTCGGTGAGGGAAGCAGATCGATGATTGATCAAAAGGCCCCATAGGAGACTGTGTCTGAGTGGCCCCCGAGTGACCAGCGCATTATGTGATTGGACACAATGCCCTTGGAGACGGCGGCTGAGTGGACGGGAGGAGACCAATTTGTTGATTGGATGGGAATTTTAAGGGAATCTGGTCGGTGATTGGATGCAACCCCCTTAAAGACAGCGGTTGATTGGCCGCCAAATAATCGGGCACAAAAAATTGAAAATAGGAAAACAATAAAATCGGAATTATGATTTAAATCGGAAGAATATCATGCCTAATCTGCAGCAAAGATACTAGTATCTGCTCTAGTATCTTTGATCTGCAGTTCCTTCCTATTGAAGAAGAACCCTGGCGCGAAACAACTCCTAATCCATTCCCTCCACAGATGCCTCCTAGCCCGCTGAGTTCCTCCAGCACTCTGTGTTTTTTATTAACCTCTTGAAATTGAAGTTAGACATAAAGCTGAAGTTACTCAGCAGGACAGGCAGCGACTCTGGAGAGAAGACCCTTCTTCAGACTGAATTGAACTCTCGTCGGTGAGAGTACTTGTGATCGTCTGCAGAAGGGTCTCAACCGAAACGCCACCCACTCCCCAGAGCCGCTGCCCGTCCCGCTGAGCCACCCCAGCCCCCCCGTGTCCACCTTCAACTCCAGAGCCAAACAAAAAACACAGAGTGCTGGAGGAACTCTGTGGGCCAGGCGGCACCCGCAGAGGGAATGGACCAGGAGCCGCCACGGGCCAGGGTTCCCTCCCCCTCCCCCCCCACCCCAAGAAGGGAGGGAGGGAAGGAAAGAAAGAAGGGAGGGAGGGGAGGAGAGAAGGGAAAAGAGAGAGAGGAAGGAGAGAAAGAAGGGAGGGAGGGAAGGAGAGAAGGGAGGGAGGGAAGAAGGGAAGGGAGGGATAGAAGGGGAGGAGAGAAGGGAGGGAGAGGGCCGGCGGCGGGAGTGGATGCCGGGGTCCAGGCGGACGGGTGTGAGCTGAGGCCGAGGTTTGTAAACGTTGCTCCAACCCCCAGCCCGGCCCCCCCTGTATTGTTCACCGCGTCTCCCCGGGGAGAGAGATGGTGGAGCCGGGGCTGTGTGCGTGAAGCACGGCGACTGGAGGGGCGGGAGCGCTGCCCCGGGACCATGAAGGAACGACCCACCTCCCCCTTCTCCATTCCCCCTCACACCCCCTCCCCATCTACCCCTTTCTTCCCCCTCCACCCCTTTACTCTCTCTCCACCCCTGTCTCCCCCCTCCACCCGTGGAAGTTCTACCTGAGCCGAGAGTAGATTACTCTGGCGCGGGGCCCCTTTAGGCTTAAGGCCAGCCCAGCCCCCCCCTCCAACCCCCCCCCCCTTCCCTCTGACACGGACACGGAGTGATCGCCGGCCCCCTTTTTTTTGTTAAACATCTATTTCCTTCGGGTTTTTTTTTAATTTCCCCCTTACCATTTCCGCACTTTTTCGATAGCTGCCATGACCCGTTTGATGTCATCCTTCGCCCTGCTCCTGGTCTCGGCCCGCACCGATCTGCCGGACATGCTTTTTGTGTGTGTGTGTGTGTGTGTGTTTGTTTGGCGGAGTCTGAGGGGATAAGCGCCGGCACCAAGAGCGAGCGATCGCGCGGACAGACGGACGAAAGCAACGATCATAGAGTGGAATAGGTGATATTTTGGGTCGAGACCCTTCTGCAGACTGACAGTCAAGGGAAAGGGAAACGGGAGATATAGGCATATCTTCCATTCATTTGTCCTTAGTACCGTCTATATCTCTTGTTCCTCTTTCCCCTGACTCAGTCTAAAGAAGGGTCTCGACCCGAAATGTCATCTATTCCGCTCTATGATCGTTGCTTTTGTCCGTCTGTCCGCTTGTCCGCTCGCCCTTGGATTAAGTAGCGCAGGATAAAGCTGCAAATTCATGCACAGGATGTAAACTGGAAACTGAAAAGTAGGGGAACGCCGTCCCTCTGCGTACCCCCCCATTTCCATCACTGATAAGTCCACATCTTGAACAACGGATACAGTAGATGAGGTTGGACGAGGTGCTGGTGAACCTCTGCCTAACCAGAAAGGACTGTTGGGGTCCCTGGACAGAGTCGAGGGAGGAAGTATAGCGAAAGGTGTTGCATCTTCTGCGGTTGCAGGGAAAGGTACCTGGGTAGGGGGTGGTTTGGATTGGAAGGGATGAGTTAACCAGGGAGTTGCGGAGGGAACGGTCTCTGCGGAAGGCGGAAAGGGGTGGCGATGGGAAAATGTGGCTAGTGGTGGGATCCTGTTGGAGGTTGTGGAAATTTCGGAGGATTATGTGTTGTATGCGATGGCTGACGGGGTGGAATGTAAGGACTAGGGGGACTCCGTCTCTGTCGCGACTAGGGGGATGGGGAGCAAGGGCGGAGCTGCGGGGTACGGAGGAGACACGAGTGAGAGCCTCATCTATGATGGAAGAGGGGAACCCTCATTCCTTAAAGAATGAGGACATCTTGGATGTTCTAGTATGGAACACCTCATCTTGTACGTAGATGCGGCGTAGACAGAGGAATTGGTAGGGGATAGAGTCTTTGCAGGAAGCAGGTTGGGAAGAATTGTCGTCCAGATAGTTGTGGAAGTCAGTGGGTTTGTCATAGACGTCAGTCAATCGTCTATTTCGTGATGTAGACTGTGAGATCAAGAAAAGGGAGGGAGGTGGTCCAAGTAAATTTGAGTGCAGGATGAAAATTGGTGGTGAAGTTGATGAAGTCAAGAAGTCTTTTTCTGCTGACTGGTTAGCATGCAACAAAACCTCGGTGCGCGTGATAAAAAACTAAATGGAACTGAACTAAAGGATACCGACCCGAAATATAATCTGTACATTCCCTCCACAAATGCTCAGTTCAGTTTAGTTTATTGTTACAATTCATCTCGACCTCATTGCGGAATTTGGACTTTGACTAAGGCACTGTTGTGCTAAAATGTGTTACAACGCTGAGAACAATATTCTGCACTCTCCCATTTACTCTACCTACCGTGCTTGAATTTGCACTGATTTTATCAGTGCATGGTATATCTGATCTGTTAGGATAGCATGCAAAACAAAGCTTCTCACTGTACCTCAGTAATAAACCTAAACCTACAAGGGGAGCGAGGAATTGAAATCTCTGAAAGAGTATGTTTGGTTGTTCCTGAAATCTGTGTAACTCAGGAACATTAGCGATAGTTTTTCCCCCGATGCTAATTTAATTGACTTTTGCAAGTTGTCTTTTGTGGAGCAGCTTCAGCAAGACTGGAGCAGTAAAATCAAAGTCAGATTAATTTCACTGTTCCCTATCAGTTCATGTATTGTGTAAAAATGGATGGAGAACTGGTTTGAACGGAGCTGTAATCTGATCTGTCCTGGTCAGTACACAAGTAACTACCTGATGCAATAGGGAAAGAGTCTAAAGAAGGGTCTCAACCCGAAACATCACCCATTCCTTCTCTCTAGAGATGCTACCTGTCCCACAAAGTTACTCCAGCATTTTGTGTCTAGCAACAGGGCAAGAATTATTTTCAGAATGCTAATTCAACTTTCAGGAGACAATGGACAAAGAGTTGGAAGAAGTGTAAATTATTCATGAATTGCACATTTGGTTTTCACTCTAATTGGTATATGCTTATTCCAATTTTGCCATCCCTCTTCTTCTGCTTTCTAATTAAAATCTTTATTTTCCAATTATTGTGCGCGTCTGCTTGTGTTTAAGAAATGTGCACAAAAATCGTATATCAAGCATTATCCCAGCTCCCTTATGCGCACATATTCGACTAAAAATAAATGTATCATTCCAAAGCCTCGAGAGAAGATTGTGAAGTTGTAAACATCACCAAATTTGTATTCTGAACTCAAGTTCTAGTGGCATCTGGTGTGTGTAGAGCAGGTTGAGCAACAATATATCTCTATCAACATATCACTTGAGCTATTATACATGATGTAATGAAACCCAGCTGGATAATATTGAAATCTGTCATAGTGAGATGGATTTGTGGACAAAAACAAGCCAGACAGCAGACAAAGCAAGAGAGATAGCAAATGAACACTTGATATTGATCAGTATGAAACTGATGCCTGTGAACTTAAATCCCTTTTTGTGTTATGAACAAAGCATGGCATATAATTTCTGTCAGGTATGATAAAGTGATGTAATGACACTGTCAGTAAATGTGTTTTAGATATGGTATATTTTATTCCTCTTGAAACAGCACAGAAACATGGCATGCAGCCCAAAATGTCCGTGTTGAACTGATGCCAAATGAAACTAATCCCTTCAGCTTGCATGTGCTCCTATCTTTTCATATAAACATATTCATATGCCTATCAGCAAGTCTCTTAAGCACCAATATCAGATCTACTTTCACCAAACTCTTGCTAGCATGTTCCAGACCCTCGTCACTTACTGTAAAAATTTGTCCGCACACCTTGTTAAATTACTCCCTCCAACTGCAGGCCTTAAAAAGTCTTTGACATTTCCACCCTGAGTAAAATGTTCTGCTTGTCTACCCTATCTATACTCATAACTTTATAAGAGCCACAGATAGGGTATGCCTTTATCTATCACATTTTCTATCTGTCATAGATAAAAGCTCCATCTTTGCCTCTTATAGATAGAATATCTATGCCACATTTAGATAACCTATCTATGTCTCCCCTCATCGTCCGACACCTCTGGTCGAGCATACTTTGTTTCCATCCCAATTCTCTGGATCTGTGGCTGCAAGTGAGACCAATGGGGCATTCACAAACACTGCTGCAGTTGGGGCAGTAGGTGCCAGGTGAGTTGGGTGGGTCAATAAATTGATAATAAGGAGGCTAACGCAATGCTAGCATTTATTTCAAGAGGACTCTAAATTTATTTATTCCTACTATATTCTGTTGTGCTGAAGCAAAGCAAGAATTTCATTGTCCTACCTGGGACCTGTGACAATATACTCTCTTGACTCTCTTGAATCACTTGAATCTTGAGGACTAGAATACAAAAACAGGCATGTAATGCTGAGGCTTTATAAGGTGCTGGTCAGATCGCATTTGGAGTATTGTGAGCAATTTTGGGCCTCATATTTGAGGGAGGATGTGCTGGCGTTGGAGAGGGTGCAGAGGAGGTTTACAATAATGATCCCAGGAATGAGTGAGTTAACATATGGTGAACGTTTGGCGACACAGGGCCTTTATTCGCTTGAGTTTAGAAGGATGAGGGGGATCTCATTGAAACTTACCAAATATGAAAGGCCTGGATAAAGTGGATGTTTCCACCAGTGGGAGAGTCTAGAACCAGAGGTCATAGCCTCAGAATTAAGGGACGTTCCGTTCGGAAGATGAGGAGGACTTTCTTTAGTCATAGGGTGGTGAACCTGTGGAATTCATTGCCACATAAGGCTGTGGAGGCCAAGTCAGTAGATATTTTTAAGGCAGAGATAGATAGATTCTTGATTCGTACGGATTATGTGGAGAAGGCAGGGTAATGAGGTTAAAAGGGAAAGATAAATCAGCCATGATTGAATGGCGGAGTAAATTTGCTGGGCCAAATGGCCTGATCTGCTCCTATCACATGAACTTATGAATGGGTAGATTGGAGTTGATGTACTAGTTCAGCCTATCTATCTGCATGTTCTCGCAATGAACAGCCTTGAAGTGACCTGTGCCACCCTGGATGCCTCTTCTCTATTTTAAGCATTCATTAGCCAGAGATCCCCACGATGAATTTTTACTTTTTCTAAAGTGGATTTGAGTACATCCTTGAATTATTTCCTGTATTCCCCAGGTAATTTTTTATTGCAGAGCTAAAAGTTTGGTGCAAAGCATGCTAACTATATAGGCTCACACATCGGATACTGGAGAGTGTAATTAGGATAGATAAATAGATGTGGGAGATGACAGTGCTCTGGAAATCCAACAGTGGATATGAAGTATTAGGATAAAATAGTCAACTGAACAGAAACAGGCCCGCTGGCCCATGATGCAACCAGTCAGTGCTCTCTCTTGTACACCTGTAGAAGTTCGAGAAAATCCTCTCTGATATACAGAATCTTCGTAATCTTCTCACGAAGTAGAGGTGCTGATGTGCTTACTTCATAATTGCATCACTGCGCTGGGTCCAGGAAAGATCTTCGGAAATATGCACGCCCAGGAATTCAAAGTTTTTCACTCTCTCCACCATCGTCCCGTTGATATAAACAGGATTGTGGGTCCTCATCTTTCCTCTTCCAAAGTCCACAATCAGTTCGTAGACAAAAGTGCTGGAGAAACTCAGCGGGTACAGCAGCATCTATGGAGCGAAGGAAATGGGCAACGTTTTGGGCCGAAACCCTTCTTCAGACTGGTGCTACCTCCTGCACCCACACACAACTGACTGACTTCATCCGCTTCACCACTAACTTCCATCCGGCCTTGTCTACTCCACAATCAGTTCATTGGTTTTACTGATATTGAGAGCCAGGTTGTTGTGCTGGCACCATTTGGTCAATCGATCGATCTCACTTCTGTACTCTGACTCATCACCATCTGTAATTCGTCCAACAGCGGTGGTGTCATCGGCGAACTTAAAGGTGGAGTTCACACTGTGTCCGGCTACACAGTCATGAGTATAGAGCGAATAGAGCAGGGAGCTGAGCACACAGCCTTGAGGTGCTCCCGTACTGATTGTTCATGAGGAACAGGTATTTCTGCCAATTCGAACAGACTGTGGTCTGTGGAATGTCACTTAGCATCCTGTCCTCTGAGGAATCAAGTTCCAGCCTGCCCAACCTTTCCCTATAGCTATAGCTCCTCACAGACAATCTTAGGTAACTAAAGCTACAACTTGACCTTTAAAAGCTATATGTAAACAGTTTTTTATAAAGAATTGCAGTGGGCGCCTTGAACGTACAACAAGGGGTAATGGTGGAGGCAGATACAATCGCAGTGTTTAAGAGGCTTTTGGATAGGCACATGTGCAAGGAATAGAGAGATATGGACCATGTACAGGCAGATAAGAATTCTGCACATGATGCCGAGCCAAGGGCCTGGTCCTGTGCTGCACTCTTTCATGTTCTATTGATCTATGTTCTCTAACTCAGTCTTTTGAGTCCTCAGAGATCTTTTCTGTATTTTTTCCACCTGAATCACATCTTCCCTGAAGCAGGTCGACCAAAACTGAACACTATACCCTACGTGCGGCCTCACCGATATCTGTTACAACTGCAACCTAATGTCCCAACTTCTATTCTTGACTGATAAAGGCCAGCCAGCATGCAAAAGCCTTCTTCATCACCAAGCCTACCTGTGATGCTACTTTCAGGAAACTAGGAACCTCTACTCTAAAAAGGTCCCTCTGTTCCACAGTATTCCCCAGGGCTCAACCATTCACTGTGTAAGTGCACCCTGGTTTGAGTTCCCAAAATGCAACCCCATATTTATCTGAATTAAACTCCATTTGCCATTGCTAGCTGATGAATATCCCACTGTAATTCTTGATAACCTTCTTGACTGTCTATTGTACCACCTATTTTAGTGTCATCTAAAACTTCCAAATTCTGTTTAGATAGCGTTATTAGTGCCTCACCGGTTCTTTGAGGTGGCTCCTGCAAATATTCCTTGTCTCAGGAGCATACAGGGAAGCAGAGATCAATGCTGCATGTTAGATTGTAAACATTTTGCTGGGTTTGAGGTCTTGTGAGTGTAATGGCCTGAACAAGTATTTACCAAGTTCAGATTGAATTTATCCTGGTTGGCTAAAACTAGTCAAACCTTCTAAAGCAGTACAACTCCACATTCTATTAAAACTAGGTAAACCTTTTGAATAACATTACGTAAAATATTTATAGAAACTCCAAAATTGTTTTTGGAGCCGGAGCAGCACGATAAGAGCTGCTGCCTTACAGTGCCATAGACCCGGGTTTGATCCTGACTCTGGGCGCTGTCTGTACGGAGTTTTACGTTCTCCCCGTGACCTGCATAGATTTTCTCTGGGTGCTCCGCTTTCCTCCCAGACTCCAAAGACGCACAGGTTTGTAGGTTAATTGGCTTCGGTAAAATTGTAAAACATCCCTAGCGTGTACGATAGTGTGAGTGTGCTGGGATCGCTGGTTGCCGCAACTCTGGAAGCACTGATAAAGCCAATAAGGATTTCTACTTCAGCGTTAAGAAGGTCCCGACCCATGTCCCAGAGGGATACAAATCAAATCTCCTGTGCAGTGTAAATGGCAGGGTCAAAAATGTTGCAATCCTCTGGAAGAACCCGAGTGGCAAGAACAAAGGAAGGGATACAAATTGGCAGTGGAACCCTTCTCCTGTTGAAATGCATGGAGCGTGACCTTATCAAAACCTCAAAGGCAACGTTCTCAATTGGAACAATGACGTTTGTTAAATTTGGTCATTGTCCAAGCTAGAGATGCAGAGATGTTAACATCACCTATGCCCTGACAGGTACAAATGATTATTTGCTGAAAAAGCTATCTAAAATTCAAAACTTCAAAAAAATATTTAAAAATCTTCAATACTTTTCAAACTATTGACATTTAAAAGGTATTTCAAATTTTAAAGTAGAAAGTTCTAAAATACCTTCAAATTGAAACACATAAATAATTTGGAACTAGCTAAATGCACTTATTCAATAAGCACACTCATTTCATGAAATCAATCTGAAGAGCATTTTCCTTTTTTCACAGTCGCACCTGTCATGGAAATGCATGGAGTTGCTGAACCTGTAACCAGACAATGCCGAAAACCTCCCGATTTACAATAACTGCTGCCAAACTGCAATGAAATTGGCGCTGCCTCAAAGGTTGGAGCCTTTGTAGAAACACCAGGAAGTTGAGGACTTCCATGTCATGTGAATGGCCTTCAGCATGTTTTGGGTTGTCAGTCTGGCTTTACCCCAGCAGGGTTGTGCAATTCTGTGTGTACTCCTTGTATTGTTCATTCAAATGGGGGAAAAAGGCCTGGAGCAAGTTTTGTGACATCAAGAAACACTTTAATTCTACAAGGAAAGAAATGACCTATCTGTTCCACACCCTTCAGCAGAGGCGTTCTGCTACAATGGATGTTTAGTTTAGTTTAGTTTAGTTTTGATTTAGTTTAGTTTATTATTGTCATGTGTACCGAGGTACAGTGAAAAATCTTTTGTTAAATGCTATCCAGCCAAAGAAAAGACAAGAATTCATCCAAATGAAGGCTCTTTTTTTAGGAAAAGAGTTTTATCCAAGCAGTAATATTAAAGGAAAGTTTAACAATTATAATTCTGCCAGAATATAAGGGATATAGTGATGTTTAAATAGGGAGATAATGAGACAAAGAATTGCTCAGTGCTGCTTCTAAGTTTTGGAACATGTCCAGTACAAGAACAGGCCCTGTGGCCCACAATGTCTGTACCGAACATGATGCCAAGACCATCTTTCACCTGCCTGCACATAATCTGCATCCCTCCATTCCCTGCATATCTATATGCCAATCCAAAAATCTTTAAATGCCATTGTCGTATCTATCTCCACCACCATCCCTCGAATCACGCACCACCCTCGCTGGACAAATCTTGCCCAGCACATCTCCTTTAAACATTGCCCCCATTCCTTAAAGCTATGCTCTAGAGTATTTGATTTTTCCATCCTGGGAAAAAATATTCTGACTGTCTACTGTAAAGGTTCTGCCTGTTTACCCTTTCTGAACACTTCAACCAATATTCTTTTAAATATGTTTTACGCAGGTGCTTTATCCATTCACCATCGGCAAAAGAACGCAAGTCAGATCCTGGTGCAAAAACAGCTTGTACACATTCTCTCACACAGTTACTCATCCAATAGTGAGGCACTATCTATCTGTACTGTCTTAAATACCACTTTGTTACATTTGGGAGGGTCTCAGATGTCTTTGTTCATCATGGAGTGCAAGGTTTGCTGCTCTTCATTGTTCTCCTTCCTCAGGTGGTATCGATGCCACCTTAACACCTTTGGTTGGAGCTCTCAGAGTAAGCCTTTGCAGGCTATGGAACCCACTGGTTTAGCTGGCAGTTATTGCAGTTCTTCACTGTTGACTGAAGTGGAGTTATTGCTGCCCTGACTTGGTGATGAGGTTCAGTTGTATCCCTAAAAGATACACAAAGTGCGGGAGTAACTCAACGGATCAGGCAGCATTTCTGGAGGACATGAATAGGTCATGTTTCGGGTCGGGACACTCTTTTTACTCATTGCAGAAGGGGGAAGAAAGCTGGAAGAGAGGTGGGGAGAGACAAAGCCTGGCAAATGATGGATGGAATCAGGTGAGGGAGGTTTTAATTGACTGATGGAGAGACAAAGGCCAGAAATGAACAGACAAAAGGTTGTGAAATAAGGAGAGAAGATGCACAAAGTACGATATGATACAATACGATAGAACTTTATTTATCCAAGGAGGGCATTAGGCCTGTCAACAGTCATAAAACACAATAAGATTCATGGAACATGAAATTAAAGTGACGAATGGAAAGTCCAGGATTTGGGATGTGCAAAGATTGCAGAGTGGGGGAGGGGGGAGGGGGGAGGGGGGAGGGGGGAGGGGAAAGGGGAGTCAGTGCACACCACGACAGAAGGGAGAGGAGTTGTACAGTTTGATAGCCACAGGGTAAAAGGGTCTCCTGTGGCATTCTGTGCTGCATCTTGGTGGAACCAATCTGTTGCTGAAGGTTCTCCTCAGGTTGACCAGTGTGTCATGGAGGGGATGCTCCATAGATGGAGGAGCATCCTCCTCTCCAAGACCACTTCCCATGAATCCAACTCCGCCCCCAGGAAGGAACCAGCCTTCCTGATGAGCTTGTTAATTCTGTTGGCAAACGCGGCCTTTGCCTTGTTACCCCAGCACACGACAGCAAAGAAGATGGCACTGGCCACCACCGATTTGCAGAACATCTGCAGCATCTTACTGCAGACTCCTCAGAAAGTACAGCCGGCTCTGTCCCTTCTTGTACAGTGCCTCAGCATTCCTGAACCAGTCCAGTTTACTGTCCAGGTACACTCCAAGGTACTTGTACTCCTTGGTAAACTGCACATCCACACCCTTGATGGAGACGGGGAACAGGAGGGTTGCTCTCCTCCTAAAGTCCACCACCAATTCCTTCATCTTGTCAGTGTTGAGCTGCAGATGATTCAGCCCACACTACTCAACAAAGTAATTAACTACACCTCTGTTTTCAGCTTCCCTCCCCTCACTGATGCAGCCCACAATTGCAGAGTCATCCGAAAACTTCTGCAGGTGGCAGACGTCCGAGTTGTACCTGAAGTCCAAGGTGTGGATGATGAACAGGAAGGGAAAAAGGAATTTGCCCCTGTAAGCCCCCTGTGTTGCTCACTACCATGTCTGAAATACAGTTCTGTAGCCTGACATCCTGTGGTCGTCCTGTCAGGTAGTTGGTGATCCAGGACACCAATGGAGCATCCACCCGCATCTTTGTCAGTTTGCTCACTAGCAGTGCAGGCCAGATGGTGTTTAAAGCACTGGAGAAGTAAAAAAAAAACATGACACTCACAGTGCTTCCCGGCTTGTCCAGGTGAGCATAGGAACGATGGAGCAGATGGATGATGGCGTTCTCAACCCCCGCCTTTGTTTGGTAAGCGAACTGCAGGGGATCCAGGTTGGGTTTAACCAGGAGTCGGAGGTGAGTGAGCACTAGCCTCTCCAGGGACTTCATGATGTGTGAAGTCAGCGGTACCGGTCTGTAATCAAAATATAAAGCCAGAGCAAGGGATAAAGGTGGACAGGGGTCAGGGGAAGGTGAAGTTGAAGAAATGGGTGTCCATCCAGGTGGGGCACAGGGAAGAGAGGAGAAAAAGGGGTGCTTGTAGTTAGTCCCCTTATTTGGAGAGTTGATTGTTCACACCATTGGGTTGTAAATGGCATATGCTGAATATGTTGGGTGCGGTTGGAGATGTGTTGGATGCGAAGACTGATGAGATGAAAGGTAGAATTAAGTGCTACTTTATTCTGCATTGTTTCGTTAATGAATAATAAGTTTAGAAAAGGTTTTCAATTCAATCCTCCAAATAAGGTAGAGGCAGGAAACTGAGGCTCCATGAATCTGCCTCTATTGTTTCTCATTCCTGGAGACCCAGGAATTCCTCATTAACGTTGAATATTCAGTGGGTTAATAACTGGGTCAGGATGTTGCTGCTGTCACCCATTCATCAATAATATTACAAAGATCGGTGGAGGGGCAGGTAGTGTAGAGAAAGCAGACACTCTGCAGAAGGACTTTGACAGGTTGGGAGAGTAGGCGGAGAAGTGGCAAATGGAATACAGCGTCGCAAAGTATGGAGTCATGCATTTTGTAAGCATGAATAAAGGCGTAGACTATTTTTGAAATAGGGAGAGAATTCAGAAATCGGAGGTACATAGGGACTTGGGAATGTTGGTGCAGTATTCACAAAAAGATAATTTGCAAGTCAAATCAGTAGTAAAGGAGGCAAATGCAATGCTAGCATTTATTTAGAATTAGAATATAAAAACAAGAATGTAATGCTGAGGCTACATATAATATGTGTTCCCTGTTCGGAGACTATGTATGACCCATGAGGTCCATTCCCAGGTGAAGTCCAAATCTGTGGCTTTGAAATTGAGCACAACAATACAATACAATACGATGCGATACGATACAATACGATACGATACGATACAACTTAATTTATCGCGGTGGGAAATTGGTCCGCCACCAGTCAAGAGATACAGTTCCAAGGCATTGAAAGTGTCATGTGCATTATAATAAAAATGAAATTTAAGTGACCAGTTTTTGCACAGCACATATGCAATATTGCACAAACATGAAATTTAATTATCGAGTGTAAAGGTCCAGGATGTGGGATGTGCAGCGATGGGGGGGATGGGTCAGTCTATCCCACGACAGAATTGGGAGGAGTTGTACAGTTTGACAGCCACAGGGAAAAGGGATCTCCTGTGGCCTTCTGTGCTACACCTTGGTGGGACCAGTCTGTTGCTGAAGGTGCTCCTCAGGTTGACCAGTGTGTCATGGAAGGGGTGAGATGTATAGTCCAATATGCTCCGCAGTTTGAGGGGTACCATCCTTTCCGAGACCCCCTCCAATTAATTCAACTCTACTCCCAGGACAGAGCCAGCCTTCCTGAAGAGCTTGTTGATTCTGTTGGCATCCGCAGCCTTCGCCCTACAACCTCACATAACAAATATGTTCACAATGTTTCGTCAACATGATAATCATAAACCAATACCAATGTAGTATGCCAATAGACTTAGTACTGTGCTGTGTAATCTCATAACTACAGCACAAATTTCTTCAGGAGCTTGGCGAATTGTTGTATCCACTGGATGGGGTCTCCCATACCAGGAGTTGGAGTCTCAAAATAAGAAAAGACACAAAGTGCTAATGCAACTCAGCAGGTTAGGCAGCATCTCGAGAGGACATTTAGTTTAGTTTAGTTTAGAGATACAGGGCGGATACAGGCCCTTCAACCCACTAGGTCTGCACCGACTAGCGATCGCCACACATTAACACTATCCTACACAGAGCACACTAGGGCCAATTTTTACATTTACCAAGCCAATTAACCTACATACCTGTACGTCTTTGGAGTGTGGGAGGAAAACAAAGATTTCGGAGAAAACCCTTGCAGGTCACAGGGAGAACGTACAAACTCCGTACAGACAGCATCTGTAGTCGGGATCGAACCCGGGTCTCCAGCGCTGCAAGCGTTGTAAGGCAGAAACTTTACCGCTGCGTCACCGCGCCGCCCTAATAGCTGCTGCTGAATTGGCGATATTTTGGATCAGGACACTATTTCAGATTTCTTCATTCTGAGGGTAACGAATCATGGAATTCTCCACCAAGAGATGACAGAGATCAGAAGATTTTTAGATATCAGGGGAAATCAAGGGATGTGGTATTAGGGCAGGAAAATAGTGTTAACACAGTGATCCGATTGAATGGCCTCCTCCTGTTTCTATTTCTTGTGCTTTTTTAATGTTCTTATTTGAGACAGGAGCAGGGGGAGAAAGATGGATGAGAGGTGGGATAGAACAAAATCTGGCAAGTGATCGCTGGACTCAGGTGAGAGGGGTTTCATTGGCAGATGGTTGGACAAAGGTCAGAGATGAAAAGACAAAAGGCTGTGAGATAGGAATAAGGAGAGAAGAGGCATAAATGTGAAGCCAGAGGAAGGGATGTAGGTGGAAGGGGACATTTAGGAAGAGGAAAAGGGGAAGGATTATGCTAGAAATGGATGCGCATCAGTAATGATCTGTCTGACAAAGTTGGGCACAAAGTACTGGAGTAACTCAGCGGGTCACGCAGCATACCTAGAGAACATGAATAGGTGACGTTTTTGGGATGAGATACTTCTTCAGAAGATCCAAAAAGAAGATGAACCAACTGAGTGACCTACTGCTTCTATTTCTTATGTTGAGGCACGGGCAGGACAATGGCAATATGCTGAAATCAAATGACTTCCAACTGCCTGGTAGTACAAGAACTGTGTACTAATGCAATATATCTGGTGCTTCACAGAGGAGGGCGACCCTGCAGGGATAACATGGGTTGTGTTAAGTTTACACAGGCCAAAGAGCAGTGTCATCATGATTAATCATGAAGCAATACTCAATGTAGGTCGCAGGTAAAACTGGAAACCCTAACAATAAAACATAATGCAATTGAGATATACAATCTTGATTACAGATCATTTCCATCATGTGATATGAAAGCCATATACTAATGAATAACGACAATACACCAGAAAACATTCCTGTACGTTAGAGGTCCCGTGTTAGTCTGATGAAGGGTCTCGACCCGAAACGTCATCCATTCCTTCTCTCCAGAGATGCCGCCTGTCCCGCTGCGTTACTCAAGCATTATGTGTCTAACTTCTGTGTTAGTGCAAGTCTTTAGTGTTGAAGCATTAACTAATTACCCAACATTAAAGCAGGAATAGTAACAGCATTTATATTCTCTGTCCCATCAACTAATGTAATTCCACTTTCGTCATTACAAGCTATCTGGAATTAATGAGAGATTGAACAGCATTGTCAGGTTTTTGCCACAGTATTTTCTTTGCATATCATCTGAGGAAACATAAATATGTTTATGTTGCCATGCTGTAACAGACAGAATTACAAAATCCGTGGAGCATGGAAATTAGGGATAGTGAGATCATTATAATAAAGCATAGGATTCAGCTGCTGAGAAATTAATGTGGTAGTTGTTCAATGAGCTCAATCTTGCAAAAACTTATTTTCTTAAAATAACAAAAAACATTTCTTGTATAGGAAGGAACTGCAGAGGCTGATTTAAACTGAAGGTAGACCCAAAATGCTGGAGTAACTCAGTGGGTCAGGCAGCATCTCTGGAGAGAAGGAATGGGTGACATTTCTGGTCAAGACCCTTCTTCAGACTAGAGTCCGGGGAAAGGGAAACAAGATGGTGTAGAGGGATATAGAACAAATGAATGAAAAATATGCAAAAAAGTAACAATGATAAAGGAAACAAGCCATTGTTAGCTGTTTGCTAGGTGAGAACGAGAAGCTGGTGTGACGGGTGGGGGAGGGATGGAGAGAGAGAGTTATTTGAAGTTAGAGAAATCAATAATATTATTTAGTTACACCAGCATTTTGTGTCCAAAAAACATTTCTTCATTATTTCCTGATTTTTGTAAAATGTACAAAATGTCACCTCTCACTTCATTGATTTAAAAAAAAACAATGTGCATATTCCTTATTCAAATGTCTGCTTCTTCCAATTACAGAAAAATCTGGGAAATTATCATGGAGTCCTGGAGATGCGACATAGAAGACAGATATTGGATCATATCTGCTTCTCAATCCCACAGACAAACTTTATTTTCCATAATCATCTGAATTCCCTTTTCTCAAATATTTAACTACCTTCTGGTTAAAATTACTGCCAAATTTCTGAGTGTTGGAACCCATCTGCCGAGAAAACAAGATGATTTCTCTTTCACATTATTTTGCCAATGCCATCTGTCACCTCTAATGACCACTCAACTGAGGAGATAATTTTCTCTAGCTACTCTTTTCAAGATCTTGCATCAGTTTAAAACAGGTCACCTCTTATCTTTCACTGTTGCAAGGAAAGAAGTTCTTTAATTTTGCATCCTCTCCTCCTCCATCCTCAGCCTAGTCCCTAGTAACAGAAACTTCTACACCCCATTTTTAAATCATATTTTATGAATTATATGAATTAAATTTATGAATTATATTTTCTGGTCCCAAGTAGGAAAATAAGGTTATCAAGCTGGAAAGGGTACAGAGAAGATTTGCAAGGTTGTTGCCAGGGCTGGAGGGTCTGAGCTATAGGGAGAGGTTGAGTAGGCTGGGATTCTATTCCTTGGAACGCAGGAGGACGAAGGGTGATCTTATAGAGGTGTACAAAATCATGAGAGGAATAGATTGGGTAGATGCACAGAGTCTCTTGCCCAGAGTAGGTGATTCGAGGACTAGAGGGCATAGGTTTAAGGTGAAGGGGAAAAGATTTAATAGGAATCTGAGGGAGAACTTTTTCACACAAAGTGTGGTGGATGTATGGAACAAGCTGCCAGAGGAGGTAGTTGAGGCAGGGACTATCCCAACGTTTAAGAAATAGACAGGTACATGGATAGGACAGGTTTGGAGGGATATTGGCCAAACGCGGGCAGGTGGGACTAGCGTAGCTGGGACATATTGGCCGGTGTGGGCACGTTGGGCTGAAGGGCTTGTTCCCACTCCCGATCACTCTATGACTATGACTCTAAGGTTGGAGATGGATGACAGTCTGCAACAGTCGGCTACAGCGTTATCGACGGGTTGTGTATTGCAAGCAAATCTGATGTAGATGAGTGTCCATGAAAAGAAAAAGATTAACCATAGCAGATGGTAGCCAGGAAGTTGTGATGTATGAGGACAAGAGTTTAGGGCATGGATATTCCTGGTATAGTGAAGGACAAGGCAGGTGGGAAGCTTGGATAAGGAAAGAAATTGAGGCACTAGTCAGAAAAAAGGAGGCATGGGATAGGCAATTAGTATCGTGTATAAACCCAACTTAATCAACGTGAATTCTCCATTTTCAGGTAACCTCTAAATAACCTCCCCCCCCCCTTTTCTCCCCATCAGGAGTAACTGCCTCAAAAATGCAGCCAGCATCTTCAAAGGCCCACACCGCCCTGATCACTCTCATTTCACTCCTGCAATTGAGAAGAAGGTATAGGAGTCTGAAAACCGTGATCTCCAGGTTCAAGTAACAGCGGACAGAAGAAAAGAATGAGACTTACCTCCCCCACCCTCATAGGTGCTCTGGGTCGGCTGGCTGCAGGAGGTGTTGAAGTCGAGGGTTGCTGTCGAGGCATCGGAATGGTCGAGTGGGCCGCTCGATGCCCAGAAGCCCCATTAGATCAGGCACCGCTCCAAGTGGCCAAGCGCAGGGAATGTATGAGGCTCGCAACGGCTAGAGCGGCAGAGCAACGGTAGAGGAAATTAACACATCGCCAGGCCAGGGGGACCCCTTCAACTCTGACCCAATGCTGTCACCAGGACAACGGGCCTTTATGGCCAACTAAAGACTAACATTTTTTCAAACTGTGGACTTGAAGGGTAAAGATGGCGCCTGAAGCGTGGCAACTCTTGTGCATGGTCTACTGTCTTCCACTTAGCATGATTATACCTAATGTATGGTAGGATTGTCACTGAACTGTATGCAAAAAAATAATTTTAATGTACGCTTTACAATAAAGTACTATTGAAACATACCGAAGTTTCTTCCCCATATCATTCTGGTGGAGACGGTGAATAGACAATAGACAATAGACAATATCTGCAGGAGTGGGCCATTTGGCCCTTCGAGCCAGCACCGCCATTCAATGTGATCATGGCTGATCATCCCCAATCAGTACCCCGTTCCTGCCTTCTCTCCATATCCCCTGACTCTGCTATCTTTAAGAGCCCTATCTAGCTCTCCAAAGTGTCCAGAGAACCGGACTCCACCACCCTCTGAGGCAGAGAATTCCACAGACTCACAACTCTCTGTGTGAAAAAGTGTTTCCTCATCTCCAAATGGTTTACCCTTTATTCTTAAACTGTGGCCCCTGGTTCTGGACTCCCCCGACATCGGAAACATGTTTCCTGCCTCTAACATGTCCAAACCCTTAATAATCTTATATGTTTCAATAAGATTCCCTCTCATCCTTCTAAATTCCAGAGTATACAAGCCCAGCTGCTCCATTCTTTCAACATATGACAGTCCCGTCATCCCAGGAATTAACCATGAAATACTGTGAGCAATTTTAGGCACCACATCTGAGGAAGGATGTGCTGGCTCTGGCAAGGATCCAGAGGAGATTTACAAGAATTATCCCAGGAATGAATAGGTTAACATATGATATGCGTTTGATGGCACTGGGCCTGTACTCGCTGGAGTTTATAAAAATGAGGGGGGACCTCATTGAAACATGCACAATAGTGAAAGGCTTGGATAGAGAGGATATGGAGAGGATGTTTCCACTAGTGGGAGAGTCCAGGACTAGAGGTCATAGCCTCAGAATTAAAGGGCATTCTTTAAGGAGGAATTTCTTTAGTCAGAGGGTGGTGAATCTGCAGAATTCTTTGCCACAGAAAGCTGTGCAGGCCAAGTCAGTGGATAAATTTATGTGAGAAATAGATTGATTCGTGATTAGTACGGGTGTCAGACGTTATGGGGAGAAGGCAGGAGAATGGGGTTA
Source organism: Malacoraja senta (assembly GCA_038087875.1). Classification (NCBI taxonomy): domain Eukaryota; kingdom Metazoa; phylum Chordata; class Chondrichthyes; order Rajiformes; family Rajidae; genus Malacoraja; species Malacoraja senta. Next base: position 370,180,230 of record CM075977.1, read on the forward strand.
TGAGGGAGAGATAGATCAGCCATGATTGAATGGCGGAGTAGACTTGATGGGCCGAATGGCCTAATTCTACTTATGATCTTATGAAATACAGTACTCTTTAGCCCAGATATGTGAAATGCTGGCTAGAATCCAGACCGCACCCAAAGCAGGAAAACTAGCAGGACAACTAGGTTACTTGCAAACACGTCAGTTAGAAGGGAGTTGCCTGTTATCAGAACAATGTAACTTTAAAATGTAAATACTTTAGAACAAAATTGGCAAATCTCCCATTCTAGTGGCCAGTTTTCAGCTGAACATATACGTTGGCCGCACAAGTCAGCAGGGCCAAAACCACTTATCATTGCCGATGATTAAATAATCTGTTTCACATTGTCAAAGGGTCACACACACATGTGGCCAAATAAGCAAATGATTGTTGATACTTGACAAATCATCAAATATGAACAAATCATCTTTTGATCATACCTCTGAAGTCACCCACCTATCGTTTGCCTCATCCTACCTGATCCATGTAATTAAAAAGTCATCAGGCTGTGGATTCCAGAACATGTCGACACTTAGGTACAGAGCAGAAAAAAGTGAGGCAACACCATCGTAAGTGTTATCTCCCTGATGAAATTTCAGATGAAATTTTAGTAGAAGTTCCTTTTGAATGTCTGAAGTAAGAGTTCCAATGTACATTTAAAATAATAAATTTCCCTTTCTCCAGTTACTCCAGTTGTACTCAATTGCTCAGTACAACTTTAAAATCTACCAGATTAGTCAACTATTTTTCATATTTTTAATTTCAAATTTCAATTTTGAAACTGCAATTTCATATTTCAACTTTGAAACTGCAATGCTTGAGTAGCTCAGCGAGTCAGGCAGCGTGTCTGGAGAACATGGATAAGTAACCTTTCAGGTCGGAACCCTTCGTCAGACTGAAGAAGGGTGCTGACCCACCTATCCATGTTCCCCAGAGACATGTCTGAAGAAGGGTTTCGGCCCGAAACGTTGCCTATTTCCTTCGCCCCATAGATGCTGCTGCACCCGCTGAGTTTCTCCAGCATTTTTGTGTCTCCCCAGAAACATTGCCTGACTCACTGAGTTGATTCAGCACTTTGTGTCCACTCCTATCCATGCATCTGTCCAAATGTCTTTTAAATCTTATTATAGTACCTGTCTCAACTACTTCCACTGGCAGCTCGTTCCATTTACCCGCCACCCTCTGCGTGAAGTAGTTGGCTTTTAAGTTCTCATTAAATCTTTTCCCTCACACCTTAAACATGACTTCTAGTTCTTGATTCCCCTATACTGGTCAATTGGAAATGTGGGCAGAGAAATGCCAAGTGGAATCTAATCCGGACATGGGTGAGGTGATGCATTTTTGGAGATTACATGCAAGAGGAAAGTGCACAGCAAATGGCAGGACCAAGGGCGGTATGGTGGTGCAGCGGTAGAATTGCTGCGTTACAACGCCAGAGACTCGGGTTGGATCCTGACTACGGGTGCTTGTCCGTATGGAGTTGGTACTTTCTCCCTGGGACCTGCATGGTTTTTCTTTGAGATTTTCGGTTTCCTCCCACACTCCAAAGACATGCAGGTTTGTATGTTAATTGGCTTGGTTTAATTGTAAATTGTCCTTGTGTGTGTAGGATAGTGTTAGTGTGCAGGGATCGCTGGTCGGTGTGGAGTCGGTGGGCCAAATGGCCTGTTTCCATGCTGTATCTCTAAACTAAACTAAACTAAACTGAACTAAAGACCCGATAGAAACAATGCTACGCATGATTTGATGGGGATAATAACTTTAAGAAATACATTTGTCGCATTCAATGTGGCCGAGATCTGCCTGTCCAGACAGGTAAGGCTTCTTATATTTGGCAGTCAGCAGATTGCTAAACTGCAGATAACTGGGGATGATGAAAACCATGTAAAATGTTGTTGTCCCGCTGAGTTACTCCTGTACTTTGTGTCTATCTTCAGTTTAAACCAGCATCTGCACTTCCTCCTTACACATTTTGTCTGCTCCACTGCGAAATTTCCTCAAGATATGTCTACTTTGAAGAAGTTCTCCTCCGCTCTCTGACGAGAGTTCTGCAACTTCCTCTCTCGCTGCACCCCATCTGTGATTATCTTTCATTCATTCATTCATTCATTCATATACTTCTCTGCATCACTGTCTATATCTCTCGTTTCCCTTTCCCCCAACTCTCAGTCTGAAGAAGGGTCTTGACGCCAAAACGTCACCCATTTCTTCTCTCCAGAGATGCTGCCTGTCCTGCTGAGTTACTCCAGCACTTTGTGTACATATTCGGTTTAAACCAGCATCTGCAGTTCTTTCCTACAAAAACCTTATTGGACTGCCTTCAGTCTTCAATTCTAAAACTTTCCTACTTAAACCTCCACCTCTCTATTTCTTTCAAATGCACCTTCAAACCTACCTCATGTACAATGCTCTTTGATCATCTAATATCTTCCAATATCTCTCAAATTAGGTTTGATAACCACACCTATAAAATTTGTTCGGACATTTTACAGTGCTGAAGGTGCAAAATGTTACTATTGTTGATGGGAGAAACTCTTGCCTTTCATGTGTTATGAAGGCACTTGTAACAGGTTCATGCAGACCCCAGAAAGATCCCATCTCCACCATTGAAATATTCAGATAAAATCTGGGTTGAGAATAATTTTGTTTGAGATTGGGTTACCCAAGTAATGTTATCACCATAAAATCATCCTGGATAATTACTGGATCACATACTTAAAGTTCACACGCAATACTTGGAGATCATATTGCTTAACAAGAAAGATTATATTCTGCCACATATCTGCATATATAATCTTTTATCTTCAATCACACGTGCAGCTGTTAAGAAAGTAAATTGCTCAATGACATTTCATTTATCTCATGAGTACAGCAGGAGATCATGTCCTGACATTTTTCCTGCAGAATATATGCCTCAGTAGGTTTCTAAATATTGGTTCCCAGAGAAAAGAAAGTACTGGAGTAACTCAGCAAGTCAGCCAGCTTCTGCGGAAAACATGGAGGTTTCGGGTGAGACCCTTCTACAGACTGATTGTAGGCAGAGAGAGGAAACCTGGCAAAGCGAAGAGGCAGGACAAAGTGTGACAAGTAATAGGTCGACAATACGTCGAGGATTTTTTTGTTGACAGGCGGATGTTTGGAACAAACACCAGAGATAAGAACAGTAGGTGTGAGTCAGGTTTGAAGAGTCGCACGTTGTGAAGCTGGAGGGGGGGTACGGGACCGGGGAGTCCAGGTGGGGATCAGGGGAGGGAGGAGGGGAGGAGAAGAGGGGGTATGGGAGAGAAAGGATGGGTGGTTTGGGGCACGTGAGTAGTTAGATGTTTCCTAATTGGGTTGTAAGTTAAAGTGGTGAGCAACCAGGAGATCAGACCAAGTACAGCTCCAGCGAACACATTTCAGCGAAACAGTTCCAACCTTTCAAAAAAAAACCTTGCCTGCGCCGACCTATTACCACCCACACTTTGTCCTGCCTCTCTCCATTTCCAGCTTTCGTCTCCCCCTCAACAATCCACGGGGTGGCACAATGACACAGCAGTGGAGTTGGTGCCTTACAACACCAGAGACCCAGGTTCGATCTTGACTACGGGTACTGAACTCTGTACAGAGTGTGTGCGTTCTGCCTGTGACCACATTGGTTTTCTCTGGGTGCTCCGGTCAGGGGCGGAAATCTCGGGGGGGGCAGGCACCCCCCCCCCTGTTTTGAGAGGTGGGGGACGACCCCCCCCCCCATTTTTTGTAATCCGGATTTTAAAACCCGGTGAAATCTCTGCTTTCCGCGAGACAGTGGGGGTGGGACTGCTGATCGAGGGCGCCGATTGGACGAGAGAGACGTCAGTCAGCAGGCAATGGGGGCGGGACATGATGATTCAGCGCGATCATTGGAGGAGGGAAGTGTCGGTCAGAGGCGGAAGTAGGGGGGGATGGGACTGAGGGTCGAGCGCGGTGATTGGAGGAGGGAGACGTGCCAAAACACTCTCGGCAGCCCTGGACACAGACCTGCGCCTCACCACAGCCAGGATCAATCCCAGTCTCCGGCGCTGCATTCGCTGCCGAACCGCCACTGGACCATCCCCATCCCATCCCCGTCCCCACCCGAGTGCCCCCCCGGGGATGGCCAGAGACGTCGGAGTCAGACGGGAGCGGTACCCCCAGGCCCACAGCCAGCGCGGAGAAGCAGCGCTAAACCCAGCTCAACTCTGCCTGTCCGGCAAGGTTAACCTACAGCCCTGCCTGGACTTGCGGGATCGACAGCCCAGTTTTACAGACAGTGCGGAGAAGCTGCGCTAGCTCCACGACTCCAGGCTGGTGTCCCGTCAGTCCAGGCAGGGCTGTAGGTTAACTTGGCGGGACAGACAGAGTTGAGCTGCATTTAGCGCTGGATTGAGCCTCCGAAAGCCTCGCGTGTGTGTGTGAGTGTGCATATGCGTGCGCGGGCGCCAAGAAATTGCGCCCCCCCCTGTCACCCGGTCCCCCCCATATTTTGATAGTGATTTCCGTGCCTGGCTCCAGTTACCTCCTACATTCCAAAGACATGCAGGTTTGTAGGTTAATTGGTTTCTGTAAATTGCCCCTAGTGTGTAGGATGCGAAACTGGGACAACATAGAACTAGTGCATGGGTGATCATTGGTTGGCATGGACTAAATAGGCTGAAGGGCCTGTTTCCACACTGTATCACTCTATGACTCTAAAAACATCACCTATCCGTGTTCTCCAGAGATGCTGCCTGACCTGCTGAGTTACTTCAGCACTTTGTGTCCTTTTGTGTATTAAACCGGCATCTACAGTTCTTTGTTTTACATTGTTTTCCAAAGGCTTTGCCAAGAAAGGTAATCAAATACCACCAGAAGACCACATAAAGGTGACCTGATCTTAATACAATAAGCATTTGACAAGCGCATAAGGAATGCAACAATGAGTTGTCGAAAGTGATGTCCATCACTTCTTGAAAGTGCTCGGCATTTCTGCCTCTTGATCTCCGCACGTTATTCTCCCAGCTTTCATCAGTCCCATGCAAATTGTTTCCTCTCTTCTGTAATAGTAGCAGCGCTAATGAACTTTGTAATACTCACATTTTCCACTTTTAAGTTCTGCACGCCTACAGGTACAAGAACTGTTTGGTACAGTGAGTTCAATGAATTAAAAATATATACATATCTTTTAAAAACATTAATCGCAATATTGAAGTTGTAAGATAGGAAGATTATGAAAAGGCAATAGGGGGAACGGGTATTGAGATTAAAGAAATAAGTGTTAAAGAGTTGAGGTCTACAGGCAACAAATTACATCACTTTACACCCCAGCGGTATGAACATTGACTTCTCCAATTTCAGGTAGTCCTTGCTTTCTCCCTCCTTCCCCTACCATTCACAGCTCTCCCACAGCCCATTGTCTCTGCCTCTTTCTTTCTTCTTCCCACCCTCACATCAGTCTGAAGAAGGGTCTCGACCCGAAATGTCACCTATTCCTTCACTCCATAGATGCTGCCTCACCCGCTGAGTTTCTCCAGCACTTTTGTCTACCTTCACTTTAAATGAAGTTCATCTCATCCATAGTAATTGAAATGTATTATTCTTTATGACATCTGTATTTGATCATTGACTTTTGTGAGTCATCTGCTATTTCCTTACCTTGTTCATTGTTATCTTCCTTTAATTTTCCATGGTATCAAATCAAGATAACAATGGGTTTATTTATCAGTGGCCTGGCACCAGAGGGGTTCCTTATCTGGGGAAATCTTCCTTGCATCAGTTTAGTAGAGATCAGAGTTCAGGCTTTCCCGCTGATTGAAAATCATTCTGTAAATATTGACAGAGGGTGGTTGAATGTCAAATTACTAAGCAGCTTTACGTTTCATTTCATTTTATTGCAGTTACATTTGTCCACTCTCACACACAAGGAAGACTTGGCACTTAGTTCAGCCCCGCAGAATGGAATTGTCTTCATTTACTGGGAGACAAAAGAATAAATCATCACTTTCAAATGGCTGCAAATGTAGAAGGTTTGGGCTACATCACTTAAACCTCATCTTTTCCACAACCATATCAGCCCATGTACCTTTCAATAGTTGAGAATCCCACAGAGACGATGGTCAAATTCAATGACAACCACTGACTTGGGTATGTACACTTGGCACCTGCGTGCTCTGCGATGATGTTATTCACTATTAGTTTTAACGCTGGCACAGTAAGGTAGGAAAACATTGACACAGGCAATGCATGTGTATAATATTGTTACAATAGACAGTACAAGCATGAGCAGACCTGAATCAAGCATATTGCTGGTCACTGCCAAATACCAATTTGGTAATTTGACATGGTTCATAGTGTTTGCAAAATATTTTGCTAAAATGGAGGTGGAATTGATTGTAGTATGTCAAGAGTCAAGCCCATACAGTCTCTCCTTATAACTGAAAACCTCCAGAAACGTTAACATCCATGTAAATCTTTTCTGCATCATTTAATGATATCCTTCCCATAGCAGGACAACCAGAATTGTATGCATTCTTCTTAATGTGGCCTTATCAATGTCTTGTACAGCTATAACATGGCGTCGCAACTCCTGTACTCAATACCCTGACAGATTAAGCCAAGTGTGCCAAAAACCTTCTTCACCACCCTATCCACCTGGGTCTACAACACTCCCTTGGGCCCTATCATTTACTTTGTAAGCCCTGCCCTAGTTTGACATACCAAAATGCAACTCCTTGCCTTGACCTACTCTATCTCCCTGTTGCCAAGCATTTTAACTCCACTTCCCAAGGCCAGTTGGCTTATTTGCTTCTGTGATTATGTTCAAATGTGACATACACAAGCATTGTCTCAATACTGCAGTTAGATGATTTAAGATGGAGATTACCTTGAATCTGTGAACTGAACCATTTCCTGATCTGTGCATTGGCTCCACCCAAACATGTTTGCTGGAAAAAAAAGGTGCAGCATTACAGCAAGAAAGCTTGAAAAGTATTTGAGGTGATGCATCCCTCCCTGACACCACTCTGCGCCTATGGCCCCATTAGTTAAGTTAGAGGGCTGCATGCCATCATGCATCAGATGTGGTTCACTCATCCTTTCCCACCCAAACCACCCAGTCCCCAGGTACTTTCCTCTGCAACCACAGGAGATGCAACACCTGTCCCTCTACCTCCTCCCTCGACTCCATCCAGAGACGTCGACAGTCCTTTCAGGTGAGGCAGAGGTTCATTTGCACCTCCTCCACCCTCATCTACTGTATCCGTTGTTCTCCATGTGGATTCCTATATATCAACGAGACCATGCGCAGACTGGGTGATTGTTTCACTGAACACCTATGCTCAATCCACCTTGGCCTACTCTATCTCCCTGTTGCCAAACATGTTATATTCCCTTCCCATTCCCATACTGACCTTTCTGTCGTAGGCCTCCTCCACTGTCAGAGTGAGGCCACATGTAAATTGGAGGAACAGCATTTCATATTTCACTTGGGCAGCTTACAGCCCAGTAGTATGAATATTGATTCCACTAATTTCAAGTAACCCTTGCATTCCCTCTCTCTCCGTCCCTCCCCCAGCCTAGACATCCTACTAATTTCATTGTTCGTATCTCTTCGTTATCACTTCCTCCACAGCCAACAATGGATCATTGTGGGCTCCTGGGTAATCAGTACCAGCTCTGACTTGTTCTGTACCTTTTCATAGCTCTAGTTTCCCTCTCCCCTGACTCTCAGTCTGAAGAAGGGTCTCGACCTGAAACATCACCTATTCCTTTTCACGAGGGATGCTGCCTGACCCGCTGAGTTGCACTTTGTCTCTATCTTCGGTGTAAACCAGCATCTGCAGTTCCTTCCCACACTGATGTGAGACTGAGGTGAATTTCTGCCGACAGTCATATTTGAAAAGCTGAAACACGGTCCCTCTCAAATGACAAAATCAAAGGCTTTTGCGAAAATAATAAAGACAATGTGCGTCAGTCACATTGCTCCTGCATCTTTCATTTGAGTTAAAGGTCGTGGTCATTTTGCTTCTAGATGGATGGAATCCACTTTGGCCACCAGGAGGAGAACCCAGTGCCAAACAGCAGGCAGGCAATCAATGGTGAACACAACCAGATCTATATCCTTTGATGAATGTGAACAGAATTGTTGTGTCTGTGGCATCCCTTGGCATGGCCTTCTTGAAGCGGGAGCTGAGGTTACGAATTAATGGCTGATGTTCCTCCCAATCAATTCTTAAACTGTAGTCAGGATAGTCTCTGCTCCTGAGTCTTGTTATTTCTCAGCTGGCCCTACTGGACGTTGGCATTTGTGGATAATGGTGTGGCTAGACTGGACAGGTTGCTGTGGACCAAAGTTAAGGACAGTCAGTTTAATGAGTGTCATGGATGAGGAGTTATTCAAAATGTTTCTTCCTGTGGATGCTGACTACTTCTTTGTACATGATAAGTTCTCCTTCATTCTTGATTCTCAGTGGAGTTAGACTTTGATGGTGTCAAGGAGATGGGTAAAAGGCAGGAGAATGGGGTTGAGAGGGAAAGAAAGATCATCCATGATTGAATAGTGGAGTAGACGTGATGGGCAGAATGGCCTAATTGTGCTCCTATTTCTTACAAAGATAGATGGTTGGGCAGGTAGTTTAGGGAAAGCAGGGACTCTGCAGAAGGACTTGGACAGATTGGACGAGTAGGCTGAAAAGTGGCAGATGGAATACAGCATAGCCAAATGTAGAGTCTCAGAATAGGCTCAGAATAAAAGAATGTATCTTTAGAAAAGAGATGAAAATGAGTTTCTTTAGTCAGAGGGTGGTGAATCAGTGGAATTCATTGTCACAGGCGACTGTGGAGGCCAAGTCAATGGATATTATTAAAGCGGAGATTGACAGATTTTTTATTAGAATCAGTGACTTGGTGTCAAGTGGTTATGGGGGAAAGGCAGGAGAATAGGGTTGAGAGGAAAAGATAGATCAGCCATGATTGAATGGTGGAGTAGACTTGATGGGCCGAATGGCCTCATTCTGCTCCTAGAACATGAACGTTTGACTATTTTTGCTGTGATTGGCTTGACAATGCTGAAAACCCTCTGTCATGGTTATCTGTGGTTTGCTGGAACTCCGACATTCTTTCTATCCACCATATGAGCTTCAGTCCATGAATTTTCTTTTGGACCTTTGACTTCAGATGTCTGTGAAGCTGCTTTTTCATTCTCTAGCGGGGTGGAATTTCCAATCCAAGAACAGCTTGCATTTGTCTTTAATTAGTTCCTGGATGTTCTAGTCGTTAAAAATCAAACAAGTTCTACATAGATCTGGATAGCAATGTAAGCAGTGACACAGGAAATTCATAGTGATCCAAACTGCCGGCTTCCAAAGCACAGATTTCAGTCAGCCAGCAGTTACCAAAATTTAAATGGATTCCAATATAACAGCAGCTAGCAATTAAACATTGACTCTTGTTGTGCACTACAGTACTTCCAGCATATTGTGCAGTTTGACATCATTCTCTCCATATAATCCAGTGAACAGGCAATCTAGCTCTCAGCTTGCATTTTTCTATATATGTCTGATAGTTATATATTTTTTATAGTCCTCATTGAGAGAGCACCTGTAACTCATATCTTGTTGGTCTGTTCTGTGAGTTCAGTCAGAGATTAGTGCCTCATTTATACAATAGTCAATTTTCGCACATTTCTTCACACAGCTTCCCCATTTCTTACTCCTCTTGTGTCATTTCCTTGTGTCCTGGAAAATATTCTGTGCAATCTTGCTGGTTCTCTACATTAGTCTTACTTGTAGGTTTGATTTTGGGGACAGTAATAGTTTCTACATATATCTATGCAACCGCTAACAGTTGTCTATCGCTAGTTTTAGTTTTAGAGATACAGCAAAGAAACAGGCGCTTCGGCCCACCGGGTCTGCACCGACCAGCGATCCCCGCAAATTATCACTACCCTACACACACTAGGGAACATTTTAACATTTACCAAACCAATTTACCTACAAAACTGTACGTCTTCGGAGTGTGGGAGGAAACCGAAGATCTCGGAGAAAACTCACGCAGGTCACGGGGAGAACCTGCGCACAGACAGTACCCGCAGTTGGGATCGAACTCAGTCTCCGGAGCTGCAAGTGGTGTAAGGCAGCAACTCTACCGCTGTGCCACCGTGCCGCCCGTGTTGGGGTATTTTGTTTCTAGTGATATACATCTTTATATTCAAATCCTGTTGGCTTTTGCTCGTGCATTTACTGTAGGTTGTTCTCTAACTATTGAAGCCTGTAAAGTGGTGATTTTACCTGTGTAAGATTGTCTCTGTGCATACAATTTCCTTGCTAATATTGAAGCACTCTTTGTTGGATTGTGACCACTGGTACTTGTAATTTTCTTTCAGTGGTTTTCCCATAGTTGGTCAGTATCTTACCATGTGAAGAATGAAACAGTTGATAAATAAAATAATCTCCAGAGCACTTCTTGGCTCTTCCTTATTTTTTGATGCCCCAATCAATAGTTAAAAACTATTCATATATTTTTAATTTTGTTTCAGCAGCAGCTGTGAATTTTTCTGTGTTTAACTTCACTTATATTTAGAATTTTTGAGTTGGTCTGCAATTTTATTGGCTTTGCTCCCCTTTGCGGCTTGGAACTGCGCAGAAATTATAGCCATTTTATTTCCTTATTTGCCTTTCAGAATAAAGTAATATTTTTGAATCCTGGAGATGAATCTCTATCTGGTGCTACACATTAGCCTTATAAGTAGATATGCTTTTGGGGTTCATGATAGCTTAAACAATGACTATCCACCTCATATAACTGTCTCAAGCCAGAGTGGATTTAGTCATGGAATCATAGAGTGATACAGTGTGGGTACAGGCCCTTTGGCCCAACTTGCCCACACCGGCCAACACGTCCCAGCTACACTGCGATTGGTCCATATCCCTCCAAACATGTCCTATCCATGTACCTGTCTAACTGTTTCTTAAACGGTGGGATAGTCCCAGCCTCAACTACCTCATCTGGCAGCTTGTTCCATACACCCACTACCCTTTGTGTGAAAAAGTTACCCCACAGATTCCCATTAAATCTTTTCCCCTTCACCCTGAACCTACGTCCTCTGGTCCTCGATTCCCCTACTCTGGGCAAGAGACTCTGTGCATCTACCCGATCTATTCCTCTCATGATTTTGTACACCTCTGTAAGATCCCTCATCTTCCTGCGCTCCAAGGAATAGAGTCCCAGCCTACTCAGCCTCTCCCTATAGCTCAGACCCTCCAGCCCTGGCATCATCCTCGTAAATCTTCTCTGAACCCTTTCAAGCTTGACAATATCTTTCCTATAACATGATGGCCAGAACTGTACACAATATTCGAAATGCGGTCTCACCAACATCGTATACAACTGTAACATGACCTCCCAACTTCTATACTCAATACTCTGACTGACGAAGGCCAATGTGCCAAAAGCCTTTTTGACCACCTTATCTATCTGCGACTCAACCTTCAGGGAACCATGCACCTGTACCCCTAGATCCCTCTGCTCTACAACACTCCCCAGAGGCCTACTGTGTTGGTCCTGCCCTTGTTAGAAGTCCCAAAATGCAACACCTCACACTTCTCTGTGCATTCTCCTTACATTTCAGCACTTGCATCTTTGCAATGTCAAATTCTTCCCCTTAACTTATAGTTCATCACCACCATGTCACAGCAGCACGGTGGGTAAATTGGGTAAGTGCTCGGGTAAATTGTCCCTAGTGTATGTAGGATAGTGTTAGCGTGTGGAGATCGCTGGTCGGCACGGACTCGGTGGACCAAAGGGCCTATTTCCGCGCTGTATGTCTGAAACTAAAACTAAATGTCACGTCTTGTTTCTCAGAACTGTTTTATTAATTAGATTTCCAAATTCAGAAATGTTGCTCAGCAACCTATTTATTCTTCCACCTTCAAGCCATATGCTGGATTAGTGACGCAGTACACACACAATGATATATTTATATCTAACAATACTGTTCCTTACTCAGTTACATAGAAAGCTGTTCTTTTGTGAGCAGTCCCTCAGGTATGAGGATGACTTACTTTTACTCCAGGTTCTGTAGTAATTGATGAAGGCAATGTAGGAATTCTATACTCTTCCACAGATTGGGCTGGAGGTACCTGATGGGGTGGCTGTAAGTTAGGTGGTGAGTTCCTTCCTCCATATAGGCAAGGCCTCTGTGCGATCCCAATGTACGATCCCAATCTTCTCCGGTCTGAGCAGTCGTAGGACTAGGATTGCCAGTGGGGATACTTTGAGCACATCCTTGAATCTTTGCCCTCCTGCTAATCTCTTCCCATGATGGAGCTCAGAATAGAGTGTCAGTTTGGGGAGTTTGGTATTGGGCATGCTAACAATGTGGTCTGCTCAAAGGAGCCTAATGCATGGAGTTAGGAATATAAATGAAAAATGCTGAGGACACATAGCAGGTCAGGCAGAACATAAGGAAAGAGAAACAGTTAACATTTCAGGTTAATAAACCTGTAGTCAAAGGTGCCATGGTTCAGGTGCCAAAGATACGCAAGATCTCATGCCTTAACGACTATCATCCAATGGCTTTGACATCTACCATCATGAATTGCGTTTTGAGGCTAGTTATGGCACAAATTAGCTCCAGCCTCCCAAGTAACCTTAACCCACTGCTATTTCCCTACTGCTACAACAACTCTACAGTTAATGTCCTCTTCCTGGCCTTACACTCATCCCTGCAATACCTGGATGAGAAGGACACCTGGTCAGACTCCTATTCATCAACTATATTTCTGCTTTCAATACCATTATCCCAACCAAGGCTATCTCCAAACTCATGGAACTTGGAGTCAGCACTCGCCTCTGCAATTGGATCCTTGACTTCCTGACCAACAGACCACAGTCAGTGAGGATAGGTGATAATTAATGCTCAATGACAATTCTCAACTCTGCTGCCCCACAAGGGTGCATTCTCAGTCTTAATATACTCCTTATGCACTCACGACTGTGTAGCCAAATACCAATCCAACTCAATCTACAAGTTAGTAGACGGCACCACCGTCAAATAATGATGAGACGGAGCATAGAAAGGAGATTGAGAACCTTGTAACCTGGTGCCAAGACAACAACCTCTCCCTCATTGTCAGCAAGACAAAGGAGATTGTGATTGACTTCAGGAAGTGAAGCAGTACATACTCCCCAGTATACATCGATGACGCCAAAGTAGAGAAGGTTGAAAGCTTCAAGTTCCTAAGAATAAATATCATCAGCAATTTGTCCAGCCAAATCGAAGCGATGGCCAAGAAAGCACACCTACAGCTCTACTTCCTTAGAAGGCTTAGTAAGTTTGGCATGTCCCTGCCAACCCAACACCAACTTCTACAGATGAGCCATAGAAAGCATTTTTATTGGGATGCTTCACAGCCTGGTTTGAAAGCACTTCCATCAAAGACCGCAAGAAATTGAAGAGTTGTGTTCGTAGCCCAGATCATTATGAAAACCAGCCTCCTTTCCACTGACTCCATCTACACTTCACGCTGCCTCAGCAAGACCACCAGCATAATCAAGGACCACTCCCACCTCTTCCCTTTCCCATCAGGCAAGAGGACAGAAGTTTGAAAACACATACCTCCAGATTCTGGGGTAGTTTCTTCCCAGCTGTTATCAAGCAACTGAACGGTTCTCTCATCAGCTACAGTGTGGCCCTGACGTACCATCTACCTCATTGGAGACCTTTGAACTATCTCTAATCGGACATTACTGGACTTTATTTTGCATTAAAAGTTGTACTCTTTATCCTGTATCTGTGCACTGTGGGCAGCTTGATTCTAATCATGTGTAGTCTTCTCTCTGACTGGATAGACACAACAAAAATCTTTTCACTGTACCTCCGGACACAATAATAAACTGAACTAAACTAAACTAAAACTGTAATAGCCATGGTGGAGAAATAATTAACCTTTCAGGTCACCCTTTATCAGAAATGGGAGAAGTAGAGTTAACACCATCGAGAGCATCCTTACCAACTGCATCACAGTGTGGTATGGCAACTGCTCTGTCTCCGACCGGAAAGCACTGCAGAGGGTGGTGAAAATTGCCCAACGCATCACCGGTTCCTCACTCCCCACCATTGAGTCTGTCCAAAGCAAGCGTTGTCTGCGAAGGGCGCTCAGCATCGCCAAGGACTGCTCTCACTCCAACCACAGACTGTTTACCCTCCTACCATTCGGGAGGCGCTACAGGTCTCTCCGTTGCCGGACCAGCAGGTCCAGGAACAGCTTCTTCCCTGCGGCGGTTACACTACTCAACACTGTACCTCGGTGACTGCCAATCACCCCCCCCCCCCCCCCGGACACTCCTCCCACCAGGATTTATTAGATTAGATTTATTTATTTACTGCTCATATTTATGTCGCTCTTCTAGGGAGATGCTAACTGCATTTCGTTGTCTCTGTACTGTACACTGCACAATGACAATAAAGTTGAATCTGATCTGAATCTGAACATTTCAAGTTGAAGCCTCTTCTTTAGATTTCCTCTTTCTGTGCTGTCTTACTCAACTTCAAGTTACAATAATTATCACATGCATTAATTGGTACAGTGAGATTTGATTTACTATACAGCCTTACGAATAAAAAGAACGCAATACACGATAGAATTTAACATGAACATCCCCACACGGCGGAATCAACGTTTCCCACTGTGAGGGAAGGCAATAAAGTTCAAGTCATCTTCCTCTTTGTTCACCCGTGGTCGGGGCCTTTGACTCCATTACTCTGTGACACCATTCAACAACCCTTGCAGGCATTAATTAATGTGAGTAAAATGATAGCAACAACTAGCATTTATGTGACACTTTTATCAGAGTTATATCAGACCAAGGGAGATGGGTTGCACCTAAACTGGAGGGGCACCAACATCCTTACAGGGAGATAGACACAAAAAGCTGTCACCCATTCCTTCTCTCCAGAGATGTTGCCTGTCCCGTTGAGTTACTCCAGCTTTTTGTGTCTACAGCATCTGTAGTTCCCTCCATACAGGAAGGTCTGTTATTGCTACTCGGTGGGGGGGGGGGGGGAGAGTTAAATTAGGATGGCAGGGGTGGTGGGAACCAGATCAGTAGGTCACCACATTGAAGAGCTTATGAGAAAGTGGAGGTTATGACAAGTAAGTCTCAAAGGAAGGACTGGCAGGGAGAAGTTCATGAACGTGGGAGTATTATAGGTAAAGCTGATGAATTTAGAGCCTGGATCAGTGCTTGGAACTATGACGTTGTGGCCATTACGGAAATTTGCTTGCGAGAGGGACACAACTGGCAGCTCAACATGCCTGGGTTTCAATGTTTCAGGTGAGGTAGAGCGAGGGATAAAAGATGGGGAGGAGTAGCTTTACTAATCAGGGACAATGTCATGGTGAAGCTCAGAGAGAAGATACTGGATTACAGGATTTCAGCTACAGATTGAATAGACAGATTGTTTTTCTCTGGAATGTCGGAGGTTGAGGGGATGAAAACCAACCTCCTTATGAGAATCATTTATGAGAATCATTGATATGGTGGACTGTCAGAGCCTTTTTTCCAGGGTGGAAATTACCAATTCTAGAGGACATATCTGTAAGGTGAGAGGGAGATAGTTTAATGGAGATGTGCAGGGGCATTTCTTTTTCACAGAGATTGATGGGGGCTTGGAAGGCACTGTGAGGGGTGGTGGTGGAGATAGATATGATATTGGTGTTTCAGAGGCTTTTGGATAGGCACATGGAAGTGCAGGAAATAAAGTGATATGGATCATGTACAGGAAGATGAGATCAGTTTAACTTGGCATCATGTTCGGTACAAATATTGTACTGTTCTACATTTTACATTCTATGTTCAAACATTATACAGTGGTGATATCAAATCAAGTTTATCATTGAATCTTGTGAGTCCAAAAACTCCAAAAGGCCCATCCTACTTAGGCCATTTTTTCGGCAACTGCCGGCGACTGTCACAGTCGTAGCAGGTCGCCGGAAAAGCGGCGACTGGACCCCCCCTACGACTATGTCTGCGACAAGCTACGACATCCTACCACCTAGTCAACGTCAAGCTACCGACAACCGGCGACCCATTAGGACGTCCACCTACGACCACACCTACGACCACACAGGCGACAAACTACGACAACCAAAGTCAACCTATGTCAACCCGCGACAAGCTACGACAAGCAACGACTGGCGTTGGTTGATGTAGGTAGTCGGCAATGGAATTCAACAAAGTCAGCACTCGGCGACAACCTATGTCACCTGGCGACATCCTGCGTCATCCTGGTGACAACTTACGACAGGAGAAGACAAGCTACGTCAAGCTATGTTTTGAACATTTCAAAATCCAGCGGCGACCAGATAACGTTACGACTCTTTAGCGGCTTGAGGAGACTACAGGTGGCACCCCGCGACCAGGTGGCAACAGCCAAGTCGCCTGTAGTCGCCGAAAAAAATCGCCAAAGTGGGACAGGGGCTTAAGGCTGGGTTTTTTTTGGCGATCTTAAAAAAAGGGAGAGAGAGGTAGAAGAATATAGAAGATTAGAAATAAAATAGCCTCAGAGGAAATCTGAAGGCATGAAGTCAACGAAGGAGCAAAATAAATCAGGATTACTCAAGTGACCTGAATGGGAGAGTCATAGAAACCTGGAGCATTGTACACAGGATGTTGCGAAGGTGGCAGGAAAGGTGGCAGGAAAGGAGGAGAGGAGGTGAGACCTTGAAAGTTGTGATCTTTGAAAACCATTGTGAGATTTTTTAATCAATGCATTGCCACACACAGAACCAGTCTAAGTCAGTGGGTGGGAGGTGAGCAAATTTTGGTGCAAAGTTGGGTACAGACACCTGAGCTTTGGATACCGTCAAGATTGAGGACAATAGTCGACACAAAATGTTGGATTAACTCAGCGGGACAGGCAGCATCTCTGGAAACAAGGAACGGGTGACGTTTTGGGTCAAGAGCCTTGTCAAGAGTGAAGAAGGGTCTCAACCCATAACATCGTCCGTTCCTTCTCTACAGAGATGCTGCCTGTCCCGCTGAGTTAATCCAGCATTTTGTGTCCATCTTCGGTTTAAACCAGCATCTGCAGGTCCATGCTAGACTTGAGAACAATAGTAGCTGGAGCATTACTCATTGGAATGGTAGAGTTTGGAGGTGGCAAAGACATTAATGAAAATGGATGTTGTGGACAAGCAATTAACTTGCTTCGAGTTTGGAGACAATAGAGGGCAAAGTGGAACTGCAGATTATGTTTGCAGAACAGCCTGGTTCTGGCTCAACCATCATTCCAAGGAGAAGAAGTGGAGACACAAAATGCTGGAGTAATTCAGCGGGTCAGGCAGCATTGAACAGGAGAACATGAATAGGTGACGTTTCAGGTCAAGACCCTTCTTAAAAATTGAGTTTGGAGAAGGCAGAGTGCAAAGTGGAACTGCAGATTATGTCTTCAAAGCAGTTTGGTTCTGCCTCATCCATAATTCCAAGGAGAGGAGAGTTGGAGGAAGTGTCCTGCAGTTCCTTGTTTCTATGAGAGGAAGTGGAGTCAGTTGCCGAGAAACAGAGTTTGTGGTTGAAACTGAAAACAATATTACTGTGGCATTTAATTAGCAAATATTTCCACTCAATCAAACGTAAATCTAGACTTCCTGATCCAGGGAAATTCACTGTGACCATCCACTTTATCTATGCCCCTCATTAATTTCTAACCCCCAAGCTCCTACGCTCAGGGAATAAAAGTCCCAGCTTATCCAGCATCTTGCAACTCATGCCCATGAGTTGTGATAACACAGAAACTAATGAGGATGTCAATGGGTCAGGCAGCAACCCGTGGATGGAATGGACCCTTCTTCAGATAGGAGTAACATAGAAACATAGAAAATATGTGCAGGAGGAGGCCATTCGGCCCTTCGAGCCAACACCACCATTCTTTGTGATCATGGCTGATTGTCCCCAGTCAATAACCCATGCCTGCCTTCTCCCCATATCCCTTGATTCCACTAGCCCCTAGAGCTCTATCTAACTCTCTTAAATCCATCCAGTGATTTGACCTCTGTGGCAGGGAATTCCACAAATTCACAACTCTCTGGGTGAAAACGTTTTTTCTCACCTCAGTCGTAAATGGCCTCCCCTTTATTCTAAGACTGTGGCCTAAGTAGTGGGGAGAAAGCTGGAAAAGAGGGGTGGGGGGAGGACAAGGTCTGGCAAGAGATGGGTGGATACAGATAAGGAGCTTTTTAGTGGCAGATGAATAGAGTAAGAACAAAGGCCAGAGGTAGAAAGCAGACAAAGTGATATCAGATGAGGAAAGGAAGAGTGAAAGGTAAAGTTGGTGGGAGGGATTTGGATGGAAAGGGAGGGTGAGGGGGAGGGTGAGGGTGAGGGTGAGGGGGAGGGGAGGGGAGGGGGGTTGTTTGAGGGAAAGAAGGGAGGGGTAAAAAGGAAAATGGGGATGTGTTTACTTAGGAGAGGAAAGGAGGAACATGAGTGGGGTGAGAGGGAGGGAAAGTTAAGCCGGGTTCTGGATTTCTCCTCGTGATATTTAAACTCAATCCTTATCTAAGGCTCAAACTCAATTTAAACGCAACTGCTCACTGCTGTCGAAAGGCTTCCAGACACCCATTGTTAATTCTAACATGCAGGAGGCCATTTACAGGCAACTGGTGCTCAAATTACAGCACCTCAGCTGGAAATTTATCTTCCCAAGAGACAAGAACCGCACGAAAAGTCAAACTTTTATCTGAATTTGTGGAAAAGATTGCTGTTTTGCCATTTTTCTGATAATCGCTATCCTCTCAGATTCCTGCATCATTCAACAACGCTTTCTTCACACAAACCAGCTGCCTTAAATTTGTAAACAGGGGTCATTTGTTACCTAGTAACAACACCTAATCTCACCTTTTCATGCAAAATTGGGGAAAGGGTCACACCTTTGAAGAAAAAATAATTTTACACACAAATCTCAGCATTCCTTGTTATCTGAGTCTGTTTCATCCCTTGCAATTGTTTGTGATTACCTGCAGGCTATTTAACTTCAAATGCAAAAGGGTGCAGCTTCTGTTTTTAAAAAAATTCCTATTTCTCAAGAAATAAATGCAGTTTAAAAGATTTGTATTTTGTAAAGCTTTTCCACTTCAGCACTGTAACAAAGTGCACTAATTAATTCGCAGTGTAACCCTAGAACATTTAAATGAACCCTTAGTAATTGGAGTAGAGAAAGAACAAAGTGGTGATGTTTCTGTCTCCACCTGGTGTCACGTGACTTTAGTCCCATCCCAGCCCAAAAGAAGTAGGAAGTACTTTTTTTCCCTCTAGGGTTTCGTTGGTCATCGAGGTGACATACATTATATGTCTGTTTGTGCTGTGGAAGAGAGCAAAGGAAAGGGGGGGGGAGAAAAAGTTGAAAGACCCGATTGGCAAGTTGGTTGTATTGAAACAGCCATTATTCTGAAAGCAAGTTCTTCAGTTGCAGCTCAGAAACTGTAAGTTGCTGTCCTGAAAACCTGGAAGAGGACATTTTAACTTGGTGGAAGTCGATTAAGGTACCTAAATTGTTTTTAGTAAATGTCATTTTATATTATGTGAAAATGTTTTTGTTTTAAACAAACAGGTTTTTGATTTGGAGTTTTATTGTAAAGAAAGTGAGAGAGAGAGAGAGAGTTGGCTTGTTTGGTGGTGATTTATAAGATCTGAAACAAGACTTGTTATTTGCCTGCCTGACTGAGAGGTAGTGTGGCAGTTTACTCCTGTATCTGCGATTCCCTTGTGTGTGACAATTTACTTCATTTTTTTAAAGTAACTAGAGAGTTTGAAAATGTATAATCAGTGTAGATGCTGGCTTACAAAAAAAAATACACAAATTTCTGGGGCTACATCACTGACAAACATGGATAGGTGATGTTTTGAGTCAGGACCCTTCTTTAGACTAACTGAATAAGAGTCCTGACTTGAAAAGTCATCTATCCATGTTCTCCAGAGATGCTGTCTGACCCATTGAGTTACTCCAACACTTTGTCTTTTTTTTAAATAATCATTGGTGCCTGTTTTTTCACTCTGGTAACAATAGCAAGTCAATGTACACGTGTAAGGTTAAGTTGCTCAATAGTGCTACATGGAAGAGAACTTGGCATTAACCCACAATTTTGCTCAGATAAATAAGTTTTATGGAGTGTTCTATACAAGAAAGTAGAAAAGAAATCGGGTCAGAAAGTAGAAATTCTGAAGCTTCGGGTTTAAAGATCTGAGAGCATGTCCACTGTCAGAAATTTGGGGATGAGATGAGGATTGGAATCGGAGGAACATGGATTTCTCAGTTGGTGACAGCTGTGAGAGATTGGAGAAAACAATTTTATAATAGAGTAGATAATTTAAAAAAAATGAGACATTACTTAATTGGGAATTATTGTAGGTGCCTAGTGCAGAAGTAAAAACTGCAAATTGCTTAGTTATTTTAAGTTGATGGTAGAATTTATGCTGAACAATGTGATATTTAATTTGTGGTGAGTGAATTTGTTTTTATTATGTGTATTATTGAATCGTTACAAGAACACTTGCTGCAAATGAGAGTGTATGCGTTTGAAATGTATAATGTGGACCAAATCGCACATTTAGCCCTGTGGTGAATGTTTACTGTAATCATGTGGCTCTTACCTGAGAGCACCTATTTACCTATTGAGCCATCTTTTAAATTCTGTAATGACCATTCTGATTGATCCACGTGATGTCTTTATTTTAACTAAAGCTGGTTTCTGCAGTCATTTTCAACTTTATACAGTTTTTAAAATATTTTTTTTTAATTAATTGTGTTTCTATTTAACTGGTGAAGAAACTTAAAATTCTTGTTAAAGATGTTGAATTTTGTGATGAAAAATATTTTTGCAAGGAATGTGTTCTTGCACTGTCTCGCCAACTTCTACCCTGTTGGATCTGTGGGTTCAAAGGTGGATCATGTCCTGCCGACTCCGCCACGTGGGGAGGTGGTGTTTGAGTGGGTGTGTCTGTTTGTTTACACAGTTGGCATCAAACGCTTTATTCCAAGCTCTGTCACTGTAAGCGAAGGCCAGGGAGACAGAGTAAACAGTTTAAGGCAAACTTGAGGAAAAAGCATAGCATGTTGTGTAAATCCCTGGCCCCAGACCATTCAAGTGCAATTGTAGAGCAGAAGTGAAAATACAGAGTGCAGAATATAGTTCTCAGCATTAGAGCACCAGTGGGCCGCACGGTGGCTCAGCTGTAGAGTTGCTGTCTTACACTGCCAGAGACCCATTTGAGATCCTGGCTCCGGGTACTGTCTGTACAGACTTTGTACGTTCTCCTCCATGACCGCGTGGATTTTCCCCATGTTTCCTCCCACACTCCAAAGGCTTGCATGTTTTGTAGGTTAATTGATTTCGGTAAAATTTGTAAATTGTCCCTCGTGTGTAGGATAGTGCCAGTGTACAGGGCTCGGTGGTCAGCGCAGACTTGGTCAGCCGAAGGGTCTGTTTCCACGCTTTACCTCTAGACTAAACTAATCTTTAAAAAAAACGAAGTTCCATAGACAAAGACCATTGGCTGCAAATGGGGAGGTGAACCAGACAGTACCCCAGCTTATGGAAGGACCTTTCAGTAAACTGATAACTAAAACTTTCCTATTCATGTACCTGTACAAATATATTTTTTTAAATGTTATTGTACCTGACTTCACTATTTCCTCTTGCAGCTCATTCCATAGCTGTATGAGGACGTTTCCCCTCTGGTTCCTGTTGAATTATTTACCTCTCATCTTAATCCTTTGACATTTGGTTGTAGACCACGTAGGACAAATCTGCAATGCTGTGCCACTAGTTTCTATGCCAGAGAATGGATGGGAAGGTCAAATCAAAGGAGTAGGAACCCAGATGGATGAGTAAGTGGATGTTAGACAGATGCCACCAGGTGGAGGAAGGGTGATGAGTCTAGCTAATGACTGGGCGAGGCATGTAAACGGATAAAGGAAGGATAGCTGGGTTGTCTGGTGGGAGTGGGAAATAACCTACTCCCCTTGTGTTCCTTTCCAACTGTGTACTGAAGTTCAATGGTCAAGGTTGGCGTGTTATTAGAGGACATAGAAAAGAGTTATAAGGAGGTGGCCACTCCAAGACCACGGGAGGCAGACAAGTGGGTCACGGTTAGGAAGGGCAAGGGGCAGAGGCAGGGACTAGTGAGTACCCCGGTGGCTGTGCACCTTGAAAATAAGTACTCCTGTTTGAGTACTGTTGAGGGGGACAGCCTTCCTGCGGGTAGCAACAGCGGCCGGGCCTCCGGCACAGAGACCAGCCCTATTGCTCAGAAGGGTGGGGAAAAGAAGAGGAGGGCAATAGTAATAGGGGACTCTATGGTTAGGGGGTCGGATAGGCGATTCTGTGGACGCAGTCAGGAGACCCGGATGGTAGTTTGCCTCCCTGGTGCCAGGGTCAGGGATGTGTCTCAACGCTTCCAAGATATCCTGAAATCGGAGGGAGAGGAGCCTGAGGTTGTGGTACATATAGGTACCAATGACACGGGTAGAAAAAGAGAAGAGGTCTTGAAAGGAGAATTTAGGGAGTTGGGAGGAGAGTTAAGGAGAAGGACTACAAAGGTAACAATCTCAGGATTACTACCTGTGCCACGCGACTGTGAGAGTAGGAATGGAGTGAGGTGGAGGATAAACGCGTGGCTGAGGAACTGGTGCAGCGGGCAGGGTTTCAAATTTCTGGATCATTGGGACCTCTTTTGGGGAAGGTGTGACCTGTACAGAAATGACGGGTTGCACTTGAACCCGAGGGGGACCAATATCCTGGCGGGGAGATTTGCAAAGGCTACTGGGGAGACTTTAAACTAGAACGGTTGGGGGGAGGGACTCAAATAGAGAAAGCTAGTGGAAAATGTGGGAGGCAGGAGGCAGAGAAGGGAAGCACTCGGACCCAAAATGTAGGGGAGAAAGAAAAAAAAGATAATAAACAGAGAATAAGTGGTGGTGGGTTTCTTAAATGTGTATATTTTAATGCTAGGAGCATTGTAAGAAAGGTGGATGAGCTTAGAGCCTGGATTGACACCTGGAAGTATGATGTTGTGGCGATCAGTGAAACATGGTTGCAGGAGGGCTGTGATTGGCAAATAAATATTCCAGGATTTCGTTGCTTCAGGGGTGATAGAATTGGAGGGGCAAGAGGTGGGGGTGTTGCATTGCTTGTCAAGGAAGATATTACAGCAGTGCTTTGGCAGGATAGATTAGAGGGCTCGTCTAGGGAGGTTATTTGGGTGGAACTGAGAAATGGGAAAGGTGTAGCAACACTTATAGGGGTGTATTATAGACTGCCAAATGGGGAGCGAGAATTGGAAGAGCAAATATGTAAGGAGATAGCAGATATTAGTAGTAAGCACAGGGTAGTGATTGTGGGAGATTTCAATTTTCCACACATAGACTGGGAAACACATTCTGTAAAAGGGCTGGATGGTTTGGAGTTTGTAAAATGTGTGCAAGATAGTTTTTTGCAGCAATACATAGAGGTACCTACTAGAGAAGGAGCAGTGCTGGACCTCCTGTTAGGAAATGAGACAGGGCAGGTGGCGGAGGTATGCGTCGGGGAGCACTTCGGGTCCAGTGATCACAATACCATTAGTTTCAATATAATAATGGAGAGGGTCAGAACTGGACCTAGGGTTGAGATTTTTGTTTGGAGAAAGGCTAACTTTGAGGAGATGCGAAAGGATTTAAAAGGAGTGAATTGGGACATCTTGTTTTATGGGAAGGATGTAGAAGAAAAATGGAGGACATTTAAGGGTGAAATTTTAAGAGTACAGAATCTTTATCTCCCTGTTCGGTTGAAAGGAAATAGTAAAAAATGGAAAGAGCCATGGTTTTCAAGGGAAATTGGACACTTGGTTCGGAAAAAGAGAGAGATCTACAATAATTATAGGCAGCATGGAGTAAATTAGGTGCTTGAGGAGTATAAAGAATGTAAAAAGAATATTAAGAAAGAAATTAGAAAAGCTAAAAGAAGATATGAGGTTGCTTTGGCAAGTACGGTGAAAGTAAATCCAAAGGGTTTCTACAGCTATATTAATAGCAAAAGGTTAACAAGGGATAAAATTGGTCCATTAGAGATTCAGAGTGGACAGCTATCTGCAGAGCCAAAAGAGATGGGGGAGATATTGAACAATTTCTTTTCTTCGGTATTCACGAAGGAGAAGGATATGGAATTATGTGAGGTAAGGGAAACAAGCAGAGTAGCAATGGAAACTGTGAGATTCAAAGAAGAGGAGGTGCGGACACTTTTGAAAAATATGAAAACGGATAAGTCTCCAGGTCCTGACAGGATATTCCCTAGGACATTGAGGGAAGTTAGTGTAGAAATAGCAGGGGCTATGACAGAAATATTTCAAATGTCATTAGAAACGGGAATAGTGCCGGAGGATTGGCGTACTGCGCATGTTGTTCCGTTGTTTAAAAAGGGTTCGAAGAGTAAACCTAGCAATTATAGACCTGTTAGTTTGACGTCAGTGGTGGGCAAATTAATGGAAAGGATACTTAAAGATAATATATATAAGCATCTGGATAAGCAGGGTCTGATTAGGAACAGTCAACATGGATTTGTGCCTGGAAGGTCATGCTTGACTAATCTTCTTGAATTTTTCGAAGAGGTTTCTAGGGAAATTGATGAGGGTAAAGCAGTGGATGTTGTCTATATGGACTTCAGTAAGGCCTTTGACAAGGTTCCTCATGGAAGGTTGGTTAACAAGATTCTATTGTTGGGTATTAATGGTGGAGTAGCAAGATGGATTCAACAGTGGCTGAATGGGAGATGCCAGAGAGTAATGGTGGATGGCTGTTTGTCAAGTTGGAGGCCGGTGACTAGTGGGGTGCCTCAGGGGTCTGTGTTGGGTCCACTGTTGTTTGTCATGTACATCAATGACCTGGATGATGGTGTGGAAAATTGGATTAGTAAGTATGCAGATGATACTAAGATAGTTGGTGTTGTGGATAATGAAGTAGATTTTCAAAGTCTACAGAGAGATTTAGGCCATTTGGAAGAGTGGGCTGAAAGATGGCAGATGGAATTTAATGCTGACAAATGTGAGGTGCTACATCTCGGCAGGACAAATCAAAATAGGACGTACACGGTAAATGGTAGCGAATTGAGGAATGCAGTTGAACAGAGGGATCTAGGAATAACTGCATAGTTCCCTAAAGGTGGAATCTCATGTAGATAGGGTGGTAAAGAAAGCTTTTGGTGTGCTGGCCTTTATAAATCAGAGCATTGAATATAGAAGTTGGGATGTAATGTTAATATTGTACAAGGCATTGGTGAGGCCAATTCTGGAGTATGGAGTACAATTTTGGTCGCCTAATTATAGGAAGGATGTCAACAAAATAGAGAGAGTACAGAGGAGATTTACTAGAATGTTGCCTGGGTTTCAGCAACTAAGTTACAGAGAAAGGTTGAACAAGTTGGGTCTTTATTCTTTGGAGCGCAGAAGGTTAAGAGGGGACTTGATAGAGGTCTTTAAAATTATGAGCGGGTTAGACAGAGTGGACGTGGATAAGCTTTTCCCATTGAGAGTAGGGAAGATTCAAACAAGGGGACATGACTTGAGAATTAAGGGACAGAAGTTTAGGGGGAACTTCTTTACTCAGAGAGTGGTAGCTATGTGGAATGAGCTTCCAGTGGAAGTGGTGGAGGCAGGTTCGATGTTATCCTTTAAAAATAGATTGGATGGGTATATGGATGGGAAAGGAATGGAGGGTTATGGTCTGAGTGCAGGTAGATGGGACTAGGGGGAAGTATTTATTTTTAATTAATTTTTTTTTTTTTTTTTTAATGTTCGGCACGGACTTGAAGGGCCGAGATGGCCTGTTTCCGTGCTGTTATGGTTATATGGTTATATGGACAGGGAACTTGTGCACAGATTCCCATTAGTCCTTTAGATTAGCTCGATTTCAGCCGGAAACTAGGTGGAATGACAAAAATTGCAGTGAGTGTTGAGGGGTGTTGTCAAGCAAGGTTGCTTCAATCTGCAATAATGTAGCTCAAATCTCCCAGTGATTCTGGAGAGGATTAAATGGATAGAAGCTCTTTAGTTTAGAGATGCAGGGGGAAACAGTCCCTTCGGCTCACCGAGTCTGCACCGACCTGCGATCCCCATGCATTAACACTATCCTATACACACTAGGGACAATTTACACATACATCAAGCCAATTAACCTACAAACCTGTACACGTTTGGAGTGTTTTTAGGAAATTGAAGATCTTGGAGAAAACTCACGTGGTCACAGGGAGATCATACAATCTCCATACTCCTTTTCTTACTCTTATAAAAGGATTTAAGAGCATATATCATAGAATGGTGTAAAACCAGGCCATTTGCCCTAGGGTGCCAATTTAAACTAATCCCATCCATCTGCATATGGTCTACATCCCTCCATCCCTGTTAGTTCATAATTCTGTCTAAATATCGCTTAAATGTTGCTTTTGTGTTTGCTGCCATCAGTTCCAATAGCTGTCTGTTGGGGGCACCTAGCATTCTGTTGGCAAAGATTTCAGATGTTCTTTTCTTTCATGATTTCTGCGCTTTCCACTTCAAAATCTGCTCAAAATGCATCGCGGCATATTGTCGCAGAGAGGTGAGAGGTGAATTAGAATAGCTGCTTTTTTCAATGAAATAAATGTATTTTTGATGCATGCACAGTACCTAAAATCGGTATACATCTTTCAGTGTATTGATTGCACCATCAATTCAAAACTATCTCTTGCAATATTATAGCAGGACTGAATTGAGAGATATGGACCAATTCCATATTCTAAATTGACAATGATGCTGCAGCTCCTGAATACTGCACTGCAACCTCACTGAGAATTTCAAGCTTATTTTTAATCCTTGAATTGTGGCCACAATTACGAGGAAGTGCACATTCTTCTCTTTTTAGATTTCTGCCTCTGTTGCTGGTGCTTGGATGGTGATGTTAAATGAGTGATACAGATCTTGAGTGCGTAAACGGTTCATGGCATTTTCATAAAACCAAGCATTAAGAGTCACTGCATGGGATGATGTTGCATCCCTGTTGACTGGATTCATGCTCATCTCCCTTGCCTGAGTCCCATACCCCTCCCCCAACCTCTTCCACCCACATCCATTCCTCGGTTTACCGGTTCAGTCTTTCCTTTTCCGACACCCTTACCTGTCTCCTTTTCATCTCTAGCCTTTGTCATTAACTCCACCCATCTGCTAATCACCCCCTCGCTTGTTTCTACCTATCACATACCAGGCTTTGCCCCACCTCCATTTCAGATTTCCCCCCTTCTGAAGAAGGATGTGAAACATTGTCTATCCATTCCTTCCACAGATGCTGCCTGACCCACTGATTTCCACTAGCACTTTTGTGTTTTGCTCAAGAATCCAATATCTGCGGTTTCTTGTGTCTAGTATTAATTTCTTTTTGCCATCTGTGATATTTTTTGTTTTTTACGCAGCTCAAATTTGAGCGAATGCAGCTTTTAAATCTGTTCTTCCAAGATACCGTAAATTGAGCATTTTCCACATCATTTTTCAAATTGCCAGAGTGACTTCATTGTTTCGAAAATCTGACAACATGCCTGATTAATCTCTGCAAATTGATCACTGAATCTCCTAAAACCATTATTTGAAACTTCACAATTATATGAATGTTGTTGAATGTGTTGCCCGGTCTTGCAAAAAAAATTAATGGTTTGGCAATTTAGAATAAGCCAAAACCATTGGTTCTGTCTTTTGAAACAAACCTAAAATACATTTTCTTTGGGGAATGGCAATAGCTGCTCATATGAATGTAAATATTTAATGAACTTTTGGTTTCAATTCACACAGCATTGAATTACAATTGAAAAACATTAAATTTGAGTGGACGCTCAAGTGTCATTAGTTTATTTTATTATTGTCACATGTACTGTGGTACAGTGAAGCTTTTTGTCGCATGCTATCCAATCAAAGAAAAGGCTATATGATTACAAACAAGCCATCCACAGTGTACAGATACAGGATTAGAGTTCAGTTTAGGCCATTTAGGGTAGGCCATTTAGGACTGAGATGAGGAAAAAACCTTTTCACCCAGAGAGTTGTGAATCAGTGGAATTCTCCGCCACAGAATTTCAAGAGTTGGATTTAGCTGTTAGGACTGGCTCGAAGGGCCAAATGGCCTACTCCTGCACCTATTTTATGTTTCTATGTTTCTCGGATAAAGGGTGTATTATTTAGTGCAAGATAAAGTCTGATTAAAGATGGCTCAAAGGTCGCCATGAGGTGGCTGGAAGGCCAGGACCGTACTCTAGCTGGTGAGAGGACGGTTGAGTTGCCTGATTATCCCGGGAAGAAACTCTCCTTGAATGTGCAGGTATGCATTTTCAAACTTCTGTGCCTGATGGGTGGGAGAGGGGAGAAGAGGGAGTGATGGGTGAGACTGGTCCTTGATTATGCTGGTGGCCTTGCTGATGCAGCTAGAACTGAAGGTCTGATTATTTGAGTAATGGCCACAATGCACTGCAATTACTTGCAGTCTTGGATGGAGCAGTTCCCAAACAAAGGAGTGATGTCACTAGAATTGGTGTGGGGAGGTGGGTATCAGGCACATGTACTGATCAAGGTGGATGGGAAAGGAAGGAAACTTAGTAGAACAGGAATGGAGGAGGGTTTGGGACCCAATCACCATTTGTGTATTGAAGTTGCTGTTATAATTTATAATTCAACTCCAAATATACAACCTTTGTTTTTTTTTTTTTTTTTTTTTTTTTTTTTTTAAATATTTTTTTATTGGAGATGCGTACACAACCTAGTTACATCATTACAGTCTTACATTATTAAATTGATAATATTGTTAAATATTATTACAATGTCTCCAATACCTTTTGCTTTTTTTTTTTTTAAGCTAAATAGAACTAAAGAGAAAGGTGAAGTAAAGAAAGAGAAAAAAGAGAAGAAAAATAAAAAATAAAAAATAAAAAAAATAAAAAAAAATAAAAAAAACAAAAAACAAAAACAAAAAAAATGAAAAAAAGATAATTAAAGAAGAATGGAAAAATTTATTGAAATAGAAAACTTCATTCGAGATATATTCGTACATTTCTAGATATAGCGTTTCATCCATTCTTTAGTCAGGTTCCTGTGCTGAACTGTTCTGGCCCTTTAGGTAGTCAATAAAAGGAGACCATGTTCCAACGAATAATTCCTGTTTATCCAACAGGGAGAGTCTGATTCTTTCCACATTTAAGGTCTCCGTCATTTCTATAATCCACATTTTAATTGTGGGGGTCGTAGGGCCTTTCCAAAATTTTAGAATTAATTTTTTTCCTGTTATTAAACTATAATCAATAAAGTTTCTTTGTGTTTTTAATGAGCCAAGTAATCGGAACCCAAAAGGGCCAAAAAAGTGTTTTTTTTAAAGGAGCCTAATTTTTCTCTGAGCTTTTGTATTGTCTGCAGCTGAAATCTGAAGGAACCAAAGTGGCAACCTGAATAAAAGCCTGGACTTAATTGTAAATGTGTAAAAAAATACTTACCGTAGTTACATTTTATGGCCTCAGTGAGAGCACACCTGGAGTACTGTGAACTACAACATAGTCCTGGAGTAACTCATCGGGTCAGGTAGCATCTCTGGAGGACATGGAGAGGTGATGTTTTGGTTCGGAACCCTTCTTTAAATTGTAGAGAACTTTGTTCTCATGAATCATACAGTGTGGAAACGGGCCCTTCAGCCCAAATTGCCCACGTAAACTGATGTGCTCCATCTACAGATCCACCAGCCTGTTTTTTTGTTGTTGCCTGGGCCCATAAACCTAACCTATCCTATCCATGTACCTGTCCAAATGGTTTTATATGTTGTGATAGATCCTGCCTCAACTACCACCTCTAGCAGTTTGAACCTACTTTTTGTGCTTTTTATAAAAATGTCTCTCAGGTTCCTATTAAATCATTCCACCCTTGTCTTAAACCTTTAGTTCTTGATTCCACTACTGTGTAAAAGACTGTGCATTTACCCTATCTATTCCTCTCATGATCTTGTACGATCACCCCTCATCCTCTTGTGCTCTCTCCTTCGCTTACAGTATATACTTGCAGAGGAACTGCAGCAAATGTCTATCAGAGTAGATCCTAATTTAATTGAGATGAAAATACTATACGAGGGCTTGGTAGGAAAGATGCAAGCTAGCACTGGCAGAGTCAACATTTAGCCAACAGTCTCAATAAGGGTAGGGCATTTAGGAACAAAATGAGAATATTCTGGGCGATAAATCGGTGGAAATATTAGCTCAAGATATCTGTGGAGGCTTTATATGGTCTTTGTATGGAGTTGATTAACTCATTTTAACATTAAACCAAAACATATCAATGCAGATATATCCTTTGATCAAAAATCAGTTCAAAGCAAATCTTTTCAAAAGTTTTTTTTTAATTATATGTGTGTAAATATAGACTGTTTATGGAATATTTGTGAGCCTGAGGCACAGGTGCCTATTTATGTTGCAGTACAATGTTTCCAGATTGGCTGGAGCAGGACTAAGAACTGTAAATTGCTTCTGAGAAAATATTCAGGAAGAGTAACACTGCCAAATCCAGTAAAAATATTTTTGAAACCTGTGTAACAATGATGACTGAAAATAAAATCCATTCATCTGGGGAATTTCCTGATCTTTGCCCAACAGTACATCGTCAATGGGCTGGAATGTTGTGATGAAAAGATGGGAGATTCCCCATGTGACTTAATGATATGATTTGAAATATATAACTCTTGGAATGAAATCCAATTCCTACAAAATAAAAAGGGCATGTTTTAAAAGCCCTTTCATGTTCTGATTGTATACATGCACAACAATTGTATACATGCAAAATTTCATGCACCGTGTATGACTTGCTTGGTGTTTAAAGCTTTGGGTAAATGACCTTTCAATATAAGATGTGTGAACAATTGCCTCCTTTTACCATTTCCCATTTCCTGGTATCTTAATGTTTATTTTGGGCCCTACCTAAATTTTACAAATGCCTTATCTGGCATGTCGTGCCTCTCTCGTAAAGGGCTGGATTGTCTGATCTGTTTTTGTTCCCGCGATCTCTAGTTCTCAATGCTTGTTGTTTGCCCACCTAAACCTAGAACCCCAGCTTGGCTGTTTCAGCAGTCGTTCTTCAGAACCAAACCAAACATTTTCCTGGATCTTTGGTGTGAACCAGTATCTAGAGTTCCTTGTTATTATGCTAAAGATTTATTCTTTGAAACTGGCAAATCCACCTGCCTTTGACTTCAAAAGCTATTAATTTCTGACATTCAGAAATATTTAACCGAAAGATTTTTAAGATTAAAATGTCAAAAAACACTTAAAGACGTTGCCACGTTTCACTTAATCAAAGTAATTAAACACTTCTTGACATCTGCAGCAACATTTGCAATAGTAGATCCCACACAAATTCTTACCTCGCACGGGAATGAAAAGCCATTCATTCCTTTGCCTTCTGCCCATTCCGACACAGCTTAAACACGGGAAAAATCTCAACAACATTAAGTTCCATTAATGTGGAGTCAACAGGTGGATCAAACTGACAATGAGTATTTCAAATCTTTTACCAGGTGTGAGATGTATATGGTGAAGCTCCAAACCTGCTTTCAATTACAAGTGAAAAGGCCATTGTGTTAAATGATCAAGTGGCGGGAATGGGAACTAATCGCTTCAGTTTTATTTTCATGTCAGTGGCAATGAAAAAATGGTGGGCAACTAACTGGTAAATGAAGATACAGGTTAGCAAAAAATGGCAGGACAATCTAACTTGCAGGCAGCACACTCGTGGCAATGATTTGGATTGTTGAGCGAAGTCAGTGAGTAAATGGTGTTCAATTGAAGGTTGTGCCAGTGAATTGAAAGGTAGCCACTGGAATCCTTCCATTCAGAAAGGATTAAACTGGTAATTATAAACCAGTCAGCCTGCAGTCAGCTGTCTGTAAACTCATTGGAAAGGCTGTAATTTCAGCTTAAACTTGTTTAACTCATGGTTAAGGGCAAGGATTAGTTATCTAAAAGGTGAGTCCTATTGGAAAAAATGCCTTTTATTTTATTAAACTGAAAAATACCAGCAAAAGAAATGTGTGTGTTTAAGACATACCATCATACAAGCAGCATGACACATCGTATCAAATTTTCTTTTAAATGGAAACATTGTGTACCTCACAATGGTGGTGAATCTGTGGAATTCATGACCACAGATGGCTGTGGAGGCCGTCATTGGATATTTTTAAGGCGGAGATTGACAGATTCTTGATTAGTAGGAATGGGCGATGGCAGGCGAATGGGGATGAGGGGAATATATCAGCCATGATTGAATGCCAGAGCAGACTTGATGGGCTGAATGGACTTATTCTGCTCCTAGAACATATAAACTATGAGCTCATTACCCTCCAGCAAAACTTTACAAAAAATTTCACACTGACCCACTGTTAAATCTTTTGTTCTCTTTAATGTGACTTGTATTCCCCCCCCTCCTCTTCAATGAGGTGATGAGGTGTGCAATTTGTGACATTATTTTCACTAGCATACCATCTTGGGATATCCTTATTTTGGGATCTGCAAAGACTTCGAAGGACAACGTGAGCATTGTTCTTGAAAGTTGGCACATATAAATTCATTTATTTTTAAATTGGCAGCACAAATAAAATGTCATGGTATGTTTGTTAGATGATTTGTCTTCATGGTTTGTCTTCTGAATTCATTGAAATCAATTAATTTTATTGAAATTGAAAATAGGGAAATAAATGTTTAATTTAAAATTAGCATGACCACATTCCATACATTGTGTTTAGTAGCTGGTATGGTTATTAACATATTGCAGAAGGATTAAACATTTTGGCCTACTGCTGTCATTGGGGAAATCGACACCTAAACGTGTCTAATATTCACCTAAATAAACACTTAAATGTAATCCATGTCATCGGTGTCGGGTCTGATTTGTTCGGAACCTTTCATACCTCTAGTTTCCCTCCCCTCTGACTCTCTAGAAGGGTTTCGACCCGAAATGTCACCTATTCCTTTTCTCCAGAGATGTTGCCTGACCCGCTGAGTTACTTCAGCATTTTGTGTCTTTCTTCATCCTCGAGTATAAACCAGGAGTGTGGATGTGTGTGAGAATGGCATGACTTAGTGCAATCTAATATCCAGTTGGACAATTTTAAACTTTCAACTTGTAAGCTGAGCAATAGTTGAAGCCAAAGAAAGATAAAATAAAATCCAATTATGCGAGGGAATGTCATCACGTTGGGCAGCATCTGTGGAAAGTGGAACAGAATGTTTAAGCTATAAAATGGAGTACACTTCAGAACTATGGAATTGATGTGCCACAATGCTGAGAACTGTATTCTGCACTCTGTTGCTCTATTTATTATACTGTGACTTGATTGTACTTATGGTATTACCTGATCTGTTTGGAATGTATGAAAAACAAAGCTTTTCACAGTGCCTCTGTGCACAGACAATAATAAACCAAAACCAACAATTGATCTTTAGAACAGAAAAAGGAAGTGATGAAGAAAATAAACAAATAAAACGACAAAGTGCTGGAGTGACTCGGTCTGAAGAAGGGTCCCGACCCGAAACGTCGCCTATCCATGTTCTTCAGGGATGCTGCCTAACCTGCAGAGTTACTCCAGCACTTTTTTTTAATAAACCAACATCTGCAGTTCCTTGATTTTACAAGTAAGTAAACCATGTCTGAATGGGTTGAAATTAAGATTGCCTACATTGTACTGTCAAAGGAAGGGAAATGAATGAAGAAGCAAAGAACTGCAGCTTCTGGTTTATACCAAAGATCGACACAAAGTACTTGAGTAACCCAGCAGGTCATGCAGCATCTCAGGAGGAAAAGGATAGGTGACGTTGCAGGTCGGGACCCTTCTTCCGACTGAGGTTGAAGAAAGGACCCGACCCGAAGCGTCACCTATCCTTTTCCACCAGAGATGCTGCTGGACCCGTTGAGTTACTCCAGCACTTTGTGTTTATGGAGGTAAATAAATGTTTGTGATAGCTGATCTTTCCAGAGAAATGTAAATAGAAAATCAATGAGATTGATAGATAGAAATTGCCCGTGAAGAAATGTGACACGCAGAACACTGCAGTTGTTGAGAATCTTGGGGGGTGTGGAAAGACAATGGTGGAAATGTGGGAAGAATATTTGACTTGAAATATTAATTGATTCCCTTTGTGCAGGAGCTGCCTGACCTGTTGAATGTTTTGAATATTTTCTGTTAATGAGCAGGTAGGGCGATGATCAACAGAGTTAATTAGTTCTGGCAAACAGGAAAGGTTGGTTATCTCAAATTGCTGAATTCAACACTAAGTCCTGAGGGCTGTCACGTTGGGCTGCTATGTTCCTGGATGTAACATTAGGTGTTGTTTCTCGAATGTTGCTCTTCCTCACCATCCCAGCGGAAATCAATGACCGAGCTCAGACTGCGAATGACACGGCGAAATTCGCTGATGGGAGACTGGAAGCTCAGGATTGAACTTGCAGGATCTTCCTCAATGCAGAAGTACAAATCAGATGAGCATTTATTTAAGTTGCAAAATAATTCTCTGTGGAATAGTGTGATTTGGTGTTTTATGATTGGCAGCTAACATTTGCAAGCTGCAAGGCCTGGATAAAGTGGAAGTGAGGAGTTTTTTTCCACTAGTGGGAGACTCTAGGACCAGAGGACATAACCTCAGTATAAAAGGACATGCCTTTTAGAACAGAGATGTGGAATAATTTTTTTCGTTATACCTTTAGGAAGGAGATAAGCAGGATTTTTTTAGTCGGAGGATGGTGAATCTGTGGAATTCATTGGCACATACAACTGTGGAGGCCAAGTCATTGTGTATTTTTAAGGCTGAGAATGACAGATTCTTGATTAATAAGGGTGTCGAGGGTTATGGAGAATGGGGTTGAGAGGGAAAGATAAAATGATTGAATGCCAGGGTAGACTCGATGGGTCAAATAGCCTACTTCTGCTCCTATGACTTCTGAACATAAAAATAGGGTTTTTGTATTTCTCCCCAGTTGTCCTACATGGTGTTCATAGTATTTTGCATGTAGGCTGAATTAAAAGCCTCCTCCTTGACAACACTGTGTTCTTGCCTTCCACTGTTGCATTTACAGATTTGTATTCATGGTTAAGACTGTGACTTGTACAGTGAGTGTGCTATCATATTCAAAATAGTCTAAATAAGGTTGGTTAACACAGTTCAGAGGAGGCTGGTGTTTACTCTATGATCTCCATGTTACACGAATACAAGAAAATAAGAGCAGGGGACCGCGTCCCTTCAAACCTCCCTTTCAGTCAATATGATCATGGCTGATCGGTACTTACTTCAACTCCTCTTCTATGTCAGTGAGAATTTCATTGTTTGTTTCTATGCAAATGTCAATTAAACACTCTTGTCTCTTGTTCCCCAAAACCAATATTCCCTTTCAAATATTTAAACTATCTCCACTTTGAATATTCATAATTATTTGGTGTCTACAATATGTATAAACTAAACCAGAAACTAGTAGTGAGGTAAGATATTGAAGGGACCTTGCACTGGATGAACACAGAGCCTCATTGGTAGCAGGGTAGCTCAACATGGTGAATGATAAAATAACATTAAGAAAAACGTTTCCAATTAAGCAAAGCAAAGGGTCCAAAAGCAGGAAAATTAAATCAAATTATATACCGACGTACTTAAATTATAATTTAATGACACGTCAACAGCCCAAAATAGATATATACTGGAGAGGGTGCAGAGGAGATTAATACAGATAGAAATGGAAATTTTTGAGTGCAAGTAAATTTGCATAAGTTTTGGTGGGGTTTCTTATAACTGAAGAGCCGAGGCTCCTTAATTGAAAGCTAATTCAGATGGATAATATTCTGTCGAAATATAGTTAATGAGAAGGATTTATTTTATTTTGCATAGGGTCAAAAAGTAAGGTATATGGTTTTATTGTTAGAAGGATTAAAGAGGGAGATAACAAATGTGCTTATGCCAAGGCCGCTCTCTCAGTCCCAACAATCCAGGTTCCATCCTAATCTACTGCGTTATCTGTGTGCAATTTGCATGTTCTCCCGGTATCACCAATGTGCTCTGGTTTCCTCCCACGTCAAAAGTGTGCTGGTTGGTAAATTAATTGGCAAATTGTCCTTGGTGTAGGTGAATACTGCCCTGTCCCTCAAAGGTATTAACCTCTCCACCATCAAAGGGATGTATAAGAGTTGCCTCAAAAATGCAGCCAGCATCATCGGAGACCCACGCCACCCTGGCCACGCTCATTTTACTCCTGCCATCAGGAAGAAGGGATAGGAGCTTGATAACAGTAATGTCCAGGTTCCAACAGGCTACAACTTCCCTACAGGCTAAGAACCCTGCAACCTCCAAATAGGCTCTGAACTGTATAGACTTTGGGGGGGGGGGGGGGGTTATTATTTTTGACATTGCACTATTATTGCCTGTTTATTTGTCTGTTTTGTGTATAACAGATTAGTATTACTGAACATTGTATTTATTATGGGTTTTGCAGAGTGCCACGTGTATATATCTGTTGTGCTGCCACAAATAAGAATTTCATTGTTCTGTTTCGGGACATGTGACAATAAAACTCTCTTGAGGTAGGGTAGAACTGATTGGATTGTGGAGAGAATCAGTTACAGAAGAATGCGATTGTTCTGAGCTGGCACAGACATGATGGGCCAAATGGCTGCAACCTGTGCCATAAGGACATGTGTTACTGTGGTGAACATAGGATGGGTAGTAACGTTGTGGAACTTGCTCCCTGAAGGGGGATGGAGGCAGCAATGCTCTTTATTTAACAAGTACATTAATGTTTCTTGTACCTTGCATGGAAAATGGTGGAATTGCTCTTTTCAACTTCCACTGATATTTGGAGCAAATGGGTGCTTCCTGTGTTATAGATGTGAGGTACTATATGCAGAATTGCATTAAACCTCCTTGTTGAGTCCTATGAGATTTCTCTATTAACTTAAATTCATCCAGTAAACTCCTTGCAACTCTGGTGGGGTGTGGCACTGTTGGTTGTGCAATAGTCTTGATGCAATGTGAAGAAGATTGTGGATGAGCATTAGCAAAACCCTGAATGCATCTGCATTTTTTTTAAATCGGCTGTTCATGGCATGCCACCTAATGCCAGAATCTCAACTATGTTGCATGCAGAATCTCACGCAATTTCAAGGGAGTGCTGCAGGGTTAAGATGTTACCCTTCTGACAAAATAATACACCGAGTTTTAATGATTCGTGCAAGTCTCGTAATTATATTTTGGAAAAAAAAATATTTTTTTCGGTGTCCTGTTAAGTTTCATTTTCATCAACTGAGATCAAAAACCAAGTGGTCAGTATGCCCAAGAATAGTAAAGATGGACATTCATCGAATTGAACTCTGGATTCATGTATTTATCAATAGCTGTGGCATGTGTGGAAATAATGAGTGTTGCATTTTAATCGATGTAGTATTTTGTGACATCTTTTCCCCCTACAATTGAACAGTTTTAAGTGTCTGCAAATGATGTCCCAAATGGACCCTTTTGTCTTGGGCTTTCTCCATTGCCAGAGGGAGGCCATACTCAAACTGGCAAAATCGTGTTCTGCTTGGGTGGCTGACAACCCAACGGTATGAACATTGACTTCTCCAATTTGATGAAATATATGGCATAGGATATCTATCTGCTTGTGCTGCATAGACCTAGCCTTATGCCAGCTTTCTCTATGTTATGGGTGCCCTTTGTACCAATTCCATTACTGTTTGGAAGTTGAGTCGCAAAAACAAAACTCAGTCCATTTCAAAAACGGAAAATGCACCCTGTTTTAGCATCCCACGAATTTACATTATAGCTGGCGTTCTCAGGAGCTCTTCAAACGTGGGGGATTGGGGGAGGAATAACATAGGCGGACCCTGCGAGGGGGAACCGCCTTGAGGAGGGTGGGGGGGGGGGGAAGAGTATCGCTGGTTTGGGAAAGTTAATTCATTCATATTTGAATGGGAAAAACACAATAAAAACAACTTCAAAACAGCAAACGAAGAGAGTGAATTAAAGATGGAAATCCACCAGGAGGTGGAGAAGCCAATAAAGGGTCGAGCCTTTGTTTCGATCAGAACAGAGAGAAATGCCCAGAAGAAATATTTGTTCTTGCTTGTAAATTCACCTTGAATCATTTCTAAATAAACAATTCCCACCTTGTATGATCTATTGTGCCTGAGCTCTTTACCAAATGCAGAATATGATTATTCATTAATTTCTTAATTTATTTGAGCTGTTTTTGTCTTAAAATAGCAATTCAGCGTCAACAAATATTCCAATTTGATGATAAATTAAAGCTGCTGTAATTTTTATAATAGCAAATCTTGAGTGTTTGTTGCACAGTTCTGTTGCATTGTTCTGGCATTTCCTAACAGACACAGGTCTGCAATGCTACCATATTTAACCTTTGTTATTTCTCTTGATAGCGAAAAAGGAAAACGTCCTAAGCACTGGATGCCTGGATCCAAACGGGCAGTGCTGGAAATCTCACTGGTTACTGGCCTTGTGTTTTCTCCTCTTTGCCACATTCCCTGCCTATTGTGTTCTTTTTAAACTTCTTCAGTCCAAACTTTTTGTTTCAGTTTCTTATGACAAGTAATACCAGGATTTCTTTCTTTCTATCCCTCACTGCATTTGCTATCCAATTTGCTTAGTGTTAATTCTGATTGAGATTAAGTTGTTGCTCAATATGTAGTTTTTGGGGTCTCAGCATTTGAACTATATACTCCTCCCCCACTTTCCACATTCTGCAAAAGATTATGAATTCTTAGGGAAATTGACAATGGTGCCTTGGGTAAACGTCACACCCTGAGAATGAGAGAGGAAATGTTTCCTGCTTATGAACATAATGCTTTTGATGAATCCTCTTTAAAGCAAGCAGATGTGTATTTAAAAGGTGTAGGAAGGAACTACAGATGGTGGAGAAAATGAATTGGTGACGTTTCGGGTTGGAACCATTCTTCAGACTTGTGCGGACATGATAAAATCAGATTTGGTCTGAGAGAAAAGAAACTGATGCTCATCTGTGGTGTCATGGTCATGGGGTAAGTAGGAGGAGGTGTCCGAGAGCTGGCGCCTGGCCTCAGTCAGGTAGAGGACAGCCTGCCAGACTACTATGGTCCCTCCGTTGGCAGGTGATGGGATTGAACTATTTTGTAGCTGCAGCCAAATAATTTGCTGATATTCTGTGAGGAGGTTGCCTAGAATTATAATTGGGTATGATGTTGACAAGCACTTAAGGGATTGCAACTCGTCAAGGGAGTGAACATCTCAGAAGAGAAAACCAGAACAAAGACCATCTTCTTGCAGTATCACCCTTTGCTGCCCATGTCATTAAAATGATGGCTGTGCTAACTTGTATCATTTATACAGTATATATAAAGAAAAGTGAAATTTAATCAATGTCTGTAGCTTCACAGAATGTAGCAAATGTAAGTTGGTTTCAAAATGCACAACAGTTCAAAGTGCACTTCAAGTGCTGTCTGTACAGAGTTTGTACGTTCTCCCTGTGACCACATGTGTTTTCTCTGGGTGCTCTGGTTTCCTCCCACATTCCAAAGACCAACAGGTTTGTAAGTTGTCCCTTGTGTGGTAGGGTAGTGTTAGTGTATGGGGTGATTGCTGATCGGCATGGACTCGGTGGGCCGAAGGACCTGTTTCCATGCTGTATTTCTAAAGTTTAAAGTGAGAGTCTAAAGAGATGCAAAACAGTCGGAACCTTTTTCTCAATGTGGAAATGTCAAAGGCTAGAAGGCATTGCTTTAAGCTGAGAGGGCACAGTTTAAAGTGCGAGGTATTTTGTTTTGCACAGGGGGGTCGTGGGTGCTTGGTGGGGATGGTGGTGGAGACGGATACGATAGTGGCATCTAAGAGGCTTTTATGCACAGAAGTAAAGTAACAGTTTTATTAGATATGCGTTTTGAATATAAACACCACTTCTCAACAATTATAAACTTTTCCAATCTGTATGAATTGGAATCTCACATTAGCAGAGACCAATTTGGAGTTCAGATCAGTTGTACTGCAATAGTTAAAATAGGGCAAAAGCCTTGATAGAAAGAGGAAATGTGTGTTTCCAGTTTGTGTGTACCTGACCAATTAGTTAAGGTACAAGTAAATATAGATCTCTTTAGTTTGTAGTGTTGGACTCTGCTCTCTCATTACAGTTCATTGAGATCATTCTACATCTTTAATGAAGGATAATGTAAGACCTTTTGACTATGATGCAAATTGTACGGTGAAATGCGATGCCTGCCAAGGGAGTTTAAAAATTAAACCGGACAGCTTTGTTAATTCGTTGAATGGCTACGAGTGTCCAAAGACAAGTTGTTGAATGATTTTTAAACTGCTTGTATATATTGCAAAACACTCAACCCTACAGTCCAGTATAGTGTGTGCATTCTCAAGGGGGGGCATTAGTCCAGCCATCGATGATGCAGCTTAAGAAAACAAAACAATGTGATATACATTTGAAGACCTTAATTTCTTGTTCAGCAACATTTTAGATCCTTTTTAAATTGCTCACTTAAAATTGTACTCAAATTGAAGGGACAAGGATGGTGAAGATGAATTGACTGAAGTCATATTGCAAGAGTTATAATGCAATTGTATGACCATGTGCCCAAACCAGATTACAATTTGTAATTTTATGTAGTTGTGACTTTGTGCCTCAAGTGATTTGTACAACAAGCTACTTGTTGACAGTGGGCAGAGTTTCCACGTAAGCAAACATGCTGGCCATTCTTTGGTGGAAACACTGCACAAACACCAATGAGATAAATTACCAAGCAATCCATTCTACCTATAGCCATGCTACCAAAATGGACTGAGAAGAAACCCAAGGATCGAACAAGATTGTGTGATCCATCTGGAAGTTTAAATTAAAAAACGCTTTACAAGTGTTTCAATTTGCCGGAGGAACTCGCAAGTTGAGAAGCATCTTAGTTTAGTTGGATGAGTTTATTTCTTGTTCACCAAGATGTAATGAAATTCCTTGTTTGCATGTAACTCCTTGAATAGACTGTATACACAGTAATGGATATAACAAAAATTACAGCAATGAATGCACAACAGCAAAATGGTGCAAGATTGTAATACAATCCAAAGCAGTGATTGTAATCGAATAACCAGGAATGCACACATTACTCCAAATAAGACCTAACCAAAGTTGTCAAAAGCTGAAACATGACTTCCTGACTTGTACTCCGTGCTCCCAACCAAAGAAGGCAAGCACACCATACTCCACCTCTTCCTCTCTATCTACTTGTGTTGTCGCTTTCAAGAACCCTCTATAGATTAAAGCTGTTAAAGGTCCTGTCATTATTTGCATTATTTCCCCTTGCATTAAACTTCCCCAAGTGCCTGTATTAAACTCCATCTGCCATTTCTCCACCCATGTCTATGCCCTGCTGTATACTTTGACAGCCTTCCTCGCAGTCCACAACTCCAGCTATCTTGGTGTCATCTTACTAACCAACCCATCTACATTTGCATTGTTTATATGGATCACATGCAACAGAGGTCCTAGCAAGCAACAGAGGTCACGGTGGCACAGCGGTAGAGTTACTGCCTTCAGCGAATGCAGCGCCGGAGACACGGGTTCGATCTTGACTACGGGTGCTCTCTGTACGGAGTTTGTACGTTCTCCCTGTGACCTGTGTGGGTTTGTTCCGAGATATTCAGTTTCCTCCCACACTCCAAAGACGTACAGGCTTGTAGGTTAATTGGCTTGGTAAATGTAAAAATTGTCCCTAGTGGGTGTAGGATGGTGTTAATGTGCGGGGATCGCTGGTCGGCACAGACCCGGTGGGCCGAAGGGCCTGTTTCCGCACTGTGTCTCTAAACTAAGCACAGATCCCTGTGGAATCGGTCTTCCACTCAGTCACACCCACCACTACCCTCTGCCTTGTGGATGCTGAAATAGGGAAGGTTTGGAAATGTATGGAACTGGTGCAGACAAGTGGTTCTACCCGAGTTGGGCATCTTGGTTGGCATGGATGAAATGAGCTGAAGGGCCTGTTTACCTGCTGTATTGTTCTGACTCTTTGTCTCTATCCCCAATGGCCCTTTTGGAAAGTGGTGGTGAGCCTGGGTAAGGATAGCATTTGGCCCTTTAGGATTGATATAAGCAAACCAGAGGGATTTTTATAACAAGCCTGTTTTTGTGATTATTACAACTGACACAAGTATTTTGCTTCTTCAAATTACAGAAAGCCGATATTCGACTTGCACAACAGCCTTGTGTTTTGAGTTTGTTAAACTTGACCAGAATGCCAGTGCTATACAGTAGGGCTCGCTTTGTTTGTACCCAGCCTCCTGTGTTCTTGAACTGTTTCTGGATTGGCTCAGGTCAATGTAGCAGTCTGGTTGGAGATATTGCAAAAAAAACTGTCGACTT
Organism: Malacoraja senta; assembly: GCA_038087875.1. Classification (NCBI taxonomy): domain Eukaryota; kingdom Metazoa; phylum Chordata; class Chondrichthyes; order Rajiformes; family Rajidae; genus Malacoraja; species Malacoraja senta. Next base: position 370,222,681 of record CM075977.1, read on the forward strand.
TGACGCTTTCCATGTTTGGAAAGGATCCATCTTTTATTGCTAATGATTAACCAAGTTCAGTAGTTAACCTTTGGGCATCGCTGTAAGGTGTGGTTTGTCTGTTGAAAGTGGTATTACATCGTGAATTGTCTGGTGTATTTGACTCCTAAAAAAATATCATGAAAGAACATTTCTGCTAACTACTTTGCAAATGGGTACAAGTTCATCTATGATTAACCAAGCGCAAATACTGAGCTTGCCAGACTGCATAAGTTCGATCTGTTCTTCCGCCTTTGGAAGGTTCAACTGTTAAACGGCTAAGAGACGTACGTTGTCTGTTCCCGGTAAGTGTATGTATGATACTAATAATATCGAGTGAGAAGCGACTTTTTTTCCCGATTGAAATAAACTGGAGGACAATGCTCAACTTCTCAGCTGACTGGGGAATAAATATCTAAGTATTAGATAGACCATTATTGGAAATATTGGCAAGCTATTCCAACAGACATACCATTCTCAAATTAACACATGCTTAAAGAGATTTAAATTTAACGTGTATTCGAATAATTTCGATTGAATAAAAGCAGTCTCATGCCCAGAGTAGGGGAAATAGAGAACCAGAGGAAATGGGTTTAAGGTGAGGGGGGGGGGGGAATTTAATAGAAACCTGAGGAGTTACGTCTTCACACAAAGGGTGGTGAGTCTGTGGAATGAGCTGCCACAGGAAGTAGTTGAGGCAGGTGCTATTGTGATGTTTAAGAAACATTTCGACAGGTATCTGGATAGGATAGGTTTATAGGATATGTCAAATGCAGGCAGATGGGACCAGTGAAGATGGGGCATGTTGTTCAGCGTGAGCAGCTTGTGCCGAAGGGCCTGTTTCTATACTGTGTGACTCTTCAATTCAATGCTGAATTTGCATTGCTCATAGTATCGAGTCAAAATCTAAGGATTCAACTCCACTTGCATATATTTGGGCCTCATATTGAGGAACTACAATATTATTGATGTCTACCTTCACCGAGGCTTGGTGAAATGAAATTCACCATCACTTTCTATGCAGCCTTTGGATGAATTGAGTTGAGAGATCATGACCTTAAATTCAGCACAAAAAAAAGATCCATTAAAGACCACTTCCCTCCCACAGGCTTCCGAGGCTAGGACTCCCTGTAGCAGGCAGCCCAAGACAGGAATGAAACTATCGATGCCTTCATCACAAAATTCTCCTGTGAGGTGAATCGGTATCAGCATCATCTCCTGGGCAGCCACTGAGGTTCCAGTAGCACTCAGTAGGCTCTCTTGGGCGTTTGAGGGGTGTGGGGGGGGGGGGGGGGCAGAGAGGAGAACACAAAATGGAATGTCAATTACAGCACAGGAACAGGCCCTTTCTGCCCACCTTGTCCATTCTGACCATGTTGCGAAGCAAACTTGCCAACGACTTGGCCCTCCAGACCTATTTGCATATCTCTAAATGTCATATTTTAACTGCCTCTACCAAGTCCTCTGACAGCTCATTCTATATAAGTACCATCCCAAGTGTGGAAAAAGTTGCCCCTCTAGTTCATATTAAATCTTTCCCCTCTCACCATTAATATATGCAATCCCGTTCTCAATTGCCCGTGCCCCGGTGAAAAGATTTTGGCTGTTTTTCTTTTATTTATTCCTATGATTTTATTTATCTCTAGGGTCAACCCTCTGCCTTTACTCCAGGGAGTAAAGACCCAGCCTCTCATTTCTTGCTCAAACAGTCCAGACCAGTAACATCCTTGTACATTTTTTTTGCACCTTTTCCACCTTAGTGACAGTATTCCTATAGCAGAACAGCGAGAATGATGCAGAGCATGCCAAATGTGGCCTTGTCGCCGTCTTGTACAGCTTTAACATGTCCCAATTCCTGCAATACATACACTAACTGATGAGAGCAAACATGCTTAACACAAACATGCCAAATGCTTCCTTCACCACCCTGATGGCCTGTGCCACCACCTTCATGGAACAATGTCCCATATGTTCCACAGCACTCCCAGGGCCTTGCCATCTACCGTGCAAGTCCTGCCCTTTTCTTCATTTTTGTTTGCTGCGCAGTTGGTCATGCTGCTGAAGTCTAGTTTTTTTAAAATATACTCTGTGCCTAAATTGGGTCACCGTTACCACCATTTTGTTATGCAACCTAATTATCCAGAAAATTGAATTGCTAATTATGGGAACATTGGTGATTGCATTTCCAATGTTACCACAGTGATTACACTCAAAGTAATGTGGTCTTTGTTAACAATGGCTAAAAAATTCTTTCGGGAGGTCTGGAGTCTTGAAAGTTATTACATTATAACAGATAGTCTCGTTAGTTACAGGAATTTCCAGTGCTGGTGTGTGTCATGGATGATTGGGGCAGATGCTCCCTCCCTGTTTCTTTGCTATTTTAATGTATTTAAGGAGTTGGGTGAAATACTTGAAAGCTATTGTACAAGTCTTTGACCAGGGACAAAATTAAAGGTTCAATAGAAAATCCAGAGGGGTGCTCTGGTTTTATTACTGAACCATATGTGCTCCAAGTGGAGGATCTTTGTCACTCCTACACTTGCTGAGGGAGACTTGTTTCTTCCTGCTGCTGTAGCAGCGGTTTTATCCTTTGCAGCAAAGAGGAATCTGATGTTCTGTAGTTTGTCAGCGCTGGGTTTGAGTGTTGGGGAAGATTGGATTGTATCTTCCCCAGCAATTTATAATTGCATACAGTAAGAGCTGCCAAAAGATGAGTCTGTCCCTTTCTGGCCTATCAAAACATGGAGTCGGTTCAGTGGGGTCTCTACCATTCAACTCAATGTCAGCAAGCTGTCTGGATAGTTTAATTGTTGATAAAATCATGAATTCAATGTCACACAATGATCAATAAAAAATATCAACATAAGCTCAAAGAGGAAGCTAAATACTCATTAATTTAAATGTTGTGGTTGCACTGTTTGCTAAGCAGTAACTAGAACGTGTAATTTAAATTTGTGTAAAATAAAATTATTACAATCATTAAATAGATGAAATTTGTACCAATTTTTTTCTCTCTCTCTGCCTTGATTGCATTGGGACAAATGCAAACGGTGCCATTTTTGGGTTTTATCTTGAGTGCTCTCAATAGGACAATATTGACAATAGTGACAATAGGACACATTTACCAGATTTTCTCTACTGTGTTCTTGCTGGATTACTGTGAACAGAAGAGAAGGTAAAGAGCAGATTAGGAGAAAAAATAAGTGTTGAAGAGCAACTCGGTCAGGAAGCTTATCTGTAGAACATGTATAGGTGATATTTCAGGTCAGTTCAGATTCCAGTTCTCTGGAGGTGCTGCCTGACCGGCTGAGTTACTCCAGCACTTTTTTTTGGTAAACCAATATCTGCAGTTCCTTGTTTTTTCCATTGTGGGTTAGGCAAATGACTTGTTTCCTATCACTTAGAAATCAAGAATCTAAATTACAGTACCTGAAAAAGGAACCGCTTTGCACTTTCTTCCAATTACACATTTTTAATTGCCATGAAATGATTTGAGCCATGACTTTTGATTGTATAAATAGCCATTCAAGTTTTGATTAGGTCAGAAATAGCACATTGCTTCATTTGAAAACTACAGTGTGTTACAACAGTGGATGATGATTTGTAAATAATTCACTGATCTAACCCTAAGACATCATTTGTTTGGGTTGTTTCACAAATATTCAGTCTTGTCCACAAGGTTAAAAAAAACAGGTTTTTACAAGTTCCCTACACAGATCAATGTGTGCATTGTTCTTAAATGGAATGAGATATTCCAGATTCCAAAACTCCAAACTAGCTGCATTTTAAAAAAATGATTCATTTTCACTGGCAATGAAGGAATACTCTAACCACAATGCAATTGAAGGCAACTCATTAAATGTATTCAAGACGTTTTATATTTCTCTTGGGGCAAGAAGGGTGAAAGTATAAGGGGTGAAGACTGGAGGAGGGTATTGAATTTGGCTGAGCAGTCCTGATTGTATTGAATGGAGGTGCAGGCTTGAAAGGTGAAATGATTGCCCACATATGCTTCTATTTTCAATGTTTTCTCAGTTCTGTTTCATTTTGAGAAGGTGAATCATTTCGGAGATTACAGCTTTCAAATGCTAAAGTTGTTGTTTCTCAATTTCCGCTGGAATATTTTAGACAGCTGTGTCTTTAAATTTACTTTCAGAACTGCTCTCATTTATTTACCATGATACTCATGAATAGCAGTCGAGACTAACTTGAAACCTATATATACATGTCTCAAAATGATGCCTCTTCTTGTGCTTGTTTTGGAAGGAAAGTCAATTACCTGAATAGGGAGAATCTAATCCTCTTTGTAGGGTACGTCGAACAATCCTTGTTCAAGTCGTACCAGGGCCCCATCCCCGACCTCTACCTCCGCTACATCGAAGATTGCTTTGGTGCTACATCCTGCACCCACACACAACTCACTAACTTCATCAACTTCGCCACTAACTTCCATCCGGCACAAATACACCTGGACCATTTCCGACATTTCCCCTACCATTCCTTGACCTCACTATCTCCATCGCAGGTGATAGACTTTTGACCGACATCCACTATAAACCCACTGACTCCATGGCTATCTAGACAACACTTCTTCCCACCCTGCTTCCTGCAAGGACTCCATCCCTACTCCCAATTCCTCCGCCTACGCCACATCTGCTCCCAGGATGAGGTGTTCCACACCAGGGCATCGGAAATGTCCTCATTCTTCAGGGAACGGGGGTTCCCCTCCCTACCATAGATGAGGCTCTCACCAGGGTCTCTTCAATACCCTGCAACACTGCTCTCTCTCCCCATCCCCCTACTCGGAACAAGGGATGAGTCCCCCTAGTTCTCACCTTCCACCCCACTAGCCGTCACATACAACAAATAGTCCTCTGACATTTTTGCCACCTTGAACGTGACCCCACCACTCGCCACATCTTCCCATCTCCCCCCCCCCCCCCCGTCTGCTTTCTGCAAAGACCGCTTCCTCCGTAACTACCTTCCTAAGATGGCGGATGTGCAGGAGTGGGCGCCGTTTGTATGGCAGCCTGCCTGCAGTCCGTCGTCTAACTCTTTTATTGTTTGAATATTTTTTATTTTTTTATTATTTGGAGTCTATTCTTTCTATGTGGGGGGGGGGAAACTGTTTTAACCCCAGTCCTACCTGGTCGGAGATGCGGTTTTCCTCCGAATCGCGTCTCCGGTCTCCCCATGCGGCCTTCCTCCATCGGGCTGGAGCGGCGTTTCCTGCCGGGGACCACAGCTTCGGCGGCACAGCGCTGGGACACCAACGGGGAGCGGGCGATGCCTTGTCGGGTCACCGCTCCGGAGTGCGTGACCGCCGACCACCAACATCGAGCAGCCGTGGTCTGCGGTCTGCGGTTTGAGGGCATCCCGCCACGGGCGGGCGGCGCTAGATCAAAAACACCGCGGAGTCGAAGCTCCAACCGGCGCGGCCTGAAGTCCGCGGGCTCGCAGTCTCCGGGGAAGGAGCGGCCGCTCCAGACACTTCCAAGCCGTTGAGGACTTTCCACCCTATGCCGGTGTTCCAGCATCCCGGCGGGTGAGTCTACAACATCGGGCTGCCGTTGCGGCGACTGGCTGCAGAGGCCTCAGACTGGCCCCGATCTCGGGTGGACTAGGAGGAGGACTGGACACTTTGGTGCCTTTCCTCATGGTGGAGAGTGTCGACTCTGCTGTGGGGGGATGTTCATGTTGAATCTCTAAATAGTGTGTCGTGTCTTTTTTATTCTACCTTTTTATTTTTTATTTATATGGTTAATTGTCTGTAAAGCGCTTTGGTTTCAGTAATCTGATTGAAAGGCGCTATATAAATAAACTTACTTACTTACTTACTTACTTACTACCTGGTCAATTCTTCCCTTCCCACCCACACCACCCCCTCCCCGGGCACTTTCCCTTGCAACCGCAAGAGATGCTACATGTGTCGCTTTACCTCCCCCCTCGACTCCATTCAAGGACCCAAGCAGTCATTCCAGGTGCGAAAGAGGTTCACCTGCACCTCGTCCAACCTCATCTATTACATCCGCTGCTCTAGATGTCAGCTGATCTACATCGGTGAGACCAAGCGTAGGCTTGGCGATCGTTTCGCCGAACACCTCCGCTCGGTCCGCATTAACCAATCTGATCTCCCTGTGGCTCAGCACTCAACTCCCCCTCCCATTCCGAATCTGACTTTTCTGTCCTGAGCCTCCTCCATTGCCAGAGTGAGCACCACCAGAAATTGGAGCAGCAGCACCTCATATTCCGCTTGGCCAGTCTGCATCCCAGTGGCCTGAACATTGAATTCTCCAATTTCCGGTAGCCCTTGCTGTCTCCTCCCCTTCTCAGCTCTCCCTCAGCCCTCTGGCTCCTCCTCTTCCTTTCTTCTTCCCCCCCACCCACCCTGCATCAGTCTGAAGAAGGGTTTCGGCCTGAAACGTTGCTTATTTCCTTCGCTCCATAGATGCTGCCGCACCCGCTGAGTTTCTCCAGCATTTTTGTCTACCTTGTTTAAAATGTCAGAGCAAACTGTCGGTCATGTAGTAACTAGACACAAATGCTGGGGACAGGCAGCATCTCTGGAGAGAAGAAATGGGTGATGTTTTGAGTCGAGACCCTTCTTCAGCCTAGTAGTAATGTAGTAAGTGTGCTTCCAGACAATGTCATTGACCAGTATTCCCACTTCCTCAAGTTATGACTGTCTTCAGATATTGTAGCTCAGGATATCTCCAGATCAAGTTGAGGATATTCAGAAGTAACGTTGTGTGCTGTTTGTACCACTTAAATAATTTGTCTGAGGATTTTCAATAGAGAAATTATTTTATTCCAAGGTTGAAACAGTTTCTTGTTTCATGCAACTAATGTGATTATGAAATCAAATACTATCAACTCTGGAATCTGTCACCTGATGGTATCATGCAAAGATAAGGAATAAAGTGTGTTATTATTCTGTTGTGATGCAGTACTGTAACTAAAGTAGGTGGGTTCCACTGCTGTGAAGCAGTAACAGCCAGGCATTTTTTTTCCTGTGGCAAAATACTTTGTAACATACCACTTAAAGAAAATATTTTTTTCAATTGGACGTGAAGATGCCTTTGTTAAACATCTGTGCTGGGTTGATTTCATTGCAAAGAGGAAGAAGGATTCCAGGGGGAGAATAAGATGACCATGGCTAACAAGGGAGGTCAAGGACAAAATAGAAGCAAAAGAGAAGGCATATAACATTGCAAAGATTTAGTGGGAAGCCAGAGGATTGGAATGTTTTTAAAGAACAACAAAAGGTAACTAAAAGGACAATACGGAGAGGAAAGTTGAAGTACGAATGTAAGCTAACCAATAATATCTACAGATTCTACAGATATATAATGAGTAAAAAAGAGGCAAGAGTGGATGTTGGGCCGCTGGAGAATGATGCAGGAGAAGTGACAATAGACAATAGGTGCAGGAGTAGGCCATTCGGCCCTTCAAGCCAGCACCGCCATTCAATAGACAATAGGTGCAGGAGTAGGCCATTTGGCTCTTCGAGCCAGCACCGCCATTCAATGTGATCATGGCTGATCATCCCCCAATCAGTACCCTGTTCCTTGCCTTCTCCCCATATCTCTGACTCCGCTATTTTTAAGAGCCCTATCTAGCTCTCTCTTGAAAGCATCCAGAGAACCTGCCTCCACCGCCCTCTGAGGCAGAAAATTCCACAGACTCACCACTCTCTGTGAGAAAAGTGTTTCCTCGTTTCCTTTTCTAAACGGCTTACTCCTTATTCTTAAACTGTGGCCCCTGGTTCTGGACTCCCCCAACATCGGAACATGTTTCCTGCCTCTAGCGTGTCCAAAACCCTTAACAATCCTTATATGTTTTCAATGAGATCCCCTCTCATCCTTCTAAACTCCAGAGTGTACAAGCCCAGTCCGCTCCATTCTCTCAGCATATGACAGTCCCGCCATCCTGGGAAGCAACCTTGTAAACCTACGCTGGACTCCCTCAATAGCAAGAATGTCCTTCCTCAAATTAGGGGACCAAAACTGCACACAATACTCCAGGTGTGGTCTCACTAGGGCTCTGTACAACTGCAGAAGGACCTCTTTGCTCCTATATTCGATTCCTCTTGTTATAAAGGCCAACATGCCATTTGCTTTCTTCACTGCCTGCTGTTAACCTGCATGCTTACTTTCATAGACTGATGTACAAGGGACCCCCGTTGTACTTCCCCTTTTCCAACTTGACGCCATTTAGATAGTAATCTGCCTTCCTGTTTTTTCTACCAAAGTGGATAACTTCACATTTATCTGCATTAAACTTTATCTGCCATGCATCTGCCCACTCCCCAAACCTGTCCAAGTCACCCTGCATTCTCATAGCATCCTCCTCACAGTTCACACTGCCACCCAGCTTTGTGTCATCTGCAAATTTGCTAATGTTACTTCGAATCCCTTCATCCAAATCATTGATAATGGGAAATCAAGAAAATAGCAGAGGAATTTAATAACTTTTTTGCATCAGTCTTCACAGTGGAAGACACCAGCAGTGTGCCTGCAATGTTAGGGGAGTCAGGGGGTGGAGGTTTGTGGAGTGGTGATTACTAAGGAGAAGGTGCTCGGAAAGCTGAAAAGTCTGAGGGTGGATAAGTCACCTGGACTGGATGGACTGCACCCCAGGGTTCTGAAGGAGGTGGCCGCAGAGATTGTGGAGACATTAGTTGTGATATTTCAAGAATCATTAGAGTTAGCAGTGATTGCTGAAGATTGGAAAATTGTGAATATCATCCCCGCTATACAAGAAGGGAGCAAAGCAGAAGAGCTGAAACTGTCGGCCGGTTAGCCTGACTTCGGTGCTCGGTAAGATTTTAAAGTCGATTATAAAGGATGTTGGGCAGTACTTGGAAGTTCAAGATAAAATAGGCAAAATCAGCATGGTTTTATGAAGGGACAATCTTGCCTGATGAATTTGCTGGAGTGCTTTGAGGAAGTTAATAGCAGGACAGACAGAGGGGATATTGCATATATTGTTTACCTAGATTTTCAGAAGACCTTCGATAAGGTGCCGCACGTCAGGCTTTGAAGGAAGATGAGAGCCCATGGTATTGATGGAAAGGTACTAACATGATAGCAGGTTGGCTGGATTGCAGAAGGCAGAGTTGCAATAAAATGTGCTTTTTCAGGTTGGCTGCCAGTGACTAGGGGAGTTCTGCAAGGGTCGTTGCTGGGGTCGCCTCTCTTCACGTTGTATAATGATTTGGATAAGGGGATTGAAGGCTTTGTGGCCAAGTTTGCCAATTATGTTAAGATAGGTGGAGGGGCAGGTAGTGTAGAGGAACCAAGGACTCTGCAGAAGGACTTGGACAGGTTAGGAGAGTGGGCAGAGAAGTGGCAGATGAAATTCAGTATAACAAAGTGCGGAGTCAAGCATTTTGGTAATTAGAATAAAAGCGTAGATTATTTTCTAAATGGAGAAAGAATCCAGAAATCGGAGGTGCAAAGGGACTTAGGAGTGCTGGTGCATGACGCCAAAAAGTTAATTTGCAAGTCGAATCGGTAGTAAGGAAGGCAAATTCAATGCTAGCATTTATATCAAGAGGACTGGAATACAAAAACAGAGATGTAATGCTGAAGCTCTCAACCACTGCATTTGGGCCCCATATCTGCTCACTGGTCAGTGAGCAAATTTGGGCCCCATATCTGAGGAAGGATGTGCTGGCTCTGGAGAGGGTCTATAGGAGGTTTACAAGAATAATTCCAGGAATTAGTGGGTTAGCATATGATGAGCGTTTGACAGCACTGGGCCTCCACTCGCTGGAGTTTAGACGGTTGAGAGGTTTCCTCATTGAAACTTGCGGAATAATGAAAGGCATAGATAGAGTCAATTTGGAAAGGATGTTTCCACTGGTGGGAGAGTCTAGGACAGGAGGTCATAACTCAGAATTAAAGGGTGCTCTTTTAGAAAGGAGGTGAGGAGGAAGTTCTTTAGTCAAAGGATGGTTAATGTGTGGAACTCATTGCCACAGAGGGCTGTGAAGGCCAAGTCAGTGGATATTTTTAAGGCAGAGAGAGAAGACAATTCTTGATTAGAATGGGTGTCAAGGGTTATGTGGCGAAGGCAGGAAAATGGGATTAGGAGGCAGATGATTGAATGACGGAGTGGACACGATGGGCCAAATGGCCTAATTCTACTCCTATAACGTGATTTCCATATATATATACACATACTCTTCAGTTACATCCGTTTTTTCTTGATAAGGGTTGTGTTCACCACCCTCTGCAGATTCAGGCAATGCAGTTGTCCTACCAGGCTGCGATGCATCCCATCAGAATACTTTCTATGGAGCGTCTGTAAGGGTCAGAGAGAATCTGTGTGGCTATGATGAATCCTTGACGCTTAAGGTAAATATGCTAATGCATTTCCGTGATCACCCCAGTACTGCAAATGTTTATGGTGATATGGATGCTGAAGGACCTGACCATCTCTACAGCAGTTCAGTTGAAGAGAACAGGGTTGTCTTTAATTACCCCCCCCCCCCTTCCTTGGTCAACAATTATCTATTTGGTCCTGCTGATTTGAAGGACTATGGTGTTTTTGACCTGGCCATGAGCCTCTTTTGAAGCCATGAACAGGCTAGGAGAGAAATTTGGCCTTGAGCATTTGACGGCGTTGGGCCTCTACTCGCTGGAATTTAGAAAGATGAGGGGGGACCTCATTGAAACTTACCGAATAGTGAAAGGCTTGGATAGAGTGGATGTGGAGAGGATGTTTCCACTAGTGGAAGAGTCCAGGACCAGTGGTCATAGCCTTAGAATGAAAGGACGTTCCTTTAGGAAGGAGTTGAAATGGAACTTCTTTAGTCAGAGGGTGATGAATCTGGAATTAATTGCCACAGATGGCTGATTAGGCCAAGTCAATTGACAGATTCTTGATTAGTAAAAGGTGTCAAAGGTTATGGGGAGAAGCCACGATTGGATGACGGAGTAGTCTCGCTGAGCCGAATGGCCTAATTCTGCAAACTGGGGAAAGGTGAAAAAAACGATATCAAAGTGAAATATTAATTCTGTATCTTTTTTTTCTCCAAAGGTAGTGCTGAGTGTTTACAGTATTTTGTACTCCAGTTCATGAGTGGTTAGTCTTTGTAAATAAATTAAACCAGCGGTGGCACTGAAAACCGGTAATGTTTATTTCATAAGATCATGAGTGATAGGAGCAGAAATGACCAGAACCACCATTTCTCTTGAGCGCAAAACAGGGTTGGAGGGACCTAACCGGTTAGGCAGCATCTGTTGAGGGAATGAGTCATCAGTCTAAAGAAGATTAATGATCCGAAACGTCATCCGTCCATTCGCTCAACAGTTATTGCCTGACCCACTGAGTTCATCCAGTCTGAAGAAGGGTCTCGACCGTAACGTCACCTATTATTTTTCTCCAAAGATGCTGCCCGACCCGCTGAGTTACGGCAGCATTTTGTTTCCTTCCGAGTTCATCCAGTACTTTGTTTTGTTCCAGATTCCAGCACCTGCAGTTTATGTCTTCATCTTTTCTGTTCTTGTCTTTTTCAAATGTTTCCTCTTAAAAAGAACTGTCCTATTTGTGTCGGATACTCCCATCTTTTATTTATCAAGCACCATCTAGAACAGTGGTTCTTAACCTGGGGGTCTGGACCCCATGGGGGGTCATTTGGGGCTTTACCGAGAGACATGAAGGGGTCATAAATAACATATCCATTTGTTGAGCCCATTTTTAGGAAACTAACAAAGGTACGTACCACATACAGTATTTTGTTTGCGTATGGGCGTACGTATGCCAAAAAGGTTAAGAACCACTGATCTAGAATGAAGAGGTTATGCAATTTTATTGCCTTTTAAACATGACACTCATGACTTGGAGGTAAAATGAGTAAAGGGAAACTGGTTTTGCATCCTTGATCCGGCATATGCAACAACAATGTTGATTGTTGAAAATTAAAGCAACAGTGTCCTTTTTAGATATTTGAAATATTTGAAATATATTTATATTTTGCTTTGTCCACATTTTCATAGTGAAAAGCTTGTGTTGTGTGCTAACCAGGCAGCAGAAAGAAAATATATGACAATTTTACCCCTGTGGACCAAATTATGCCAACAAGTGCCTGTCCAATTCACTTCTGAAATTCTCTTCATCGTAAATGATTGCCATGTGGACAAAGCCCAAAAAATAAAGATGCTCCTTAACACCTTAAGCCACTAAGTGAAGTGAAAGGATAAGCAAAGTCATGTGATTTTTGTTTGTTTGTTAAACCGCGATATTTCAACAAATCAATCCACATTTCTCAGAGGAAAACAATAAATCTTACTTGCTGCTTAGATTCAGGGTTGATGATGTTATTTCAAAACTTGGAACTTACTATAACGAGAATTTGGGGACAATCATACAGTCATTACATGCCCAGATCATCACAGAAACCAACCTCCCATCCATTTACACCTTGCGCTTCCTCGGCAAGGCCAGCAGCATAATCAAGGACAAGTCACACCCCGGCCTCTCCCTCTTCCCCCCCCCCCCCCCCCACCTCTCCCATTGGGCAAAAGGTGTAGAAGTGTGAAAACACACACCTCCAGATTTAGGGGCAGGTTTTTCCCAGCTATTATCGGGCAACTGAACCATCCTACCAACAACTACAGCGCAGTCATGAGCTACAATCTACATCATTGGAGACTCTCGGACTATATTTGATCGGAATCTACTGGACTTTATCTTGCACTAAACATTATTCATGTTATTCCCTTTCTAGTGTATCTGTGCACTGTGGATGGTTCGATTGTAATCATGTATTATATTTCCGCTGACTGGTTAGCACGCAACAAAAGCTTTTCACTGCACCTCGGTACACGTGACAATAAACTAAACTATGTTTATGGAGAGGAAGAGGATTTGCAGTTGCGTAGGTGGATATTAAAATTTCAGATTGGACAAAAGATAGTGATGTCACCTATTTCCTCAAGCAATCTCGTTGCCTCAGGATTTAACTCCCACTTGAAGTCTAAGAATGTGATTAAGGGACTGGAAATGCAGCAATAAAATTCCTTATGTCGATGAGTGTATATATTGTGCTCCCTTCTGAAAGGGTCAATGAACTGGAGTGCTCACCCTTCTGTGTTGGAAGGAACTGCAGATGCTGGTTTAAACTGAAGATAGACATAAAATGCTGGAGTAACTCTGCGGGACAGGTTGCATCTCTGGATAGAAGTAATGGGTGACATTTTGGGTCAAGACCCTTCTTCAGACTGAGTCGGGAAAGGGAGACACAGGGTAAGGTGTGAAACAAGATGTCAAAGGGGACAAAGATCAAGGAAAATGTAGAATAGATCATTGTTAGCTAGGGGAAGGTGACATTGAAGCATACAAATATAAAATTTAATCAGGAGGACAGTCAAACTGGCCGGAGAACTAGGATAGGGGAGGGATGAAGAGAGAGGAAAAGCAAGGGTTACTTGAAGTTAGAGAAGTTAAGACTGGGTTGTAAGCCCCCCCCAAGTGAAATAAGATGCTATTCCTCCAATTTGCGTTTGGCCAAGTTGGGAAAGTTGATGTTGCAGGAAATGCCAGTAGCATTAATTATCCATCCCTATTTGCCACATCAGCTTAGGAAATTAGTGTCAACCAGAGAGTCTGGCGTCGCCTTTTGGGTAGACTGGTAAAGGATAACTGGTCTTTTTGCTTGAAGGCCTTTGGATCAATTTTGGTATCTTCATGTTACTGAATGTGGCCTTTTTTAAATTTTGTTTACGGGGAAGAGAATTTCAATTCCAGATTAATGAGTTCTGTATTTTAATCACCCAGCTGCCATGGCAGGTTCCATGATCCATTTCCTAGAAACATAGAAAATAGGTGCAGGAGTAGGCCATTCGGCCCTTCGAGCCAGCACCGTCATGCAATATGATCATGGCTGATCATCTAAAATCAGTACTCCGTTCCCGCTTTTCCCCATATTCCTTGATTCCGCTAGCCCTAAGAGCTAAATCTAGCTCTCTTAAACAGTTCTCTGCCTACTGGCCAGTAAGTTTTTTTTTTTTTTTTTTAATTTTTATTTATTAGAAGTACATTACATCACAGCCACATACATTAATACTCGTCATTTATATCTTCTTACAATTAATGTACTCCCTTTATTTATTTTTTTACACTAGAGAAAGAAAAGATTGAAAGAGAGAAGAAAGTGAAGGAAAAAGTGCAAGTGTAGAAAAGTGTAGAAAATGTAACAACAAAAAAGGACGAAGACCCTATAAGAGCGAAATTAAAAACAAAAAGAAAAAGAGTTAAGAAATAGGCCCTAAGAAAAGAAAAGAGAAAGAGAAAAAAAGAAAAACAAATGTTTTTTTTGAGCATTACGTAAATAGGACATACCAACTCTTCAACTATCATCCCCCCTTACCCGACCTCAATTTTTTATTTTTTTAAAGTACTTTTGCACCCTATGTTTGTAATAATTCTATAAATGCAGACCACGTCAGGTGGAAGTGATCTGGTTTACCTGCTAGGAGGAGTCTTATCTCTTCAAGGTGTAATGTTTCAAACATATTTGAAATCCACATATTTATAGTTGGTATTGGAGCCTTCTTCCAAAATTTTAGAATTAGCTTTTTTCCAGTTATTAACCCATAATCCATTAATTTCTTTTGAAACACATTTAGTTCTGGATCATCTTCCGTTATTCCGAAGATAATCCATTCTGCTTTGGGTATCAGTCTTGTTTTAAATAACTTTGTAAAGATTTCAAAAATTTCATTCCAAAATTTTTGAATTTTTGTACAGAAGACAAATGAGTGCGCTATAGTTGCTTCTTGGGATTGACATTTATCACAAATAGATGATACGTTTGGGAAAATTTTATGAATTTTAGTTTTCGAATAATATAATCTATGTAAAATTTTAAATTGTATTAAAGTGTGTCTTACATTAATCGAGCATTTATGTACTTTTAATAAGTATTCATTCCAACTTTCCTTTGAAATTTTAATAGCTAACTCTTGTTCCCAGTCTCTTCTGATACCCTCCGTAGATGGTATTTGTACATTTAAGATAATATTGTACAAATATGATATTAAGTTTGCTGATTCCGCTTTTATCTGCATTGCCTCGTCCAGTACATCTGCTGGGTTATTATGATGATCTTTTATATATTTTTTCAAATAGTCGCATATTTGAAAGTATTTAAAATATTGATTATTTCCGAGTTTATATTTTATTTGTAATTGTTGAAATGAAAGTAATTTTCCAGTTTCATACAAGTCACCAAGCGTTTTAATTCCTAGTCTATCCCATTGTGTATAAGCTTTATCTATAATAGAAGGACTAAACGAAGGGTTATTGACTATAGGTAATAAAAGTGATAAGTTTCTTAATTTTAAATTTTGTTTTATTTGTTTCCAAATACGGATTGTACTATGAATAATTGGGTTCTTATTATAGTTTATGTTATTCAATTTCATTGGAGAGAGGAGGATCGCTCCAATGTTTCTAGAGGAGCAATCCTCTTTCTCCATTACAATCCAGTCTACTTGCTGGGCGGAGTTATCCATCAGTTGAATCATGTTTTTAATATTTACTGACCAATAATAATACATAAAATTGGGTAGTGCTAGACCCCCCAATACTTTAGATTTATTCAGATGGGTTTTTTGTATTCTATGTGATTTATAGTCCCATATAAAATTAGTGATATCTGAGTCGAGTTTTTTAAAAAACTTCTTAGGTAAGTATATAGGAATTGATTGAAATAGGTATAAAATTTGTGGTAAAAAGATCATTTTTATTGCGTTTATTCGGCCTATTAAAGACATCGGAAGCGTTTTCCAGAATTTAATTAATGTATTCAGTTTATTAAGTAGGGGGTCAAAATTTGCCCTGAGCATACCTTGATATGCTCTGGTAATTTCGATTCCCAAATATTTAAATTTTTCTGTAGCTATTTTAAAAGGGAATTTTAAAAGATGTGTTGAATCTTTCGGTTTTATTGACATAATTTCACTTTTATTCCAATTTATTCTATATCCAGAAAAAGATCCGAAGTCTTCAATTAAATTTAATATATTTGGTATAGTGATTTGAGGTTTTGTAATATACAATAATATATCATCCGCGTATAAAGATATTTTATTATATGAGTCTTTAGTATTATATCCATGAATATCAGGGTGTATTCTAATTTTTTCTGCTAGCGGTTCAATAATGAGAGCAAACAGCTGTGGTGATAATGAGCATCCTTGTCTATTTCCCCTTGATAGTTGAAATTTCGAGGATAATATGTTATTAGTAAGTATTCTAGCTGTAGGTTTGTTATATAGTAACTTAATCCATAAAATAAAATTCTCTCCCAGTTGAAATTTTTGTAATACTTTATCCATATAATTCCATTCTACTTGATCAAATGCTTTTTCAGCATCCAGCGAAATAATTGATAATTCTTGATCTTCAGATTTGTGTGAGTGCATTATGTTGAGTAGACGTCTCATATTATTAGAAGAGTATCTCTTAGGGATAAACCCTGTCTGATCTGGGTTTATTAATTTACTAATGTATTTACTTAATCTTCTGGCTAATGTTTTCGCTAATATTTTTTGATCTGTGTTTAACAATGCTATAGCTCTATATGAGCCAGGTTCTTCTAAATCCTTATTTTTCTTAGGTATTAATGTAATCGTTGATTCCGCTAATGTATCAGGTAGTATTCGTTTTTTAAAAGCGTATTGGTACATTTTTTGTAATCTTGGTATTATTTTATCATAAAAGCTTTTATAAAATTCATTAGTAAATCCATCAGGGCCTGGTGTTTTTCCATTTTTTAGTGAGTTTATTGTATCTTCTAATTCCTTAATTGAGATTTGTGCACCCAGTTCCTCTTGTTCCTTCAGCTCTAACTTTGGGAGATTACAGGTATCCAAGAACTTTGTGATATTATTGGAATCAATTATCGTTTTAGATGTATACAAATTCTCGTAAAATTGCCAGTAAGTTGACTATAATGTGACTGAAGTCTGTATTTTAAGTTGCCAAACATTTTAAACACTAGTAAATTAAATTTTTTGGAAAGTTTAGTTTAGAGATACAGTGCAGAAACAGGCCCTTCGGCCACCGAGTCCACGCCGGCCAGCGATCCCTGCACACGAACACGATCCTACACACACCAGGGACAATTTACAAATATACCAAGCTAATTAACCTACAAACCTGTACGTCTTTGGTCTGTAGGAGAAAACTGCAGCTCCCCGGAGAGAACCCATGCTCAGCACTGGGTACAAACCCCATACAGACAGCACCCATAGTCTGGATCAAACCCAGGTCTCTGGCGCTGTAAGGCAGCAACGATACCGCTGCGCCAACATGCCGCCCTAGATAGTTATAGTTCATTCTAGCACTGTTGTTGTACGATGAGGTTTAACTGGCAAAAAAAACATGTCTGCTATCACCAGTTATACTTTACAGCCAGTAAGGGTCTTTTAAATTTGGTAAATAATGGAATTATCTTCAAGTGTAAAGTTACTGTGAATGTGTAACTGTTTTTTGGAAGTGCACAAGGTTATTATTTGCAGGCAAGCATGATGTTGTGCTTTCCAGCAGCTTGATTTATCTACAATTTAGGGTTGATGCAATTAATTGTTTGATTTTTGTTGTCCTCCATAATTCATGGTGTGAGCTCTCTTTCCCCATTAATGCACAGTGAACAAAGGACTTCTCCATGCAAACACCCTGGAACTACTCCAGCATTTGCAAAGAAGGAACACAATCAGTGATCCACCTGACAAATGGGTCATGCTTCAATACCAAATATCACAGTTGCATACAAGTAAACACTAAATAGCGAATTTTGGGTAATTTAAAAATAAATGACGTGAAATATCTCGCCAGTGGCATGTAATTGTTTCCAAGACATCGATAGCAATATTGTGATTAAAGAGCCACTTGAGGTCTGCTGCCGTAAACGTAACAAGACTATTTTCAATGAAATCTGTCTTTACATATCTGTCCAATTCTATCAGACAGTTAAAGGAAAATGACTCTGCAATAAAAACAATAGTGTAAAAATACACACTAAGAAACAAGTCTCTCATGTACAAAATCATGAGAGGAATAGATCGGGTGGATGCACAGAGTCTCTTGCCCAGATTAGGGAATTGAGGACCAGAGGACATAGGTTCAAGGTGAAGGGGAAAAGATTTATTAGGAATCTGAGGGGTAACTTTTTCACACAAAGAGTGGTGGGTGTATGGAACAAGCTGCAGAGGAGGTAGTTGAGGCTGAGACTATCCCATCGTTCAAGAAACAGTTAGACAGGTGCATGGATAGGACAGGTTTAGCGGGATATGGACCAAGCGCAGGCAAGTGGGACTGGTGTAGCTGGGACATTGTTGGCTGGTGTGGGCAAGTTGGTCTGAAGGACCTGTTTCCACACTGTATCACTCTATGACTATGACTCTAAGTCTACGGTAGTGCAAGCGTTGGTCCATGGCATTCTACTGCTAAAGTAGGATTAATGTTGAAGACGGACACAAAATGCTGGAGTAACTCAGCCGGACAGGCAGCATCTCTGGATAGGAGGAATCCCAGATTCAGATTTAACTTTATTGTCATTGTGCAGTGTACTGTACAGAGACAAGGAAATGTAGTTAGCATCTCCCTAGAAGAGCGACATAAATATGAGCAATAAATAAATCTAATAAATCCTGGTGGGAGGAGTGTCCGGGGGGGGGGGGGGGGGGTGATTGGCAGTCACCGAGGTACAGTGTTGAGTAGTGTAACCGCCGCAGGGAAGAAGCTGTTCCTGGACCTGCTGGTCCGGCAGCGGAGAGACCTGTAGCGCCTCCTGGATGGTAGGAGGGTAAACAGTCTGTGGTTGGGGTGAGAGCAGTCCTTGGCGATGCTGAGCGCCCTTCGCAGACAACGCTTGCTTTGGACAGACTCAATGGAGGGGAGTGAGGAACCGGTGATGCGTTGGGCAATTTTCACCACCCTCTGCAGTGCTTTCCGGTCGGAGACAGAGCAGTTGCCATACCATACTGTGATGCAGTTGGTAAGGATGCTCTCGATGGTGCAGCGGTGGAAGTTCACCAGAATCTGAGGAGACAGATGGACCTTCTTTAGTCTCCTCCGGAAGAAGAGACGCTGGTGAGCCTTCTTGACCAGAGTTGATGTATTGTGGGTCCAAGAGAGGTCATCGGAGATGTTGACCCCCAGGAACCTGAAGCTGGAAACACGTTCCACCTCTGTCCCGTTAATGTGGATGGGGGTGTGCGTGCCGCCCCTAGACTTCCTGAAGTCTACAATGAGCTTCTTGGTCTTCTTGGAGTTAAGGGCCAGGTTGTTGACAGCGCACCATGCTGCTAGGAGCTGGACCTCCTCCCTATAGGCCGACTCATCATTGTTACTGATGAGGCCAATCACCGTTGTATCATCTGCATACTTGATGATGGTGTTAGTACCATGTACAGGTGTGCAGTCATAGGTGAAGAGGGAGTAGAGGAGGGGGCTCAGCACACAGCCCTGTGGAATGCCGGTGTTCAGGGTGAGGGTTGAAGAGGTGTGCTTGTCTAACCTAACAGACTGGGGTCTGTCGGTTAGAAAGTCCAGTATCCAGTTGCAGAGGGAGGGGTCGATGCCCAGGTCACCGAGTTTGGTGATCAGTTTAGAGGGTAAGATGGTGTTGAATGCTGAGCTGTAATCGATGAACAGCATTCTTACGTAAGTGTCTCTGTTGTCGAGGTGGGAGAGGGCGGAGTGAAGTGCCGTTGAGATGGCATCCTCCGTACTCCTGTTCTTGCGGTAGGCAAACTGATAGGGATCCAATGTGGGGGGGGTAGGCAGCCTTTGAGGTGTGCCAGGACCAGCCTCTCGAAGCACTTGGCGATGATGGGAGTAAGTGCAACTTACTCACTCAATGGGTGATGTTTTGGGTCGAGTTGTTTAGTTTAGTTCAAGAACTTGATAGTTGTCGGAAAGTAACTGTTCCTGCACCTTGTGGTGTGCGACTTTAAGCTTTTATTCCTCCTGCCCATAGTAGCAGTGAGAAGTGGGCATGGCCCGGATGGTGGGGATCCTTGATAAGATAAACTGCTTCTTGAGGCGGTGCATCATGTCGATCTTTTTGATGGTGCATTGTTCAAATAATTATAATTTGGCAATTTTAGTTCAGGAAACTTGTTCATACAGTTATTCAAATTATGATCCTAAGACCATCTGTTTTAAAATATTTCCCCCCCCCCCTAACTTTACTCAATAAGTGGGTAATATATTGTAGAGGCCACAATCTACCCTCCAACTCACGCAACTAATTCCAAAAGACAAATCGCTTGAATGGAAGTCAGAGCTGATTTTTTAATTTTTTTTTAAAGTTTTGTGTGAATACACAAGCTGTAATGTTGGTACTTGCCATCTGTCGTGGCTGAGAACTTGCAGGAAGCTTGATTTGATCAAATACTGATTCGCTCTCTGCGAATTCTATCTCAATATTGTCTGGTAAAAGGGGATAGGTCTTTGGGGTTGCTTTAAATCAATAAAACATGCTTCACCTGAGGCCAATTGTGGATCATTGCCTTGCGGACCTAAAAAAGCTTTCACTGTACATCAGCATACATGACACTAATACACCAATACCAGGTAGCATGTAGCTTTTCATTCTGAGTTTTTATTATAGCATTAACCTAAACTATTGGAAACACTCATGAGATGTAAACAAGGAAATGGCGTGATTATTTTGGGAAGATGCAAAGGTGTGTTTGCACATCAAAGAAATGCGTAGAAACCTAACTTATTGCATCAAATGTAATCGTTGTGCTGTTTAGTCTATTAATGCTGCATTACTGTGGTTGAAATATGGTTGTGTCATCTTCATTATTTTAACTATTTCTCTATTTTAAAATAGGGTATGGTACTTTAGTTTCATTAGTGCAAATTAATCAGTAGTACTTAAATATAGCAGCTTTTCCCCAGAATTATAAATTGATTAGTTGTAGCTGTTTTGCTGACGACAGTTGCTTCACCTAGTTGTCTTGTGGCATGAGAGAAATGTCAGACCCTTAAAATAAATCATAAATAAATATTGTTTGGCATTTGCAGATCATAGAAACATAGAAACATAGAAATTAGGTGCAGGAGTAGGCCATTCGGCCCTTTGAGCCTGCACCGCCATTCAATATGATCATGGCTGATCATCCAACTCACTATCCCGTACCTGCCTTCTCTCCATACCCTCTGATCCCTTTAGCCACAAGGGCCACATCTAACTCCCTCTTAAATATAGCCAATGAACTGGCCTCAACTACCCTCTGTGGCAGAGAGTGCCAGAGATTCACCACTCTCTATGTGAAAAAAGTTCTTCTCATCTCGGTTTTAAAGGATTTCCCCCTTATCCTTAAGCTGTGACCCCTTGTCCTGGACTTCCCCAACATCGGGAGCAATCTTTCTGCATCTAGCCTGTCCAACCGCTTAAGAATGTTGTAAGTTTCTATAAGATCCCCTCTCAATCTCCTAAATTCTAGAGAGTATAAACCAAGTCTATCCAGTCTTTCTTCATAAGACAGTCCTGACATCCCAGGAATCAGTCTGGTGAACCTTTTCTGCACTCGCTCTATGGCAATAATGTCCTTCCTCAGATTTGGAGACCAAAACTGTATGCAATACTCCAGGTGTGGTCTCACCAAGACCCTGTACAACTGCAGTAGAACCTCCCTGCTCCTATACTCAAATCCTTCAGCTATGAAAGCTAACATACCATTCGCTTTCTTCACTGCCTGCCAGTTAAAAAAAACTGAACATATCTAATTTTACCTGAAATTTTGTTGATCTGTTTTGAATAATTCACTTTTATTGATGAAAATCTTCATGTTTTGTCAAAATGATTTCAGAAATATAGTTGGAAATACGTGCCACAATTTGAAATGGACAAAATTTAAAGCTGGTGTTAATGAGTAACTTTTTTTACTTGATTAATCTGTTGCTCCATTGTTCTCTTACTGTTCAGTAGTTCATAGTACAGTCAAAAAGGGTTGAAGTCATTAGATAAGTCTCTGTGTAAGAAGGAACTGCAGATGCTGGGGTAAGCCGAAGATAGATACAAAAAGCTGGAGTAACTCAGTGGGACAGGCAGCATCTCTGGAGAGAAGGAATGGGTGACGTTTTGGGTCGAGACCCTTCTTCAGACTGGTTGTGAATAAGGGAAACGAGAGATATAGACGATGATGTGGAGATATAAAGAACAATGAATGATAGATATGCAAAAATGTAACGGTGATAAAGTAAACAAGCCAACCTGTTTGTAGGGTGAAAATGAGAAGCGAGTGCGACTTGGGTGGGAGAGGGATAGATAGAGAGGGAGAGGGAATGCCGGAGCTACCTTCTTCTTTCGTGTGCATCTTCCATGTTTCAAATGTTGAAGTGAGAGAAATCAATATTCGTACCACTGGCCTGTCAGCTGACTAAGCGAAATATGAGATGCTGTTCCTCCAATGTGTGTTTAGCCTCACTCTGTTAATGGAGGAGACAGAGGACAAAGATCTGTGTAGGAACGGGAAGGAGAATTAAAGTGTCCGGCAATCGGGAGATCAGGTTGGTTCACGCGGGCTGAGCGAAGGTGTTCCGCAAAACGATTGGCCAGTCTGCGTTTGCTCTCGCTGATGTATAAGTGTCCGCATCTTGAATAACGGATACAGTAGATGAGGTTGGAGGAGGTGCAAGTGAACCTCGGACTAACCTGAAAGGACTGTCTGGGTCCCTGGACAGAGTCGTGGAAGGGGGTATGGCGGCAGGTGTTGCATCTTCTACGGTTGCAGGGGAAGGTACCTGGGGAGGGGGCGGTTTGGGTGGGAAGGAATGAGTTAACCAGGGAGTTGCGGAGGGAATGGTCTCTGCGGAAGGTGGAAAGGGGTGGAGATAGGAAAATGTGGCTAGTGGTGGGATCCCGTTGGAGGTGGTGGGAATTTAGGAGGATTATGTGTTGTATGCGATGGCTAACGGGGTGGAAGATAAAGACGAGGGGGACTCGGTCTCTGTTGCGACTCGGGGGAGGAAGGGCAGATCTGCGGGGTACTGAGGAGGCATGAGTGAGGGCCTCTCTGTTCTGCTACAGACAATGCAGCACAGAAATAGGCCCTCCCACCCAACATGTCTGTGCGGGCTGTCGAGCAATCATCTAAACTAATCCCAGTTTCCAGGTCTTTATTCAGCACAACCAAATATTCAGGAAGAGGCCTGGTGGAAGACTGCCTCCTTGCACAATCCCAACAAACTCATAGTACTTTTTTTTCCTCAAAAGAATAAATAACAGCAAGAGTTCGATTGCAATTTTAATATTCGTATGTTTGACAATGACTTTGTTTATTTTGAGTGCTGACAAAGGGTTACATTTGAATGACAAATTTTCCATGGGAGCACATCTTAACTGACAGTGTGGAGGAAGGAACTGCAGATGCTGGTTTAAACCGAAGATAGACACAAAAAGCTGGAGTAACTCAGCAGGACAGACAGCATCTCTGGAGAGAAGGAATGGGTGACCTTTCGCGTCGGGACCCTTCTCCCAGTCTGAAGGAGGGTCTCGACCCAAAACATTACCCATTACTTCTCTTCAGAGATGCTTAATGTCCCGCTGAGTTACTCCAGCTTTAACTAACAATGTCTCTGAATATTCAAACACCTTTTCTGGGGCAAAGTATTTCACAGGTATGGCCTAAACTTTGAAGTCAGAGATCCCAGATACCTGAAACTAATGTTGTGCAGGCTGACTAACTCTGGGAACACAAATTATTACACACATAGACAATAGGTGCAGGAGTAGGCCATCCGGCCCTTTGAGCCAGCACCGCCATTCAATGTGATCATGGCTGATCATCCTGTTCCTGCCTTCTCCCCATACCCCTTGATTCCGCTAGCCCTAAGAGCTCTATTTAACTCGCTTTTGAATGCATCCAGTGAGTCGGCCTCCACTGCCTTCTGAGCCTGAGAATTCCACAAATTCACAACTCTCTGTGTGAAAACTCATCTCGGTTCTAAATGGCCTACCCCTTATTCATAAACAGTGGCCCCTGGTTCTGGACTCCCCCAACATCAGGAACATGTTTCCTGCATCTAGCATGTCCAATCCCTTAATAATTTTATATGTTTCTATAAGATTCCCTCTCATCCTTCTAAATTCCAGTGAATACAAGCCCAGTCGCTCCATTCATTCATCGTATGACAGTCCCGCCATCCCGGGAATTAACCTTGTGAACCTACGCTGCATTCTCTCAATAGCAAAAATGTCCTTCCTCAAATTAGGAGACCAAAACTGCACACAATACTCCAGGTGTGGTCTCACCAGGGCACTGTACAACTGCAGAAGGACCTCTTTGCCCATATACTCAACTCCTCTCATTGTGAAGGCCAACATGCCATTAGCTTTCTTCACTGACTGTTGTACCTGATGCTTACTTTCAGTGATTGATGTACAAGGACACCCAGATCTCGTTGTACTTCCCCTTTTCCTAACCTGACACCATTCGGATAATAATCTGCCTTCCCATTCTTGCCTTCAAAGTGGATAACCTCACATTTATCCACATTATACTGCATCTGCCCACTCACCCACCTGTCCTAGTCACTCTGCATCCTCATAGCATCCTCTTCACAGTTCACCCTGCCACCCAGCTTTGTGTCATCTGCAAATTTGCAAATGTTACTTTTAATTCCTTCATCTAAATCATAAATGTATATTGTAAATAGCTGCGGTCCCAGCACCGAGCCCTGCGGTACCCACTAGTCACTGCCTGCCATTCTGAAAGGGACCCGTTAATCCCTTCTCTTTGTTTCCTGTCTGCCAACCAATTTTCTATCCATGTCAGTACTCTACCACCAATACCATGTGCTTTAATTTTGCCCACTAATCTCCTGTGTGGGACCTTATCAAAGGCTTTCTGAAAGTCCAAGTATATAACATCCACTGGCTCTCCCTTGTCCAATTTACTTGTTACATTCTAAAAAAATTCCAAAAGATTTGTCAAGCATGATTTTCCCCAACGTAAATCCATGCTGATTTAAACCGATTCTGTTACTGCTATCCAAATGTGCTGCTATTACATCTTTGATAATCGACTCCAGCATCTTCCCCCACCACCGATGTCAGGCTAACTGGTCTATAATTCACTGCTTTCTCTCTCCCTCCTTTCTTGAAAGGTGGGATAACATTAGCTCCCTCCAATCTACAGGATTGATAGAGTCAATATGTCTATGACCATGTTTAATGTGCTAAGTGACAAAAAACGTCTGGGCTGGAGCTTCCCTTGATGTCTGTCGCAAAGGTATAACATAATTGAAGATGTCTAATGCCTGGTTTGATGTAGGCCAATTGATATCCCCCATTGTCTTGTGTTTGGCAGCTAGCAAGTCATATTTTTGGAGCAGCCTCCTGCTGCATACCAGTAGTCTGTGCTCTCCTTTCACAGTATTGTTTGTTTGCAAAGCTGTCCTTTCAATTTCAAAAAAACAATTACTGATTGTAGTTTGTATTTGAACAGGTTTTGTTTGGAAGATGAGTTCTCAATAATGCCTTAATGCCTACTCTCCAAATATTCCTGAAGATTGTCCTGTGTCCAATAACTAACAAATCAAAGTTTTTAAAACTAAGTTTATAAACTCTGTTTGAGCTAATAAGTAAAAATGGACTGCCTTGTGTCTGCCCTGTTTTTTTCCCATTTCAATTACTTCATTCTGAAGAAGGGTCTCGACCTGATACGTCACCCATTCCTTCTCTCCAGAGATGCGGCCTGTCCTGCTGAGTTACTCCAGCATTTTGTGTCTATCTTCAGTTTAAACCAGTATCTGTAGTTCCTTCCGATTCAATTACTACCTTGATTTCTCATCTAAATTCCCTGGATGATCTTTTTGATCAAAACCCATTAGTCTGAAACCATTTCTAAACATACCAAGAATTGTTCTTGTTTTTTTTCAGAAGCTGTGTATTAAATAAAACTTTTATTAACCAGGTAAATTAGGTAAAACTTTGCTTTCTGCGTGAAGAACTTAAAATGAGTACAACAGCTAATGTTAATTATAAAGCACAATTTATCATCAAAATTTCCGAAGGCACTTGACTGATGGTGTCAGCGTTTGTCCAACTTTGATTATGAGGGGGTGATTAATATCAGTGACTATAGTTGGTATTAAGAAAGTTATTAAAAGGGGAGCGATATGAACAGGTTCAGAAATAGAATTATTGAGCTTGTGGTTTTGATGCCTGACGACATATTTAATCATGGTAGAACAAAGTAATATGCACAAGGTATTGGTGGTGTGATTAGGGGTAGGATAGAAATAAAGAAGAAATTTGTCATTTGCCCTTTATGTGGACATGGAGAGTTTGAGCTGGGCACCAGCTGCTAAGTCCTTTGAACAGCAGCAAGTCAGCAGAAATTGAAGGAAGGCAAGATCCTTGAATAACTACAGTGCTAATCGTTTCCTGGTTCCTCATTGGTGACTCGGTAGTTTTGCACTTAACTTTGATCTAAGATTATTTATTTTCCCTATTCTTTTGGAATTCTGCTGCGAGAAAAATTATCATCTTTAATCTGGACTGTCTACCTTGTCACCTAATTCCTCCTTGATTGGTTTAAATAATATCATATGAATTCTTGTTTAATCTATGATTTGGGGTAATTTATAGTGGATTGAGAGGGAGAGTACTTGACATGTTTGTCTTTGTCAGCCTCTAGTTCATTCCAATAGACAATGGACATTTTAATCTGATGTAGAAAAACCAGCAGCCAATATACGTGTTCGATAGAGGAGAGTTTTCCAGGTTCATTGTACTAAAAGGGAATGCTGCTCAGCCACCCTCTCAAATATCACCATCAATTCAAGTTGTATTCAATATTCTAAGTAACTGAGTCCTTAACGCTGACAATGGTGATGAATGATTGGGTTGAATTTACTATGGGGCAAGGGTTGAACTTGGAGAAACATCCAGCCTGAAGTTCACAGGAACTGGAAAGATGAAATATCAGACCATTGCTCAGAGAAACATTGAGCAGCAGCACATTACTTATCTGAAGTTCATTTCTCAACGAATGAGAATGAAAAAATAAAAAGAATTACTCGAGTTTTTGTTCCTTCACTATGTTCTCTGAAAGTATTTTAGTTTAGTTTTAGTTTTAGAGTAGATACAGCGCGGAAACAGGCCCTTCGGCCCACCGGATACACGCTGACCAGCGATCCCCGCACATGAACACTATCCTATACCCACTAGGGACATTTTTACATTTACCAAGACAATTAACCTACAAACCTGTACGTCTTTGGAGTGTGGGAGGAAAGCGAAGATCTCGGAGAAAACAGCAGGTCACGGGGAGAACGTACAAACTCCGTACGGACACCACCCTTATTCGGGATCGAACCCGAGTCTCCGGTACTGCATTCGCTGTAAGACAGCAACTCTACCGCTGCGCCACCGTGACTGGCATTGCGCCACCGTAATTTGAAATTAATTATCTAACTCATTGGCACTGTTACCAACATTTGAATCTTGTGTATTTTATTTTCTGCTCCAAACTTGGGATCATGATTTAATACCAAATTTTAGCCTGGCTAATAAATTAAACTTTCATTTGTTGTTGGGTCAATATTAAGGACTCAATTACTGAGAATAATGAATGCAATTTGCATTGAGGGTGTTATTTGAGAACATGAACAGGGGATATATTGTAACCTAAATGCTTCAAATTTCTGAAGTGTTGGGCCATATGTCTACTAACTGCAATTGTTCTGCAGTGTGACCCGAACCAATTTATAAAGGATTTGAAATTTACAATTTGACAATTTCGAGCTGGTTAAGTGCCAGAAATAACCAGTTGATCAATACTGATTAACATTGCTGGTCGCAATGTGGTGCCACAGCAATGGAGTTACTGCCTTACAGCATCAGAGATCCGGGTATCAATCCTGACCATGGGTGCTGTCTGTACGGAGTTTATATGTTCTTCCTGTGACCGCATGGGTTTTCCCTGGGTGCTCCTGTTTGCTCCCAGGTTTGTAGGTTAATTGGCTTTGGTAAAAATTGTCCATAATGTGTATCACTGCTCCAAATAATGAATGAATGTTTATTGGCCAAGTATTCACATACAAGGAATTTGCCTTGGTGCCCTGCCCGCAGGTGATAACATGACATACAGTGACAACAATGGCAACAATGGGAAAATACAGTGACATAATAGCAATGAGTTCCAATTTAAATGAAGTGCAAAATTCTGTGGAGATTTCAAGCAGAAATAGTTTTACGAAAAGAAAAACAAACCAACCATCCTTTTTTCCAGATAGATATAGGCAGTAATTATGGATGTGGAAACAGCCAATTTAACTTGCTCTGTTTTGGTGTGCTTTAATGTGATCTCTGATTCTCTTAAATTCTAGAGAAAAATGTCCATTTTTTTTGCAAAACAACATTTCACACTCAAGCAGTTCAGCAAAGGACCAAGGATGTCTTGCTCTTGCACTAATTGCTTTGGTGGGACCACACCTATAATTTTGTCTTCACTTCTGGTCCCCTTATCTTGCCAAGGAGGGACTGGACCCATGATTGGGATGGCAAGAATGACAAAGCTGAGAGTGCGTTGAAATATAATACATAATATTCATAATTTTACTTTGTTTCAAAGTTATACCATGCAAAATGTTGCACGTTAATAATAGTTAATGTGCTATTATTTCAGGTACAGTTACGTAAGTTATATTTACTCTGTTGGGGAATTAAGAACCTGATGGCATCAGTTTTAGGTGAGGTGGGGAGGAGGAACAATGTAGTAGGCATCTGTGGAATAACTTTTTTTTACACAGAGTGGTAGGTATGGCATGAGCTGCCGGTGCAGGGTAGTTGAGGGAGGTACTATCTCAACTTTTAAGAAACATTTGGACAGGTACATGGATATGATAGGTTTAGAGGGATATGAGCCAAATGCAGGTAGGTGGGACTAGTGTAGATAGCACATGTTGGTCAGCATGAGCAATTTGGCCTGAGGTCCTGTTTCCGTGCTGCATAACTCTATGACTCTATATAGCAGAACTGAGGGGGGAGTTCTGTGAATAAACATGCAGTTAGATTTTTAACATGATTCAGCCAAATGCCATTACCAGTGCTATTGAATTTCTCTGGAGAGAGAGAAAAAAAAAGGATTTAAGTGTCAGGTTAATGAAACTTCATTAAAGCTCTTCTGATCATTGACCTGCAACAAGGAATCTGTTTCTCCCTCTTGACCTGTTGCCTAGACTGCTGCTCTTTCATCTTTTCCTGTTTATCTTGGACTTCAAGCATCAATGGCATTTGCTGTTGTACTGGCAACCTGCAACCCTTTGTATTTCACTGCAGACAGCTCAAAATCATCCCTTCAGTCACAATGATGTTTGGAAGTCAGCAGTCTCGATATTATAATATATTCCAATGGGCATAATAATCGCATAATAACTGTTTTGTAATGATGCATCTCGTGTTGACTGTTGGAAGTAAGCCAGATATTCCATGAATTTCTGCAATCCCATCATCTCGTGAATCACATTAATAAACTACAAATGACAATCTCACTTGCATCGTTAGACTTATTCATTAGCTTTCCTTATGCATAATTTCCACAATTTGTTTTGACACATGACTGCTATGCACAAATGGGAGGTGTGCATAGTGAAGCATAAACATTCTTATCAGGGCTTCAAAAGCTGAATTTGAATGGGACTGTTTTATGAGTAATGTTCAGTAATTGTTTAAGCACAATTTCTTTCCATTCCAGTAATTTCTGGAATTATTGACCTCTGTGTAATAGTTTATGGTTTTTGCATTGGATGATGTTTTCTTTTAAGTAAATAAAGTGCTGGAGGAACTCCAGTGGGTCAGGCTGCACCTGTAGAGGGAAATGGACAGATGCTATGTCATGGTGAGCCTTTTAAGTTGTGCAACTGTTGGAACATTTTGAGGTTTACCTGTAGAAAATTGCTAATTTCCTCCAACACAATCAGTTTCTGAGCCACTACTTTTGAAAAAGATTTTGAGTCCTTTTGTAAACTTTTTGCAAACTGTTTCAACATCAATATACTTTGCAAGCTTGACGTATGGCTATGTAGTAGTTAAAAGGTTAATACTTAAAGTCTTGCCAATTGAACTAAAACGTCATCTGTCCATTTTGCTGAATGATAGACTTGCTCCATAGATGCTGCCTAACCTGCTGATTTACTCCAGAACCTATTTTGGAGGTCAGAATACGTTTTGCTCACCATTTCAGCATCTGCAGATTCTTGTGTCTTCAGACTTGCAGTTTCCATAAAGCTGAAACAACATCCAAGGATTGCTCAATCCATGATAATCCAATGTCCCCTTGAGGGATCAATTATTTGTAAATCACTTCTCATCTGGTATCCTGCTTACTACATGGAATGGCATTGAATGGTAGGGACATAAATCACCCAGTGAAGCACAAGTAGCATTAATGCGTTTGAATGTTGGAAGCTTGTCCTACAGGAGGAAGTGTTTGCATGCTGCTTCCTTTGTGCCATACTTTTTTTTTGCAGTTGGTATTGCACTATTAATATTTTTGACCTGTGAACAATTGCTCTCTATTCAAGTGACTTCCCATGCTGTTGTCATTGTCGCACAGCATATAAACAGACTCCTCAGCTGACCTTGTCTGTGCTGATCACCAAGCGCCCACCTACACTACTATTTTATCCTGCCCATCGCTCCCCAGATTCTCCCAGTCGCCTACGCAGAGCTATTTGCAGCAGATAATTAACCTTCCAAGCTGCACCTTTGGGATGTCTGAGGAAATCGTGCAATCACTGAGAGAATGTACACGCGGGCAGCACCAGAGGTCAGGATTGACCCGGGGTCACTAAAAACTATAAGCAGGTTGCGCCACTCTACCACCTTCTGTTGCGCTTTATTGATTCAGGAAAACCTTTGCAGGTGTTTATGAAAACTGTAATAGATAGAAAATATCTGCAAGTAGTTAGTAATAGCAAACAGGATGATTGTTTTTGTGATGAGAGAAACGGCTGACATTTCATGGTGGTGACCTTCCACTCTTCAAAGGACTTTGACTTTGGAATGGTTATTAACCTGAAACCAGAAGCTCTGTTTCACTTTGTGTGAATGCTGACTAATGCAGTATTTCTTGCATTTCCTGCTGTATCTGGCACCTGCAGTATTTTGCTTATAAATAGTTTGAAAATCTGGTATAGTGTTCTGCAAGAACACAAAGATGATCTTGATGTGTAAAACGGCACTTTTAAATCTTTTCATTTACTTTTCATTTCTGGAATACTTGTTAGTTCTTTAAAAATATCCAACATTCTTCCTCTGAATCTAATCCTGAACCAAGTTCCATTTTTGGAATTAAACTTTTTCTTTCCCTCCTAAAATTTGTCTGGCAATATATTGCGTTGGTGTTGTATTTACAAGTCCCTCTGTTGTTGAGTGTTTACGTGTACCAAGCTTTGTGTGGTTACAGGCAAACCCTATTTATCCCTTCCTGTAGAAAATAAGACAGCATCAAAACTCAAGAACATGTCCTTCAGTTCATAATGTCTGTGTCAAACATCATGCCAAGACCAATTCTTATCTGCCTGTATGTAATCTCTCTCCGACCATTCCCTGCATATCACTATGCTTAACCAAAAGTCTCATAAATGCCACTATTGTATCTAAAGATCATAGAAAGCTCTAGTATTGCTCTTGCTCTTACAATGATACTAATCTTTCATTATATCTGCCTCCACCACCAACCCTGGCTGTGCATTCCAAGCACTCACCACCCTCTGTGTATATATTTTAAAAAGTTGTCCTGCACATCTCCTTTAAACATTGCCCCACTCACCTTAAACCTATGCCCTCCAGTATTTGATTTTTCGTATCTATCCTGCAGAAAACGGTTCTGACTGTCTATCATATCTCTCTGCCAGTTGATGTGTCCCTCATCTACTGAATTTGGTGTTCCCGATGTGGCCTCCTTTACATCAGCAAGACCGCATAACGTAGGCGACTGTTTCGCCGAACACTTGCATTCGCTTTGCCAGGTCAACTGAATCTCCTGGTTGCTAACCATTTTAACTCCCTTTTTTCCATTCTCTCCTCCATGGCCAGAGTGAGGCCTATGCAAACAGGAGGAACAGCACCTCCTATTCCACTTGGCTTGCTTAGAACCTAACAGCATGAACATTCAATTCTCTAATTTTAGGTAACTATCTAATTTTAGGAATACAACCCCTTCACCCGGGCTCTTTTTAAACCCATCTCTTCCCTGTGCCCACCTCAATGTATATCTCTTTCTTCCCTCCTCATGTACCCTTCCACCTATATTCCTTTTTCTGGCTTCACAATTCGTACCTCTTCTATCCTTCTCACCTTATCTCACACTATCTTTTCAGCTCTGTCCAACTATCTTCCAATCAACCCCCTCCACCATATCCACATCACTTGTCAGTCTTTATCACTGCCCCGCCCCCCTCCTTCTTCTCCCCCCCCACTGCAATCTTTCTGAAGAAGGGTCTGGACCCGAATCGTCACCTATCCATATTCTCCACAGATGCTGCCTGACCCACGGAGTTACTCCCGCACTTTGTGTCCTTGTCTGTTTGCAAACCTGTCCTTAATTTCAAACTGATTATGGTTTTCAAGTATAGAGGGACATATATTTTGATGGTTTATTGCTTTAAAATAATGGCAGCTACTTACATATTTTTATTAACTCTGAATAATCCCCAACGTTGGCACGACTGCTTCAAGATGAATGGTGACAGATAGCTGACCTTTGTGTTGATGCATGTGGAGGGCCAACTGATGCATAGTGATTCATCCTGCTTCTAAGTTATGGTGTCGAGATTTGAAGAGTGGAGACTGTCTCATTAGCTCCAATGTCAAGAACAATGATGTTAATCGAGAAAACAATACTGTAGTTATTTATGTGGGTTTATTTACTGAATAGAAATTTCGAAGTGGAATTGAAGCTGCAAATTCTAATTGACTTGTTTGAACTGACGAAGTTATGATGTGGAAGCATGATTTGAAATATTGATTCCTTGAAAGTGTACAGATTTTTTTTGATTTGGTTCTCTGAAGCATGCCCATTAGTTTTCCAATTGGATCAGATACCAATAAATGGATCGCTATTCCAAAAAATGAGCAAAGCCAACACAGTGCATTGTCACATCAGCTGTGCTGGTGTACAGCAGATAAATATTTGTGCAAGTGAGAAGGACCCGGAGACGCATCCTGTGCAGGATATTTAAAATATGTCATTACTAATTCAACTGCAGAAATCCATTGCTTTGACCTCTACAAACATGGTGAATTGCCCAAAGACATTCACACGCCCCTGGATGATTTGGCCACCTGCTCCACAATTGCAAGGTGCTACATCATCCAAAGTGGAATAGTGGCTGTGCATTCCAAACCATGGAACATATCACATCAAAGTGCCCATTAAGGTGTGGGAGGCACCTCATCTTGCCAACTGGCACCTTTAGGAGGCTGGTTACTATATACTGATTGTCTGGGCAACGAAAGAGTAAGAATTGCATCTTCAATGGATGAACCTCTTGCAAGAGAAGTCAATGTTGTACGCAGCTGAACGTATCACTGTATCCTCCGAATTATGGTGGGGTTTTATGAAATAAAAGGCCATTTGCCATTGCTATTCATCACCAGTCTAATTGGACTATTTTCTTATTCCATTTTTGAACTACAACTGTCAATAAATAAATGGAAAAATACTCAATTAATTAACACTCTACCTGAAGAAAATTTATGATTTCTGCTTTCCGGTTGAGTCGCAGGTTTAGTTTGTATGAGTTGTCAGGGAAACCCTCGCCCATGTTCAGGCTATTAGTTACTGCCTGGACATAATGATCTGTGTGAATTGGAAACCAGACACCCAAAAGGAATGAAGTCTTTTGTTAAAATGACCAAATGTGATGTGTGTGATATTTGTCATATCTTCCACCTGTAATCTAATTTTTGCAGCTTTTTGGTTATATCTCCAATCTAATTCTGTTGTTGTCCAATAGCAGTGCATGTAGCTTGTACCACAAACATCTTTAATGGATTTCAGTTCGTGAGAAACAAAATTTAACATGTTAGGCTGGAAAACTGGTATAATATCTGCTTAAGTTCTTTTGCCTAATTTAAAAAAGATGGTTACCTGAATGAGAGCATGGAAAATTTCAGAAATATGGAGCAGTACAGACCATGGTCACTATATATACTTGAAATAATTGTGGGATTTCTGTGAAAATGCATCACTTGCATTTAGTGATTCTTATTTTGTTTTAAGATATTTCTGCTTCGTACTAAATAGTCTGTCATTTTTGGATCCTTTGAAAGCAGAATGATTGCTGCAGAATTGGTTTTCAATTCTTGAATCTTTAAACAATGTGATTGATTGATTAAAAAGTTCGAATGAAGGCTCAGTTCTTGAAGTAGCACGTGTTATGGAAGCTGGCACAGTCATCTCTGGGTTTAGTTCATGCTCCAGTACATCTTTTATTTGACACGGCCTGACCTTTTCAACTGCTGATTTTGGCAAGCAACAGTTTACTTCAATTTTAATAAAAGGCATTTAGCATGTGCTTGTTGACATTGGTGCAACTATTATTTTAAATTGTTTAAAATATTAATCAACCAAACTATTTTCCCCTGTTTGATATTCCTAGAACAACATCTTTGTAAATTTCAACAACACATTTTTCAGAAATAATATCTAAAAATGAATAAATAAAATAAAATGAATACGTTTATTGGCCAAGTATTCATGTACAAGGAATTTGCCTTGGTGCTCCACCCGCAAGTGACAACGTGACATGGAGTGACAGTTAAGAATGATACATAAAACATTAAACATTAATAATTAAACATTATTGATTAAACATGTGAATTGAATAAAATACCAGAGCAAAAGGAGGCTACAGATTTTTGGTTATTGAGTGGAGCTACTACTCGTGGGGAAAAAAGCTATTTTTATGTCTGGCTGTGGCAGCTTTGACAGTCTGGAGTCGCCTTCCAGAGGGAAGTGATTCAAAGAGGTTGTGGCCAGGGTGAGAGGGGTCAGAGATGATCTTACCCGCTCGCTTCCTGGCCCTTGCAGTGTACAGTTCGTCAATGGAGGGAAGGTTGCAGCCAATAACCTTCTCAGCTGATCGGACGATTCGCTGCATCCTCCTGGTGTCATGCTTGGTGGCTGAGCCAAACCAGAACATGATGGAGAAGGTGAGGACAGATCTATTTTGTAACATGGAATATAACAGTGCAGGAACAGGACTTTCAGTGCACAACAAGATGCCTAGACCAGCTCTTATCTGCCTGTACATAAACCATATTGAAAAAGTTAACTGATAACTAAACAAACGGGTTCACTTCATCAACGGACAACTCACAATATGGTTGGTAGACCAGTTCAAAACGTTACTAATTATCGGCCGATGGAATTGGCAAGGAAAACCCCAGCCAAGGGAGCAACACAGACCATTGGCTGTCCTCTCTCCATTACCCTGAACACAGAATTACATGGTATTATATACTGTCCTTTTGTCACCTAAGCACATTCCAAAGACATTATGGTCAGAGGTACAGAGAATACACGTTACTATAGGATGCGTCTGAGTTGTCTCGTCACATCAGTTGCATCAAAGGCATCTTGTCATGTGGTACAAGGACTTGCATATCAAAGGCATCGGACATTGGCACAAGGTATTTACATATCAAAGGCTTCAGTCACTGCAAACCTCAAAGGCATCGGACATTGTCTCAATACTCCTTACTGAGATTAATCTGGGCTTCCTCTCTCGTCAAATGGTAGACACATTTCAAAGTCATTGGTCATTATCTCAATACACAGCAACCCGAGGCAAGCCTAGACTTGCCTTTCTGTATCAATCTACTGGAGAAAAGCCTGCTTTGAGACTAAATATAAGTTGTAAGCTGGCCCAGGAATCCATTTAATATTTTCTTATATTTTTAACATAATTCAGCCTTATCAATATTCCCTGTATATACATGTGCCTATCCAAAATCCTCTTAAACACCACCATGGTGTCTGCTTCCACCACCACCTCTGACTGTATGTTCCAGCACCCTCTGTGTGAACAT
Source organism: Malacoraja senta (assembly GCA_038087875.1). Taxonomy (NCBI): domain Eukaryota; kingdom Metazoa; phylum Chordata; class Chondrichthyes; order Rajiformes; family Rajidae; genus Malacoraja; species Malacoraja senta. The sequence continues at coordinate 370,258,778 of CM075977.1, forward strand.
CTAAAAGAAAATGCTTTGCAAATCTCCTTTAAACTTTGTCCTCCTCTTCTTAAAGCTATGCCCTCTAGTATTTGATATCTCCATCCAGGCTGACTGTCCACCCTATCTATGCCCCTCATAATTTTATATAATTCTATCAGGTCTCCCTGCAATCTCCGGCATTCCAGAGAAAATAATCCAAGTCTGTCCAATCTCTCCTTGTACCTAATATCTTCTAACCAAGGCATCATTCTGGAAAACCACCTCTGCACCTTTCCAAAGCCTCCACATCTTTCCTGTGTTGGGGTGATCAGAACTGCACAGAATACTTCAAATGCAGCCCAAACCAAATTCTGTAAAGCTGCGTCAGGCCTTCCCAAGTCCATTACCCAATGCATCAACCAATGAGGACAAACCTACAATATGCCATCGTCACCACTCTATCTATTTATGTTGGCACTTTCAGAGAGTTTTGGAGTTGGACTCCATGATCCTCCTGCACAACCATGTTGCTGCAGGTAGTGGAAATGCAAGTGCTGCTTTACAAAAAAAAAAGACACAAAGTGCTGAGGTAGCTCAGCAGGGTTTGGCAGCATCCTTGGAGAAACTGGATGAGATCCATGTTCTCCGGAGATGCTGCCTGACCCGTTAAGTTACCTCAGCATTTTGTGTCTCATGCTTTTAAGGGTGTTGCCATTAATTAAATAATTTCCCCTTATACTGTAGTTTAATCCAGATAAGGGAAAGGTGTTGAATTTTGGGAGCTCGAATGCAAAAGGAAAGTATACAATAAATGACAGGACCCTGATCGCCATGTCCCACGGTGCGACTCCACCCACGAGTTATCCCGAGGTAAAGAAAAAATCAAACTCGTGGTTTTCTACGAGATTCCAAGTTTATGTTCACGTGTTTCAACGAGTTCCCACGTGTATGTCTAAGTTTGCCGTTTACTTCTCATTTCTGCGATGTACCAAGTTCCTCTCCCGAATTACCAAGTTCCTTTCCCGAGTTACTCTTGAGCCAATAACCGACTACCGACGTGTGGAAAAATCATCACATGGTAAAAATGATGTCATGCAGTTTTTTTTCACTATAAAAAGCCTCCAATGTTTAAATTTCTTAGGGTTACAGAATCAAGGGATATGGGGAGAAAGCAGAAACGGGATACTGATTTTGGATGATCAGCCATGATCATATTGAATGGCAATACTGGCTCGAAGGGCCGAATGGCCTACTCCTGCACCTATTTGCTATGTGTTTATACCTGTTAAATGTTTTGACATGCGTTTCAGGATTCCAGCATCTGTCTTTTCCAATATCCCTTTCCCTGTATTTCTCTTGGGCTTTTCCTCTCTTTCCCCAACTCCTATCTCCTCCATCTGCCAGTCCATCTGAGTGTAGATATGAAGTTCTTCTTGGCTGTGTATCTGTATGTGTGGATTTTCCATTAAAAGTCATCCATGATCATTATCTCACAATCCTTCAGGTGTTTTTACCACTCATTTCTCATCGAGTCATGGGTTCATACAACACAGAAACAGGCTCCTCCGCCCACCATGTCCATTCCAACCATAGCCTTCCTGACCGTTATTCGAGTTCTGGCCCATATACTTTGTAAACCTGCCTCCGTCCCATTCTCAGATTATGACTACAGTACTTACTGGGTTGAGAAAAAAATCATCAGATGCCATCTATTCCGCCTGCTGCTCACGTTAAATCTACGCCCTTTGATGAGTTCAATTAATCTGATTATTGTCTGTCCTCATTCATTTCATTATACGTTCACTTGAGCAGCGTGTGTCACTTATCCAGGGACCCGGGTTCGATTCTAACTATTTTATGGAGTTTCCCCCAAGTGCTCCCTTTCGCTACCCGCACACTGCTTTGTTGTATGAACGTTCCCTGCAATACCTGCTGTGTTGTATGAACCCATGACTCGATGAGAAATGAATGGCAAAAACACCTGAAGGACTGTCACCTTCCCCCGATGTGTCGGTGAGTGGTCGAATGGGGCTCAGGTGGGAAATTGATGTGAATGCGGGCAGAAATGAGATTGAGGTAAATGAGTGTTTGACGGCTGGCTCAGTGGGCCGAAGGGCCTGTTCCCGCCCTTTGGGACATTTTCACTGTGCGCTGCCATATGCGAAGCTTCGCTATTTGTAAAGGTTTCTTGTCTAATGTACTTTTTTAAACTCACTGAACCCGAGTTTTGGAATTTTTCAATATATAGGCTGGCGGTTAGGACATTTCTCACCCCTGTTTATTCATCACTCGGCAGACTGTATTTCGGGGATCTCGCCTCACACCTGTATCATTGGCCACGTTATCATATCCTGCACTGTTTTATCCGTGACTGCAGATGGTAGCGAACGACCCCAAAGGATATTCCCCTTTGTGTTGGCAAAGTTTTGCAATTGCTTTATTTTTCACATAAATGCGATTTATTTTTAAGAGTTGATGTGGATCATTTCATTTTCAAATAATCGTATTCAAACAAGAGATGGACACAAAGCTGGCGTAACTCAGCGGGTCAGACGGCATCTCTGGAGAAAAGGAATAGGCGACGCTTCGGGTCTAGACTATTTTTTTCAGCGATGAGCTACTCCAGCTTTTTGTGCCTGTCTTTGGTGTAAACCACCATCTGCAGTTCTTTCCTACACTTATTCAAACAGGAATGCATTCACTCCCCGCCCCACATAACACATCAAACCTCTTAAGCAGTAATGTGAAAGGCACATAAACAATGGAAGTGACCTGCCCTTGGAAATCTGGAAATATTGGTTGTTGGTCGCTCTATTCCAAAGGCCAAGGTGAGATTCCCACAGGTGACTCCAGCATCAGGGGATCATTCCTGACAGGCAGACTTGGCGAACCTTTTTTAACTCACTTTTTTTTTTTTTCTCTGTCCAGCTGCCGAGTTAAGAGTACCCACGAGTTAATATGGTAAACTCACGAGTCACTACGGTCAACTCATGGGCTACCACGGTATTACAACGAGTTTAAAAGTATCAACATTTTACTTCAAGAGTATATTTGACTCGTGGAAATCTTTCAACATGTTGAAAAATTTTCACGAGTTAACTCGTTTCCCGAGTACCTGCCTTTAGTGTTACAAGTCGCTAAGTTACATCCACGAGCTCCGACGTTCCCGCTACGTTCATTCTACGTGATTACCAGGAGTTTGATTTGTTTTTAACTCGGGATCACTCGTGGGTGGACTCGCACCGTGGGACAGGGGTTTGAGGAGCGTTGATGTGTCTAATGATCTTCAGGTGCAAGTCCACATCCCTGAATGTGGTCACACAAGTGGATAGGGTGGTCAAGAAGACATACAACATGCTTGCCTTCATCAGTCAGCATTTGCTCTAAAGATTGGGGTGGCAGGTCATATTGCAGCTGTATAAAACTTCAGTTTGGCCACTTTTTGGAGTATTGTGTGCAGTTATTTTTCAGAATCCAAGATAACATGAGAACGCAGGGATGAAAGGGTGGAAACTCTGATTCCTAAATTCGTTTGCTTGGCTGTAGGAATGATGTTAGAGAAATTGCTGCAAATATAATCACTTACCTTTATTTAAATGGGAAAAGGGAGAGATGAAATTAAAATTGGTTTAATGTGAATGGGTGATCAACAGGGTGGGCCGAAGGGCCTGTTCCTATGTTGTATCTCGAAACTAAACTGAATCCTAGCCACATTGGCAGGAATGTTATTGGAAACATTTTAAGGGAGAATTTGAATACCTAATTTGTATATTCAACAATGGAATTTTCATACACTTGAATCTCAACCATTTTACTATGAATTTACCACTTGGGAAACATTCTCACAGAGTCCATTTAAAAAAATTAAAAAAAACGTAACCCTGTCCCAGCTCCAAAAAATACATCGGTAATGTTTGTCTCGAAGCCCAGCTGGAATAGTGAGAACTAAAGTTGAATTTGCAGCCCCTGAGACAATAGTGCTGTCACTCTAAATAAACATTTGGCTTTTTATTCCTATTATTATATGACCTGCTTTCCAGGCCGGATGGAACTGAATAACCTAATTTTGTTTATTTGACATTTTTTTGCATATTGGCATATCAGCAAGTTTAGTTTAGAGATACAGTGCTGAAACACGTTCTTCGGCCCACCGAGTCCGCACCGACCAGCGGTCCCAACGCATTAACACTATCCTACACACACCAGGGACAATTTACATTTATACCTAGCCAATTAACCTACATACCTGTACGTCTTTGGAGTGTGGGAGGAAACAGAAGATCCCAGAGAAAACCCACGTGGTCACGGGAAGAACGAACAAACTCCGTACAGACAGCACCCAAGGTCGGGATCGAACCTGAGTCTCCGGCGCTGCCAGTGGTGTTAGGCAGCAACTCTACTGCTGTGCCACCATGCCAAGTTATTATTGTTGATCCTTTACAATTCCAGCAAGATGTTATCAAATGAAAATGAACAGTGCATTCAAATAAATTGAGCCTCTTCAGATAAACTATCCAGCACTGGGAAGATGTATACACGGCTAATAGTGTATACATGGAGTGTAGGATACTGCTAATGTTGCACCTATTTTGTGCCTTAAATTTAGTTCATAAAGGAGAACTGCATTTGTATTCATAATTGTAATATGGAGAAATTTAATAAATCATTAAATGTATCAGTTAACAGCTCTTGCATATTTTTTCCATCTGGTAAATTTCATGCAGGAAGGAATGATAATTAAGGCGTGCTTTGAAAATGTTGGCTGCATTTTTTTTCCGGCATGTGGCTGCCTTTGTATTGTAATGAATATATATTTGTAGTCGCTCAACAATCTAAATTGCAATGTTGTTACTGTCTTGAAGGTTTGCTAAATTATTGGAGAACTCTAGATTGCAGTTTCTATAGTTTCACTCATTTCATAATATGTCTAGTTAATCTCAAATCCCTCACTATTAATGTCTTGCAGTTTTCTCAAATCCCTCACTATTACTATCTTGTATAATGGACAGAATGCAGAACAGGTGTGTTAAAATGGCCATGTATGTTAACTCTTTGAGCACCAGCATTATTGAAATGAATTTGTTGCACTTGCTCCAATTGCAATCTAATCCTCTGGAAGTACGGTGTGAAGAATGGATAACTATATTCCAGATAAGTTTAGAGTCACAGAATCCTACAGAACGGAAACAGGCCCTTTGACCCAACTCATCCATGCTGTCCAAGATGGTGCCATTTGCCTGCGTTTGATCCATTTCTTCTAAACATCCTATCCAAGAGTATTTTTAAATGCGGTTATATTACCTTCCTCAACTACCTTCTCTGGCAGCTCGTTCCCTATACTCACCACCTGTGTGAAAAATCTTCCCCTCGGGTTCCTTTTAAATCTTTCCCCTCTCACCTCAAACCTATGTCCTTTGGTTCTTGATTCCCCTACTTAGGTTAAAAGACTCTGTGCATTTGTCCAATCGTAAGTTTAGAGATACAGCATGGAAACAGGCCCTTCAGCCCACAAAGTCCATGCAAACCAACAATCATTCATACACTAGTTCTATCCTACACACTAGGGACAAATTACAGAAGCCAATTACAGGAGCAAAGAGGTCCTTCTGCAGTTGTATAGGGCCCTAGTGAGACCACACCTGGAGTATTGTGTGCAGATTTGGTCCCCTAATTTGAGGGAGGACATTCTTGCTATTGAGGGTGTTCAGCGTAGGTTTACAAGGTTAATTCCCGGGATGGCGGGACTGTCATATGCTGAGAGAACAGAGCGGCTGGGCTTGTATACTGGAGTTTAGAAGGATGAGAGGATATCATATTGAAACCTATAACATTATTAAGGGTTTGGACACGCTAGAGGCAGAAAACATGTTCCTGATGTTGGAGGAGTCCAGAACCAGGGGCCACAGTTTAAGAATAAGGGATAAGTCATTTAGAATGGAGACGAGAAAACACTTTTCCTCACAGAGAGTTGTGAGTCTGTGGAATTCTCTGCCTCAGAGGGTGGTGGAGACCAGTTCTCTGGATACTTTCAAGAGAGCTAGATAGGGCTCTTAAAGATAGCAGAGTCGGGGGATATGGGGAGGGCAGGAACGGGGTACTGATTGGGGATGATCATCCATGATCACATTGAATGCCGGTGCTGGCTCGAAGGGCTGAATGGCCTACTCCTGCACCTATTGTCTATTGAATCTGGGTCTCTGGTGCTGCAAGGCAACAACCCCATTGCTGTGCCACTGTGCCACACTTAACTATTCTCCTCATTATTTTGTATCTCTATCTCAGCCTCCTACACTTCAAGTAGTAAAGTAAGAGCCTGCCCAACCTCTCCCTATAGCTCAGGTCCGCAGGATGTGGCAACATCCTTATTAATCTAAAGGAACTAATCTGAGGCTATGACCTCTCGTCTTAGACTCTCCCATGAGTGGAAACATCTCTCCACACCCACTCTATCCAAGCCTTTCACTATTCGGTAAGTTTCGGTGAGGTCCCCCCTCACCCTTCTAAACACCAGCGAGTACAGGCCCAGTGCTGTCAAACGCTAATCAGCTGTTAACCCACTCATTCCTGGAATCATTTTTGTAATCCTTCTCTGCACCCTCACTAGAGCCAGCACATCTTTCCTCCGATAGGGTGGCCAGAATTGCTCACAATACTACAAATGTAGCTGGACCAGCGCCTCAGCATTGCATCTCTGTTTTTATAGTCTATCCCTCTTGAAATAAATGCTAGCATTGCTTTTGCCTTCCTTACTACCGATTTGACTTGCAAATTAACTTTTTGGGTATACTGCACCAGCACTCCCAAGTCCCTTTGAACCTTTGATTTCTTGATTCTCTCCCCATTTAGAAATGCCTTTATTCCTACAACCAAAATGTACAACTCCACACTTTGCTACATTATATTCCATCTGCCACTTGTCTGCCCACTCTCCCATCCTGTCCAACTCCTCCTGCAGAGTTCCTGCTTCCTCGACACTACCCACCCCTCCACCTATTTTTGTATCATCTGCAAACTTGGCCACAAAGTCTTCAAACCCCTTGCCCAAATCATTAATATACAATGTGAAGAGTAGTGGCGGCAGCAATGACCTCTGCAGAACTATGCTAGTCACTGGCAACCAACCAGAAAAAGCCTCCTTTATTGCCACTCTTTGCCTTCTGCCTTCAGCCAACCTGCTATCCATGCTAGTATCTGTCCTTTGATACCATGGGCTCTCATCTTTCTTAGCAGCCTCACATGTGGCACTTTATCAAAGGCTTTCTGAAAATCAGATGAGAAAGATTTGGAGAGAAATGAACTAAATGTAGGCCAATGCGACTAGTTGAGATGGGGCCTCCGCATGGATTAGATGGGCCAAATGGAGCATATCTCTCGTTTTCCTTTCCCCTGTAGTTCGAAGTAGGGTCTCGACCCAAAACGTCATAAATTCCTTCTCTCTAGAGATGCTGCCTATCCCGCTGAGTTACTCCAGAATTTTGTGCGTAGCACGTTAACTTTGTTTTGTGGAGTATCTGAAGATCGTGTTCTCTCATCACATCATGTACTGAACCACTAGAAGGAACAAATTAGCCTTTTAAAACAAAGTGCCAGGAATGAAGATGACAACCTTGGATCATAATGGAAAAATAACTAAAATATAGAGAACTATTTTGGTCTGAAATCTCTTTTTTAATCACACATTAATGCAAATAAATAACTAAGTTTAATTTACACCAGTTTGTTTCAAAGTTTAATTTTGCATTTTATTTGAGTCAATGTAGAGAAAAATTTAGGCATTATGGAAAAAAAACCTCTCAGTGCTGTCTTGCACATCTTGATAAACTTACAACCACTGAGATTTAAATTGCTTTTTTTTTTGATAATGTAGAACTATTCAATGTTTTTCACATCTTTAAGACAACTGATTTTGGACATCCGATATTAACTACACTGAAACAAATAGTGGAAAAACTGAGGACGCAATCAGAATTGAAGATGGAATAGATCTGTTGCAGTTCAGCTGTTGCATTCTGGCTGAAACAACACTGATTGGGCCATGCATTAGTGACAATGCTATTTACTTGGCTTTGAAACATGGAGTAGTGCTTCAAGAGTGTTTACTTGTCATATGTACTGAAACATAACAATTAAATGCTTATCTGGTTCTGAAGTTCACTGTTCATTCCTAAACGGGATGGGAGAACATTTGTTCAGTTTTGAAGTTGGCTTGATAGCTGTCTTAACCTATCACATAGAGGCTTCAGGAACATTGAGATGGGAAATTAAAGTTGGCACAATAAACGCAAGTGATATGCAGGGAACAACACCGAGCTCTTTTTAATGACCTTTTTTTAAACTCGTTGATGCATTTCAGTCCAATCCATGATCTGTGAATTTGACTCCATTACTGTTTGTTCAACGATGCAGATCATGAATTGAGTCCAAAACTTTGTTAAATTTGAGTTTAGTGGCTGCTTGAGTTTATTTTGGTAAAAAAGTAAGTGTCTTCAGGAAGCCCAAAAGCTGCTTTTGAAACAATGCATTTATTTACTCAGACTTGGACATTATTCATTTCACAGCACGATTGAGTGAACCAGATGCAAATTTTATGATTGTGAAAAACATGCATCTTCTATATGCGCTGGGACACATTCTCAGTGATGTGACTATCTAAGGCCGCCAATACTAATATTAAGTTTTCATTCGGAGATTACTTGATTACTTTCAATTCCCAACCGCTGTAGTGGGGATTTGAACTTTAGCCTCTGAGTCAATGCACCATGCCTTTTCTTGTAGCAGTCTAGTAACAAAGCATAGTGTGTTATGACTTTTATTGCGAAATATTGCCTGTAGAAAAGGTGTATAATATCTAGAAATATTTTAGTTTATTCAGTCAGAAGCCTGAATGAATAGAACTATTAGTTAGGGTGACAAAAGCTTGATTAATGCAATGGGTTTTAAACATTTGAACAGGAAAACAAAAATATATTGACATAAGAATGCAATTCCAGATGATGGGCTTGAGACATCTGAAACCTATTGCCTGAAATTTGATTCTCACGACAATGTCTTTTCATCGATAGTAAAATGCGTTTGAGGCCAAAAGCTGAGAAAATAGACATTCAGATTGAAGAGATCACACGGAGGTGCGGCAATGAATGGCTTGAATGTAAATTTAAAAGGAAAGATGACCGGGAACAGTGAACCAATTTCAGCCAATATAGATTGTATGGACGTGTGAGATGAGAGATGAATCATGAGGATAACCTGAAGAATATTGAATAGTCAAGTCTGGAGATGTCAGAGATATTATTAAACTTTATTTCAGACTCAAGGTCCAGACAATAGACATTACACAAAATGCATTACATATAAAAACACCATAAAATACATGTAAAAGTTTAGTAAATTACTTGTAAGAGCATCATAAATTATTTATTTATTTGGTTTTTTATTTGTTTATTTTTTTATATTTTTATTTATTAGAAGCAAATGTACAAGAGTAGAACAAACGGCATATAAAATTATACATTTATTGTACAGCTTCAATTTTGACTTTTTAGCTTTGAATTAGAAGAAAAGAAAAGGGAAAGAGCAAGAAAGAGAAAAAGTTAGATGTGCAAAGATAGGACCCCTAGACTACCAAAGTAGTGTAGCCAAAGAGTGGGTAAAAGAAAGAAAGAAGAGAGGAATAGGAAAAAAAAAAAGAACAAAAAGAAAAAAAGAGAGAAAAGTGGTGATATACCTGCCTCTCGTCCCTCCCCACCCACCTCACCCAACCCATAGTTGGATTTAAATCCAAAGTTGTGTTGCGCCATACTATCCTTGTAAGAAATCGGTGAAGGGTGTCCATGTCTTGGAAAAATGATCTGTTTTTTCTGCCAAGACAAGTCTAATATTTTCAAGATGTAGTGTCTCGGACATGTTTATAATCCACATCTTAAGAGTAGGGACTATGTTTCTAAAATTTAAGTATTTGTTTTTTCGCCGTTATCAGGCCATAATTAAGGAAACGTCTTTGAAATAGTGATAGCTGAGAACAGGCTTCTGACGTACCTAGAGTGGTCAGTTCCGTGTCGGGATCCAATTTTTTTTTTAGTGTTTTAGAAATATTTTCAAAAATTCTTCTCCAGAAATTATGTAACTTTAAACAAGAGGCAAAGGAATGGTTTATAGTTGCTTCCTGAAGGAGACATTTATCACAAATAGGAGAAACATTTGGGAAGATCTTATTCAGTTTAGACTTTGAATAATAAAGTCTGTGCAGTATTTTAAATTGTATTAACAAATGCCTAACGTTAAGAGAACGGTTGTGTATATATAGAAGGCTTTCCTCCCATCTGTCTTTAAAACATTTTAGGCCAAGTTCATCTTCCCAAGCTCTTCTAATTACTTCTGACAATGGGGTTTGTATATTTAAAATGGTGTTATACAGATATGATATTAACTTGTTTGAGTCCAAGTTTCTATTCATACATTCGTCTAGTGTGTCTGGCAACCTTGGATATATGCTTTCAGATAGTCTCGTATTTGAAGGTATCTAAAATATTGGCAACCTTTCAGATGATATTTCAACTGTAATTCTTGAAATGAGAGAAGAGTTCCCATCTCATAAAGATCTGCCAGTTTTTTAATTCCTAATCTTTCCCAATGTGTGAACGTTTTGTCTAAAATAGACGGCTTGAACGAAGGTTTGTTGGCAATTGGTGAGAGAAGAGATAAATTCATAAATTATATACAAAAACACAATACATGATTTAAAATCCAGAATAAAAAGAAAGATCAGTGTCCTACAATGAGGCAGCGATACCAATGTCTCCACAATTGGGATTTATAGCGTGTAGTACTGAACCTTATGTTTGATGAGTATGTAATAGAAAGTGCTTTGTGATTGGATCAAAGGCAGGGGTCAGTACTGTTTTTTTTTGTAGTCATGGTTCTGGTGGCACAGTTTGACTGGGCAAAACGGCCTAACTGGAAATGGTTTAGTTTATCCAGAAAAACTCTTGAAGCAGGGCTTGAAGGAGAAAGTTACAGCGCAAGAACAATTCCAACCCTTCCTTGAGTATTGTTCAAGCAATGTGACTTCCAGCTTGAATGCTTGAGCTGTCAGCAAATAATTAAGAGAGGAAATGTGCACAGTCTTATTTAAGAAAGTCAGAGATGTAACAATAGTTTTTTGTTTTTTTTTAAAGCCCTTTTGCTTCCATTAAATCCGTCCCTCTGTCTTCCCCATCTAAGTACCAGTCCAAATGACCTAAAATGTTATAATTGGATCTGCCTCTAGCATCATCTCTGACAGCGTTGAATATGGATAAATGCTTTTCTATGGAGGAAAAGGAGCTCTGAGAGGATTGGGTTAGTTATCTTGAAAGGTCAAGATGGTGACCTTTGACTATTAGGTCAAAGCTAGAAGTTTCTTTGTTAATAGAAATTGTGATTTATAAGATGTGATTTGTAAGATTACCAAACCTAATGGTTTGGTAAAGGTATTTTATTTACCTTTTTCTCCTTCAACTCTTGAAGAAATGGTGTGCAATTGGTGTTCATGCAAAACGTTAATCTTATTTCAGGAAAACCCACGGTGATGAGTACTGACGGACTCTCCAGCTTTAGTGAAGATGACCGAGGCGATGATGATGTGGTGCCGTACAGCGACGATGAGACGGACAATGAACTGGATAGTTCCACTGAAAGGTTGGACGATATCGAGCAAAGCCAAATCAACGAACAGTCTGATGATCAGCAGCAAGCAAAAAATGGTAAATCTGAGTCATCAGTCAATTGAGACCAAGAAAAATAATTTTAAAAATGACATGTTATGTGTTAGATTGCTGTCCTGTGTCACCTTACCAAAACTTAAACATTGTTAAATGAAATGGTGTGTTTCTACCTTGGGGAAAATCAACTAAAAAAGGTTAAAATCTAGAATTTCTGGGGGTTAATTATCAAGAAGAATGCAAGTATTCAAAAACAACTGGCAACTTGCAGACACTGTGGCACTTAGGAATGTTATCCAAGAAGCAAGGTGAATATTATGTGATACAGAAAATAAGCTGCTGGAATGGGTCAAGCAGAATCCATGAAACCAAAGGGATGATCGGAGTTTCAGGTCAAAAACTGCATCAGGAGTAAGAGCATAAAGGGAAGATGGTCAAAATATGAAATGAGTGAGTGGGATGAGATAGACCTCGTGATGGGTGGAACCAGATAAGAGAGGGATGATAGGCAGATGGAACCAGGAGGGGGCGCAAGAGAGGATCGCAAGGATGAAGGGGTGAAAGGTCATATATTCCACTGATCACCTACCAGCCTTCGTCTTTGAAATAACATTATGCAATTGACTCACTCGATGTGCAATACTATAATGTAGTTTACTCAAATTACCAGTGGACAGTGCTCAGTGGCGCAGGTGATGGAGCCGCTGCCTCACAGAGCCTGGGTTCAAACCTGATCTTGAGCTGCCTGTGTGGAATCTGTAGGACATGAGGTATGGGTGGAGTCCTGGGACCCACTGGACATATGGGAGTGATGCGGAATGGGGGAGACTGGATGCATAAGGATATAAATTGAAGTAGAAAGACAAGGGAGGCCTGGAGATGAAGCATCTAATGGTACAGCTAACAATGGTGGTTGAATTATATGAAGTGTTAAACAGAGACTGAACATGGATGAAACTTGATTATTCAGAATTACTATCATCTAAAATGGGGCATTGAATGCTGGAGAATGCACGTGGAGCACATTTATCAAGGATTACAGCGGGATCTTGATCAGCTGGGCAAGTGGACTGAGGAATGACAAATGGAGTTTAATCCGAATAAGTGTGACGTGTCGTATTGAGGGAAGTCAAACTAGGACTGGCCCTTTATAGTGAATGATAAGGTAGAGCAGAGGAATCTCAGAATACAAGTACGTAGTCCCTAAAGATGGAAGGGCATATCATTGGGTAGTGAAGGTTTTTGGCATGCTGACTTTTTATCAGTCTGGAAATTGAGTATAGAAGTTGGGATACAATGTTATAGTTTTACAAGACATTGGCGATGACGCAATTGTGGTATTGTGTTCAGTTTTTGGCCAATCTGCAATAGGAAAAATGCCATGAAGCTGGAAAAGGTATAGAGAAGAGGATAGAGAATTGTTACGAGGACCTGAGGGCCTGACCTGAAGGGAGAGTTTGGACAGGATAGGACTTTATTCTGTGAAATGCAGGAGGCTGAGAGGTGATTTTAAACTCGTGAGAGGAATGGATAGGGTGCATGCATGGAGCCTTTTCCCAGGGTAGGGGAATCAAGAAGTAGAGGGCATAGGTAAGAGGGGGACAATTTAACAGGAACACATCGATGTGTACATATGAAAGGAATTGCTAGATGAAGTAGTTGAGGCAGGTGCAATAACAATATTTAAAAGATATTTGGACAGGTATGTGGATAGGAAAGGTATGGACCAAATGCGGGCTTAGATGGGGCAACTTGGTTGGCCTGGATGAAGTGGGCCAAAGGGCCTGCTGTGACTATCTTAAACTGATGTCACTGAATAAACCAAGAGCCAAGTAGAAAAAATGATCATTCTTATCCAAATTCTTTTCAATCCCTTCATTTTCCCTTCCATTTCAGAGTGCACGTGGAAAGTCAAAGCAAATGACAGAAACTTCTATGATCAGTTTACTGTCACGAAATATGGCTGCTATAAGACAACCAAGTACTCAGTGAGTATCGATTGTGGATAGATGTTGCTTATGGTCCATGCAACAAACATTTTTGTGCACTTTGAAGCATCAAGCAAATTCAATATCATTATGATCTTTTTGCATTTACCCCGATGTTGGGAACAAAGGATTATAATTTTGTGTTCCTTGCCAAGATTTTACCATGCTTCAGACCATTTCACAGTTCATAACTAAATTTAATGTGTCCTGCTGCTCTGTTGCAGACTTGGTGACAAATTAGTGGGCAGCAAGCTTCCATCAAAGAGCAATGTCACAATCTCTAACGAATTTTGAAGATTAAATATTAATCATGCAGCAGAACTATTCCCTTCTCTGCTCTTTTGTTAAAACAATTTTATGGGATCTTTAAGTTCCATCTGAGAAAACAAACATTAGCTTGGTGAATGTTTATCTGCGAATCATCACTCTAAAAGCATTCCCTCCGCTCTCTACTGGAACGCCAGCTGAGAATTTGGGAATTGAGATTCTGAAATTCTCAGACTTGAACCCACATCCTTTCTGACAAGGCAAGAGTAGCATTGCTTAACCTGGGATTTGAAATTATACAGGATGGAGTAAGTTAGCAAAAGTTTGTATCCATCTTCTGATATGTAATCATTGTCTATTTGCCTTTCCAGGGGAATGCTATTCGAACGTACAAATACAACTTAATTACCTTTTTGCCATTTAATTTGATGGAGCAATTCAAAAGAGCAGCCAATGCTTATTTTCTGATTCTTCTCATTCTGCAAGTAGGTATTTAAATGGCCACATTTAAATTTCCTGTATGAACAAGCATGTATGAGTATCTTATGCCTTTCTGATCCCCTCCCCCCTCTAAGTATGAAGGGGAAAATGCAATTTTAGATCTTAGTATTTTTTACGTTCAAAATATGCTGTTTATTTATAAAAGATACATTTTAGTTTGCAGGGCATTCTGAATTTGTTCGTTCTTCTTTGCACTTTTGAAAAACACAAATATTTATTGTAAATAGTGAGGTAAACCTGGTAGGCTTGTTTTAGAAACATAGAAACGTAGAAAACAGGTGCAGGGGTAGGCCATTCGGCCCTTGGTGAGCCAGCACCGCCATTCAATATGATCATGGCTGATCATCCAAAATCAGTGCCCCGTTCCTCCCTTCTCCCCATATCCCCTGACTCCTCTACCTTTAAGAGCCCTATCTAGCTCTCTCTTGAAAGCATCCAGAGAACCTGCCTCCACTGCCTTCTGAGGCAGAGAATTTCACAGAGTCTCAACTCTCTGTGAGAAAAAGTGTTTCCTCGTCTCCGTTCTAAATGGCTTACACCTTATTCTTGGACCTTTTTTTAGATTCCCAGAACCATCACTTTTATTTTCTGAGCATTCTGAAAGTTGCCTTTCATTTTTTCAACAACCTGAAATTGTGTGCTTTCATTAGTGGAGATGGTTATATTTAAGAAAAATTAACAATAATGACAAAAATTAGCAGCCTTTCGTTAAAACCAAACTACTTCAAGAACTTGACTGTAAATTAGCCATTCATTGGAAGGGGTAAAAATGAGGTTGAGAGTAGGATGTGAAATGGCTTGTAAAAAGGTGTGAATTTTGAGCTGTGGATCTATTTAATGTTAGGAATATGACCTACATTTTTCAGAGCATGTTAATGTCTACTTTAATATTCAGATTTTACTGTCTGTTACTTTAAGCAATGAACTCTAGAACCTACATAATACTTTATTTGTGGAACAAATACAATTTCAAAAATGAATTGCAATTGTTTCAAGAAAAGATTGTCTAAATTAAACCCAGGAGGGCAATTTCCTAAAATTTGTAGTCCCCAAAATTTTGTGACTGGCTTGTCCCAGTAGAATTAATGAAATTATTTTTTTTCTTTTAGGCTATTCCACAGATCTCCACCTTGGCTTGGTACACTACATTTGTTCCTCTCCTGGTGGTGTTGGGAATAACAGCAATCAAGGATCTTGTTGATGATATTGTAAGCATTTATTTACTCACTCCATCCATATACTTCCAATCTACCTACCACTTTGGACCTGGTTTGTTTGCAGCAGAATTCGGCCAGTGCCAGGGCTGTCTGTACGGAGTTTGTACGTTCTCCCCATGACCTGCGTGGGTTTCCCCCGAGATCTCCAGTTTCCTTCCACACTCTAAAGACGTACAGGTTTGTAGGTAAATTGGCTTGGTATAATTGTAAGTTGTCCCTAGCATGTGTCGTCGGATGGTGTGAATGTGCAGGGATCACTGAACAGCGCAAACCCGGTGGGCCAAATGGTCTGTTTCTGCAGTGTATCTCTCAACTAAACAAATTATTTGAAGTTGCATTGAAGGATACAAAGGATGATATTGAAGGAGGGGCATTCAATTGGAACGAGTGAGAGAATCCCTGTGAAATTGGCATGGAGATCTGTTCTACAGAGAACTGACACCACCTGCAAATCAAAATCTGTTGCAACTGGCCCTTAAGGAGGAATACCTTTCAGCATGTGTACAAATAGATAGCTATTCTGTAATGTTTGCATGTCTTCAGGTATTTCAAAAATGTGCGATTGGATAACTTACTACATGGCTAATATGGAAACATTGGGATGGAAGAGTATTTGTTTGGTTAAAGTAAGTGTGAGTGGATGGCAAAGGAAAGACAAATGAAATTATTGCGCTTCTTGGGACCAAAGCGAGTCTCTGCACTGAAACCAATGGGAGTGAGCAAAAGCCGTGAAGCAAAAAGGGCAGCCAGAGGAGCTCTGGGATCTTGTGGGGCAAAAGGAGGTTAGTGTCCCCGCAGACCTTGAGATTTGAAAATAAATGTCAGCATTTTAAACCTGATCAGCCCATTTAGGCAGTGACAATTTGAGTTGATGAGTTAGAACAGGTCGCAGTGTTTAGATGAGAAGCATAAAGGTTGGTCAAAATGGCATTGGAATACACAAGTTGCCCTCTTTTGGCAGTGGTTGGGTATGAAGGATGACTTGTTTGCTTTCCAATGCTGTGGGTTCTGGTCGCTGAGGAGGTGCATATCACACATAGTATCAGCAAGGATTAATCTGACATTGTAAACATCTCATGCATACATCATTCAACTTCTTTGCTGCTTGCTCCACATCCATTTCACATAATCTTTCAACGTGATGCAATGGTTTGAGTACTATCAAAGGATCTCAAATGAATGCTTGGAATGTTGCTCAATCTTTGGAGTGCTTTTCGTTACATAGATATGTGCTTGCTTCACTTCAGCTTCCCATCATGCTCATGTAAACTCTTGAACACAATCACCAAATTCATGACAGTTCACAAATCCTATTGATAGCCTAATGATCCACTTCTCTACACTTTTTTAGCCGTTTGATATCAAAAATAACGTTGGCAAAAACGTAAGTTTATGAGGTGACTTTGTTCAAGACGAATGCCGTTTGTGCATGCTGATGATCAAATAAATTATTTGTCACCAATTGATTCTGTGAAGGAATGAGAGAGATCTGATCTACGAGATGTGCACAGTGAGTTGGGCTAATTATCCAGGGCTGGTTTTGATATGAACCTTTCTGTTATGGTTTTGAATAAGCCACATAGAGGCCAGAGCTGTCGAAGCTAGATCCACAGCATCATCATCTGTAGAGATACAATAGAGATCCTATGGAAAAATCTCTGAATTTCAAATACATCAAATGTTTATACTCTCCAAGTACAAAGATGACAACAGGCCAGACAGCATCTCTGAATAAAAGGAATGGGTGACGTTTCTGGTTGGGCAAAATTAGGGCACATGGTATTGGGGGTAGAGTGCTGACATGGATAGAACATTGGTTGGCAGACAGGAAACAAAGAGTAGGGATTAACGGGTCCCTTTCAGAATGGCAGGCAGTGACTAGTGGGGTACCGCAAGGCTCGGTGCTGGGACCGCAGCTATTTACAATATACATCAATGATTTGGATGAAGGGATTCAAAGTAACATTAGCAAATTTGCAGATGACACAAAGCTGGGTGGCAGTGTGAACTGTGAGGAGGATGCTATGAGAATGCAGGGTGACTTGGACAGGTTGGGTGAGTGGGCAGATACATGGCAGATGAAGCTTAATGTGGATAAATGTGAGGTTATCCACTTTGGTATCAAAAACAGGAAGGCAGATTACTATCTAAATAGCGTCGTTGGGAAAAAGGGAAGTACAATGGGATCTGGGGGACCTTGTTCATCAGTCTATGAAAGTAAGTATGCAGGTACAGCAAGCAGTGAAGAAAGCGAATGGCATGTTGGCCTTTATAACAAGAGGAATCGAATATAGGAGCAAAGAGGTCCTTCTGCAGTTGTACAGAGCCCTAGTGAGACCACACCTGGAGTATTGTGTGCAGTTTTGGTCCCCTAATTTGAGGATGGACATTCTTGCTATTGAGGGAGTGCAGCGTAGGTTTAGAAGGTTAATTCCCGGGACTGTCATTTGCTGAGAGAATCGAGCGGCTGGGCTTGTACACTCTAGAGTTTAGAAGGATGAGAGGGGATCTTATTGAAACATATAAGATTGTTAAGGGTTTGGACACGATAGAGGCAGGAAACATGTTCCCGATGTTAGGGGAGTCCAGAACCAGTGGCCACAGTTTAAGAATAAGGGGTAAGCCATTTAGAACGGAGACGAGGAAACACTTTTTGAGTTGTGAGTGTGGAATTCTCTGCCTCAGGGGGCGGTGGAGGCCGGTTCTCAGGATACGTTCAAGAGAGAGCTAGATAGGGCTCTTAAAGGTAGAGGAGTCGGGGGATATGGGGAGAAGGCAGGAACGGGGTATTGATTGGGGATGATCAGCCATGATCACATTGAATGGCGGTGCTGACTCGAAGGGCTGAATGGCCTACTCCTGCACCTATTGTCTATTGTTTATTGAGACCCTTCTTCAGTCTTCTTGGGTCTCGTCCCAAAACATCACCAATTCTTTCCAGAGATGTTACTCGTCCTCCTGATTTACTCCAGCATGGTGTGTCTATCTTCAGTTTAAACCAACATCTGCAGTTCCTTCCTACACAAAGATAACAACTGTAGGTGATTTGAATATTGTCAATCATTAGAATCGTTGACCTCATCGTTTTGAATCTAGACAAATTGTTCAGCAGAATTGCCTAGTCACAGTGGGATTACATCTTAACTGTGAAGGGCAACTTTGAATAGTCAAATACAAAGGAATGCATGTAAATGGTGTAAAAGCCTTTGAGGACAAAACCCCTCAGATATCCAAAATATGTATTTACCAATTGTTACGAGGTGTGACTTTCTGGGTACATGAATACCCCAAATATTTATGGAATAACAAATATTACTTTAACCATATTGATGTGAGAAGTGATTAAGTTGCCAGTCTGGAACATTCCTTGACCTCCTTCAGATTGGTGCAAAATATCTTGTCTCAAAGGGTCAGATGCCTGGAATGATGTAGTCTAACATAGTCTTGACGTCTCTAAATTTGGACAATGCCTTCAAGAATGTACAATGGTCATGTCAGTTTCTAAACTGGGTAGAAGGTTAAGGTTAGTTTATTATTTTAGTTTATTGTTGTTAAGTGTACCGAGGTACAGTGAAAAGCTTTTGTTTCAGCACACTTGCCTTCAGCGGTGAGGGTATTGACTACTTGAATTGGGACATATTGCAACAAGTTGTCGGTGAGACCCCATTTGGAGTATAGGGTGCAGATCTAGTTACCCAGCAAGAGGAAATATGTCATTTCAGCTGGAAAGGATGTAGAAAGGTATTCAGGAGCGCTGGAGAGCTTCAATTATTTAAGGCTGGGTTAGCAAGGACACGTTTTGCCTGAGGATGACCTATATAGAAGTTGGGAGGTCACGTTGCAATTGTATATGACTTTGGTGAGACCGCATTTAGAATATTGTGTTCAGTTCTGGGCGCCATGTTATAGGAAACATAATGTTAAGCTTGAAAGGGTTCAGAAAAGATTTACGAGGATGTTGCCAAGACAAGACGGTGTGAGCTATTGGGAATGGTTGTGTAGGCTGGGTCTCTATTCCATGGAGTGCAGGGGGATGAGGGGTGATCTTATAGAGGTGTACAAAATCATGAGAGGAATAGATCGAGTAGATGCACATAGTCTCTTGCCCAGAGTAGGGGAATCGAGAACCAGAGGACATAGGTTCAAGGTGAAGGGGAGAAGATTTAATAGGAATCTGAGGGGTAACTTTTTCACACAAAGGGTGGTGGGTTTATGGAACAAGCTGCCAGAGGAGGTAGTTGAGGCTGGGACTATCCCATCGTTTAAGTAACGGTTAGACAGGTACATGGATAGGACAGGTTTGGAGGGATATGGACCAAGCACAGGCAAGTGGGACTAGTGTAGCTGGGACATTGTTGGCCAGTGTGGGCAAGTTGGGCCGAAGGGCCAGTTTCCACACTGTATCACTCTATGGCTCTCTATGACTCGAAGTATATAAAATCATGAGGGGTCTTTGTCCCATGGGGAAGGGGAACTAAAACTAAAGGACATAGATGTAATAGATGTAAGGTGAGAGGGGAATTATTTAAAAGGAACCAGGGTGGAACTTTTTTCAATTATATTGTTTAAAGAAAAAACATTTGGGTAGGTAGATGGATGGAAAAGGTTCGGAGGGATAATAGCCAAATGGGTCTGGCTTGGATAGATATACTGGTTGGCATGGATGAGCTGGGTCAAATAGCCTGTTTCCACGCTGTATAAATCCTATGGCAGTTCCCTTCACATCTAGCAGGCAGTGATATGTGAAGCAGGAAGAACAGGGCAGTCTGCTAGCATACGGAAAAGGTGCTTCTCATCCTTTGAGTTTAAGTTTTATTTATTGTCACGTGTACCAAGATACCATGAAAACATGTTGTTGCGTGTTAACCTATTGGAGGAAAGACAATACATGATACAAGACAATTCATCCATCCACATTGTACAAATCCATGATAAAGGGAATAAAGTGAATAATGATTAATGCAAGGCATAGTTTTATCAAAGATAGTCCAAGGGTCTCCAATGAGGTAGATAGTAGCTCAGGACTGCTCTCCAGTTGTTGGCATCTCTGTGCTGAATGACTCTGGTCCACCGGACGTCAGCCCATACAGGTAGCAGCCACAAGCCAGGCCATGAGGTGATTAATTGCGTGAAAAATTCCAGATTCTTAGCACACCAGTGTCGGAAAAGGTGGTTCAGCCCAGGTTTCTGGTACGGCAGCCCCATCAGTAATGCAGTTCTCCTGTATAGGTCTCTGTATATAATGCGACAATGAACAAATAGATAGTCTAATATGTATTTATTTAATGAACACTGAAAAATATACCAGCAGAGAGGTTCAGATTTGTACGTCGGGATGCTAATTATTTACATGCTGAATCTCAATGTTTTTTTGTTAAAGTGAATGTGAAACTTTTGTCCAATTTGAAAAGCAGTTCAACATGTGATGGGTGCATAACATGAGTATATCCTTAAATACAAAGGAGACGGCATGTTCGTTAAGAAGGGCTAGTATTAATAATAGCATGGGCATATGATTGGAATTTAATCTCTCAAAGGAATATGAGAGGAAAGTTATTACCTTTGGCTCTTTTCAATGAAATAAATGTATTTTTGATGCATGTGCAGTAATTAAAATCGGTATACATCTTTCAGTGTATTGATTGCACCATCAATTCAAAACTACCTCTTGCAATATTATAGCAGCACTGAATTGAG
The DNA here is from genome assembly GCA_038087875.1 of Malacoraja senta. Classification (NCBI taxonomy): domain Eukaryota; kingdom Metazoa; phylum Chordata; class Chondrichthyes; order Rajiformes; family Rajidae; genus Malacoraja; species Malacoraja senta. The sequence goes on from CM075977.1 coordinate 370,280,108, forward strand.
AGATATTAACCGCACCTTGGACCAATTCCATATTCTAAATTGACAATGATGCTGCAGCTCCTGAATACTGCACTGCAACCTCACTGAGAATTTCAAGCTTATTTTTAATCCTTGAATCGTGGCCACAATTCCGAGGATGCAAACATTCTTCTCTGTAGATTTCTGCCTCTGTTGATGGCGCTCCGATAGTGAACTTCTGAATGTAGGCATGGTGATGATAAATGAGTGATACAGATCACGGCATTTTCATAAAACCCAGCATTAAGAGTCACTACATGGGATGATTTTGCATCCCTATTGACTGGAGTTGTGCTCATCTCCCTTGCCTGAGACCCATATTTCATTGTATCGCCTCTTTCCCTTCCCCCAACAGCTTCCACCCACATCCTTTCCTCGGTTTACCTTATCTGACGCCCTTCTCTGTCTCCTTTTCATCTCTAGCCTTTGTCATTAACTCCACCCATCTGCTAATCACCCCCTTCACTTGTTTCTACATATCACTTGCCCCAGGTTTTGCCCAACCTCTCCTCTCTCTTTTGAATTTCTCCCCCTCCTTCCCCCCCCCCATTCTAACATTCTGAAGAAGAGTCATGATCCGAAACATTATCTATCCATTCCTTCCACAGATACTGCCTGACCCACTGAGTTCCTCCAGCACTTTGTGTTTTGCTCAAGATGCCAATATATGCAGTTTCTTTTGTCTAGTATTAATTTCTGTTTGCCATCTGTGATATTTTTAGTTTTTTACGCAGCTCAAGTTTGACCGAATGCAGCTTTTAAATCTGTTCTTCCAAGATCAATTGGTCATTTTCCACTTAGAACGGAGGCCATTTAATAATAATAATAATGGATGGGATTTATATAGCGCCTTTCTAATACTCAAGGCGCTTTACATCGCATTATTCATTCACTCCTCAGTCACACTCGGTGGTGGTGAGCTACTTCTGTAGCCACAGCTGCCCTGGGGCAGACTGACGGAAGCGGAAGCGTGGCTGCTAATCTGCACCTACGGCCCCTCCGACCACCACCAATCACTCACACACATTCACACACATTCACATACATTCACACGCAGGCAAAGGTGCGTGAAGTGTCTTGCCCAAGGACACAACGACAGTATGCACTCCAAGCGGGATTCGAACCGGCTACCTTCCGGTTGCCAGCCGAACACTTAGCCCATTGCGCCATCTGTCGTCTTAAGGACTGATATGAGGAAAAACTTTTTCTCCCAGAGAGTTGTGAATCTGTGGAATTCTCTGACACAGAAGGCAGTGGAGGCCAATTCACTGTATGATTTCAAGAGAGATTTGGATATCACTCTTAGGGCTAACGGAATCAAGGGATATGGGGAGAAAGCAGGAACGGGGTACTGATTTTGGATGGGACAAAAATGCTGGAGACACTCAGCGGGTGAAGCAGCATCTCTGGAGTGAAGGAAATAGGTGACGTTTTGGGTCAAGACCCTTCTTCAGACTGATGTGGGGGTGGGAGGGGCGGGAAGAAGAAAGGAAGAGGCGGAGACAATGGGCTGTGAGAAAGGTGGGAAGGGGAGGGGAAAGAAGGAGAAAGTAGGGACTACCTAAAATTGGAGAAGTCAATGTTCTTACCACTGGGTGTAAACTACCTAAGCGAAATATGAGGTGCTGCTCCTCCAATTTACAGTGGCCTCACTCTGGCCATGGAGGAGGCCCAGGACAGAAAGGTCTGATTCGGAATGGGAGGGGGAGTTGAAGTGCTGAACCACCGGGAGATCAGGTTCGTTATTGCAAACCGAGCGGAGGTGTTGGGCGAAGCAATCACCAAGCCTATGCTTGGTCTACGCTTTGGATGATCAGCCATGATCATAATGAATGGCGGTGCTGGCTCGAAGGGCCAAATGGTCCATTCCTGCACCTATTTTCTATGTTTCTATATCAGAGACTTATCAGATGGAGGAGGAGCAGCTGGTTGCCAGGGAACAGAATGTACTGGTGGCAGGATCATTTCTTCTTTCCTAATGTTTAATTACTGTCATAGGTTTTGATTTCCTATCAGAATTGATGCAAGACAAACAGAAAGACAAGTTAGAGATGATTATTGGTGGAGGCAGTGGTAAGCCGATGCAGGTGTCAGCAGCATGTAGAACCTGCTGTGTGCCTTCACATTTCAGGTCACCCCAATGTGTTTGCTGGCATTCCCAATGCATTGGTGACAGGATTCATGAACAGCAGGGTCCGTAGGATTTTGCTGCTGGCAAAAATGAGTGGTAGTGGATTGGAGAAACAGCAGATGCCTAAATGTATGCTGAAAGAAAATGGAGTCAATTAAAGGTTCAAATCAAAATTACTGAGATAAAAGGCAGATATTTTCATGTGTATCTCAAATCTTGTCAGGATTCTAAAAAGGAATGTGTTTGGAGTGCAGGGATACACTGTCGAATCCTACGAACTGGGCACTACAATTAAGAATGGGCTTCTTGTAACTGCCTGACATTTAGTAAATTTAGAAGAATGGTAAAAATCGCCCTTTTTCCTTTCCCCACAACTACCAGATGCTGGTTTTACCATTACATGGTCCAAAAAAATTTACTCAAATGATTTGTGGAAAATTCTATAGTTCACAGAAATGAGAATAAATCCAAAGTAATAAGCTAAATCATTAACTTGACAGTGTACAAAATCTTGAGAGGAATAGATCGGGTAGAGCATCTTGCCCAGAGTAGGGGAATCGAGAACCAGAGGACACAGGTTTAAGGTGAGGGGGGAAAGATTTACTAGGAACCTGAGGCATACCATTTTCACACAAAGGGTAGTAGGTGTATGGAACAAACTGCCGGAGGAGGTAGTTGAGGCCAGGCCTATTGCAAAATTTTAGCAACATTTAGACAGGTACATGGATAGGATGAGTTTAGAGGGATATGGGCCAAATGCAGGCAGGATGAACTAATGTAGATGGGACATATTGGCCAGTGTGGGCAAGTTGGGCCGATGGGCCTATTTCTATGCTGTAAGACTCCATGACTTTCAGAGTAGTAGAAAATGAAATTTGAAGTGGTGGGTGAGAAATTAGAATGTATTTTGGGTTTAGATAGGGCTGAATTTTTATAAAGTTAGCTGGGAAAGGAAGAATGATTGAACCGGACTTTTTGGTGGGATGGATTGTAGGCTGCAAGGTCAGATTCATAGAGGTTTGAGGGAAAATTGTTGGGAATTCAAAAAGGAGGTGATTGGTAGACAAAATGGAGAGAGAGTTCCGTGACTACACATGAGTGATGAGGGAGATGATGTTGATGATCTTCCTAAAGCAATGATACATAGACAATAGGTGCAGGAGTAGGCCATTTAGCCCTTCAAGCCAGCACCGCCATTCAATATGATCATGGCTGATCATCAACAATTAGTACCCCATTCCTGCCTTCTCCCCATATCCCTTGATTCTGCTATCCCTAAGAGCTCTATCTAACTATTTTTGAATGCATCCAGTGAATCGGCCTCCACTGCCTTCTGAGGCAAAGAATTCCACAAAATCACTCCTCTGTGTGAAAAAGTTTCTCCTCATCTCAGTTCTAAATGGCTTATCCCTTATTCTTAAACTGTGGCCCATAGTTCTGGACCCCCCCCCCCCCCACAACATCGGGAACATGTTTCCTGCATCTAGCGTGTCCAATCCCTTTATAATTTTATGTTTTTATTAGATCCCCGATCATCCTTCTAAATTCCAGTGAATACAAGCCCAGTTGCTCCATTCTTTCATCGTATGACAGTCCCGCCATCCCGGGATTTAACCTCGTGAACCTACGCTGCACTTCCTCAATAGCAAGAATGTCCTTCCTCAAATTAGGAGACCAAAACTGCGTACAAAACTGCACACAACTCCAGGTGTGGTCTCACTAGGGCCCTGTACAACTGCAGAAGGACCTCTTTGCTCCTATACTCAACTCCTCTCGTTATGCCATTAGCTTTCTTCACTGCCTGCTGTATCTGTATGCTTACTTTCAGTGACTGATGTACTAGGTCACCCAGGTCCTGTTGTACTAACCCCTTTTCCTAACCTGACACCATTAAGATAATAATCTGCTTCCCATTCTTGTCTCCAAAGTGGATAACCTCACATTTATCCTCATTATTCTGCATCTGCCATGCATCTGCCCACACACCCAACCTGTCCAATTCACTGCATCCTCATAGCATCCTCTTCACAGTTCACACTGTGACATCTGCAAATTTGCTAATGTTACTTTTAATTCCTTCATTTAAATCATTAATGTATATTGTATTTAGCTGCGGTCCCAGCACCGAGCCTTGCGGCACCCCACTAGTCACTGCCTGCCATTCTAAAAGGGACCCGTTAATCCCTACTCTTTGTTTCCTGTCTGCCAACCAATTTTCGATCCATGTCAACACCCTACCCCCAATACTATGTACTCTCATTTTGCCCACTAATCTCCTGTGTGGGACCTTATCAAAGGCTTTCTGGAAGTCCAGGTACACTACATCTACTGGCTCTCTCTTCTCCATTTTACTTGTTACATTCTGAAAAAAATTCAGAAGATTTGTCAAGCATGATTTCCCCTTCGTAAATCCATGCTGACTTGGACCAATCCTGTTACTGCTATCCAAATTACATCTTTGACAATCAACTCCAACATTTTCCCCACCACCGATGTCGCGCTAACTGGTCTATAATTCCCTGATTTCTCTCCCCCTCTTTTTTTGAAAAGTGGGATAACCTTAGACACCCTCCAATCCACAGGAACGGATCCAGAATGTATAGAACATTGGAAAATGATCACCAATGCTTCCACGATTTCGATATGTGAATATTGGTTTTGATAAATTTAGAAAATCTCCACATGTCGATAAACCTTAATGAAATAATTAGCCTCCTGGTTAACACAAGTGAGGGGGGGGGGGATAAGCAGGGACAACAATTGGTTTCAATTTTACTGTTTATTTGCTTCTTCTATAAAACAATAAGTGGAAATTGAATTAAAACAAGCAGTTGGCAGTGGGAGATAGTGTGATAAATTTTCCATGAATAATATGTGAAAATTTGGCAGACTTAAGGTTAGACTTCAACTAAATGAAGTTGAGTACGAGTTGGAAATGAATAAAGTGGATTCGCAACAAGGCTGAAGATATTTTCTTTGCAAGATTCGGAGATGATGAAATAGTCCTACAATTAAAATGAGTTTGTGGTTTTCAGACTTTTTTAAAAATTGTAATATTACAAAAATGAATTATGTTCTTGGGCAGTTACATGTATTCAAAATGTTCCTTTATGTGTAAGGTCACCAAACTGTTCTAGCCCAATTATATCATCCAATAACCAGTGTCGCCAATGTCCCATGCAGTTTCTTCAGTCACAAAGGCAGCATAGATGAAATGATCACATAGAAATGGAGTTTGTAATTGTCCTTTCGCTTACCCCTCTAGTCTGGTACTGCTTTCCAGTTGATACAGGCTCATCCTGAGGTCTTGTTCTACTAGTTTGGTCTGCACCAGAGCATTGATTATCTGTGTAGGAAGGAACTGCAGATGCTAGTTTAAACCGAAGATAGACACAAAAAGCTGGAGTAACTCAGTGGTACAGGCAGCATCTCTGGAGAGAAGGAATGGGTGATGTTTCGGCTGGAGACCCTTCTTCAGACTGGTTAGGGATAAGGGAAACAAGAGATATAGGCGATGATGTGGAGAGATAAAGAACAATGAATAAAATATATGCAAAAATGTAACGATGATAAAGGAAACAGGCAATTGTTAGCTGTTTGTGGGGTGAAAACGAGAAGCTAGTGTGACTTGGGTGGGGGCGGGACAGAGAGAGAGAGGCTATCTGAAGTGAGAGAAATCAATATTCGTACCACAGGGCTGTAAGCTGCCCAAGCGAAATATGAGATGCTGTTCCTCCAATTTGCGTTTAGCCTCACTCTGACAATGGAGGAGACCTAAGGCAGAAAGGTCTGTGTAGGAATGGGAAGGAGAATTAAAGTGTCCAGCAACCGTGAGATCAGATAGGTTCAGGTGGGCTGAGCTAAGGTGTACCGCGAAACGATCGCTCAGTCTCCGTTTGGTCTCGCCGATGTATAGGAGTCCACAGGGACGAGATACAGCGACTGTCAGAGTGGTGTTCAGTAAATAACCTGACACTGAACACCACAAAGACAAAGGAGCTAATACTGGACTTCAGGAGGAAACGGGACACACACCCGGCCCCGCTCTGCATAAATGGGGCATGTGTGGAAAGGGTGCAGACTTTCAAATTCCTAGGGCCTCATATCTGAGAGCCTCTCATGGTCAGTCAACACCACTGCAACCGTCAAGAGAGCACAACAGAGACTCCACTTCCTGATAGTGCTCAGGAGGCACAACACCAAGAAGAAGCTGTTGGTGGCCTTCTACCGGGCGACCATTGAGAGTCTACTGACATATTGCATGTCAGTGTGGTATGCAGGCTGCTCTGCTGCAGACAAGAAAGCGCTCCAGAGAGTGGAAAAAACAGCAGAGAGAATCACCGGCTGCCCACTGCCCTCTCTGGAGGACATTGCCACCTCATGCTACCTCAGCAGAGCCACTAACATCATCAAAGACTCCACACATCCCAGTCACCACCTTTTTGAACTGTTGCCCTCTGGCAGGCGTTACAGGTCAGCCAAAACACGCACCTCCACACTCGGAGACAATTTCTTCCCCGAAGCAGTCTTTACACTCAATATGAAAAAACACTGAGTATTATTCATGCTGCACTTTTCCATGCTGCTACCCACCTCGCACTTTACTATCACCATGTGCAATACTGTTTATTCATTTATCTTGATACCTAGTTTTATAACATTGTTTTTAAATTGTGTCCTGTGTTTTTATTTGTATATTATGCACCAATGGAGTGGCAATAATAATTTCATTGTATGCAGTGCTTACAACGACAAATAAAGGCATTCATCATTCATCGTCACATCTTGAACAATGGAAACAGTAAATGAGGTTGGAGGAGGTGCAAGTGAACCTCTTTATTTGTCTTTAACAACCGAGAATGCTGCAACCAGGGCTGCTTCATTTTTTTTATTGGGTACCAACAGATGCATTTACCATTTGTGGGATGACAGTCTGCTCGTGGGCCAAGGGCATCAGAGCAAGTGCACTTCAGACAAGGCTGGAATACCATTAAGGGCATACGAAAGATCGAGATTGGGATTATGCTGCCTTCTAAATTGCAATTTCACTACTACCAGTCTGTTATCAACTGAGTCACCAATCTCAACCTGAAACTTCACCGATCCATATTCTCCAGGAGTGCTGCTTGACCCTCTGAGTTACTCCTGCACTTTGTGTCCTTTTGTGAATTTCCAATCTACTGTAAAGATTTCAGTAACATAATCCAAGCGTTACAACACCATAATGAAGAGGGTAATATGTACAGTGAATAAATTGGCTTTTTTGTCTTTTTTTTATAGGCAAGACATAAGATGGACAAAATTATCAATAATCGCTTGTGTGATGTCCTACAGGATGGCAGGTATTATGAATATCTAAATCTAGATATTAAAGGGCAGCATGGTGGCGCAGTGGGCGGCACAGTGGCACAACAGTAGATTTGTTTCCTTACAGAGCTTGCAGCGCCATAGACCCGGGTTCGATCCTGGTTATGGGTGCTATCTGTACGTAATTTGTACGTTCTCCCCGTGACCGCGTAGGTTTTCTCCGAGATCTTCGATTTCCTCCCACACTCCAAAGATGTACAGGTTTGTAGGCTTAGCTTGGTATAAGTGTAAATTGTTTCTAGTGTATGTAGGACAGTCTTACTGTGCGGGGATTGCTGGTCGGTTTGGACTCGGTGGGCCGTAGGGCCTGTTACCTCGCTGTATCTCTAAACTTAAACTAAATTGTATACTGCTTGCATCAACTCCTTGGATATCAGTTGTAGCTGATGAAATAGTCTGAGAATGGTTCGCAATGCAAAACATTTTTGAGAAACCACATTGAAGTCTTGATAGATATTCTCTGATTCATAATGGGCAATGAATCATATTAGCTTAGTCCTATAGCTTAATTTTGAAGCTTTAAAATAATGAAATTGACTGAATGTTTTGGGATGTGGACATCACAGGCAAAATTTGTGTTAAATGCCTATCCTTAATTGCCTTTAAACTGAGAAGCCATTTTAGGTAGTTAAAGATTAGTCACTTTTCTTCATTCATATTGACAGAAAAGTAGACGTTGTTTTCAGAAGAACACTGGTGAAGTAGTTTATGCTGAAATTTCCATGTTTCACTTCCACCATCATTAGCAGTAGCCTTTTATTCTGGATTTATTGGTCTACTTGAATATAAATTTCCAAGCTAATATGTACAGGAAGGAACTTCAGATTCTGGTTTAAACCGAAGATAGACACAAAAAGCTGGAGTAACTCAGCGGGATAGGCAGCATCACTGGAGACAAAGAATGGGTGACGCTTTGGGTTGAGACCCTTCTTCAGACTGGCGTTTCGGGTCGAGACCCTTCTTCAGACTGCTACGTTCCAGACCCGAAACATTACCTATTCCTTCTCTCCAGAGATGCTGCCTGTCCCGCTGAGTTACTCCAGCTTTTTGTGTCTATTTCAGCTACTCTGGTCTCCAAATCGGTAATGCAACATTCATCAGGTGTCCTCACTGTGGTATTGCTCAAACTCTTTGTAATTTGCTGCCCACTGGTGTCACAGTGAGAAAATTACAATGTTCCTCTTGCATTATTTCAGCGATAAGTATGTCAAAGCTGTTCTAAAGTAACATTTAACATTTATTTATTTTCAAACAAAAATATCCATAATGCAATAGCTCCTCTAGGCATATTTTTACCTTGAGTAACCTGTGCCCCCTCAGCCCTTGATGCCATCAAGTGCCTGCCGACCATGGATCAGTTAGACACAGAGCCGACGGTAGAAGAGCTCAGCAAGGCCATTGACAGCCTGGCCTCGGGCAACGCCCCAGGCAGCGACGGGATTCACCCTGACCTGATCAAGCATTGCAAGACTACCTCACTGCTTCCTTTGTATGAAGTCCTCTGCCAGTGCTGGCAAGGAGGAGCTGTACTGCAGGACATGAGGGATGCCACGATCATTACCCTCCACAAGAACAAGGGTGAGAGAAGCGACTGCAACAACTACAGAGGCATCTCCCTCCTCAACATTATCGGCAAGGTCTTTGCTCGGGTCATCTTGATCCGCCTGCAGAAGCTGGCAGAACATGTCTACCCAGAGTCACAGTGTGGTTTCCGAGCTTGAAGGTCGGACATGGTCTTCTCCCTTCGCCAGCTCCAGGTGAAGTGCAGAGAACAGCGGATGCCCCTGTATGTTGCTTTCATTGACCTCACCAAGGCGTTCGACCTCGTCAGCAGAGATGGCCTATTTAAGGCTGTACCAAAGATCGGCTGCCCATCAAAACTGCAGAGCGTGATAGAATCCTTCCACATCAACACGAAGGGGACAGTGCAGTTCAATGGCAGCTTCTCGGAGCCCTTTGACATCTGCAATGGTGTCAAACAAGGCTGCGTCCTTGCTCCTGCACTCTTTGTGATTTTCTTCGCTCTGCTCCTGAAACATGCGTTCGGCACTGCAACAGAGGGGATCTACCTGCGTACTAGATCAGATGGCAGGCTCTTCAACCTCACCCGCCTCAGAGCAAAGACAAAAGTACGTGAAGCTCTCATCGGAGACGTGTTGTTTGCCGACGACGCTGCAGTTGTGTCCCACACCCAGCAGAAACTACAGTCACTGATGGACCGCTTCTATCGGGCATGCAAGGACTTCGGGCTGACCATCAGCCTGAAGTAGAGGAACGTCTTGGGGCAGGATACAGAGGCGCTGCCTGTCATCACCATTGACGACTACGAACTTGATGCCGTCCATCAGTTCACGTACCTCGGCTCCACCATCACCGACAACCTCCCCTTGGACACAGAGATTGATAAGAGGATCGGGAAGGCAGCTACAACTGTTGATTGCCTCACAACTTGAGTGTGGACCAACCCAAAGCTGACAGTGAAGACAAACATAGCAGTCTACGACACCTGTGTCAACAGCACACAGCTGTACGGCAGTGAGACATGGACTACATATGCCAGGCAGGAGAGAAGATTCAACACCTTCCACCTGAGAAGCATCTGCCGTATCCTGGCAAGACAGAGTGTCCAGCGCCGAGATCCTGTCTCACGCTGGCCTTCCCAGTATGTACACTCTACTCAGGCAGCGCAGACTACGGTGGCTGGGCCGTGTCCACCACATGGAAGATGGCCATATTCCAAAAGACATCCTCTATGGAGAGCTGACATCTGGGGGGAGAACCATCGGCCGCCCCCAGCTACGTTACAAGGATGTCTGCAAGAGAGATATGAAGGTGCTGGACATCGACGTGGAGTCCTGGGAGAGCCTTGCAGCTGACCGCACGAAGTGGAGAGGTACCCTGAACCAACATCTCAAAACGGTGGAAGAGAAACTGGTGAATGCGGCGGCAGACAAGCGGGCACGCAGAAAGGAGCGCAGCAACTTCAACAAACCGGAGACCACACACAAATGTGACCTTTGCCGCAGAGACTGTCACTCCCGCATTGGTCTCTTCAGCCACAAGCGACGCTGCTCTAGCCGAGGTTTGGAGCAAGCAGCCAACAACTAGGATGCAGACCGAGGGGGGCCTACAAACCTGTGCATAAAACAATTGAAGAATTAGTCTTTTAATGGCAATCTGTGGATTGCCTGACGCAGTGACATTTACATGCTCAATGCCAAAAAAAGCAGCGATAAAATTGGATAGCAATTAAATCTGTTCTGCAGCTAGTGTTCATTTCCTATTGTAATATTGACCAGTTTTTTAAAAAAAAGACAGTGCAGCCAAGTTAGGCCGTGACAGTAATATTGTCATCAGAGAAAGCTGACGCCCAGTTTGTGAGCATGTTTTGTGTGAGATTGAAGTTAAAAGTTAAATCTAACTGTAATGGATATCATATATTTTGAGTTATTTTGTTTTTGTTGAGGTATAATAAAAATGTATAAATTGAACATTTTAGGTTTAAATCATCAAAATGGAAGAACATCAAAGTTGGAGATATTGTTCAATTGAAGAGGGATGACTTTATTCCAGTAAGTTTAATTCTTACAAAGGAATACATTAATGAATTCCTCAAATTTTGTTTAGATTTCTGTGCAGTGCATATACAAATATATTTTTTAATTTATTTAGGCTGATATACTACTCCTGTCCAGTTCAGAGCCCAACAGTTTATGTTACGTAGAAACAGCTGAACTTGATGGGTAAGAATATTTGTTTGGAATAAGCCTTTAATTGTGCACTTCAACAGCATTGCGCTTACCGTAATGTAATTAGTTACTTCATTCATCTATTTGTGTTATTGTATTTTGACAAGGTCTATTAGTCAAGGTCTACAAAATCTTAATTATTATCACATAGCAAATGGAAATGGGTTGCCTCTGTTAATAAAAAATTCATAATGGAAATTGAGTGTTATTCTTGATTTCTACCCATAGTTCTCAATTTAGCGATATTAACTAATCTTGCAGAGTAGAAAACTGAAATAAAATGGACTTACTTTCCTCTTGGTGTATGGCTAATGAATTTTTGATTTATTATCCTTTCAGTGAAACTAATCTGAAGTTTAAAATGTCATTGGAAGTTACAGACAGACTGATGAAGACAGAAAAGGAGTTGGAAACATTTGATGGTGAGCGTGTTTACAACTAGTATGATCACATTTGTTACACATGCTTTTTAAAACTTATGGCAGTATTCCTTCCAAGAAATTTGCTATGCAGTCAGCAGCCCTAATTCTGTGGCTATCTGCAAGGAAAGAGCCCGACCCATTCAACCCACTCAAAGTTACTTGCAGACTTTACACACTTCTGAGATAAGCTTTCAGCTCTTTCCCTTTAGTGGTAATAATGACGATACTTTATTGTCACATGTACCTCGGTACAGTGAAATTCTTGCATACAAAATATACAAAAAAAACGTCACAAAGGTGCCGTCAAAAGTTCCCTAACGTTGGTCCCTTTGTTTTCAACCCCCCCCCCCAAGCCAGGCCCCCCTTTGTTATTGGCAGTCCCCCCACACCGGGTCCCCCTTGTTGCCTTGATAGGGACTCTGTGGTGTTGGAGCCAGAAAGTATCTGCAAAGTTCTTTAGCCCCACCGATTGAATAGTCCTCAGTAAGTCACAAGCAAAGGGAATTTCGAGAGGATCTGGGAAAGCAGACTTTAAAAGAAAGCTAAAAATGGCACATGAAATAAGCAGATCTGTTTTGTGTTTCATCAACAAGTTGGGTAAGCTCTCCACGGGACCACTTAGGTTGTCGATGGTGTTTCTGAACACCTGGTCTCTTTTTACTGACTACTTGGAATTATTTGTGCTGCAAAGTAGAGTGTTAAATGTTCTGTTTAAACCATTTCAAACTTGGTTCCTTCCTTTATTACTGCCGCACATTTAGTTGGTGTATCCTTTTGGTTAATCTAAAAAGGAAGCAATTGTTTTTGCTCTAGGCTTAATTGATTGTGAAGAGCCAAATAATCGTCTGGACAAGTTTGTTGGCACTCTGTACTGGAGGAACCAAAGTTATCCTTTGGATGCAAACTCAATCCTCTTACGTGGCTGTACAGTCCGCAACACAGAAATAACCCATGGAATTGTAATATTTGCAGGTATTTGGTCTTTTGTTGATCTTTGCGCCGTCATTACTACTTGAAGTACATTTGTCATAGTGATAGTGTGGAAACAGGCCCCTCGGCACAACTCGCCCACACCGGCCAACATATCACATCTGCACTAATCCCACCTGCCAGCATTTGGTCCATATCCCTCCAAACCTGTCCTATCCATGTACCTGTCTAACTGTTTCTTAAATGTTGGGATATTCCTCTGCCTCAACTACCTCCTCTGGCAACTTGTTCCATACATCCACCACCCTTTGTATAAATAAGTTACCCCTCGGATTTCTATTAAATCTTTTCCCTTTCACCTTAAACCCGTGTCCTCTGGTCCTTGATTCACCTCCTCTGGGTAAGAGACTCTGTGCATCTGCCTGACCTAATCCTCTCATGATTTTATACATGATTTGTCATTTTTGTCATTAATACTTTGTCATTAATACTTGAAGTACATGTGCAAGCGTAAGGGATCTAGTGTGCATAGACACATTTTTCCTTAATGGTGCAATATGTGGCAATGCATCATACAAATATGTGATATTGCAAGATCCAGATATATTGTAATATTTTGGGGTTCAAGTGCTTCTGATTCTCAATATTGTCATCATAGCAGAGTAGGTCAATTAACAATGGTTTTATTGTTGAAATTCTTTGTGATGAAAATATAATCCAGGTACTCATTACATTATGACTTGCAGGTGCAGACACCAAAATCATGAGGAATGGTGGAAAAACCAGCTTCAAGAGGACAAAAATTGATCAACTGATGAATTACATGGTTTACATGGTAAAAAAGAAATGCATGTTGTTCTTTGAAATTATTTTTATTTTGCTGGGATGAGTG
>CM075977.1:370293816-370328697 GCA_038087875.1 Malacoraja senta
GTTCTGTTGGAATTGTGCCTCTCCATTAAAGGAAATAGTTTCCGAATCGTCCAAATCTGAGCGAAAGATAAGCCCATTCTCAATGCTATGGAACAGTACTAAAGAAGTGAGCAAAAAACAAACTGCTGGAGGAACTCAGCAGGTCAGTTAGCATCTGTAGTGGAAGGGAAAATATTGATGAGAAGAAAGAGATTCCAGCTCTACCCCAAGATCTGACATCATAATCACAAAAAATGATTGGATCATTCAGTGGGTCAGGCAGGATCTAAGGAAGAGAAACTGTTAATGTTCTGATAAAGGATCTCAGGCCTGAAATGTTAATAGTTTCTATTTCCACAAATGCTTCCTGAGCAGCTGAGTGTTTCCAGCATTTTTTGTTTATTTCAGATTTTCAGCTTCAGTATTATGTTTTATTCTCATCTAATATGTGTAATGATTTGGTGGTTGCTACCTTTACTGCGATCTCTTCCTAAACCTGTTAACTGATTTTTTGCAGTTGTCCTTTGACTTAGCTGAAACCCTCATGATTTTTTTAAAAAATCTCTTCCATTTGATTTTACACCAATTGGTCATGTCACCCACTATAAACTTCAAGTCAAATCTCTTCTGGCTGTGTCTTAACTTAAACCAAATTCCATTCACTCATCTTTCTTGTGTGTGTTGGCATCGATTGTTTTCATATTTTTTGTAAATTCTGGATTGTTGCTTTGAAAACCCTTCATGTTTAGTTTAGAGATACAGCACATAAACAGGCCCTTCGGCCTAACGAATCCATGCCGACCAGCGATCTTCGCCCACTAACACCACCTGACACACATTCGGGACAACTTACAATTTTATCAAGCCAATTAACCTACAAACCTCTACATCTTTGAAATGTGCGAGAAAACCGTAGCTCCCATAGAAAACCTTCATAGGTCATGGGGAGAATATACAAACTCCGTGCAGACAGCAGCCATAGTCCGGATCGAACCTGGGTCTCTGTCGCTGTAAGACAACAACTCTACTGCAGCGCCATCACACCTGCCACCACACCACCACCATCATCATCGCTCTATTCTCCTCCAACCTGGTAACTCTATGATATGTGTATTCCTCGAATTCTGGTCCAGTAACCTTTCCCCAAATTTAAAAGTTTTGAGGCTTAAGTATCTGCAAGTCAGTCACTGAACCACTCTTTTATTTTTCTTCTAAAAATTTAACTGCAAAAAATTATTTTACTTGGAATTTTTGTTATTTGGATGTACTGAATATGAGTAAGAGGCAGTTGGTAGTGGATTACTAATAAAGAAATTAAGTTGAAACACAATATTTTTTTATTTATTGAAAAACAAACCGATGCATTTGAGGTGATAATTGGCAAGTGGGGTTGTCTGCTGTCTGTTATTTTTACGAATATTTTTGTTATTGTTATTGTTATTGTTATTGTTTTGTTATTGTTAAATTCTTTCATGTTATCTTTATTTGTGTGCTGCATGGCAAGTCAAATTTCACTACACCAATTGGTGTATGTGACAATAAATGTTTATCTATCTATCTATATTGTTCAATGCAATCTTTCCTCCCTTAGTGTTGAAGTAATCCGCATGGGTCAAAGCTACTTGATAAACTGGGATCTCCAGATGTACTATGCTGAAAAGGATACTCCAGCCAAAGCCCGTACAACCACATTGACTGAACAACTTGGACAGATAGAGTACATCTTCGCTGATAAGACGGGAACTCTTACCCAGAATATCATGGCATTTAAGAAGTGTAGTATCAATGGCACATCATATGGTATGTTTCATTATGTACCACCTCGTGTTTTCCCATCTCCCAGCTCTGCTCTAATTAACTCTCTGCAATTTGCTTGCATCCTTCAATTGTGTCCTTACACATGCATCCAACAACTGGAGGTGACACTAAGTCCCCCACACTGTAAAGGGATGCCTTCCATATAACATGATCTGGAACAGTCTTTTTAAATTCGCCAATTGCTGCTGTAGAATAGAAGCTTATGTCTTTTGATCACTGATCCAGATTTCTGTCTGTAGTTGAGGACTTGACTCCTATGAAATCAGTTCATATGTAGGCATTACACCATACTATCTTGAGTCATCATAACTCATTGGCTTTTGTAATGTGTCCCTGGCTATAGAATTAATTATCTGGTTTGCTTTTTGTTGTAAACCACTTTCTTCATCTGCCCTACCATGTCCAAGATTGTTCCTTTGTGTTTCCACTCGATTACAGTCTAAAGAATAATAAGTATATCATAAGATCTCCTGATTGCTAGACGCTTTAACTCTACTTCCCATTCCCATACTGACCTTTCTGTCCTGCGCCACCTCCATTGTCAGTGAGGCTAAAATGCAAATTAGAGGAACAGCACCTCATATTTCGCATGGGCAGCTTACAAACTAATCGAGGAATATTGATTTCTCCAACTTCAAGTAACTCTTGCTTTCCCTTTCTCTCCATTTCTTCCCCACCCCAATTCTCTGACTTGTTTCACTGACCTCCTGATTAATTTTACTGTTTGTGTGCCTTGGTGTCATCATCCCTTTAGCCCACAATGAATCATTCTACATTTCCTTGATCGTCTGCTTTTATCTATCGCTTTCACATCTTACCCTTCCATAGTTTCCCTCTCCCCGACTGTCTGAAGAAGGGTCTCGATCCGAAACATCACCGATTCCTTATCTCCAAAGATGCTGCATGTCCCGCTGAGTTACTCCAGCATTTTGTGTCTATCTTTGGTGATAACCAGCATCTGCATTTCCTTCCTGCACATTTCGCCATAAGATTCTGTCTCCTTTTAATTACTGTTTGATGTTTATGCAGATTTCTTGCATCCTCTCCCTTCAGATGGTTTGTTATTTGATCTTTTACAAATCCTGTTGTCCCTTCGACAGTTCTTCAGATCACTGCTCGACTGATACATAGATACATAGAAAATAGGTGCAGGAGTAGGCCATTCGGCCCTTCGAGCCTGCACCGCCATTCAATATGATCATGGCTGATCATCCAACTCAGTATCCCGTACCTGCCTTCTCTCCATACCTCCTGATCCCTTTAGCCACAAGGGCCACATCTAACTCCCTCTTAAATATAGCCAATGAACTGGCCTCAACTACCCTTTGTGGCAGAGAGTTCCAGAGATTCACCACTCTCTGTGTGAAAAAGTTTTTCCTCATCTCGGCCTTAAGCTGTGACCCCTTGTCCTGGACTTCCCCAACATCGGGAACAATCTTCCTGCATCTAGCCTGTCCAACCCCATAAGAATTTTGTACGTTTCTATAAGATCCCCTCTCAATCTCCTAAATTCTAGCGAGTATAAGCCAAGTCTATCCAGTCTTTCTTCATATGAAAGTCCTGACATCCCAGGAATCAGTCTGGTGAACCTTCTCTGCACTCCCTCTATGGCTATAATGTCCTTCCTCAGATTTGGAGACCAAAACTGTACGCAATACTCCAGGTGTGGTCTCACCAAGACCCTGTACAACTGCAGTAGAACCTCCCTGCTCCTATACTCAAATCCTCTTGCTATGAAGGCCAACATACCATTCGCTTTCTTCACTGCCTGCTGCACCTGCATGCCTACTTTCAATGACTGGTGTACCATGAGACCCAGGTCTCGCTGCATCTCCCCATTTCCTAATCGGCCACCATTTAGATAATAGTCTGCCTTCCCGTTTTTGCCACCAAAGTGGATAACCTCACATTTATCCACATTATACTGCATCTGCCAAACATTTGCCCACTCACCCAGCCTATCCAAGTCACCTTGCAGTCTCCTAGCATCCTCCTCACAGCTAACACTGCCCCCCAGCTTAGTGTCATCCGCAAACTTGGAGATGTTGCTTTCAATTCCCTCGTCCAGATCATTAATATAAATTGTAAATAGCTGGGGTCCCAGCACTGAGCCTTGCGGTACCCCACTAGTCACTGCCTGCCATTGTGAAAAGGACCCGTTTACTCCTACTCTTTGCTTCCTGTTTGCCAGCCAGTTCTCTATCCACATCAATACTGAACCCCCAATACCGTGTGATTTAAGTTTGTATCCTAATCTCTTATGTGGTACCTTGTCGAAAGCCTTCTGAAAGTCCAGATACAACACATCCACTGGTTCTCCCCTATCCACTCTACTAGTTACATCCTCGAAAAATTCTATAAGATTCGTCATACACGATTTACCTTTCGTAAATCCATGCTGACTTTGTCCAATGATTTCACCACTTTCCAAATGTGCTGCTATCCCATCTTTAATATTTGACTCTAGCAGTTTCCCCACTACCGATGTTAGACTAACTGGTCTGTAATTCCCCGTTTTCTCTCTCCCTCCCTTCTTAAAAATTGGGGTTACGTTTGCTACCCTCCAATCCTCAGGAACTACTCCAGAATCTAAAGAGTTTTGAAAAATTATCACTAATGCATCCACTATTTCTGGAGCTACTTCCTTAAGTACTCTGGGATGCAGCCTATCTGGCCCTGGTGATTTATCGGCCTTTAATCCATTCAATTTACCCAACACCACTTCCCGACTAACCTGGATTTCACTCAGTTCCTCCATCTCCTTTGACCCGCGGCCCCCTGCTATTTCCGGCAGATTATTTATGTCTTCCTTAGTGAAGACGGAACCAATTGATATTAATTGATTCTTGTTGAAAATTGGAATGCCATTTGCTATTCCACATTTTTGCCACGCATTTTCATGTTTGGATTCTCTGGTCCCTTGTGCTTTCCAATTCAATCAAGAAATGAACAGAAATTGGAGAGAAGAATGCCAGATTTCCAATTGCATAGTAGCTTTCACTTAAAGGTCTTGGGGTGCATTACAGCCAATGGACTTCTGAAGTAAAATTGCTGTTCTAATGTAGAAAATGGTGGCCAATTTGCACACAGCAATCTCCTACAAATAACTATCTGTTTTAGTCATGTTAAATGTTGGCCTAAACATTCCAACCAAACAGTCGGGAGTTGGGCTTTAACTCCCCAGCTCCGCTCTGAAATTGTGCCATGCTATATTTAACCATCTATTGAGAAAAGGTTGAGGAATTGGTTTAACACTTTGTCTGAAAGGTAGTACTTTGGAAAGTGTAGCAATGTTTGAGTGTGAGCCTCGATTTTTGAGTTTAGAGTGGAATTTGAATCCTGGTCCTATCTCATAAACTGTAGATTTATGGAGTGAACGAGAGAATCACACAAATAGATTCAGAGAATTGTGCAGCACAGAAATGAACTCTTTCAGCACATCTCATCCAAGCCCATCCTGATGCCGATCAACATTAATCCTGTTTGCCTCCATTAGAGCTGTATCCCTCTGTGCCTTTCTTATTGACGTATCCGCCCAATTGCCTTTTAAAATTACTACTGAAGTTTCAGATTCCTCAAATACCACGTGCCTGGTTACCATCTTATGACTGCCGTAACAGTATTATTCTGCATTCAAACATTGCTACACTTTCCAAAGTCCTACGTTTCAGACAAAGTGTTAAACCAATTCCCCAACCTTTTCTCAATAGATGGCAAAATACAGTATGGCACAATTTTAGTCTGAAGAAAGGGTTTCGATCTGAAAAGTCACCCATTTCTCTCCAGAGATGCTGCCTGTCCTGCTGAGTTACTCCAGCTTTTTGTGTCTATCTTCAGTAACAGTTTTGTTAGCTGGACAAGATACAATTGAATAGTAAGATCATACATGATAAATCAGCTGGTCTTGCAGTGGAGTGTGCTAATGATCAAGATGAAGTTCTAAATCCAATTTTCTGCTGCTTTTGTAGGTGATTTGTGTAATGCTGCAGGAGACAAAACTGACAAAGTAGAGGTGAGTATAATACATTGAATAACTCGGATTAAACAGTTACCAGTTGGGGAAACAATTGGAATTGTGTTGTGAATATTTAACATTCAGTGCATTACAGAGATCATTTGAATGTACTAGTTCCTCCAATAATCCTTCTCCAATGTCTGTTCCAATGGAATTTTCCTTGCCTGATTTTATCTGAAATTTACACTCTTATGCCCCTTGTCCCACTTAGGAAACGTGAACGGAAACCTCTGGAGACTTTGCGCCCCACCCAAGGTTTCCGTGCGGTTCCCGGAGGTTTTTGTCAGTCTCCCTAATGGTCGAAAGTGGTTTCTGCTTCTTCTATGTTCCGGCGATTATTTCCAAAAATTCAAAACCGGCCGCAACTAAAAATAGGTTGCCGTTTTAAAAATCGGTAATTTTTTAGTCGAAGCCGGTTGCGATGCTAGTTGAAGGTGGTTGCTGGAGGTTGCAGGTAGTGGAAGGTAAGACCGATTTACCGATTAAAATTACCGATTTTTAAAACGGCAACCTATTTTTAGTCGCGGCCGGTTTTTAATTTTTTGAAATAATCGCCGGAACATAGAAGAAGCGGAAACCACTTTCGACCATTAGGGAGACTGACAAAAACCTCCGGGAACCACATGGAAACCTTGGGTGGGGCGCAAAGTCTCCAGAGGTTTCCGTTCAGGTTTCCTAAGTGGGACAGGGGCATTAGAATCTTTTGACAACGTACTTGCCCCTTGGATTCTTCTTGCTCATATACATCTTGTTCTCAGCATAACAATCGGCAAAATGTGGTTGGATTCCGCATTCATGCCAATAATGTTTTCTCTCACAGCTTTCTTTCCTCCCCTATTCTTTCTTTTATCAAGCTACTTGCTCAACATGCATTCATGGATGAGTTGAAATCTCCTCTAGTTCCTCTAGAAATATCTCATTGTTATGATCAAAACAACTATGCTTTACTTATTACTGACTTTTATTTAAAATCCTGAAGGAATATCAGTTCATTTGAAATATCTTTGCAGCTGGTGGACTTCAGTTGGAACAGCTATGCTGATGGAAACCTCATATTTTATGACCATTATTTGCCTCAACTTATCCGTTCAGAAAAAGATCCATCAACAGGAGAATTCTTTAAACTGCTTGCCCTCTGTCACACAGTGATGATGGAAGTGGTTAATGGTAAGTAAAATACCATTCTATCTATCCCTTATTGCTTATTTAGCTACTGCAAAATAGCTATGGCACTGAATTGGAGTGCCATTGAATTGGACTTGTACATTCACATTCTGTTTCCTTATCTTATTTTGATCATGTTATCACTGGGTTCTCTGTCCTGTTTAATAGATTGCATTTGTTGTCCACTTAACTTTAGTATTTATCTGCTTTTTACACATCTACATAAGATTTACAATCAGCTTTTACATTCCCTGTGAGCTTATTCTCGTACTTTAATTTTCCCTCTCATTAATTAATACATTAGCCCCTCTGGTTTCAAAACTGTAGCCTATGATTACGGCTTAATAACTGCGAAAAAACCTATACTCAAATTCTGGAAAAAGATAGCAGTTCCCACAGTGAAGATGTGGATCACTGAAATGCGCGAGACACTACATGTAGAAAAAATTAGGCTTGTTTTGGCTGATAAATCAGACCAATTCTCCAAAACATGGTCTCCTTTCACTGAATTTCTTCAACAATAGAATGGCTGAACACAAATTTAAAACCGATACTTGGGAAGGGGGGGGGGGGGGGGGGATAGTGGGACATATCTCCGTTTTTTCTGTTTTTTCTTTTCTGTTTTTTTTCTTTTCTCTCTTCTCGCACTTCTTTGGCAGTTCAGGGATCTTTTCTTCTCTCTTTTTTGTATCTTTCTTCTTTTTCTTCATTCTTTCCTTTTTACTTTTTTTTCCGTTTCATGTATCAATTTATAAAATGTTAAAAATGTAGCTGTATGAAAATTGTATAATTGTTATGCCAATTGCTTTATTCTTGTACAATGGCTTCTAATAAAATAAACATATTAAAAAACCCAAAAAAACTGTAGCCAGTCCTTGGGTTTGCAGGCCAATTCTTGTGACTTATCTGTGAATCTACTACTGTGGCTAATTTTATTTTGCTTATCCTTATCCTTGAATCTAACACGGTGACTGTTTTTTTCTTGTCAGCCATGGCTGAGATACCCTTCCTGGTTTATTTTGATGCCGGTCAGGAATGAACAATTATTGTGGTTCATCTCTGCACTCTCTTGTCATTTGCCATTACAGATCCATCATCAACCCTAACAGGAAATGTTCTCAATATATCTTGGCCAACTCTCACCTCCATAAAACCATGGTATATTATACTTAGATTTGGGATGCTGGTCTCAGAACAACTTATGTTCTGAACTATTTTAACAAGGCTGTGATAATATGGCTACTCCTCCCCAAGAGACCTCAAACGACAAGATGTCTCATTAATCCTTTACACTTTGTCCAGTCTAGGATGGCTTGCTCTTCAGAAGGTTCCTCTATAAATCAGAGGCCGCGGAGTGTTTTTGAAAGTGGGGGGGCTGAGCGATCACTGATCACCGGCCTTGGGGGTACCCGGCGAGGGAGCAGAGCGACCGAGCAGGGGGAGGGTGTGGGAGGGGGTGATTATTATTTTTGTTATTGCTTGACCTCCAAAAACTGGGGATAATAATACAGGCCATCCTGCACCTTAGAGTGGGGGGATATGTCCCCCATCTCCCCTCCCCTCCCCCCGGGATCGACACCAGTGCCTTCCATGGTACAGAAAATTTGACAATTCTTTTTAAATTGTGTCATAATTTCAAGTGCTATTTTTCTTTGTTTGTAGTTGGAAAAAGGGACAAAAAATAATCATAACATTTCCTGATTTTGCAAAGTCATACAAATTATGTTTTGCTCAGGGCTAAAAAATCTGAGTATTTTGAAAGTATGCGTTTTATTTTTCATTTTGAGTTTTCATTTTTTCATTTAAATATTTCATTTTGATTTGAATTTAGTATCATCAAACCATGACATTAATAAAGGGGGTATATGTTTGTGGAAAGTTACTTTAAAAAAAAATAAGATTTTTGAGAAATCTAAATTGCAATAGAAATATACATTTCAATGCACTGAGTCTCTTGCCCAGAGTAGGTGAATCGAGGACCAGATTTAAGGTGAAGGGGAAAAGATTTCATAGGAATCTGAGAGGTAACTTTTTCCACACAAAGGGTGGTGGGTGTATGGAACAAGCTGCCAGAGGAGGTAGTTGAGGCAGGGACTATCCCAACATTTAAGAAACAGTTAGACTGATACATGGATAGGACAGATTTGGATGGATATGGACCAAAAGCAGGTAGTGTAGCTGGGACATATTGTCGGATGTGGGCCAGTTGGGCCGAAGGGCCTGTTTTCACGCTGTATCGTTCTATGACTACATTATACCTCCACCATGCATGAATGCTTCAAAATCAATTCTGCGACCCATGTGTATTCGTCCATAGATATCCTCATTGATACAGTGTGGGAAAAGGCCATGTGCTCACTGAGTGTAGAGTAACCAAACGCCCTTAATCCCATATTATTATGAATTCACTGTCTGACTCTCCTACACAGGCAACTTACAACAGCAGATTGACCTACCAATCCACATGTGTTTGGTGTGTGAAAGAAAACCCATGCATTCACAGAGGCCAATTGCAAATTAGTAGACAGTACCCGAGATCAGGATTGAACCCACATCTTTGGAGCGGCAAAGCAGTAGTTCTTTCAGCAGCACAACACATTCATCCTCCATGGTATTTGATTAACCCAACCTGTGATTACACTTGTACTTTTTCTGCATGTTCATAAGAGATAGGAGAAGAATTAGGCCATTCGGCTCATCGTGTCTACTTTGCCATTCAATCATGGCTGATCTATCTTTTCCTCTTAACCCCATTCTCCTGCCTTTTCGCCATAATCCTTGACACCCTGACATGTACTTCTAATTTCCCATTTAATGCCATCCCCAGCATCACTACTATTATTGTGGGTTTTGTTTGCAATTCCCACAAGCATTTCCAGTCCCTTGCTATTTCTTAACTCTTTCTGTATAGACTTCGCATCATCCATATTAATATCACTTCTCATTATTGTTTATCTCCCCTGCAATAAACAACATGACCTACATCTGTACATTTAATTCCCATTCTTGGCCCACAAACAGCCATGTCTTCATAATGCCAATGACTGCATATGCTTCATTTTTATAAAGAATTATGAATGAAACAAAAACGTTTCAATCATCAGCAAACATCTGCACTTCTGACCTTGTGTGGGGGGTCATTAATGAAGCAGCTGAAGGTGATTTAATCTAAGCACTGATATGAGGAACTCCTGTAGTCATGTCCTGAGGCTGATATAATTGACATAGGACAACCACATCACTTTCCATTGTGTGATGTATTCTTCAACCGTTGGAGTGCTCCCTTTCAAATTCTACCTTGATATCATATGCAGCGTGTGATGCAGAATTAGCTGACCATACTTTCATTGTACCTTATTTTCCATTTATCTGGTTATATTACCAGGATTACCCATTTTGTATTAGTGGGAATCTTAAGTAACCTTATACCAACCAACTTTAGTGTTCAACCTCTAAACCAAACTATTAGTCAGTCAGTTAAACTAAAGGCTTGGTTTTGAGCTCAAAATATCACCAATTGATCATATCCATGAATCACCAGTTTCAAATGATAACTCTACAGTTAATATGCTCTTCATTCTATCAATCAAATAAAACATTCAATGATTTAGCCTCTTTTAAGCAAGTACTTAAATTGCAGGCGTCATTTACATGCCATGGTTCTAATGGAGTCGACTCACATTTTACTTTGCCTCTGTGAACAGGGCAAATTGTATATCAAGCAGCTTCTCCAGATGAAGGTGCCCTTGTTACAGCTGCCAGGAATTTTGGATATGCCTTCCTTTCACGCACGCAAAATTCCATCACAATAAGTGAACTGGGTATCAAAAGGACATATGAAGTACTCGCCCTCTTGGATTTCAACAGCGACAGGAAGCGAATGTCCATCATCTGTAAGTGAAATGTTTTGCACCTTTCTATTTAAGTGATCCATTCATCAGCATTGTTTATTTGAAAAAATTGTTCATTAAAAAATTGTGCATTGCATCTTATCAGTTGCCAAGATGGGTGTTTTTTACCCCACCTCTGTTACCATAACAGACTTTTTAAAAATGTTGTTAATATAGTTAAGATTGAGACTTCAAAGTGCCTGGCATTTTACATAGATACATAGACAATAGGTGCATTCGTCCCTTCGAGCCAGCACCGCCATTCAATGTGATCATGGCAGATTATCCACAATCAGTACCCCGTTCCTGCCTTCTCCCCATATCCCTTGATTCCATGTCATAAGAGCTCTATCTAACTTTCTTTTGAAGTCATCCAGTGAATCAGCCTCCGCTGCCTTCTGAGGCAGAGAATTCCACAAATTCGCAACTCTTTTTCACACAGAGAGTTGTGAGTCTGTGGAATTCTCTGCCTCGGAGGCCGGTGGAGGCCGGTTCTCTGGATACTTTCAAGAGAGATAGAGTTAAAGATAGGGTTAGAGATATGGGGAGAAGGCAGGAATGGGGTACAGATTGGGGATGATCAGCCATGATCACATTGAATGGCGGTGCTGGCTCGAAGGGCTGAATGGCCTACTCCTGCACCTATTGTCTATTGTCTAAAAGGTTTTTCCTCATCTCAGTTTTAAATGGCTTACCCCCATTTTCTCTCAGTGAAAAAACTATATATTGTACATCTCCAGCATTCTGTCCCACATTATTTATATTGTATATGCCTTATATTTATGCCTTCTTTATCTATGCTCTGATCTTCACTGATCAAAATTAACCTCATCCCACAGCAGATTTGTATTTCTTGACCGATGCTTATCTATTTGTGACTTTGCTCTACCATAACGCTGTATTGTTTCCTCTCTAAATTTCCTTTATCATTCATTGATGAAGAATTTACCACCTTATAAGCAGTTCTCTAGAATTCCCTTCTCAAATCTATCCTTTCTCGTAATTTCTTCAAACTTTTTTAAAATAGTTTTTCACACCATCCAACCAAGCTCTTGCTACCGCTTTTTGTTCTGGCACCCAATTCAGATGTCTCTCAGTGTCATAATGAAAATCAAACAAGTGTTGATTCTGGACAAATGAAATTTTTAAAAAATTGGGAACTCTGGAAGTACTCAGCAAATGGGGCAACATCAGTGCAAACTGTTGACATTTCATGTCAAAGACAATCGTCTACTTGGCAATAAAGTGTTTGGGAGGTTTTGCATTAAATGTTCGCATTTTGGGGCAAATTGCTTAATGAACAGTTAAAAATCACCACAGGGCAACTGGAGACCAAGCAATGCATTGTATAGAAAGAAGACATGAAATGCTGGAGTAATTCAGTGGGTCAGGCAGCACTGGAGGACGTGGATAGATGACATTTCAGGTCATGATCCTTCTTCGTTCAGGGACCTCTGGGTGCAGTCTGTGCTCAGTTTGTATGTTCTCGCTGAGACTCTGGGTATTCTCCAGGTGCACTGGTTTTCTCCCAGTTTCCAAAGATGTACAGGTTTGTGGATTAATTGGCTTCTTTAAATTGCCCCAACTGTGTAGGATATGGAAATGAAATAACATAGAACTAGTGTACAGGTGATCGATAGTCAGCGTGGACTTGGTGGACCACAGGGCCTGATTCCACGCTATATTGCTAAACTCTCAACTGAGTAATGATACTTTTAGAAGAAATGTTATTATAGTTAAGATTTAAGTATATATTCAATCTACAAATACATGGAAATTGGAAAGTGAAGTTGGCATCTAATATTCAACGATCTGTTTTGAAAAGGACAAGTATTCTATGGGGAAACTTGTTTATATTGAAAACATTGTGATCAATCAAATAAGACCTGGCGTTACATCCCGATCTTAAAATGGTTTCAAGTATTTGCTTTGCTTAAAGGTGAGTTATGAACTGTTATTTACTTACAGTGAGAGACCCAGAAGGTAAAATCAAACTCTACTGTAAAGGTGCTGATACAATGATCTATGAGAGGTTACATCCAAACAACCCAATCAAAGATTCTACAGATGAAGATTTGAAGGTAAAGAGAATTGAGTTTCTTGCTAACACATTTGTGCCTATGCACATCTCGTACAATGTCACAAATTAACTGCCCATAAATAACAATAGACCAGATTTTCCATGACCAATTGTGCATAGGTTGAAGTTAGACTGCCCAAATATTTTTAGAAAATCCAATCTATTGTTGTGCTTTACATCATAGTTCATGGTTTATGATTATCTTTGCTTGCAAAGTATTTGGGTGAAAACTTATTTTACAATATTACTTTATTTGAGAGTCAATTGGTTTTAAATTATTCTGAGACGTAAAAAGCTGGAGTAACTCAGCGGGACAGGCAGCATCTCTGGAGAGAAGGAATGGGTGACGTTTCGGGTCGAGACCCTTATTCAGATTCTTCTTGTTCTCTTGTTGGAGCTGTAAAAAAAAAAAAGATTTATTCATGCTCGACTTCACCACTGAATCTCAGGGTATAGAAGAAAGAAACATGGAGGACTATGTTTCTTTCTGATGACCTTGCATTTAAAAGAATAATGAAAAAGAGGTTCTGGCCAATGTTCTGGGGGCGGGTTTAATTTGACGACATCTTGTAGTTTTAAGGTGCATAAGGCTCAGTTGATGCCCAGTAAACTAACACACTAAACAATTCAGCCTGCTGATTGAATATCTTCAGGAAAATATCTTCCACCAGGTTCTGATTTTATTTAGATAAATGGTTATTTTTCGTGTGATGTTTAGAGCAGGTTCCCACACTGAACCGAAGTAGTGATGATCATGTTTGCTGGCTCCCACAGATCTGTAGCCTCTGTTCTTACTGCTGCCACTTTTGTTATTGGACTGTTGTTGCCTCTCATTTTCATTCTTTTCCCTGCTGTGATCCGTGCTCCTTCCCATGAAAGCTCCCGGGTAAATACAAGTCTTGTTGAATATATTACATGCAGAGATCTTTTTTGCCTAATGAAAAACTGGTTAACAGGACAACAAAATTATGGGGGAATCTGAAGAAGGGTTTCGGCCCGAAACGTTGCCTATTTCCTTCGCTCCATAGATGCTGCTGCACCCGCTGAGTTTCTCCAGCATTTTTGTGTACCAACAAAATTATGGTATTGTTATCACAGGGGTAAAACCTGTTTTGACACTGCAGCAGAATGAAACAAACGGCCTAATGAATGGAATTGCTCTCAAAATTACTCTCTCAATTCCTGGTGCACATGAGCCAGCAAATATCCAGTACGATTCCAACATAGAAGTCCCCTTGCCTCTCTGCCTCTTACCATTCCAAATAAACTATTCTCTCTTCATCACCCTGCTTCACTCTTCAATCAGTCCTCCCATGGCATATTCCCATGCAGATTAAGAAGATTCTATACAAAGTCTTTCACTTCCTTCTCTCCAAGGCGCCAAATACAATATCTAGATGAAAAGGCAAGCCTTCTCTACTTTTACTTCAATTCAAAAGCTATTCAAAATTTGACCCGTTCTGTCGTGAATCAAAGTGCATTCTGTCTTTGCAGAACATTGTTCTTCAGGGTACGAGAATTTAAGCTTCCATTCAACATACTTATTCACCGTTCTCTATCCCATTCCCAGTCTGACAAAAATCCGCCCTATCTTTTGATGATTTCCACATGATGTGAACATTACATGAGTGTCTCAGTTTAGGCCTTGCCTTCAAGGGGGAGAGACATTGAGACTGGAAAAACTATTTTGTAGGGAGGAACTGCATATGCTGGTTTAAACTGAAGACAGACACACAAAAAGCTCGTGGGTCTCGACCCAAAATGTCATCTATTCCTTTAATCCAGATATGCTGCGCAACCAAGCAAGAGTTAATCCAGCTTTTTGTATCTTGGGGAAAAGCTACTTGCAGAAGGGAGCATCCTGCTATTAGGACAGCCGCATGGAAAGGGACGGTTTAGAAGGATATGGGTCGCAGGCAGGCGGGACTAGTGTAGATGAGGCATCGTAGTGGGTGTGGGTAAGTCGAGCCAAAGTGTCTGTTTTCATGCTGTGTGACTCTCTGACTCCTATGAGATGGGTTGAGAACATAAAGGACTAAAGTTGTCAATTCAATTTTCTACCACAGTAAGCCTACCTCTGGTAATCTCATTTCATTCGTTCACATTTATTAATTTTCTGCACTTGGCTTCCACCTAGAGGTAGAAATTACTTGTGCAGACGTTGGTTTAAACTGAAGTTAGACTCAAAAAGCTGGAGTAACTCTGTGGGTCTGATGCTGTCTGACCCGCTGAGTTATTCCAGCTTTTTGTCTATCGTTGGTTGAAATTTCTTGTCTTGCACACTAATCCCATAACTCTGTTTCATAGATATTTGCAGATGAGACACTCAGAACTTTGTGCCTGTCATACAAAGATATCAGTGAAGGGGAATTTACAAAATGGAATATCAGGTTTCAAGCAGCCAGCGTTTCTACAAGCAACCGTGATGCAGCACTCGACAAAGTTTATGAAGAAATTGAGAAAAATTTGATGGTATTTATGCTTTCTTTTCGGGTCACTTACTTTTTCTATTAAATGGTCATTGTTATCCCATGATCAGTTTAACATGGCTCACAGCCCAGTCTGTACCTGCTATATTTGAAAATGTAAAAAGCCAAGAGTTCCACCTGCAAATGGTGACATTTATACCTGTAACTAATAGCAAATTAAGGATTTGTACACAAACGGGAATGAATGTTCAAGTCCCATTATCCCTCGCATGTGTTTGCCACTGTCATTCTGACACTGGATCCTTCGTTAGCAAGAAGAGAAGTTCTTGTTTTAATGATTTTTAATATTTTAAGCTTCAATTTCCTCAAGAAAAATTCTATACTTTGACAAAAAAATGTCTAATTTCTAAATTCTTAAATGATTTTGAACATTTGACCCATCAAGCATTCAAACCGTTTCTGTGGGAAGTGGAGTTCCAGCAGTACATTGTTGGTTACATTGATATTTCTTTAAGAACTTAGTTTCAATGAAGTATTTGCTCAATGTAAGTGACGGTTTAGAAGGTGCACAGCTGTATACAGATTACACTAGTGAGGAAATTCTAAACCTATGTTTTAAATTCGTTTTTCTCATTTTTGATATTTTGATTTCTTAATTGTTTCAAGTTAGTGGTCTGCGAAGAAGATAAATCTTGTTTGTTCTGCAAATATTTCTGGAATTTATTTTTACCTAATTTTAGTATATTTTTTTAATGGTTTAGAATGCTCCTTTTGGGACAGTTATGTCAGCAGAAATCTTGTCCGAATTGACTCATGCCAATACCCTAAAGATTAAGTTTAAATTCCTGGAGACTCATTTCCTGGGATGAAATATTCTGTATGAATGTAAAATACAAGCTTTTCACCGTGTGGAGAGTTGGGAAGATGGGATTGCCCAGAGAGATAGCGTGTGCTAAATAATCTCCTTCTACATCATAAGGAAATTAATTATGAGAAAAAAAATCTTGGAAGAATTCAGGAAAGTCACCTTTACACTAAAATTGGTCAGGTTGGAGAACTTGGTACCAAATGGCATATTTGAAGAGAATGACTTGGATGTTTTTTTTAATTTAATTTTATTTTCTATTTTTATTAGAAGCCATGTACGATAGTATAAAACATGAGTAACATATTACATTTCATGCACAACTTCTTATTTTAACTATAATAATTAAAGAATAGTGAGGAAAGCAAGAAACAGAGAGAAGGAAAGTGGTGTATAGAATAGGTATTGTTAGAGAGAGTGAGAGCCCATGGGGCTGTGCTGCCCAAGACAAGTGATAAAAAGGAGAAGTGGGAGAAAGAGAAAACAAAAAGAAAGGAGAAAAGACAAAAAAAGAAAGAGAAAAAGAGAAAGAGAGAAAAAAAGAAAGAAATTTGAAGGGGACATACCTGCTTCATATCTTTAAAGGCCTGTACCATGGGCATGCGGTTACTGGCGGTGTAGCAGGAAGTTGGGACCGCTCGTGGACCGCCAGAGACCGCGCATGGCCCGTGGGGTCGGTACCACGCACACCGCCGGGACCGTATGTAGTTGGTCCCAACACAAAAAGTCGACACCGTTCAAAAATGTTGGCCTACCGTACAGCCGCCACCCGTGCTCCGCGAGCACCGCCAGTGCGCCGCGAGCACCGCCAGAGCGCCGCGAGCACCGCCAGTGCACCGCGAGCCATCTCGACGTCATCGCGTAGCGCGTTGCGTTGCGCGATGATGTCTTCACCCGACGCCGCGCGACATCCATTCCAGTCGGCCCGTGGGACAGGCCACCCGGCATACGCGCGGCAACAGCTTCCGGTAAGATTGAACTTACCGCATGCTCGTGGGACACATCCACGCGGCGCTCCCGCAGCATACGCGCGGTAGCCGCGCGGTCCCCGCTTCCGGGGACGCCGCACTTCACCGCCAGTATAACCGCCTGCCCGTATGACAGAGCCATTACCCACCCCTCACCCTGTTCTGAAACAGTTAATTTCTAAGGTTGTGTTGCACCATATGCTTGTAAAAAGTCGATAAAGGGAGACCAAATCTTTAAGAATTGGTCTGATTTACGTGATAGGAGGAATCTCATCTCTTCAAGATGTAACATTTCGGACATACTTGAAGTCCACATTTTAAGCATTGGTGTGGGTGGATTTTTCCAAAATTTCAGTATTTATTTTGCCGTTATTAAATCATAGTTAAGAAGACACTTTTGAAACAAAGTCAACTTATAGCTGTCTTCCATTGATCCGAAAATAATCAGTTCTGTATTGGGGTTCAATTTTATTTTAAATAATTTTGTGAAGATTCCAAAATTTCATTCCAGAATTTATGAAGTTTTATGCAAGTGACAAAAGAGTGTACTAAAGTAGCTTTTTGAGATGAACATTTATCACAGATGGGGGAAACATTTGGAAAAAATTTATTCAGTTTAGTTTTCGACTAAAATAATCTATGTAAGATTTTAAATTGAATTAAGTTGTGTCTTGTATTAATCGAGCATTTATGTACATTTAGCAAATATTTATCCCATCTGACTTGGAATTATTATAGATAATTGACTTGGATGTTTTAATAGGGATTTTGTTAATATTGAAATATATGCTAACATGATTAGGAGTGGAGGTTCAAGTGGAACTTGAACACTAAGTGTTTTACTATCGTATGTCCCGAAATGGAAAAATGAAATTCTTTCTTGCAACCACACAACAGATATGTATACATAGTACTCTGCAAACACCATAATAAACAACAACAAATTCAGTGTACATATATTAAAAAATAATAATAATAGTGCAAACCATAATAGGCTAATTCAATTGAATGTTTGTTTCTCCATAATTATGAATTTTGCATGCTTGTATGCCAGTAGCCTTTAGTGTACTGACATTATGTTTGTTCATTACTTTAAAACATGCCATTCGCTTTATCATCTATTCCAGCTTCTCGGAGCAACAGCAATAGAGGATAGACTGCAAGATGGTGTTCCCGAGACCATTGCAACTCTAAAAGAAGGAGATATTAAAATTTGGGTTTTAACAGGTGACAAAAAAGGTAATGATACATAACAATTACATTTTTGTAGTGGTGATTTTAATTCAACCTGTTGAATTCTAATTCAACCCAACAACAATATTTAAAACTTCCAAGTGATTTGGGTGTTGTTTCAAATTGGAAACCTAGATTGAAATTGAACCTGATATTTTTCATTGCAGTGTTTCATTGCTGCTCTATATCACCAAGTAGTAATTAGCACTGGATTAGCTAATTCTCGTATGTTGCAAAACATACTTGCCTAATAAAGTACTATTATGATTTAATTTGAAATTCTGCAGAATTTTTGGGAATGAAAATTTAGCGCGAGTAATTCTCCTCGTGTAAATTTAAACAAGATTTTGTGAACATATAACATGGAACAGGACAGCACAGGAACATGCCCTCTTGTCCACAATATCTCTACTGAACATGATGCCAAGATAAACTAATCTAAACTGCTTGCACATCATCCATAACCCTCCATGACCTGCATATACATGTGCCAAAGTACCTCTTAAGTTCCACTATTGCATGTGACTCCACCACTTTCTCTGGCAGCACGTTCCAGGCACTCAACGTCCTTTGTTATTTAAATAAAACTCTGTCCCACATGTGTCCTTTTGAACTTTGCCCCTCTTTCCTTAAAGTTCTGTGCACTAGTTAGTGACATTTCCACCCTGGGATAAAGTTTCTGACTGCCTACCCTATCTATGTCTCATAATTCTATACACATAAAATAAATCTTTACCTTGTGCAGACAAAAAATAAAAAAACATTCACCCAGATACAATCATGATATTTGCATTCATATTTTGTTTAATATCATCTTAATATATTTCCAAAGTCTTTTTCAGCCAATTAGTTTTCATTTTTGGAGCAATCATGTGTTGTAATGTAAAAAACATTGCAGCATTCCAAAACCTTTATTGCACACGGCACACTTCTAGAAATTGTAGTGAGACTATCATCATTAATCTGCTTCAGAAAGGAAAATTATGTTTTAAGTCTATGATTTTCCTTCTGGGTCCATTGTGTCTTTAAAGCACAAAGGAAATGAGACATGCACAGCTGTCATCCAACCGCATGTTGCTGTTTAGATTTTCTGGACAATTGAGTCATTAAAAGCCCTTACCCACTGTATGAGTTCATTCAAGAGTTCTCCCGAGTTTGCCCTGATTCGAACTCGGAGATTTACGGTAATGGCCGCTCGTAAGTATTCAGGGCTCTCGTGGACATTTTTCAACATGTTGAAAAATCTTCACGAGTCTTCCCGAGCTTACCGCGTTTCCCGAGGACCTGCTGTTAGTGTTACGAGCCGCTAAGAGACGTCCCCGAGCTCCGACGTACCCGCTACGTTCCAGCCGCTGCGAGGACTCTCCCGACGGCCAGGAACATCGGGCCTCCATAGAGGCAACTGTGGAGGCCTCATTGGGCCTGACTCTGGGGAGAACTGGGTTGGGGACTGGACATTGTGCCTTCCCCCACAGTGGTAACCACTGTGGGGGGATGATTTTGTGTGCTGTGCCTGTTAGTCTGTGTGCAAGATGGCGGTCGGAGGGGAGAGTGGACGCTGGCGCGAATTGGTCGCCGCTGCTCTCTCCTCAAATTGTGCTTCTTATTTTCTTTTTGTGCTTTTGAAATTGAATTCTGTCCTTGATTTGTGTACTGTGGTGTTTTTATATTTAATTTATTCCGATTATGTGTTTTGTATTTTTGTGATTCTATGCCTTGTAAGGTGTCCTTGGGCTTTAGAATGGCGCCAGTAAATAAAATGAATTATTATTATTATTATTATTCTACGTGCTTACCACGAGTTTGATTTTTTTTTAAACTCGGGAGAGCACTTGAACTCGTACAATGGGACAGGGCTTTTAAGCAGAAGCAGCCCTTTCTCAATACTTGCAAAACCTATTTTGGGGTTATTCAATAAGAAATTCCTCAGTCATTGATTCTGGAAATTGTATATTTCTTAGAATATGTCTCAGAAATACAAGCTTGAGACTTCAACTTGACCTCTATCCCTCTGGTAGCTTTCTGAGTCTATTCTCACCTTGACCGCCACTCCACCATTGCAGTTTTCTCTTACTCCTCTCATCCCTCAATCCGTCATTCAAAAGAAGTTTACCAGAATGGCAGCTGGATTAGAAGATATTAGCTCTAAGTAGAGGTTGGACAGACATGGTTTGTTTTCTCTGGAACATCGGATGCTGAGGGGAGACCTGATTGAAGTATATAATAATGAGGGGCACAGGTAGGGTAGACGGGCAGAATGTTTTTCCTATGGTGGAAATGTCAAAGATTAGAGGGCAAAGCTTTAAGGTGAGAGGGGGAAAATTTGAAGATAATGTACAGCAATGGTTTTTTTTACACGGAGTAGTGGGTGCCTGGAATACACTGCTGAGTGGAGGCAGATATGATCCTGGCATTTGAGAGGCTTTCAGGGATATGCAGTGAATGGAGGAATTTGTTGACAAGAAAAAAGATTCCACTTTTTAATCCACCACCTCAAGAAATAATGGCTGTTTCCAAGTAAACAAGAAACAGGAAACCTGCCTCATATCATTGTATCTCTTGCTTTCCCATTTTTACAACAGTGATATTCACACCTATTATCTGTTGATGAGGTTTTGGGATGTGAGCAATTTTAAATGGGACACAAATCAAAGTTGAGGATGTTCTGATTTGGATATTAGATAAAAGCAAATTGTAACATGCTCTTCATAAAGTTTTAGATGAGTGTATAGTTTTAGATGAGTGTTTCAATCAAGAGAGGAATAGATTGAGTAGTTGCAGAGTCTCATGCCCAGAGTGGGTACATTGAGGATCAGAGGACATAGGTTCAAGGTGAAGGGGAAAGGATTTAATAGGAATCTGAGTGGTAACCTTTTCACACAAAGGGAGGTAGATTTGTGGAACAAGCTGCCAGAGGAGGTAGTTGAGGCTGGGACTATCCCAACATTTAAGAAATGGTTGGACAGGTACATGGATAGGACACGTTTGGAGGGAAATGGACCAAATGCAAGCAGGTAGTACTAGTGTGGCTGGGACATTGTTGGTCGGTGTGGGCAAGTTGGGCCGAAGGGCCTATTTCCACACTGAATCACTCTATGACTCAGAGTTTTAGTCTGAGGCACAGCATGTGATTGCCTGTACTTTAATATGAAACTACATTCCTTGTGAGAAAATTTTCAAACTGAAAACAGCTAGTGATAAAATATAGCTGTAAACTTCTTGATGTTTGAGATTTAAATAATGAGACGTTAGGGCAGAATTGGAACGGATTTACTTTTGTGTGGACCTACATGTAACTTGATTCTCTGAAAATGAAAACTAATAACACAGAAATTCAAGTCTGCTGTTTTCCTAGTGGTTAATGTTGTATTTAATCTCATTTAAATAGATTGTGTTCTAATAAAAACAATTTGCTTAAACTAGAAACTGCTGAAAACATTGGTTTTTCCTGTCAATTGCTTACTAATGAAATGACCCTTTATGATGGAGAGGAAATTAAGTAAGTATATATTTACCAAAATAGAAGATATAAGGCCCATTTATTTGCACAGCAATTTTGTTTGTAAAATCCTCTGTTTTTGTTGTACAGTCACTGTTCTTGTCATTTTTAGCATTACTTTATGTATAAGTATAACTTCCACTCTAGTTCTAAGGTGATTGAGGCCAATGTGGGACTTGTAGACTGTTACTGCTGGACTAGGAGGTGCTTGACAGTCCTGTGTGCTTCCCAAAAACATAGACTCAGACTCTTCTATCTGGAATGATAGAATTTTTTTTAAGTGAAAATTTCCTCACAATCTCCTGTTAAGAGGGAACTCTGAATAGAGACTGCTCCGGGAAGATAGACACAAAATGTTGGAGTAACTCATTGTTACTCCAACAGGCAGCATCTCTGGAGAGAAGGAATGGGTGATGTTTTGGGTCGAGACCATTCTTCAGGAATCTGATGCAGTTACTCACTGGAGTTTAGAAGGATGAGCATTGAAACCTACCAGATAATGAAAGCCCTGTGGAGAATGGACATGGAAGGGTTTAATGTGCCTATCAAGCTCCAGCAACAAGAAAGTAAATTGTAGCGAATATGGCAGAGTGAATATGGCAATTAGACACTCATCATAACTAACTTTGAAATCTCTTTCAGTTCTGTTTCTCACAGAAGCTCTTTACTGGCATTCAACTTCTAGTAATTGGTTTCAGTTTCAGATTTGCAGGTTCTGCAATCTGTTTGGGGGGTTTTCGCCACCAATGGTGCATTAAGAGGTTGGCTGGGACAAAGGGCTTGCATCCACTCTGTAATCCCAACACATTAGGTGGCAACAAGACCCTGGGTATTCAAAGCATCCTCAATTCGTCATTATTAGCTGGCACCTGTGTAGAGACTCCTGGCTACGCGGAAGATTTGATCACTCAACAGTAATAACGATACATCAGATTTTGAATGACCACAGGCTAACTAATTACAAATACAAGTTTTCTGGGATTGGAAGCTCCAGCCCAACTTGGGAGAAGCAACAGCACTATGCTGACATGAAGACCATGTTCCAACTTAATCCTGAAACACCAGATGGTAGCAGGTGGAGCACAAGAAGTCCAGTAACTGGTTTATTTTATGGGTTGTTATGTACATGGGTTGCAGCTTACATGAATGTATCAAAATGTAATGTTCCCATGACCTCTTGATTATTGCATATCTGATTAATAGCTTTGTAGCTTTAGGATGAACAATTTTTTTATTTTTTTTTACATCCATGGAAAATTACAAATCTTATAATGCAAGCAATACAAAATCTTATTTTGTAAGCATGTGCCACTTTAGTTGGGGAAATATTTTTTCAAAAAGATATCTGATATCTGAATGCACTATAGAACTGTGATCTTGTGCAGAAAGAGTGGCGCTGAGTGTAATCGGCATCGTATCTGCAGTACTTTTGCCATAAATTTATATTAGATTCATGTTTATTAAATACCTTTTCAGTACCATGCTCACGAAAATGCAAGGAACAAATTTGGCCCCCAGAGAGCCCACACAAAATATCTTCAAAAGTGATGAAAACCCTGCAATGATAATCACTGGCTCTTGGTTGGTAAGTACTTAGTGTTGTTCAATTTTTATGTATGCAAAACAAAATCTACAGCTGTACAAATGGGCTAATTTCTAGTCCAATGGCATCTCGTATAATTTTAATGCACCTTCTACAGACAAGGGGCATTTTTCAACAGATTACTCTGTATTGAGTTCAATAGAGAATTATTCTGGGTGTGTCTAAATTCAGAATTACATTTACTCTTATAATTAAACATGTTAAATTAAAGTTACTTGGAATTTGTGGCTTTAAAACGCAAAACAGATTTTACAACAAAATATTATTTTCCTGAGAGTGTCACATCTTTGATGCACGTTAAATAAGATTAAAAAAAAGAAATAGGGGGTTAGTAGAACTTTAGAAAATCTCTCTTTGCACTTTATCAAGAATGAGTTGCTAGTGCAGTGCCCTTTCAGCGTACTGTGATAATCCTTGGCCACGATGTGGATGCAGGTGAGGACCTTGGCAATGGACTGCTCTCTGCCACGTGGCAGGGCGATCTCTCCAGAGTTAGCACAATTGCATCAGTTTCCTTCCTTGTAGATTCTTACAATGCACTTTCTGCCTTCTATGGCTCAGGCACTGGGTGCCCACCAACATTGAGAACAAAGACGAGGAAAAATTCTGTCATATGTGGGAAGGAACACATCGGGGCAGCATGGTGATGCAGTGGTAGAGTTACTACATTATAACGCCAGAGACCCGGGTTCGATCCTGACCGGGTGCTGTCTGTGCAGAGTTTGTGCGTTCTGCCCATGGGTTTTCCAAAAAATACTTTGTGAGGAATTTGAGTCATGGATTTAAGAGGGCATCAATAATACTGGTGTCCAAGAAGAGTAAGGTGACGTGCCTCAACGACTGTCGACCAGTGGCACTAACATCTGTGGTGATGAAGTGCTTTGAGAGTGGATATCAACTCCTACCTCAACAAGAACCTTGACCCTTTGCAGTTTGCCTACCGTCACAACAGATCAATGGTGGATGCGATCTCACTGGCTCTCCACTCTGCACTGGACCACTTGGACAATAAAAACACTTTTGTCAGGCTGTTGGTTATAGACTACAGCTCGCCATTCAATACCATTATCCCCTCCAAGCTGGTTACCAAGCTCACAGAACTGGGTCTCTGCGCATCCCTCTGCAATTGGATCCTCGGCTTCCTCATCCACAGACCACAGTCTGTTCGAATTGGCAAAAATACTTCCTCATGGGAGCACCTCAAGGCTGTGTGCTCAGCCCCCTGCTCTACTCACTCTATACTCATGACTGTGTAGCCAGACACAGTTCGAACTCCATCTTCAAGTTCGCCGACGACACCATCGATGTGGGACGAATCACAGATGGGGATGAGTCCGAGTATAGAAGTGAGATCGACTGATTGACCAAATGGTGCCAGCACAACAACCTGGCTCTCATATCACTAAAACCAATGAACTGATTGTGGACTTTGGAAGAGGAAAGATAAGGATCCACAATCTTGTCAAAAACTTCAAATTCCTGGGCATGCATATTTCAGAAGATCTTTCCTGGACCCAGCACACTGATGCAATTATAAATAAAGCACATCAACGCCTCTACTTCCCAAGAAGATTACAGAGATTCGGTATGACACAGAGAATTCTCTTGAACTTCTACAGGTATACTGTGGAGAGCATATTGACTGGTTGCATCGTGGCCTGGTTCGCCAACTTGAACGTCCAGGAGCAGAAAAGACTGCAAAATGTTGTGAACACTGCCCAGTCCATCACTGACTCTGACCTCCCCACCATCAAAGGGATTTATCGGAGTCCCTGTCTTAAAAAGGCATCCAGCATCATCAGAGACCCACACCATCCTGGCCACACACTCATTTCACCCCTGCCATCGGGAAGAAGGTACGGGAGCCTGAAAACTGTAACGTCCAGGTTCAGGAATAGCTACTTCCCTACACCCATCAGATTATTAAACACTACAACCTCAAATAAGCTCTGAAATACAATAGACTATTATTATTATTATTATTATTATTACACTACTATTGTTTGTTTTTTGTGTGTATATATATATATATGTGTGTATATGTATGTGTATATATATGTATATATATATATGTGTATGTATATATGTGAATATATATGTATATGTGTGTGTGTATATATGTGTATATATATATATATATATATATATGTGTGTGTGTGTTTGTGTATATATACTTGTGAGTATGTTTGTATGTACACACTGAACTTTTTTTCTCTTGTTTATCATATTGTTTATAGTGTACTATGTTTACATATTCTGTTGTGCTGCAGCAAGTAAGAATGTCATTGTTCTATCTGGGACAAATGACAATAAAACACTCTTGACTCTTGGATTTGCAACTTCCTCTCCCACAAACAAGAAGAGGAGAACATGCCAGGGGACTTTGTTCATAGCAAATTGTGACCATCTTCAAGAAAGGAAAGAAATACAACTGTGATGAGTCCAGAGACATCTTCCTGCTGTGTGGCAGAGGGAGGTCATTGCAAAGTTCCTCTGCTACTTCCTCACAGTGGCCAAGGAGCAGCTTCCTATCTTGAGGTGCATTCTGTCCATCATGAGACATAATCATGATGTGGAGTACTTCATTTGGAAGCCCACAAAAATTTGTCTTCGCTTTGTATCTGTCGCAGGATAGCACACATCATCTTCCTTATCTAATCTTGGCCTTGCTGGACACCAATCTGCATTGTCACCAACCCTGCAAACTTTCTCATCACAGCACTGCACTAGTCATACAGTCATAGAGTCTTATAGCTTGGAAATAGGCCCATCGGCCCAACTTCCCTACACCAGCCATTATGTCCCATCTACAATAGTCCCACCTGCCTGTGTTTGACTCCCATCCCTTTAAAATTGAACTAACTGTTTATCAACTATTTAGGATAGTCCCTGCCCCAACTACCACCTCTGGCAGCTTGTACCATACACCCCCCCCCCCCCCCACCCTTTGTGTGAAAAGGTTACCCTTCGAGTTCCTATTTAATCTTTCCCCCCTCATCTTAAACCCATGTCATCTGGTTCTTGATTCTGGCCAAGAGACTCTAGGTATTGAAGCGATCTATTCCTCTCATGATTTTGTACACCTCTACAAGATCACCACTCAACCCCCTGCGTTCCAAGGAAGCTCAAACTCTCTCTATAGCTCAGGCACTCAAGACCAGGCAACATCCTCATAAATCTTCCCTGCACCCATTCCAGTTTAACAACATCTTTCTGATAACATGGAGCCCAAAATTTACACAATACTCTGAATGCGGCCTCACCAATTGTCTTATAGAACTACAACATGACCTCCCAACTTCTACACTCAATACTCTTGACTGATGAAAGCCAATGTGCCAATACCCTTTTTGATCACCATATCTACCTGTGATGCCACTTTCAATTAATTATGTACCTATACTCCTGGATCCCTCTGCTCTACAACACTCCCCAGAGCCCTACCATTCACTGTGTAGGCTGTGCCCATGTTAGTGCTATCAAAATACAACACCTCGCATTTCTCTGTATTCAATTCCATCAACCATTTCTCAGCCCACCTTTCCAACTGATCAAGATCCAACTGCAATTTTTGACCACCTATAGCTTTGAAGCTTTTTGGTGAAAATGCTTCCTTCTAGTAAACGTGTGAGTTCACAGGGAGAGGCATGGGCTCTCTCCTGTGTTAAGAGAAAGACGTTTATTTCTAGAATATCAAACTTCCTAAGGGCGACACGGTGGCGCAGCGGTAGAGGCATTGCCTTACAGCACCAGAGACCGGGCTTCAATCCCGACCTCGGGTGCTTGTTTGTACGGAGTTTATACGTTCTTCCTGTGACCTGGATGGGTTTTCTCTGAGATCTTCGGTTTCCTCCCACACTCCAAAGACGTACAGGTTTGTAGGTTAATTGGCTTGGTAAAAATGTAACTTGTCCCTAGTGTGTGTGGGATATTGTCAGTGTGTGGGGATCGCTGGTTGGCGCGGACTCGGTGGGCCAAAGGGCCTGCTTCCACGCTGTATCTCCAAAACTAGACAAAACAGTACAATTAATAACCAATTATTTATTATTGTATCCTGTTACTTAGCTGCAACCCTTTCTTCCCTAATATGTGGCACCATATTCAAGCTGGGTTGGAAGTCTCACGACCGGGGAAGAACTAAGGGAAGGACTTGAACTTTATATCGCCTTCCATCACAGTGAGGAATGTGTAGGAGTCACTGTGATGGATGTTTATGTTAAAATGTGTTTTCCGAGTCTGTTGCTTTATGAAATAGTATGACTGACCTGGCCAGTGAATTTCACTACACCAATTGGTGTATGTGACAATAAATGAACATGAACATGAACATGAACATGAAGTACACATGTATATCACGTCAAAGGTATTTTTCCCCTCTACAGCTCCCTCTTGTTACTTAATCACAAAAATAACTTAGGCAGTTTACCTCTAACAAATATAGCAAGATATTTAGATGCTGTCAGTGAATATCATCGATGAGTTTGACCAGGTCAGTCTCTTGGTAAACATTAGTGAACATTCTTAATGTTTCTCTCGCTACATATGCTGTTTCCTCACGTCTCTTATTTATTTTCATGCATGGAAGTATCTGAGAGTATCTCTTTGACCAAAGGTATGAAGTGATTGGGAGGAAACACATGCAGATTGATGGACAATGATCTTAATAAATGGGAGAACAGGCTTGATTGACCAAATAGTTTAGTCATGTTCCCATGGTTTTTTTTAAATGTATTTCTTTTCCAGAATGAAATACTCAAAGAAAAGAAAAGAAGAAAAAAGAAATGGTTCAAGCGACCGAAAACTGAGACTGAGAAGAAGATGCAAATGGAAAAGAATCAAATTAATGAAGCTGCTAAAGAAATAAGGCAGAAAGATTTTGTAGATTTGGCATGTCAGTGTTCTGCTGTAATCTGCTGCCGCGTCACCCCCAAACAGAAAGCCATGGTCGTGAGCTTAGTGAAAAAATATAAGAAAGCAATTACCCTGGCAATTGGAGATGGAGCTAATGATGTTAACATGATTAAAAGTGAGTTCAATAAGGCATGTTAGAGCAATGATCTCATAAAATGTGGGTTTTTTGTAATTCTACTTTTATCTATTATTTCTAAACATTTTTTCTTGCTACTTCTTGGTTGAATTGAATCCTAAGAGTTGAAGAATGAAAGGACATTAACTATCTGGCATTGTTTTAGCATTGAATCAATGTGAAATTAGACTTATTACAAAATTGAACTGGGGCATCTGGAACACGCAATCCAATAAGTTTTGCTTTGCTTTTTGAAATAATATGCTTTTAAAAACATGGTTAGAGGAAGGTTGGATGCAGAGTGCATAGTATGGTAATGGAATAGATTCCTCCCTGAAGACATTGTGAAATCTTGAGAATTTATCAATCTTTGTCACATGGTTTTAGTGCTATTTCAAACAATTCTGATGCGTTAGGATTTTTGTAAAGGGCTCAAATTGAACTGATCATTTTTAGAAAATGGATGTTATTAATTAAAACCCTCCTTCAGCTGAAGTGTAATATGCATTCGACATGACTGGTTGTATTGAAGAAATGTTATTTGGCTTTTTTGAGTACTTGTGAATCACTTCGCATGAGAAAATTAGTTTATATTCTCTGCAGTTTCATCTCTTTTGAAATGAGCAAAGATACAGTAAATTGCAAAACCCAGTTTTTTAGTACAGGTCATAAATTACAGAGTGATAATGACTGAAACTTGGTTAAGGGAGGGGCAGGACTGGCAGCTCAATGTTCTGGGGTACAGGAGCTTCAGGAGAGACAGGTGAGGGAAAAAGAGGAGGGGGGTTGCATTGTTGGATAAGGCGGATGTCACACTGTGTTCATAGGTGACATTACGGACGGTTCGTCTAGTGAGGCTATATGGGTAGAGCTGAGGAACAAAAAAGGGATGATCACCTTGTTGGGGGTGTACTACAGACCCCAGAATAGTCAATGGGAATTAGAAGAACAAATGTGCCGGGAGATTACAGACAGCTGCAGGTCAAATAAGGTTGTTGTAGTAGGGTATTTTAACTTTCCCAATATAGACTGGGAAAATCATAGCGTGAAGGGTTTAGATGGGATGCAATTTCTCAAAAGTGTTCAGGTGAGTTCTTAAGTAGTATGTGGAGGCCCCCACATGTGAGAGGGCAACGCTGGATCTACTATTGGGAAATTGGGATGGGCAAGTTAATGAAGTGTGTGTGGAGGAGCCTTTGGGGACCGGTGACCACAGTTCGATTAGGTTTAAGATAGTTATGGATAGGGACGGAGAGGGTCCACGTGTTAAAATGCTCAATTGAGGCAAGGCCAACTTTGAGGGTATGAAAGAAGGTCTCGCTCAAGTTGACTGGAGCAGGTTATTTGAGGGGAAAGGAACATCGGCCAAGTGGGATGATTTTAAAAGTGTACGGAAGAAAGCTCAGGATGAGTGAAGGGCAAAGCAGGCAAACGTAAGTGAGCTTAGCTGACGAGGGAAATTGAGACATTAGTCAAAAACAAGAAGGATGCATGGGACAGGTATAGGCAGCTGGGATCAAGTGCATTCCTGGAGGAGTTTCGGGAACTAAGGAGTATACTAAAAAAGGAAATCAGAAGGGCAAAAGGGGGCCAGGAGATGGCTCTGGTGGGTAGCATTAAGGATAAAAAGATTTTATAAAAACATAGGGGGGGAAAGGGTAACTAGAGAGAGAGTGGGACCTCTCAGGAAATAAAGCGGTCACCTCTGTGTGAAGCCACAGGAGATGGGCAAGGTCCTAAATAAGTATTTCTCCGAGGAGAAAGACAGTAGGACGGAGGAAATTGGAGCAGTCACTGGAAGTGTTTTGAGAGCAGTCAGGGTTACCGTCGAGGAAGTACTGAAGGTACAGTCGTGTTTGAAGGTAGACATATCTCCAGGGCCTGATC
The DNA here is from genome assembly GCA_038087875.1 of Malacoraja senta. Lineage (NCBI taxonomy): Eukaryota > Metazoa > Chordata > Chondrichthyes > Rajiformes > Rajidae > Malacoraja > Malacoraja senta. The sequence goes on from CM075977.1 coordinate 370,324,273, forward strand.
AGATATATCCAAGGACATTGCGGGAAACTAGAGAGGAAATTGCGGGAGGCCTAGTTGAAATTTACGAGTCGTCCTTAAATACAGGAGAGGTGCTGGAAGACTGGAGGGTGGCAAATGTTGTGCCTCTTTTCAAGAAGGGCTGCAGGGAAAATACTGGGAACTATAGGCCAGTGAGCTTAACATCTGTAGTTGGTAAGTTACTGCAGAGTATTCTGAGGGATAGGTTATACAGGCATTTAGATGGGCAAGAGCTGATTAGGGATAGTCAGCATGGTTTTGTATGTAGGAGGAAGTGTCTCACAAATCTGATTGATTTTTTTGAAGACGTGACCAAAAAGGTTGATGGGGGCAGAGCTGTAGATGTTGTGTACATGGACTTCAGTAAGGTGTTCGACAAGGTTCCACATGGTAGACTGCTCTGGAAGGTTAGATCGCATGAGATCCAAGGAGAGATAGCTGAATGGATAGCAAATTGGCTCCAAGGAAGGAAGCAGAGGGTGATGGTGGAATGTTGCTTGTCAGACTGGAGGCCTGTAACTAGTGGAGTGCCGCAGGGTTCGGTGCTGGGCCCGTTACTGTTTGTCATTTACATCAATGATTTGGATGAGAACATACAGGGCAAGATTAGTAAGTTTGCTGATGATACAAAAGTTAGTAGTTTTGCAGATAGTGTAGATGGTTGTGAGCAATTGCAGTAGGATCTAGATCAATTGGCCAGGTGGACGGAGGAATGGTTGATGGAATTTAATACAGAAAAGTGTGAGGTGTTGCATTTTGGGACGTCGAACAAGGCCAGGACCTACCCAGTAAATGGTAGGCCTCTGGGTAGTGTTGTAAAGCCGAGGGGTCTAGCAGTACAAGTGCATGCTTCCTTGAAGGTTGAGTTGCAGGTAGATAAGGTGGTCAAAAAAGCTTTTGGCACTTTGGCCTTCATCAGTTAGAGTATTGAGTATAGACGTTGGGAGGTCATGTTGCAGTTGTGTAAGATGTTGGTGAGACCACATTTAGAATATTGAGTTCTGGGCACCATGTCATAGGAAAGATATTGTCAAGCATGAAAGGGTTCAGAAAAGATTTACGTGGCTGTTGCCAGGACTAGAGGGTGTGAGCTATAGGGAGAGGTTGAGTAGGCTGTGTCTCTATTCCATGTAGCGCAGGAGGATGAAGGGAGATCTTATAGAGGTGTACAAAATCATGAGAGGAATAGATTGGGTAGATGCACAGTCTTTTGCCCAGAGTAGGGGAATCGAGGACCAGAGGACATAGGTTCAAGGTGAAGGGGAAAAGATGCAATAATCCGAGGGGTAACTTTTTCACACAAAGGGTGGTGGGTGTATGGAACAAGCTGCCAGAGGAGGTAGTTGAGGCTGGGACTATCCCATCGTTTAATTAGACAGGTACATGGATAGGACAGGTTTGGAGGGATATGGACCAAGCACAGGCAAGTGGGACTAGTGTAGCCGGGACATTGTTCGCCGGTGTGGGCAATTTGGACCGAAAGGCCTGTTTCCACTCTGTTTCACTCTATGACTATAACTATGATAAGATATATATGCATTTAGTTCTGAGGGATAAGATATATGCATTTAGTTCTGAGGGATAAGATATATATGCATTTAGATGGACAAGGGCTGATAGGAGTAGTCAGCATGGTTTTATACTTGGGAGGTAATTACGCATGAATCTTGAGTTTTTTTTAAAAACATGGCCAAAAAGTTGGTTGAGGGCAGAGCTGTCGATGTTGTGTATATGGATTTCAGCAAGGCATTCGACAAGTTTCCACGTGATAGGCTGCTCTGGAATGTTAGATCGCATGGGATTCAAAGTGCGATAGCTGAATGGATAGAAAATTGGCTTTAAGGAAGGAAGCAGAGTATGATGGTGGAAGGTTGCTTTTGGGACTGTGATTAGTGTGGTGCTTCTTGGTTGAGTGCTGGGCCCATTGCTATTTGTCATCTATATCAATTATTTGGATGTGAACATACATTGCATGATTAGCAAGTTTGCAGATGAAAGTGGGTAGATAGTGAAGATGGATGTCAAAAATTGCAGCAGGATCTTGATCGGTTGGCCAGGTGGGCTGAGGAATGGTTGGTGGAATTTAGTACATAGAAATGTGAGGTGGTGTATTTTGGGAAGTCTAATATGAGCAGGAACTACGCAGTGGTCTCCAGGGAATGTGGTGGAGCAGAGGAATCTAGGAGTGCAGATACATAGGTTGTTCGGGGAGAACGTACAAACTCTGTACAGACAGCACCTGCAGTCAGGTTCAAACCTGGGTCTCTGGCGCTGTATGGCAGTAGTTCTACCGCTATGCCAACGTGCTGCCCCACTGCTGCTAAAAATACTAAAGGCTGTTTCTTACATTGTTTAAAAGTGTATCATTGCACAAGTATTCAGTGAAGCAATTGCTTGTTAATTTCATGGACTGAGCTGTGTAACTAGTAGCTTGTGTTCTTAAAGAGACGGTGATGTCTGATTATTGTGGGGATGCTCTGTCCCCTATAACCAAAATCCAGAGGGCTGTAATAAAGCTAGGGTAGACAGTACTGCTAAAATTTTGAATTGTAGAAACAAGGAACTGCAGATGCTGGTTTCCCAAGAAAGGGCACAAAATGCTGGAGTAACCCAGCCGTTCAGGCAGCAACCCTGGAGAAAATGAATAGGTAACGTTTCAGGTCAGGACCTTTTTTCAGACTGATTGCAAAGGTGGGTGAAGGTCAAAGCATGGCAGCTGACAGGAATAGTGGAGGGGCAGTATGAAGCATGGCAGGTCATAGCGGGTGAGGGTGTGTTTTGATAGGCGATGGTTGGACAAAGGCCAGAGATGAACACAAAGGTGTGAGACAAAAAGCATGAGTTGCAAATGGTGCAGTTCGAGGATCGACAAAGATTGAATTGTTTAGGAGGGGAGGGGAGAGATAGGTGCAAGGTCAGCCTGGGGGAGAAAGGGAAGGAACGCTTGTCTGCCCCAAAACACCCCTGCATTTTATTTTGTCTCGCATCTTGTGTGCGTGATCATTTTGGCCTTTGTCTGCACAGTTTTGTTGAACCCGCCAGTGCAAACAGTCTGAAGAAGGATCCCGACCCGAAACGTCGTTGATCAATTTTCTCCAATTCAATTATTCCAGCATTTTGTGTCTTTCAAAGGTTTTTGGATATTAATGCACCAATAGTTTGACTATGGTACAGGTCTGAAGAAGGGTCTCGACCCGAAACGTCACCTATTCCTTCACTCCATAGATGCTGCCTCACCCGCTGAGTTTCTCAAGCATTTTTGTCTACCTTCAATAGTTTGACTATGTTCATTTCTGCTTATAATGCAGTGTTTAATTGAAGCTGACAATGACAGTAGATTTTGTTTATTCCCTACTGCAGCTGCTCATATTGGCGTAGGGATCAGTGGCCAGGAAGGCATGCAGGCAGTCATGTCAAGTGACTATGCTTTTGGGCAATTTCGTTTCCTGCAGCGTCTGCTCCTGGTTCATGGGAGGTGGTCCTACATCCGGATGTGCAAGTTTTTAAAATACTTCTTCTACAAAAACTTTGCATTTACTTTAGTTCACTTTTGGTATTCCTTCTTCAATGGATTTTCTGCACAGGTAAAATAAGAACAAGTCTGATATTTTATTTGAAAAATGTAAAAATGCAATGTGATAAGTAAGCTTTTTAAATCTTACAATAAAAACCAGCATTGATTATTTTTGTGTGAAGAGCTGGAAAGGTTCACTGAACCAGAAGGAACAAAGATGAAGTTAGGATTTTTAGGTGAAGAATAGTAAAATTTAGGGTCTTTACTCTGCTTCTGAAAAGGAAAAGAATTCCATGTGTTCATTGGAATGTGTCATTATGCGTTTTCAATATCAGCATTTAATTATGGTGGTGAGCTATCATCACTTTAGTTATCTTCACATAAATTATTTTCCTACTTGGATCCTGTGACATATTCAAGTTGAAGTTGCCTTAATGCCTCACCTTTTGCTATGCCCTCCAGTTTTGGACATTTCCACGTTTGGAAAAAAATTCTGACTGTCTACCCTATCTATGCCTCTCATAATTTACTTCTATAAAGTCTCCCCTCAACCTCCGATGCTCCTAATCAAGTCTCTCTCATCTCTCCCTGTAGCTGAAAACCTCAAAACCAGGCAACATATTGGTAAATCTCCTCTGCACACTCTCCAAACCTAACACATTTTTCCTGGAATGGGGCAACCTGAACTGCACACACTACTCCAAATGCAGCCCAATCAAAGTCCCATTAAGCTGCATCATGACTTCCTGACTCTTGGATTCAATGCCCCAAGCAATTAAGGCAAGCATACCATATGCCTTCTTTCCCACTCGATCTACTTGTGCAGCCATCTTCAGTATGCTATGAAATTGGACTCCAAGATCCCTCTGCATATCAATGCTGGTTAAGGGTTT
>CM075977.1:370328897-370371091 GCA_038087875.1 Malacoraja senta
CCCTCTCCCCCCCTCTCTCTCCCCCCCCTCTCTCTCCCCCCCTCTCTCTCCCCCCCTCCTCTCCCCCTCCTCTCCCCCTCCCCTCTCTCCTCCCTCCCTCTCCTCCCCCTCCTCTCTCCCCACCTCTCTCCCTCACTCTCTTCCCCCTCTCTCCCTCTCTCTCTTCCCCCTCTCTCTCCTCCCTCTCCTCTCCCCCCTCCTCTCTCTCCACCCCTCTCACCCCTTTCCCCCTCGACTCCCTCTCCCCCTCCTCTGCCCCTCCCTCCCATCTCCCCACCCCGTCTTCCCTTATCCCCTCCCCTCCCTCCCCCGCCCCCCATGTGTGTGTGGGAGGTGGTTAGTGTGCGTGTGAAGCCGCAGGCCCCCCCCCCCCGCAACCCGCACGTTGAGGACGGGACCCAGCCGTCTCCCCCCCCTCCCCTCTCCCCTCCCCGTCTCCCCCTACCCACCTCTCAACCCCCCATCTACCCCCTCCCCCCCTGTGTGTGTGTGGGGGTTGGTTAGTGTGCGTGTGAAGCCGCAGCACCCCGTCCAACCGCGCGTTGGGGGAACAGACTCAGCGGGTCTGCACTTGGTCTAGTAACTATTAAAACTCTCTTCGTTAGTTTGTTTCTCTTTCACATCTCCTCCGAAACCCGATGTGGTAATGGAGAATTTTTTACATATTCCGGTAGAGATTCACCTCGTGATTTCAAAATTCCCTCATTTGAAAATTTGGTTCATTATTTCCCGAGTTTTTACTAAAATTGTGTTAAAATCAAAGGAAGTTTTTTTTTAATCAAACCGAGCTGATGACGTCACAATGCCTTTGCTCGTGGCCCACCTGGCACATGGCCCCGCCCCCCTGGCTCTGGATTAAAGCAGCTGCTGTCAACGCGCAGGCGCACTGTTTTCCACGAGTTACGTCACCACCCTCCCCCCCCCTTTTTCAAAAGGCGCAGAAAGAACGAGCAAGTTCTGCAGAATCCCGAGGTCACCGGCGTTCACGATGAAGAACTTTCTCCTCGCGGCTAGCGAGCAGACTTTTCAATACGCAGCCAGAGCTGCGAGTTACATGGCCCAGCCATACACACACAATTGCGGTCAGCCGTTGCTCCCCACCCGCCCCCCCCCCCGCTCCCTCCCGCTGCTAACCGCTCCTATCCTGCTCCTCCACCCTGCTCCCCCCGCCCCCCCCCAGCAACGTCCCCTCCCGCTTCCCCCCCACCTCTACTCTCCTCTCTCTCCCTCTCCCCCTCTCCTCCACCTCTGCCCCCTCCTCTTCACCCTCCTCCCTCCCCATCTTCCCCCTCCCCTCTCCACCTCTCTCCCCCTCCTCACTCCCCCCCTCCTCCTCTCTCCCCCTTCCCTCCTGTCCCCCTTCCCTCCTGTCCCCCCTTCCCTCCTGTCCCCTTCCCTCCTGTCCCCCTTCCCTCCTGTCCCCCTTCCCTCCTGTCCCCCTTCCCCTCCTGTCCCCCTGCTCTCTCTCTCCCCCTGCTCTCTCTCTCCCCTGCTCTCTCTCTCCCCTGCTCTCTCTCTCCCCCTGCTCTCTCTCCCCCTGCTCTCTCTCTCCCCCTGCTCTCTCTCTCCCCCTGCTCTCTCTCTCCCCCTGCTCTCTCTCTCCCCCTGCTCTCTCTCTCCCCCTGCCTCTCTCTCTCCCCTGCTCTCTCTCTCCCCCTGCTCTCTCTCTCCCCCTGCTCTCTCTCTCCCCTGCTCTCTCTCTCCCCCTGCTCTCTCTCTCCCCCTGCTCTCTCTCTCCCCCTGCTCTCTCTCTCCCCCTGCTCTCTCTCTCCCCCTGCTCTCTCTCTCCCCCTGCTCTCTCTCTCCCCTGCTCTCTCTCTCCCCCTGCTCTCTCTCTCCCCTGCTCTCTCTCTCCCCCTGCTCTCTCTCTCCCCCGCTCTCTCTCTCCCCCTGCTCTCTCTCTCCCCCTCTCCTTGTTCCCCCTCCCCTCTCCCCTCTCCCCTCTCCCCCCTCAACCCCCCCCCCCGTGTGTGTGGAGGTGGTTAGTGTGTGTGTGACGCCGCAGCTCCTCCCCCCCCCCCCCGCAACCGCGCGTTGAAAGGACGGGACCCAACGGGGCCCCCTTGGTCTAGTAATGTTTAAAATTCAGGATTGTTTCACAAGGCTCAATAATTCTGTTTGTGTTTGACTTAAACTGCATCAGGATGAAATGTAACAATTTAAAAGTTTTAAATACAAGGCAACACAAGAGACTGCAGATGCTGGAATTTTAAGCAAAAACTAAGTGCTGGAGAAACTCCGTCATGAGGAACTGCAGCTCTAGGCCTCTTTCTTCCAAATGTACCTGGGAACTCCCAATTTTTCTTCACCTACTTAGTACCTCAGCAGTTTGTTTATTGTTTGAAGATAAAATACAATTTGTCCGGGGCTTGGTAAAGCACAAGGTTAATATATATCCTCCATCCACAAGGCTCCAAATAAATGATATAAGAGACAGTAAGAAAAGTCCTGATTTTGTTCTACATATCCCAGCAAAACTTCTTTCAATTCTTTGCACTTTTCCAGAACTACATCAATGCTAAGGTCAGCCAAAACTAGTGTTAATTGTCATACTGGACGTAGTACTGGAATTTTTTTTAATTTAACGAAGATGCATCATTGCGTAGATCGAAGTGGACTCCCCATCCTCCATCTTGGTTGGTGCATTATTGCTGACAGGATGAATGTCCCTAATCTGCTCTGCTGATACCCCTTTTGTTGGTGTGCCCAAAATTGGTTGAATATAAATTAACAGTTTGGGCACAATAATTAAACAAGGCAAGGAATCCTAAAATAAAATCCACATAATCCCAAGAGACCCCAGAATTTGACAAAGCAGAATCCTGCAAGTGGAATTGAAAGAACTCTTGTTCTTTCTCGGATACCTACTATTTTTGCACAGCTGTCTGCAAAGGGATGAGATGAACAACACTTTTCCATGTACACAAATGCTTTGATTTTTTTTCCCCTTGCTTCCCTTGCATCACCGATACAGTTACATATCCTTTCCATATCCATCCCCCACCAGGAAGGTCTTCCTCGAATAGAGATCTAATCAACCTCGCTGTACCAACACCCTCCTATAACTGGTGGAACTTGTCCTCATTCTCAACAACCTCTCTGACTACTCTCTTTCTCCAAGTTAAAGGTGTAACCATGGGCCCCAGCTATGTCTGCCTTTTTGTCTGTTACTCAAACAGTCCTTTTTGTCAGCTCCAATATGATCCCACCATCAGTCACATCTTCCAAACACTTTCCGCCTTCTGCAGACAATGCTCCTGATGCAATGCCTTGGTTCACTCGTCAGTTCCCAACCAAACCACCCCCTCCCCTTTCCACTGCAACTGCATCTCCATCCATGGACCACAGCAGTCCTTCCGGGTGAAACCGAGGTTCATCTACTGCAATCCGGTGTTCCCGATATGGCCTCCCGTACATAGTAATGTGCCTTGCATTTGGTGAGCAATGATTTATCCACGTGTATTGGTCTTGTGGTTTCATGGTTTGTAATTTTGAAAGAAAAATAAACAACCTTGTACCAGTTTGCATCCTTCACATCTAAAGCAGTTTGTAAACCACCTGAAAATCATGAACATTTGAAAGGTATTCAAGTTTGTCATACAGCAAGTGCGGTAACCAAATTAGACACAAGGTACCACATAAAATAATGCGATGAAAGGCAAAGTTGTATCAATATTGCTTGATAAATTCTCTCCAGGACACGAGAAAACTCTACAATTTACCCAAGGAAATATTGTGCCTACCAGAAAAGGTCAAATTGTTCCTCTTTTTAATCTCTCAACAGAAGATGGCATTTCTGGAACTGTGGCACTTTGTCAATCCTGCATTTGAGCGTTGATCTAACTCAATTGGATATGTTAAACTTGGTAATGGGACCCAACTGTGTTCGTTCTAAACCAAGAGCAAATATAGATTGCTGAATTTGCTATAATTGGTTGGAAAAAAGTTTTTTTTAATTGAACTTCTGTTTGGTTTATAACACTATAATAATGTAACTATATACTTCACAGGTGCTGCTCCCAATGCCCTTCGACAGCCATATCTATGGTTGACTATCATTTTAACTGTAGCAATCTGTCTTCTTCCTGTTGTGGCCATCCGCTTCATGTCTCGGGTAGTGAGCCCGTCAGAAACCGATAAAGTAAGTAACAATGTACTTGCCAAAGCACTAGCAGTAATTTTATCTTCATAATTTGTGCAATTCAATTCAATTTTAGAATCCAGTTTTCCATTTTTCTTAAACGAGCTAATAGCTAATTTGTGAACTTAAAGATAAACCATCTTGAAAGACCCTGAATAGCCTTGGCAGGATTCTGCTAAGATTATGTTTCCTCTTGCATGAGAATCTAAGGGTTGTTGTTTAAAAATGGAATTACCTGTGTAAGATGCTTCATTTTTTTTTTCCATGTGTGAATTGAGTTTTTTATTCTCTTCTCCGTTCGAAGCAGAGGTAGATAGATGCTAGACAAGCAACTAGTGAAAGATCGGTGGGTAGATGGGAATGTAGAGTTAAGCATGAAATCAGCTGAGTCGCAACATTAAATGGCACAAAAATTGAGTGACGGCCTACTCCAGCTCTGAATTCAAAGGTATCACAGGTTTGGTCTTATAGAAACATAGAAACATAGAAAATAGGTGCAGGAGGAGGCCATTCGGCCCTTCGAGCCTGCACCGCCATTCAATATGATCATGGCTGATCGTCCCCTATCAATAACCTGTGCCTGCCTTCTCCCCATATCCCTTGACTCCACCAGCCCCTAGAGCTCTATCAAACTCTCTCTTAAATCCATCCAGTGACTTGGCCTCCACTGCCCTCTGTGGCAGGGAATTCCATAAATTCACAACTCTCTGAGTGAAAACGTTTTTTCTCAACTCGGTCTTAAATGACCTCCCCTTTATTCTAAGATTGTGGCCCCTGGTGCTGGACTCGCCCAACATTGGGAACATTTTTCCTGCATCCAGCTTGTCCAGTCCTTTTATAATTTTATATGTTTCGATAAGATCCCTCCTCATCCTTCTAAACTCCAGTGAATACAAGCCTAGTCTTCCAATCTTTCCTGAAATGACAGTCCCGCCATCCCAGGGATCAATCTCGTGAACCTACGCTGCACTGCTTCAATCACTAGGATGTCCTTCCTCAAAATTAGGAGACCAATACTGTACACAATACTCCAGATGTGGTCTTACCAGAGCCCTATACAACTGCAGAAGAACATCTTTACTCCTATACTGAGATCCTCTTGTTATGAAGGCCAACATTCCATTAGCTTTCTTCACTGCCTGCTTTACCTGCACGCCAACTTTCAGTGACTGGTGTATAAGGACACCCAGGTCTCGCTGCACCTTACCTAACCTAATCCCATTGACATAATAATCTTCCCCCTTGTTTTTGCTGCCAAAGTGGATAACCTCACATTTATCTATATTATACTGCATCTGCCACGCATCTGCCCACTCACTCAACCTGTCCAGGTCGCCCTGCAACCTCCTAACATCCTCTTCACAGTTCACACTGCCACCCAGCTTTGTGTCATCCGCAAACTTGCTCGTGTTGCTCCTAATTCCCTCTACCAAATCATTAATATATATGGTAAACAGTTGCAGCCCCAACACCTCCAGTTTAAATTCCATTTGGAATATTTTGGAGGACCAAGAAACTAAGAAACCGAGCCTTGCGGCACTCCACTCGCCACTGCCTGCCCTTCTGAAAAGGACCCGTTCACTCCGACTCTTTGCTTCCTGTCTGCCAACCAATTTTCTATCCATGTCAACACACTACTCCTAATACCATGTGCTCTAATTTTAGTCACCAGTTTCCCGTGCGGGACCGTATCAAAGGCTTTCTGAAAGTCTAGATACACTACATCCACTGGCTCCACTTCATCCATTTTACTTGTCACATCTTCAAAATTTCCAGAAGATTAGTCAAGCATGATTTTCCTTTTACTGCTCTCCAAATGCCCCATTATTACCTCTTTAATAATTGACTCCAGCATCTTTCCCACCACCGAAGTCAGGCTAACTGGTCTGTAATTCCCCGTTTTCTCTCTCGCTCCTTTCATGAAAAGTGGGATAACATTAGCTATCCTCCAATCTACAGGAACTGATCCTGAATCTATTGAACAATGGAAAATGATCAACAATACGTCCACTATTTCTAGAGCCACCTCCCTGAGGACGCTGGGATGCAGACCATCCGGCCCAGGGGATTTATCATCCTTCAGTCCCATTAGCTTACCCAATACTATTTCTCGCCTAATGAAAATTCCTTAGATCCTCTGTCCTCCAGTACATTAAGCAAGGAGTAAGGCCAGTGAGCCTAAACTTGGAATTTTTGTGGATTTTTTTACTACTTTTCACTGTAGCTGGTTTTGGGCATGTTTCTTTTTGTGATCCTGGTGTACATTTTAAAATTGGATTTCATTAAAGCACAGGCTGAGATTGGAAAGGTATTTCTGGTCAACAAGTCACTAGATTCAATGAGTGAAACTTTACTGCAGCCAATCATATGTCCAGGGACCAAAAGAAAGATGAGAACATTTTAGTTTAAGAAGGAACTGCAGATGCTGGAAAATCGAAGGTAGACAAAAATGCTGGAGAAACTCAGCGGGTGAGGCAGCATCTATGGAGCGAAGGAAATAGGCAAGGTTTCAGGTCGAAACCCTTCACTCTCCATCCCCCCCACTCGTAACAAGGGCAGAGTCCCCCTTGTCCTCACCTTCCACCCTACCAGCTGTCACATACAACAAATAATCCTCCGACATTTTCGCCACCTCCAACGTGATCCCACATCTTCCCATCTCCTCCCCTGTCTGCTTTCTGCAGAGACCGCTCCCTCCGTAACTCCCTTGTCAATTTGTCCCTTCCCACCCGAACCACCCACTCTCTGGGCACTTTCCCTTGCAACCGCAGGAAATGCTACACTTGTCGCTTTACCTCCCCCCTTGACTCCATTCAAGGACCCAAACAGTCGTTCCAGTTGCGTCAGAAGTTCACCTGCACCTCCTCCAACTTCATCTATTGCATCCGCAGCTCTAGATGTCAGCTGCTCTACATCAGTGAGACCAACACCTCCACTCGGTTCGCAATAACCAGCCTGATCTCCCGGTGGCTCAGCACTTCCACTCCCATTCTGAATCCGACCTTTCTGTCCTGGGTCTCCTCCATGGCCAGAGTGAGGATCACCGTAAATTGGAGGTGCAACACCTCATATTTTGCTTAGGCTGTTTGCACCCCAGCGGTAGGAACATTGACTCCTCTAATTTCAGGTAGCCCCTGCTTTCTCCTCCCCTTCTCAGCTCTCCCTCAGCCCACTGACTCCACCTCTTCCTTTCTTCTCCCCCCCACCCACCCTCACATCAATCTGAAGAAGGGTTTCGACCCGAAACGTTGCCTATTTCCTTCGCTCCATAGATGTAGCGATGTTACAATACCTACCTTCAGCGACGCTGCAGTTCTGCCACTGGCCGTGCGCGACTTTGGCGCCTTTGAGGGGGGGGTGGGATTAAAATGCCGTTTTATACTGCCTATCGGAGGCGGACTTCCTCGGGCTGCTAGCTGCTGCAGAAAAATCGATCCGCCTCCCGTTCGCGCTATCTTTTTTTTTAAATCGCTGGATAATTTAATATTTGGAATAAAATAAAACCCGACTTCGAACGCCCTCAATGCCTACAACGTGACTGATCGCAAGAACGGGACGAAACAAAGTGTAAGTCGTGTAATTTACATATAATCTTACTTCTTGGGATGGCTTTAAATCTAATTTTACGTTGCGAAAATGTGATTTTAGCCCCATATGAACCGGCAGTGTTTTTCCTGCCGATATGGAGTTCAAATTCACCGCAAATGCAACGTTCCAATCGATCGCATTCCAGAAGCAAGATGATTAAAATGCCCATTTTGGGGGAGATAAGCCATCTAAATTGTCGATATTTTGTGTTATTCTCTCTCTCTCCATGATCATTATTTTTAAACTAAACATTCACAACATAGAAACATAGAAACATAGAAAATAGGTGCAGGAGTAGGCCATTCGGCCCTTCAAGCCTGCACCGCCATTCAATATGAACATGGCTGATCATCCAACTCAGTATCCTGTACCCATACCCCCTGATCCCTTTAGCCACAAGGGCCACATCTAACTCCCCCTTAAATATAGCCAATGAACTGGCCTCAACTACCTTCTGTGGCAGAGAATTCCACAGATTCACCACTCTCTGTGTGAAAAATGTTTTTCTCATCTCGGTCCTAAAAGACTTCCCCCTTATACTCAAACTGTGACCCCGTGTTCTGGACTTCCCCAACATCGGGAATAATCTTCCTGCATCTAGCCTGTCCAACCCCTTAAGAATTTTGTAAGTTTCTATAAGATCCCCCTCAATCTTCTAAGTTCTAGCGAGTACAAGCCGAGTCTATCCAGTCTTTCTTCATATGAAAGTCCTGCCATCCCAGGAATCAGTCTGGTGAACCTTCTCTGTACTCCCTCTATGGCAAGAATGTCTTTCCTCAGATTAGGAGACCAAAACTGTACACAATACTCCAGGTGTGGTCTCACCAAGGCCCTGTACAACTGCAGTAGAACCTCCCTGCTCCTATACTCAAATCATTTTGCTATGAAAGCTAACATACCATTCGCTTTCTTCACTGCCTGCTGCACCTGCATGCCTACTTTCAATGATTGGTGTACCATGACACCCAGGTCTTGTTGCATCTCCCCTTTTCCTAATCGGCCACCATTCAGATAATACTTTCCTGTTCTTGCCACCAAAGTGGATAACCTCACATTTATCCACATTATACTGCATCTGCCATGCATTTGCCCACTCACCCAACCTATCCATGTCACCTTGCAGCCTCCTAGCATCCTCCTCACAGCTAACACTGCCCCCCAGTTTCATGTCATCCGCAAACTTGGAGATGTTGCATTCAATTCCCTCGTCCAAATCAGTAATATATATTGTAAATAGCTGGGGTCCCAGTTTGAGTCACATGTATTGTGCAAAAAACAATAATTTGATTATATTTTGGGTGGATGTTTCTAGATTAATTTAAGGGAATTAAAAATTAAATTCCTTCCATCTGGGATATAAATTCATGACAGTGAGATTTAAAAATCATGTTATATTGTGAATTCTTGTGTAAATGGGATTAGTTTGTTATTTGGATACTTAGGTTAAAAAAAATCATTTTCTTAAGAAATAGAATCTACAGGACATTGTTAATGGGAAAGTAGTGGGCAGAAAGGCATGCCATGTATGGTTTGAAGAGAAAAAACTTGTAGTTTACAATGCCAAAATTGAAAAGTTGAGGAAAAACAAGGTGTACAGGGTTGCTTATTGGTTACAATTTGAGGACTATGATGATGCTACTGATTATGGTATGCCAATGTACCAGTTAGCAAAAGATCTTCTCCACAAAGACCTGGTCTATTGCTAGAAATTGTAATTTATCTACCTATCTGTTACGAACTTACAGCATATTATACAATAATATTAAAGTTCTGATCTTGAGAATATCACATTTTTGAATTTTCAAGGCAGTCTGGGTGTTTATTACTATTTCCGTCACAACAGTCAATTTTGTAATTAGCTACAATTAGGTAATTAACTAATTATATGCTTTATTTTCAGGTCATCCAAGTAAGATGTTTATATTTGTTTCAGAATGCTTCAATCTATCATAACTGAAAATTTCATTCAGTTCTCTTAATTTTTAAGAAAGTTATGGGCTTTTGACTGTCCTCGATCACAGCTTTTGTGTTAAGTCAATGGAAAAGCAATAGGGAACAAGATGCTAATTTCCGAGTATGAAAATGGCCATAACTTTTTTAATACTGAAGATATGAAAGTGAATTATGTGTCAAATTAAACTTCTTTTTATGCTTTATCTGATGAGATAAATTGCAGACTTGATTTTTTAAATCTCAAAATTTTGTAACATTGCTACATAGATGCTGCCTCGCCCGCTGAGAACATTTTAGAGAAGGTTTGAACTGTTGGTGTTTAAATTCCTGAAATAGACTTTGGATAAAATATTTTATACCATTATTTGGCAAGTCCGACAAGAGATTGGAAGGGAGGTGGGAGAACAGATAATACATTTGTCTTTAAGGAAGGAACCAGTTAAGAGTAGCAAAGAGGAACCATTTTAGAGTTCAATATCAAAATTAGCATAGTTGTGAAATAAAACAGAAAAAGTTCTAATTTGGGAAAAGGTCAATTTTTCTATGCTGAGAAGATTTAGCAAAAGAAGAAACCACTTCTCGAAAAATGCAATAAAGATTAATAATTCTCTTGGTTGTTAGTAAGCTATGACAAGGTTGCTCTGGCTGATCAAGAAAGTAAAACCCCAAAGGATCAAATGGAAAGTGCAAAATAGGATTAGAAATTGGCTGAATGGGAGTGGCAATTTTAGTCAATGAGCAGCTTTATACCAATCCCTTGCTTTTGTAATCTTTACTTTTATAGCCATGATTATAAGTTTAAGAAGACGCTAAAATTAGCAGTGTAATTGATGGTGAGGAAGAAATTTCAATTAACTGGTTAAGTGGAAAAATGGAGTAGTTCATATAATTGTTTAGAGAAGGCAAACAAGAGAATACATGCAGAGAGTCAGGGGGGATCTTGTAGATGTTCATAATTCCTTGAAGATTGCAGGATGAGTAGAGATGATGATTCTAAAAGATAATTAACATGCTATTCATTCATAACTATATTCATAAAACACTAGTTAGACCACAGCTGGAGAACAAAATAAAATTCTGTTCACCAGACAGTAAGAATGTAAAAAACTGAGAAAAGCTCAGTTGAGATTCAAGATGATTCTGGAATTCTGTCATACATCAATACCCTCCAGGTATTGATGAGGAGATATTGGCTGGACTGAGGCCTTTGTCTTTGGGGGGAAAAAATAATCAAAGTGATAGTATTTTGACTATAACAACAAACCTGAGAGAATTAAACCAAGTGAACAGGAAGGATCTACTGCCCTTGAGAGTGGAGTTGTTTAATCAGAGAAAACAAATTTGAGTTAAAAAAACATTTGGAGGAGGTTTGGGGGGTGGGAGAGGTGTGGTTTATGGTGGTGGTTGTGGAAAATCCATCCTGTCCAAATTGTAATGGGACTAGACATCTTAACTTTTGAAAGGCTGATGGAGTTTTTTTTGTTTTTTTAAAACCTTCATCACTTTCATCAAATATTTGGATGAGAATATCTCTGGAGGGTATTGATGTACGACTAACCATGCCTGTACTTTCAGGCAGCATTTATGCAATGATTTGATCATCTTTGGTGCTTAAATTGATATTAATTATCTTGGCTTTGTTATGCCTGAAACTCTTTCGTGGGTTCTTTAATGAAGAAGAATCCTTTAAATAATATCATTTTGTTTTTAACAGATACAAATGAACCGCAAAAAGTACGAGATCGAACTCTTGCAGGAACCAGGTCGGCCAAGTACTTTCCGTCGGACTGCATCTGTTCGTCGATCAGCCTATGCGTTTTCGCATCAGCGAGGGTATGCTGACTTAATTTCTTCCGGTCGCAGCATCCACAAGAAAGGAACACGCTCTAGACCAGGTATCATAAGTCAGACAGGGGAGACGGCTGGTGCCAATCCAAGCTGAAGACATCACTCCATTTGACTTCTTGACATTTTTTATTGAAAAAAAATTACAGAGATGAAAACTTTTTTTAAAATCTCAGGATCAAGTGGAGGAAGTTTCCAACACATTCAATATACTGTATGACTTTCCATGTTGTGAGATCTGCAATCCTTCCAATTTGCACAAAAGAAAGACAAGGAAATCTATTCTGCAGGGGCCAACTAATATATTTAAAATGTAAAGAAGAGATTATCTGGTTTCCAAGCATTAATCTCCTGTTGCTACGTGGCAACATTTTATGAATTTTCATTTATGAGACTGTTGTGAACAATACAAAAAGAACAGAATTTTGTTTTATTGATTTGCAGAAACTACCTGAGCAACTGGTGTTTTTCATGTTAACATTTATATAGATTTATGTCCTTTACTCAATTTTATTAGCATTTGTGAATACCAAATGTTTCACCCATAATGCCTTACCAAATATGATAGAATTTTATTAAAAATGTAATTCTATGTTTCCACTATTCAAACTCCGAAATCCAGATGTGAAGTAACACTTAAAATCTGCACTGCCATTTTTATTTTCTGAGCTTCTTAACTTTTTTTCAAAGATAATTAAATATTTAGCATAAATGTTCTTCATTTTTAAACCATTATTTGCCTTGAAGCGTTAGATAATATGCTGGTATATTTTCAAGATTATTTTCTGTACTAAATAAGGACAATTAAACATGTAAGATTCAGTTATTTTTGTTTAATTATTTCAACATATATTTTATTGAACCACAAATTCACGACAGGATTCTAAAAATCTCAAATTCATACCATTAGCCTTTAACACCTGTTGTTATCACTGGTCTTCACTCCCAAGGAAAACCGCAAGATTACCAGATCATTTGGAAAGTAGCTTGGCATTGGCAACAATAGAATTTAAGAATTGGTTGTTTTTTCATTCATTTAAAAAAAAAAAGGCAGAGCCAAAAAGATTATAGGAACTTTGGTTCCTGTGTGAAAATGTTTTGGTTAGTCAAAAGACATCTGGACAGGCACGTGGATAGGGAAGGGTTGGAGGCATATGGGCAAACGTGGCCAGGTGGGGCTAGTTTAGACAAGACAATAGGTGCAGAAGTAGGCCATTCGAGCCAGCACTGCCATTCAATGTGATCATGGCTGATCATCCCCAATCAGTACCCCGTTCCTGCCTTCTCCCCATATGCCCTATCTTTTAGAGCCCTCTTGAAATTATCCAGAGAACCTGCCTCCACCACCCTCTGAGGCAGAGAATTCCACACTCACCACTCTCTGTGAGAAAAAGTGTTTCCTCGTCTCTGTTCTAAATGGCTTACTCCTTACTCTTAAACTGTAGCCCCTGGTTCTGGACTCCCCCAAATCGGGAACATGTTTCCTGCCTCTAGTGTGTCCAAGCCCTTAACAATCTTAGAGTATGAAGTTTCTAAGAGAACCTGGAATGAAGTACGTTAGCAGTCCCTATTTCCACTGATACTCTTACAGTGATGGAGATGTACCCATGCCTTCCTTCCGTTGACTTTCAATGGTGTTGTGGTCGTTAGGAGAACCTGGTAAGGTCCTTCCCAATGAACCTCTAATCCTTTCCTTACCCAGTTCTTTATAAGGACATAGTCTCCAGGTTTAACTTTAGTTGAAGCTGCTAACAAAGGCATCTCACTATAGGCTGCTTTTACTCTACAGTGTGAGTCTCTCAATGCTCTGGTCAAAGCTAGAATGTAGTTGGTCATCTCTGCAGTCATATGATGGAAGTTAATTATTTTCATTGCATTCTGATTCCAAGGTGTGCTTAAGGGTTTACCATAAACAATTTCAGCTGGGCTGTCTAGATTTCCCTACAGGCGTGACTCTCATCTGAAATAAAGCTATGGGGAGTAATTTAATCCAACAAAGTCCAGTCTCCGCCTTTAATTTAGCTAATTTAGTTTTAAGGATCTGATTCTACAAGTCCAGCAGCCTGTGGTCGATAAGCACAGTGCAATTGCTGCTGGATCCCCAGCTGTTCACAAAATTCTTTATTGATTTGTCCAATAAAGTGTGGACCGTTATCTGAACTAAGTTGAATAGGGATGCCAAATCTAGGGACAATTTCTCTCATTAACACCTTGACAACAGTAGCCGCTTTATTATCAAGGGTTGGATAAGCTTCGATCCACCGGCTGAATACATCGACTGTGACAAGTACATACTTATAACCCTGGCACCTTTCTAATTCGATATAGTCCATCTGCAGTGTCTCGAACGGACCCATAGGCAATGGTGTTTTTCCCTCTTCGCATCCTATTCCTTTCCCTGGATTGTATTTCTGGCAGACCAGGCAATGATTGCTTACCTTCTGAGCTAAAGTTTGTAATCTTGGATACCACCAATTAGCCAAAAGAGTGTCTCCTACTGCCCTTACACCACAATGGGTTGCATAGTGCATACATTCTATAACCCATACTGCCAAATAATCTGTCATGCAAGTTTGCCCTGCTGGAGTGGTCCATAGTCCAGTCATACAATCCAGTACACAACCACGTTGTCTCCATCGTCCCTTTCAGTAGCCTCCTCCTGCAATTGGACAATTTCTTGGATGGTTGGCATCAGTCTTTCCAAGGGAGACTTGTTATTTAAACCTTTAGTCTGACTCATCATTTTTGGTACTACCATCTTGCGTTTCTGGGACACTTTCTTTGCTGCTAAATCGGCATTACAATTCCCGATATCTATTGGGGGTCTGTCTTTTTGTGTGGGCGCTACATTTCATAACAGAAATTTGTCTGGGTAGCATTAAGGCCTTCAATAAATCTGTCACCAATTGTTTATTTGAAATTTGAGTCCCTGCTGAAGTTAGAAATCCCCTATTTTGCCATAATTGACCAAAATCATGCACCACTCCAAATGCATACCGACAATCAGTGTAAATATTTACCTTTAAATTCCCCCAATAATGAAAGCCTGAATTAAAGCAAACAATTCAGCCCGTTGTGCCAAATACGGTCTCAAAGGCAGCTGCTTCTACAATTTCCTCATTTTGAATAACAATTGCATTCCCAGACAATTTCTCACCCCATAGTCCAATAGATGCACTCCCATCTACATACAATGTTATGTCAGAGTCCTCTATAGGTGCATCCCTCAAGTCCTCTCTTACAGATGTTTCCTCCTCGATGACAAAGAGTCATGTCCTGCTTTTGATTGCTCTTCTGGGGGTGAGACAAGAAAAGAGGCTGGGTTAATTAATGTACAATGTCTAAATTGAAGTTTTGGATTGTTTAAGAGATAGATCTCATACTTATTTTGGCGAGACATTGTTAAGTGCTGGGTCTGGAACTGCCCAACAATGCCGCTACTGAATGTGAGGTATATTACTACAATCTCCTGCTGGAGGGTCAAATTAGCAGCTGATTGTAAACTATTATATATAGCAGTTAAAATTTGGGTGCAGAGTGGGTGTCCCCTGACTACAGGATCTAATTTAGAAGAGTAATAGGCAACTGGTCTATGTCTATCCCCATGTTTTTGGGTCAGAACTGAGGTTGCACACTCAGATAAAATACCTCAGCCGGTATTTGGGCTAGGATGTGGGCAGGATTTGGCACTAGGGCATGGAGCGGTTCTACAACAGAGTTGATTTCTCTTAGATCTTGGATCAGTCTACATTGGCCTTCTTTTTCCGGTTTCGGAATTGCAAGAATAGGGGTGTTACAGATCAATTGACATTTCACCAGTATTCCTTGTTCTAGCAGTCCCCAAATCAATTTGTCAATGCTGTTGATGGCCTGTGGTTTTGGTGGATATTGTTGTATTGAAGGAAGTGTTACCCCTTTCTGGAGAGCTACTTGGATGGGATTGATATTCACGCATCCTACATGAGTTGTGTCTTCTCCCCACACTTGAGGATCCACACACTCGCATACCTCACTCCCCAGATGACGTAGGTGGGAAACAACTCTCCAGGGGACCTGATAGAATTCAACAACATATTAGTTAGACAAATTTTGCTTTTGGTAATTATTCGGGTCTGCCATGGTATTGCCCTTTTTACCATTGTTCCTAGGTCTTTTGCACTCGCCAGGTAATTAACCTTTCGGGTAATGTGAGGAGCAACCCCTGCAGTTCTCTTCCATAGTTTTCCTGGTGTTTCAGCGTATTCTGCAGCTCCCTCCTTTCCTTCAACTAGCGCCAAAACCTTTACCTCCCAGTCCTCTCCTTCGTGTGGTTTAAAGAAGGCCTCCAGCTCTTTATTCTTCCCACTCCTGTCCTTACGTAATATGGAGTGGGGTTTCTTCGTCCAGACCTAAGGACCACCATTGAGGTGTCACTATGGAGTAACATTGCCGTAAGGGAGCCCAGGGGGTCACTACTATTCCTTTATCGCCGCATTCCATCTTCAATTGGAAAGCGCAGAGCAAATCTCTAGCCAGTAATTTGCAATCCAATCCGGTTGTTATCACATATCTGTGTTTGATTGCTTTTCCTCTATACACTACTTCAACTGGCTCAGAGATGGGATACTGGCAGACTTGTCCTTGAAAAGCGGACACGTTCTGAACGTCTTTTGATTTGGGGAGATTGTAAATTAATTGGAGAGATGACATGGATGCGCCTGTGTCTATCAAGATGGTGCAGGTTTTCCCTTCTACTTGTAGTGATAGCATAGGTTCTTTGTCAGTCATGCATCCAGTCACCATTAAGTTTGCTAATCATAGGCGTGTAAATGGATTATTTTGGGAAAATGATATTGGCCCTCTCGGTTCTTGATTTTCCTGCCAGTTCCCTCTTTGCTCTCTATAATCTTGTTGATCTCTGGGATCTCTCCACTCCCTCTGATCTTGGAAATTTCTTCTGTGACCCCCCCTCTTTCATTCCTTTCTCTAGTTGGGCACTCCCTACTCCATTCCCCCACACGTAAAACACTGGCCTAATCCTGATGTTCGGTGTCTTCTCAAACTTGGTCTCTGTGGGATTGGCCATAAATCTCGAGAGTCTGCGTGATATACGCACATTGTAGTTCTTTTTTTTTTTTTTTTTTAATTTTTATTTATTAGAAGTACATTACATCACAGCCACATACATTAATACTCGTCATTTATATCTTCTTACAATTAATGTACTCCCTTTATTTATTTTTTTTTACACTAAAGAAAGAAAAGATTGAAAGAGAGAAGAAAGTGAAGGAAAAAGTGCAAGTGTAGAAAAGTGTAGAAAATGTAACAACAAAAAAAAAGGACGAGGACCCTATGAGAGCGAAATTAAAAACAAAAAGAAAAAGAGTTAAGAAATAGGCCCTAAGAAAAGAAAAGAGAGAGAGAAAAAAAGAAAAACAAATGTTTTTTTTTGAGCATCACGTAAATAGGACATACCAACTCTTCAACTATCATCCCCCCTTACCCGACCTCAATTTTTTATTTTTTTAAAGTACTTTTGCACCCTATGTTTGTAATAATTCTATAAATGCAGACCACGTCAGGTGGAAGTGATCTGGTTTACCTGCTAGGAGGAGTCTTATCTCTTCAAGGTGTAGTGTTTCAAACATATTTGAAATCCACATATTTATAGTTGGTATTGGAGCCTTCTTCCAAAATTTTAGAATTAGCTTTTTTCCAGTTATTAACCCATAATCCATTAATTTCTTTTGAAACACATTTAGTTCTGGATCATCTTCCGTTATTCCGAAGATAATCCATTCTGCTTTGGGTATCAGTCTTGTTTTAAATAACTTTGTAAAGATTTCAAAAATTTCATTCCAAAATTTTTGAATTTTTGTACAGAAGACAAATGAGTGCGCTATAGTTGCTTCTTGGGATTGACATTTATCACAAATAGATGATACGTTTGGGAAAATTTTATGAATTTTAGTTTTCGAATAATATAATCTATGTAAAATTTTAAATTGTATTAAAGTGTGTCTTACATTAATCGAGCATTTATGTACTTTTAATAAGTATTCATTCCAACTTTCCTTTGAAATTTTAATAGCTAACATTGTAGTTCTTAAGTGATCCACAAAGGAAGCAGGTGATTTTCTATGATCGGGTATTTGGCTTAAAATTGCCATCATCTCATTGGGTTTCCATGGGGTATAGACTTTTATTGTACAGGGATTATTTACACTCACTGCATTGGCCGCATCAAAAGAAGGATTAGGCATTTCCCTGACGGGGAACTGCCTACGAGTTACTTGTTTTGCTTTTGTACTTTCTGTCATATCAGGATCTATCTTGGTATCTTCAATTATTGTCTCACTCCCAGATATATCAGCCTCTTCACAGTACCTTCTAAATGACTCCCTTTCTCTCGCTACTCGTCTAATTCATCCAGGTTTAGGCTCGCAAGAATACTCTGGTTGCTGTACCCTTGAACCCTTCCTCTACATTGTTTGTCCTTAACTACTTGAGTTGTCTTTTTTGTTTTGCTTCTGGTACCGTGAACTACCAGACTATTGTCAATGGAGCGGTCAGGGTTAAAGAATCCTGTCCTGCAGAATCTGGAAGTGCGGGGAACACAAGAGGAATAAGGTGGAGGCCGTGAATTTCTAATTTTAACACTTTCCCAATCCTCTAAATACTCATCTTCGTCCCCCTCAAATCTAACGCCAACCATCAGGTCCTCAAATTCGAGACTTACTGGTGCCAGTTTCCGTTTGGAAGATTTCCTTCTTCCTTGCTCTCTTATACATCCATGCTCATCTCTAGAGGTCGGTACACTTCAGTATCCTTCAGTTCTATTCCACGCTTTAAAGTTGCTTCTTTCCAACTTGCCACTCTCGCAGCCTCTCTACTCACCTTCAGTTCCTCATAATATTTTTTCCACAATCCTATTAACTCCTTCGCCTCCTCACTGACGCTACATTGCCAAATAATTTGCTCAATGTATTTCGCTCCCTTCAATGTTCCAACGCCCCCCCCCTCGGGCCATAATTCGTCCCCTAATTCTTTATTCAATGCCCCAGAGAAGTCTCAATCTATCAGCTCTTTGTGGAAATTCACTGCATATTAATTGCAATGGACTTTCGGAGTCTTCAGTCATATCCCGCTCCACTTGATTTCCCATATTTGTAGACAATGGAAACAAACTCCTAAGCCACTCACACCTCCTTAACAATTCACACACTTCCCTCACAATCTCCAAGGCTATCAAACTCGTCCCCGAACAATGGCCACAAGTTCTGTAGCGTGTCAACAGTCTCGCACTTCTCACAACACAATTGCACAATCAATAATTTCAAACGGGTACCCAAATTCCTCTACAATCTCCCACAAATCCACACAATCTCAACTTCAACAATTTTAACAATCCTCAATCATCAAAAAGTTAAGGTGCTCCAGTGAACAATTAAACACAGTCAAACACAATCAAGCACGCTTCTGCAGCCAGTTTCCTATACCCAGAGCAACCTTAATCTCAACACATGCAAATGAGCTCTAAACACGCGAGCAAAATATTATACGGACAAGAGAATATACCACTTATTACTATCATACAAAACATATTACTATCATACTCCCATATAAAATACAAGCATCTGTCTAATATCGCATTAGTTAACTGTACAGTTCCAAAAGTAAATCACAGTTTATTTTAATCCCTCCTCGTGGTGTTTTCAACCAACGGAACAATTCCCCTGATACAGCGATCGGAAGGATACGAACCCCTGGTTGAATAGCCACGAGTTGGACTCCAATTATAATAGCAGTCTTAATCAAACTATGTTCTTCTACAGTCGATTCGAACCACTATTACAACAGTGTATCTAACATTCAAAATTTAAATCAAAGGCAATACACCGTAAATACAATGCGACAACAGCAAATCTTAAATACACTTTAAACTACAACTTCAAAAATTGTATTATTCACAGGTTAACCTAGAAGAAAATAAATAAACTTTACACCATCCAACTCCCAATATGAGAACCTGGAATACGAACTAGCCAGCACCTCAATATGAGGTCCTGAATTTATTACATTTTCATCGAAAAATGTCCAATTATCTTTTTAATTCAAGTTCAAATTCAAAAATTTTAAGCAGACGTCTTTATGGTTATAGAATTCTCAGGATTGGCTAAAAGTATTTTCTGCCAATTTATACTTTAACCACTGAGTTCCTGGTATCTTTACAAGACTCCTCCCCCGTCTTTCCAGAGATCCAGATATTTCTCACACAGGCGAGAACTCAAACCCTCATAGGCTCACTCTTGGGCTTCTTCCTTTCCACCTGCCTGGTACTGGGTGTCAGCGCGTGGTCGCTTCACGCTGGCAGTCGATGTCGATTTCTAGTGCCTTTCCAATTTGCTCCCCCAGCAACGACGCAGTACTTCACCTCTTAGTACTGCTCCGACCCAGTCCTATATATTCAAATATCCAGCCAATCGGATATCCCAGTCTGGGCAGGGCCTCAAACCCCTCAACAACTTTTTGATGTCAGGCCAACTCAATGATACCTAATGTTTGAATTTTGCAACAGCTGTTGACTAAGTCTAAAGGGCCTCAAACCCCAAAAAAGGCAAGGATGCCCTCAGTGCTTGTTGGCTACTGTTCTCCGATCTGGTTGGGAACCCCAACACAAGTGCGTGAATAATCGATCCGCTCCGACTAGTGAAGTGGGAAAACCGATGTGAAAACTGCACCGTGGCGCCGATTTCTCCCCTCGCAATCTGGAACAGCTCAATACCCTCAATCGTAAACCTATGTCTGGGGGTCCGTTGAGATCCCGGACGAGCCCCCAATGTAATTATGCTCCTAGAGCTAACCCACCTTAGTCTAGTTCAGTAAAACACTGAGTCAAGCACTGAACCACAGAACTTTATTTTATGTAACAATAGCAAACTCCCTATACAATACCTAATCACCGCGGGTTCGATCCTTGTCTCTGCTTGTCCAAGCCCTTCAGCTTCATGCAAGCAGATGCATCCAAAAGGTTACGCAGTCCCAAGCACCCCGGAAGAAGATCGACAACGATCCTAGTGTGGGTCACCTGTTATAGGTCATCGGACCCTGCGAGGCAGAACAACATGGGGGTGGTAGCCCCTACAAAGCAATCACAGATAACGATTACATTAAAGTGTTACTGACAGTTCCCCAACCCAATTACAAAGCACGCCATTACAATGTTTCTACGGAAGCTTCTGGAAGGAAGTCAATTAGACAATGCAACATTCTCCCAGGGAGTATAAACAATTCAAACAAGGCTTCACACTTCAGCCAATCATCAACCAGTAACACAAACACCTTGCAACATTATTAACAGTATTTACAATCCTTCTACAGCGGACCAATCCTGATAATGCATTTGCAACACCTTTGAGTTCTTCTGAAAAGTTCTCATACATTTTAACAATAGAAAGGACATCTGGATCTTTCCCCATCCTGTATATCAATCTAGGGTTCAGACTAGCTGGCGCCAACTCACAGCCTGTAGCTTTTTTTCAATCTCTTACCTCGACGGAGATGCGATTTTTCTTTTCCGTATCGTATCTCCTTCCCCACTGTGGCCTAACATCATGGAGTTGGCGGCCTTGCCTGGAGACCGACGGGCGCTCCAAGCCGCAGGAGTCTGCGAGACTTTTGCCGGGGATCGAAGCTCCAACTGCGGGGCCTGTGGACTTTAACATCATGAAGCCCACGGTCTCTGGTAAGAAGAGGCCGACTCGGGAGCTCCATGTCGTGGAGAGAGTTTCAACCACGCCGACGCGTGAATTTTGATCACTCCGATGGGGGCTTCAATCGTCGGCTGCAGGGCTTTGATCACCCTGATTGCAGATGGTTTGACTATCCTGACTGCGGGAGAACAAAGAGGAAGAAGCTTGAACTTTATTGCCTTCCATCACAGTGAGGAATGTGGAATCCACTGTGATGGATATTTATGTTAACTTCTATGTGGGTGTGTGTCTTGTAGCTTTTCACTTAGTATGGCTGTATGGTAACTCAAATTTCACTGTACCTTAACTGGTACAGATGACAATAAAGTGACCTTTCCACCTCAAGACCCACGCACCTTTCCACCTTGAACAGTGAGTTTAGTTTATTATTGTCACACGTACTGAGGAACAGTGAAAAGCCTTTTGCTGTGTGCTATCCAGTCAATGAAAAGACTGTACAAGATTACAAACAAGCCGTCCACAGTGCACAGATATCGGATAAAGGGTATAACATTTAGTGCAAAATAAATTCCATTAAAAATAGTTAAGAGTATCCAATGAGGTCGGGATCGCACTCCAGTTGGTGAAAGGACAGTTCTGTTGCCTGATATCACCTGGGATGAAACTATCCTTGTTGATGGGTGAGTTACATCTCAGCTGTGATTCATGGACAACTTTAAACTAAATTAATAGAGAGAAGTATTGGCACACAGCAGAATATAAAAAAGAAAACAGTGATAGGATACAAGCGAGTATTGTGTAGAAGCAGACTCAATGAAATAGACAATGGATGCAGGAGTAGGCCATTCGGCCCTTCGAGCCAGCACCAGCATTCATTGTGACCATGGCTGATCATTCACAATCAGTACCCCGTACCTGCCCATATCCCTTGACTCCGCTATCTTGAAGAGCTCCATCTAACTCTCTCTTGAAAGCATCCAGAGAATTGGCCTCCACTGCCTTCTGAGGCAGAGAATTCCGCAGATTCACAACTCTCTGGGTGAAAAAGTTTTTCCTCATCTCCGTTCTAAATGGCCTACCCATTATTCTTAAACTGTGGCCCCTGTTTCCGGACTCCCCCAACATTGGGAACATGTTTCCTGCCTCTAGTGTGTCCAATCCCTTAATAATCTTATATGTTTCAATAAGATCCCCTCATACTTCTAAATTCCAGTGTATACAAGCCCAGTCGCTTCATTCTTTCAATATATGTCTGTCCCGCCATCCCAGGAATTAATCTCGTGAACCTACGCTGCACTCCCTCAATAGCAAGAATGTCATTCCTCAGATTTGGAGACCAAAACTGCACACAATACTCCAGGTGTGGTCTCACTGGAGCCCTGTACAACTGCAGAAGGATCTCATTGCTCCCATACTCAACTCCTCTTGTTATGAAGGCTAACATGCCATTAGCTTTCTTCACTGCCTGCTGTACCTGCATGCTTACCTTCAGTTACTGATGAACTAGGACACCCAAATCTCGTTGTACTTCCCCTTTTCCTAACATGACACCATTAAGATAGTATTCTGCCTTCCTGTTTTTGCCACCAAAGTGGATAACCTCAGAGTCCACAAACACCTCCTGGTCCGTTTCTATCAATCCATCATTGAAAGCATCATCACCCCCTCAATCACAGTCTGGTACGGAAACACTGATAGTCACTCACTACACAGAATACAGCGCATTGTCTCCAAGGCCTCTAGGATCATCAACTCTCCCCTCCCCTCAATCCATACCATTTACCTCCAACGTACCTCAAAACGGGCAATAAAGATCATCTCGGACCCCTCCCATCCAGCAAACCACCTTTTCCAGTCTCTCCCTTCATGGAGGCGCCTTAGGTCACTTGCTACAAAATCCACCCGCTTTAAAAACAGTTTCTTCCCCTCAGCAATAAGAACACTTAATTCCCTCCAATAACAGACAATAGTAAGGACTTTTGATGTATACAGTGTCTTGTCTATGGTCTTGTCTGTTCTTTTGCACTATGTATTGTTGGTGAGATTTGTGATTTGTGATGTGGTATGGATGCACTTTATTACTATGATCTGTGTTGTTATTAGTGTTAATGTGACTAAAGCAGTGTACCATCATGTACCGAACCCAAATTCTCAAAAAATTCCAGAAGATTAGTCAAGCATGATTTCCCCTTTGTAAATATGAAAAGATGATATCAGGTTAAGGAAGTGTGGTATGTAGGTTTTGTGTGTTGCAAAATATGTCATAGATCATTTCACAGTTATGGGGAAAAATATGGACCAAAAGAGAGCAGATCTGGATTCCTCATTCTTGAATTTAAGACTACAAAGTGTAAACAAAAAAGTGGGTGTTAGGTTGTTGACAGAATGGGCCTTGGGGGTCAGACACAAGTTTGGAGACTGGGTATTCCAAAAAAACTGATGTGCGTGTGGGACCTAAAGACTTAAGAAATTATGGAAATGTGCAAAAATTGTACTTTGTTTTTTCGGGTTCTTTTATTTGCCCAATATTGATGAGAGTAATATTGAAGGACAGGGACATGAATTTCTTGATCTGTATGTCTTTGGAAAAATTTAGGAGCCAATTACCATGACAGTTTGGGGAACGAGGGTGAATCAAATCGATCAACAGTGGGAGAAGATTTGACAATAGACAATAGGTGCAGGAGTAAGCCATTCAGCCCTAAGCACCGCCATTCAATGTGATCATGGCTGATCATCCCCAATCAGTACCCCATTCCTGCCTTCTCCCCATATCCCCTGACTCCACTATTTTTAAGAGCCCTATCTAGCTCTCTCTTGAAAGCATCCAGAGAACCTGCCTCCCTCTGAGGCAGAGAATTCCACAGACTCACCACTCTCTGTGAGATAAACTGTTTCCTCATCTCCGTTCTAAATGGCTTACTCCTTATTCTTAAACTGTGGCCCCTGATTCTGGACTCCCCCAACATCGGGAACGTGTTTCCTGCCTCTAGCGTGTCCAAACCCTTAACAATCTTATATGTTTCAATGAGATGTCCTCTCATCCTTCTAAACTCCAGAGTGTACAAGCCCAGCTGCTCCATTCTCTCAGCATATGACAGTCCCACCATCCCGGGAATTAACCTTGTAAACCTACGCTGCACTCCCTCAATAGCAAGAATGTCCTTCCTCAAATTAGGGGACCAAAACTGCACACAATACTCCAGGTGTGGTCTCACTAGGGCTCTGTAAAACTGCAAAAGGACCTCTTTGCTCCTTGAGTGATGGTGATCTTCAGGTTTGGGTTAGATTTTTCTTTTTCTCTTTTTCCCTTTACTGTTTCCATTACTAGATTAGATTTTCTAAAATGGAGGAGGTTTAAGATTAGTGGTATGTGATGGAATGTGTGTCACGATTAAGTACAACCAAATATTAAACTGCAACGGAGCAATGGGTGATTATCAGATTATGTTCCAGTTACAATCCCACGTGAGAATTGAGGCAAAAAGGGAGATATTATGGTAAACCCCTTTGCAGTTTCCACCCATCAGTCACCTTTGATACATTCCAATTGGATTGGATTACTTAAATACTGAAATCTAATGGAATGCTTCTACCAAAAAGAATGATTCAACATATGAGGCATTCCATTACATGTCAGGCTAGTGGGCTGCAAAATATGTCTTTAGGATTATTTCACAGTTATGAAGAAAAAGAGGGACCAAAATAGGGCAGATCTGGATACCCAATTCTTGGAATACACTACTCCAAAGTTGGGGGGGGGGGGGAAGACCCGCAAGCGCTGCCGAACTGCCACTGGAGCGTCCCCGGTCGTCCCCGCCCCCCACCCCCACCCCCATTCGTGTGTCCCATCCCCATCTGGATCGATGGACACTGGCCACGAGGCCCAACGCGGAGAAGCGCAAACCCCAGCTCACCTCCGCCTCTCCCACCGGGCCAACCGACAGCCCAATCCTGCTCCAACTCCAAGTGCCAGTTCGCCCACGGCCTCAAGTACATGTCGTACCTGGGGTAGCGGCTCCTCCTCGGGGTTGTGCATGAAGTGGCTGCGGGTACCGTAGGGGCAGAAGCCGGTGGTGTGCAAAGTACAAGCCGTACCTTGCATACCACTGGCTTCTGCCCCTACGGTACCCGCTGCCACTTCATGCACAACCCCGAGGAGGAGCGAGGGCCCCGGCCTCACCAGAGTGCCTGCGTGGGCACCGCCTCCTCCGGCCCGGCGCTATACTGCGCCGCACTGTAGGCGGCTTTCAGCCGCATCATGGAGTTGGAGCTGGCCCGGACTCTGGGCTTGGGGCTGGGCAAGGGAGGGGGAGGAGATTGCTGCTGCTGCCAGCACCACCATCACCAACAGTACCCGCAACCCGCCGGCTGCCCATCTTCAGCAGGATCTCAGTGTCAGACTGAGGGGAGGGGGGTGGAGGTGGAGGGCTGCCGGCCACAGGCAGAGCTGAGCTGGAGCCAGCGGCTGCAAGTCCGGGGCTGCCCCGCCAGCCCAGAGCCACCCCGGACACCGGAGGGGACGGGGGACGCACCAACAGCAACTCAACAGCACCCACAGCGAACATGGACGAAATGCAAGCCAGCACACAATGCAGCACCACCGTTGCCAAGATTGTTTTATAGCTAGTGACCTATGACCCGGGCATGCGCAGTCAGAATACCAAACTCGCTTATTGGAGCATAAAGTACGGAGGAATCTGGGAGTGGAAATCCAAAGCTGCAACACATGCGGTTAAGGTGGTAAATAGTGTGCTTCCCTTCATCTCCTGAGCCAGTGTTTCTGAGTTGTCAGGTCACATTTCATTAGTGCAATAATTAGTGCAATTCGGTTGGCACAGCAGTGACGTTTGCTTCATGGCTCCAGAGACCCGGTTTCAGTCCTGACTTCAGATGCTGTCTGTGTGGGGTTGCACATTCTCCCTGGCTATGTAGATTTAAAGAATTTATGAATTGCATATCTCTGATGATAAGCAATACACAATAGGTGCAGGAGTAGGCTATTTGGCCCCTCGAGCCATGATCTGTCTTGGGCTCAGAAATCTCTATTATCTCTGAGGTTTGAGGAGATTTCACGTGTCGCTACTCTGTTGAACTTCTGTTGGTGTATGATGGAGAGCATAATGACCAAAGATACTGACAGATTGCATCAGTTTAGTACTTTAAATGCTCAAGACTGAAGAAGAGCATGCAGATAGTGGTGGATGTTGCCCTGTCCATCAAGGGTCCAGAAGCACAGACTCAAGAGGGCAGCTATTCTCAATCAAAGGCCACACTATCCTGGCCATGCTCTCATCTCATTGCCCTCACCAGGAAGGTATCAGACAGAGCTTGAGAACCATGAGCATCAGGTTCAAGAACAGCTTCTCTGCAGTAACCATCAGGCTCTTGCAACACTCTGCACCATCAACCATAACCCGACCTTGGCACCAAACTATGATGGACTTTGCACTTCTACGGTTGCACTATGTACTTTGATTTGTACAAACACGGTTGGTTTACAATCATGACTAATAAATGGCGTATTTATTCATTGGGTTGGTGCATTTAATGACCCCATAAAACTACAGGGAGGGACTAAAATAGAGAAAGCTAGTAGACAGTGTGTGAGGCAGGAGGCAGAGAAGGGAAGCACTCAGACCCAACATGTAGGGGGGAAAGAAGAAAAAAATAATAAACAGAGAATAAGAGGTGGTGGGTTTCTTAAATGTGTGAGCAGAGAGACAGAGGGGTGTAAAATGAGGGTAGAAGCAATAGGTAGCAAGGTGAAAAGTAAAAGTGGCAGGCATACAAATCCAGGGCAAAAATCAAAAAAGGCCACTTTCCAACATAATTGTATAAGGGGTAAGAGTGTTGTAAAAACAAGCTTGAAGGCTTTGTGTCTCAATGCAAGGAGCATTCGTAATAAGGTGGATGAGTTGAATGTGCAGATAAATGTGCAGATAGCTATTAATGATTAATGATATAGTTGGGATCACAGAGACATGGCTCCAGGTGACCAAGGCTGGGGAGCTGAACATCCAGGGATATTCAATATTCAGGAGGATGACAGAAAGGAAAAAGGAGGTGGGGTAGCGTTGCTGGTTAGAGAGGAGATTAACGCAATAAAAAAGTAAGGACATTAGCTTGGGAGGATGTGGAATCGATATGGGTAGAGCTGCGAAACACTAAGGGGCAGGAAACGCTAGTGGGAGTTGTGTACAAGCCACCTTAATAGTAGTAGTGAAACATAGAAACATAGAAACATAGAAATAGGTGCAGGAGTAGGCCATTCGGCCTTCGAGCTGCACTGCCATTCAATATGATCATGGCTGATCATCCAACTCAGTATCCTGTACCTGCCTTCTCTCCATACCCCTGATCCCTTTAGCCACAAGGGCCACATCTAACTCCCTCTTAAATATAGCCAATGAACTGGCCTCAACTACATTCTGTGGCAGAGAATTCTACAGATTCAACACTCTCTATGTGCCAAATGATTTTCTCATCTCGTCCTAAACGACTTCCCCCTTATCCTTAACTGTGACCCCTTGTTCTGGACTTCCCCAACATCGGGAACAATCTTCCTGCATCTAGCCTGTCCAACCCCTTAAAAATTTTGTAAGTTTCTATAAGATCCCCCCCATCAATCTTCTAAATTCTAGCGAGTACAAGCTGAGTCTATCCAGTCTTTCTTCATATGAAAGTCCTGCCATCCCAGGAATCAGTCTGGTGTACCTTCTCTGTACTCCCTCTATGGCAAGAATTGTCTTTCCTCAATTTGGAGACCAAAACTGTACGCAATACTCCAGGTGTGGCCTCACCAAGACCCTGTACAACTGCAGTAGAACCTCCCTGCTCTTATACTCAAATCCATTTGCTATGAATGCTAAATACCATTCGCTTTCTTCACTGCCTGCTGCACCTGCATGCCTACTTTCAATGACTGGTGCACCATGACACCCAGGTCTCGTTGCATCTCCCCTTTTCCTAATCGGCCACCATTCAGATAATAGTCTACCTTCTGTTTTTGCCACCAAAGTGGATAACCTCACATTTATCCACATTATACTGCATCTGCCATGCATTTGCCCACTCACCCAACCTATCTAAGGCACCTTGCATCCTCCTAGCATCGTCCTCACAGCTAACACTGCCCCCAGCTTCGTGCCATCCGCAAACCTTGGAGATGTTGCATTCAATTTCCCTCATCCAGATCATTAATATATATTGTAAATAGCTGGGGTCCCAGCACTGAGCCTTGCGGTACCCCACTAGTCACTGCCTGCCATTCTGAAAATGACCTGTTTACTCCTACTCTTTACTTCCTGTCTGCCAGCCAGTTCTCTATCCACATCAATACAGAACCCCAATACCGTGTGCTTAAGTTTGCATACTAATCTCTTATGTGGGACGTTGTCGAAAGCCATCTGAAAGTCCAGATATAACACATCCACTGATTCTCCTTATACACTCTACTAGTTACATCCTCGAAAAATTCTATAAGTTTCGTCAGACATGATTTACCTTTCGTAAATCCATGCTGACGTAGGGTAGCTAATGTAACCCCACTTTTTAAACAAGGGAGGGAGAGAGAAAACGGGGAATTACAGACAGTTGGTCTAACATCGGTAGTGGGGAAACTGCTAGTTATTAAAGATGGGATAGCAGCACATTTGGAAAGTGGTGAAATCATTGGACAACGTCAGCATGGATTACGAAAGGTAAATTATGTATGACGAATCTTATAGAATTTTTCGAGGATGTAACTAGTAGAGTGGATAAGGGAGACCCAGTGGATGTGTTATATCTGGACTTTCAGAAGGCTTTCGACAAGGTCCCACATAAGAGATTAGTATACAAACTTAAAGCACATGGTATTGGGGATTCAGTATTGATGTGGATAGAGAACTGGCTGGCAGACAGGAAGCAAAGAGTAGGAGTAAACGGGTCATTTTCAGAACGGCAGGCAGTGACTAGTGGGGTACCGCAAGGCTCAGTGCTGGACCCCAGCTATTTACAATATATATTAATGATTTGGACGAGGGAATTGAATGCAACATCTCCAAGTGCGGATGACACGAAGCTGGGGGCAGTGTTAGCTGTGAGGAGGATGCTAGGAGGCTGCAAGGTGACTTGGATAGGCTGGGTGAGAAAATGCATGGCAGATGCAGTATAATGTGGATAATGTGAGGTTATCCACTTTGGTGGCAAAACAGGAAAGTAGACTATTATCTGAATGGTGGCCGATTATGAAAAGGGGAGATGCAACGAGACCTGGGTGTCATGGTATACCAGTCATTGAAGTAGGCATGCAGGTGCAGCAGGCAGTGAAGAAAGTGATGGTATGTTAGCATTCATAGCAAAAGGATTTGAGTATAGGAGCAGGGAGGTTCGATTGCAGTTGTACAGGGTCTTGGTGAGACCACACCTGGAGTATTGTGTACTGTTTTGGTCTCCAAATCTGACGAAAGACATTCTTGCCATAGAGGGAGTACAGAGAAGGTTCACCAGACTGATTCCTGGGATGTCAGGACTTTCATATGAAGAAAGACTGGATAGACTCGGCTTGTACTCGCTAGAATTTAGAAGATTGAAGGGGGGATCTTATAGAAACTTACAAAATTCTTAAGGGTTGGACAGGCTAGATGCAGGAAGATTGTTCCTGATGTTGGGGAAGTCCAGAACAAGGGGTCACAGTTTAAGGATAAGGGGGGAAATCGACCGAGATGAGAAAAACATTTTTCACACAGAGAGTGGTGAATCTCTGGAATTCTCTGCCACAGAAGGTATTTGAGGCCAGTTCATTGGCTATATTTAAGAGGGAGTTAGATGTGGCCCTTGTGGATAAAGGGGTCAGGGGGTATGGAGAGAAGGCAGGTACAGGATACTGAGTTGGATGATCAGCCATGATCATATTGAATGGTGGTGCAGGCTCGAAGGTCCGAATGGCCTACTCCTGCACCTATTTTCTATGTTTCTACAGCAGCTAAAAACTTCCTTGTGCCAGTGAAAATGAATATAACAATAAAACACTCTTGACACTATGTCTGAAATCTATTTCAGCTCCATTTCTCTTTCACATTTGCTGATTCCCGGCATTGGTTTCTTTTAGTTTCAATACCAAATGGTGCAATGTGTGATGTTGGCTGGGAGCAAAGGGGTGCGTGCAAAGAGTAATCCAACCCCTCCCTTCCCTGCGACTGATGCAACCGGCAGCAACCGGCAGCAACCAGCTCCCTTGTGCGCAGGCGCGGGCTGCTCTTGTCCGCCACGCCGCCGCTCGTCCAATCAGAGAGCGGCTCTGGGAGGTGGTCAATGACGTTCCGGCCCACAAGCCCCGCCCCCCCCAACCAAAGCTTATAGAGCTTTGCCCCCAACCGTCGTCTCGTCATTGATCAGCGGCCGACACCGAGTACGGGCAATGTCTTCCGGAGACGTCTGTCAGGAGACGGCGAAGCTGTCGTTAGGTGAGCGAGTTACCCTGCGCCACACGGGTGCTGCTGAGCCGGGACAAACTCGCAGGCCGGCGATCGGCGGGGAGCAGCTGGATCACCGGCCTGCGAGTTTGGCTCGTCTACCCCTCGATGGTGGGGATGGATGGATGGATGGATGGATGGAGGAGGGGGGGGGGGGGACAGTCGCCTTTCACAGGCGGCCAAGGTCCCGTCCCCGGCTGGGTGGGCGATCCGCTGCCGGTGACCTTCCGCGCTTTCTCTTGCCCCCCCCCCCCCCCCCCGGGGTGGTAAAAAGACGGAGCGCCCAAGCGGGTTGATCTAGTCCGGGATGGCCGCCGGGCACCGGCTAACTCCCATTGCATTGATTTAGACACAAAATGCTGGAGTAATTCAGCGGGACAGGCAGCATCTCTGGAGAGAAGGAATGGGTGACGTTTCGGGTCGGGACCCTTCAGACTTTTTTGGGTGAGTGGGCAGATGCAGTATAATGTGGATAAATGTGAGGTTATCCACTTTGGTGGCAAGAACGGGAAAGCAGATTATTATCTGAATGGTGTCAGATTAGGAAAAGGGGAGATGCAACGAGACCTGGGCGTGCTGTACATCAGTCACTGGTAGTAAGCATGCAAGTACAGCAAGCAGTGAAGAAAGCCAATTGCGAGAGGATTTGAGTTTAGGAGCAAGGAGCTCCTACTGCAGTTGTACAGGTCCTTGGTGAAACCACACCTGGAGTAATGTGTGCAATTTTGGTCTCCTTAATTTGAAGAAGGACGTTATTGCTATTGAGGGAGTGCAGCATAGGTTCACCAGGTTAATTCCCGGGATGGCTGGACTGGGTTGACTGGGCTTGTATTCACTGGAATTTAGA
Source organism: Malacoraja senta (assembly GCA_038087875.1). Lineage (NCBI taxonomy): Eukaryota > Metazoa > Chordata > Chondrichthyes > Rajiformes > Rajidae > Malacoraja > Malacoraja senta. The sequence goes on from CM075977.1 coordinate 370,360,422, forward strand.
GGGGATCAAGAGGGGATCTTATAGAAACATATAACATTCTTAAAGGATTGGACAGGCTAAATGCAGGAAAAATTTTCCCGATGCTAGGGAAGTCCAGTTGCAGTTTAAGAATAAGGGGTAGGACATTTAGGATTTAGAGGAGGAAACATTTCTTCATGCAGAAAGTTGTGAATCTGGAATTCTCTGCCACTGAAGGCAGTGGAAGCCGATTCACTGGATGTTTTCAAGAGAGAGTTAGATTTAGCTCTTAGGGCTAAAGGAATAAAGGGTTATGGAGAAAAAGCAGGAATGGGGCACTGATTTTAGATGATCAGCCATGATCATATTGAAGGGCAGCTGGCTCGAACGACCAAATAGCCCACTCCTGCACCTTTTTTTCTATGTTTCTATTTGGTCCAAACATCAGACATGGTGCGACTAGTGTAGATGGGGCCTCTTGGTCGTCATGAGCAAGTTGGGATAAAGAGCCTGTTTCCGTGCTTTCTGACTCGAGTTCGCACCTGTATTTCCCAGACTTCTGTTATTCTCCCCATCCCTCCTGGACAGAACAGAGCCAGAGGTCCTGTGGTTGATTAGTTAGGGTGTCAGGGGTTATGGGGAGAAGGATGGATAATGGGGTTGAGAGAGAAAGAAAGATCAGCAATGATTGATTGGCAGAGTAGACTTGGAAGGCCGAATGGTTTAATTCTGCTCCTTGAACTCTTATGGTTGTTGCAATTCACCCGATCAGCCTCCTCATCTAGCACATCATCCTTAACATTTCTGCTTATCTGCAATGAGATTTGTAAGAAGGAACTGCAGATGCTGGTTTAAACCGAAGATACACACAAAAAGCTGGAGTAACTCAGTGAGACAGGCAGCATCTCTGGAGAGAAGGAATGGGTGACGTTTCGGGTCGAGACCCTTTAGACTGGTTAGGCAAAAAGGGAAACAAGAGATATAGACTAAAGATCCTATAGCGAGAAAGATAGTCCACTCGACGAAAAAGACGTAGTACGGTCATGGGCAGATTCATGGGAAATTTAAGGCCCCATTTCCGTAACCGGCTTCCATCTCCGCACCAAAGATCCCATAGGATACTAGTGCGGAGACGGAAGCCGGTTACGGAAACATCCTCGTAAAAATAAGTTTTTTGGTAAAAATCTTCTCATTTTCAGAATTTTAATTTATTAACACAAACTGTTCCCCCGCAACGTTGATTACACTGCGGGTCGGGTCCGGTTACGGAAATGGATGAAAAAAAGGCCCACATTCCGTTCCGTTGCGTACTACACGTCAGCCCATTGCATTTAGCAGGAATGGGCTATCTTGCTCCGCTATAGGATATTTGATATAGACGGTGATGTGGAAAGATAAAAAACAATGAATGAAAGAGATGTAAAAAAGTAACGATGATAAGGGAAACAGGCCATTGTAAGCTGTTTGTAGAGTGAAAATGAGAAGCTAGTGCGACTTGCGTGGGGGAGGGATAGAGAGAGATGGAATGCCGGGTCTACCTGAAGTGATGGGAATGCCGGGTCTAGCCTCACTCTGACAATGGAGGAGACTGAGGACAGAAAGGTCTGTGTAGGAATGGGAAGGAGAATTAAAGTGTCCAGTGATCAGGTTGGTTCACGCGGGCTGAGCGAAGGTGTTCCGCGAAATGATCGCCCAGTCTTCGTTTGCTCTCGCTGATGTATAAGAGTCCACATCTTGAACAACGTATACAGTAGATGAGGTTGGAGGAGGTGCAAGTGAATCTCTGCAGAACCTGAAAAGACTGTCGGGGAGTATAGCAACAGGTTTGCATCTTCTGCAGTTGCAAGGGAAGGTGCCTGGGGAGGGGGTGGTTTGGGTGGGAAGGGATGAGTTAACCAGAGAGTTACGGAGGGAACGATCTCTGCGGAAGGAGGAAAGGGATGGAGATGGGAAAATGTGGCTCATAGTTCCCTAAACATTCCATCTTCCAACGGGGGTTCCATAAACTTTTTATTTTTATTTTTATTTATTAGAAGTACATTACATTACAACCAATTACATTAGTACTCATCACATATATCTTATTACAATGAATGTACTCCGTCATTTTCTACACTGATAAAAAGGAAAGGTTGAGATTAAGAAAAAAGAGAAAGTGAAAAGAAAATAGTGAAGGTGTAAAAACGTGACAACAAGAAAGAACAGAGACCCTGTAGAAAAGAAAATTAAAAAGAAAGGATTAATAATAATAATAATAATGAATTTTATTTACGGGCGCCTTATACCGAGGTCTCAAGGACACCTTACAGAGATTTATAGGAAACATATAATCAGAATAAAAAATAAGTTATAAAGACCAATACACAAATCAGGGACAGAATTCCTTCCAAAAACACAAAAAAGAAAACCAGAAGCACAATTTGAGGAGAGAGCAGCGGCAGCAAAGCCGCGCCAGCGTCCACTCTCCCCTCCGACCGCCATCTTGAACACAGACAATTACAAACAATTACATACAACAATCATCCCCCACAATGATTTCCACTGTGGGGGAAGGCACAATGTCCAGTCCCCAGCCCCAGTTCACCCAAAAAAGTCAGGCCAAATGAAGCCCCCGCTATTGCCTCTACGGAGGCCCGATGATCCTGGCCGTTCTCGCCAGGTGATGTAGCCCCGGCGTCGGGAGAGTCCTCTAGCGTTCGGCCACCTGGAACGGCCGCATCCCTCACCGGAGGCCGCAACTACGGCTGGAACGGCAGATTTCCCGCAGGCACCTGAAGCCGACAAGGCCGCGCCGATTTGGAGCTCAAGGCTCCCGATGTTGGAGTCGGCGCCGCCGCCCGCGGATGGTCGCTCCACAGTCCCGCAGCCCGGAGGTGTTGAGCTCGGCGGTCCAGCTCCAGCGCGTCAGTCCAGCGCGGCGACCCAGGCAAGGCATCGCCCGCTCAGCTGCGCAATAGCGCTCCAGCGCCGTGCCGCCACCGAAGCTGAGGGTGCTGTGCGGTCCCCGCCAGGAAACGCCGCTCCACGCCCGCTGGTAGGCCGCGAGGATGGGTCGACTGGGCAGCCGGAGAGAAGGCTGCCTCACCGACCAGGTAGGGACCGGGAAGTGATTTCTCCTTGATCCCCCCCCACATCAAAAGGCAAAATAGAGAAAAACAGAGACTTAAAGAAAACTAAAAAACTTGGGGGAAAAAGTACAATTAACGGACGGCTGCTGTTTGGCAGCCGTTCCTCAAGATGGCTCCTCCTCCTGATTAAGAGATAGACCCTAAAGAAGAAGAAAAAGAGAAAGAGGAAAAAAGAGAAAAACAAATACTTTATTATAAGCATCACGCAAATGGGATATACCAACTCTCCAGCTTTCATCCCCCTTTACCTGACCTCAGTTTTTTTTTAAAGTACTTTTGCACCCTGTACTTGTAATAATTCTATAAATGCAGACCACGTCAGGTGGAAGTGATCTGGTTTACCTGCCAGGAGGAGTCTTATCTCTTCTAGGTGTAATGTTTCAAACATATTTGAAATCCACATGTTTATAGTTGGTATTGGAGCATTTTTCCAGAATTTTAGGATGAACCTTTTTCCAGTTATTAACCCGTAATCTATTAATTTCTTTTGAAACACATTTAGTTCAGGACTATCTTCCGTTGTTCCGAAGATAATCCATTCTGCTTTTGGTATCAGTTTTTATTTTAAATAATTTTGTAAAGATTTCAAAAAATACAACCCAAAATTTTTGAATTTTTGTACAAAAAACAAATGAGTGCGCTATAGTAGCTTCTTGAGATTGACATTTATCACAAATGGATGATACATTTGGGAAAACTTTATTAATTTTAGTTTTTGAATAATATAATCTATGTAAAATTTTTAATTGTAATAAAGTGTGTCTTACATTAATCAAACATTTATGCACGTTTAATAAATGTTCATTCCACCTTTCCTTTGAGATTTTAATAGCTAATTCTTGTTCCCAGTCTCTTCTAATACCTTCCGTAGATGGTATTTCTACATTTAAGATAATATTATACAAATATGATATTAAGTTTGCTAAAAAATGAGGACATCTCAGATGTTTTAGTATGGAACATCATGGGAACAGATGCGGCGTAGACAGACGAATTGCGAGTAGGGGATAGAGTCTTTGCAGGCAGCAGGGTGGGAAGCAGTGTAGTTGATTTATTGTTTTAAGTATGTCTTGAATATTTGTTTTAATGTCTCTTGTTATGTTTTATGTGGGGGGTGCGGGGGGGGGATCATGGGAAACCTTTTTCAGTCACTTACCTCGACGGAGATGCGATTTTTCTCCATGTCGTATCTCCACTCCACCCCCCCCCCTGCGGTCTACAACGCGGAGTGGTGCAGCCTTTCCTGGAGACGGGTCCGGAGCTTCAAGCCGCGGGTGCGGCACGGACTTACCATCGCAGAGCCTGTGTTCTCTTGCCAAGGATCGCCAGTGTTAGAGCTCCGACTGCGGTGCCTGTGGACTTTAACACCGTGAAGCAGTGGTCTCCAGTAAGAAGAGGGTGACTAGGGAGCTTAATGACACGGAGTGTTCCGATTCTTCCCGACGAGAGGGTTTGAACAGCAGACCGTCGACAACGGCCCCGTTCAAAAGCCCCGACCACGGGTGAACAAAGGAGGAAGATGACTGAATTTTATTGCTTTCCATTGTTAAACTTTATTTTATGTGCTGTGTGTATTTTTGCTTTTTACTTTGTATGGCTGTATGGTAACTTAAATTTCACTGCACCTTAATTGGTACATGTGACAATTACATTGAATCTTGAATCTTCCCGCGAGACAGTGATCCGCTGCGCCGATGGTTGAGTGCGTGGAAATCCGCGGAGTCGATTTTAGCGGAAAGCGTGTACGCGGGTGTGGGCCGACCGTCTTTACCTGCGCATCTCTACGGTAGCGCTCAACTCTGCACATTTAAAGTAGCGGTTTTCCTCTGTCCACTAGGCCTACCGTACCGGGTTTGGGGCGGGGAGCACAGAGTTACGTACACAATGCTCACACTGCATTCAAGAGTCAGTATGTCATAGACACTACAATGTTTTTTTTTTTTACCTAATTGTAAGGTATAATTTAAAAAAAATTACAGTAAGGGTAAACAAGCAAAAAAAAGTGTCATTTCAAGGTATAATTATCACAATTTTTTAAAATAAATTATCAAAAAAGGATCAAATTTCCTGTGTAAAGGATACTGCTCTCTAATTGGAGCAAGGAACAGGTATGTTACAAGTAGGTGTAGATGTAATATTAAATATTTTCAATATGACAAGTGTAAACAAGCAAGGAATTGGTGTCATTTTAAGGTATGATTATCACAAATATACTGCATAAATTAAGTGACAAGCAAGTAAAATGTGTTCTTTTAAGGTACAATTTAAGAAAATTACAGTATAAATTAAGGGTAAACGGGCAAGAAAATTGTGTCATTGCAAGGTATAATTATCAAAAGATTTCTGCATAAAGGGGGCACTGCCCCTAGCAGGGGACAATACCCCTGGACCCACATCTCTCTTCCTCTTTTTTCAGTTTTTCCCTGCGTCATCCCTACTTTGAAAAACTCTTTTGTTGCTTCAGCAGTATGTTTGGGATCATTGTCTTGCTGTAGAATGAACCGTCGGCCAATGAGTTTCGAGGCATTTGTTTGAACTTGAGCAGATAGGATGTGTCTATACACTTCAGAATTCATTATGCTACTACCGCCAGCAGTTGTATCACCAATGAAGAAAAGTGAGCCAGTACCCTCGGCAGCCATACATGCCCAGGCCATAACACCCCCACATACCATACCCCCACATACCATTTCACAGATGAGGTGGTATGCTTTGGATCTTGGGCAGTTCCTTCTCTCCTCCATACTTTGCTCTTCCAATCACTCTGATATGTTAATCTTCGTCTCATCTTTCCGCAATACCTTTTTTCCAGAACTGTGGTTGCTCTTTTAAGTACTTCTTGGCAAACTGTAACCTGACCATCCTATTTTTGCGGCCAACCAGTGTTTTGCATCTTGAAGTGTAGCCTCCAGCTACAGGGTTCCAGCTTTTAAGTCACTTGCTTTGAAGGACACTAATGTTGAAGAAATCATTCATGAAAGCATAATCAGAAGGATGCTGGAAGCAGAGTCAGAATGTTGATACAAGGGACCATAGATGCTGGAATCTTCCACAAAAATCAAAGTGCGGGAGGTATGCATTGACTCATGCAGCAACTATGAAGGGAAATAGACAGATGTTTCTGGTCAGGACCCATCTTTAAACACACAAAGCAAGACTGAATGCTGCCTGACCTGCTGAATTCCTCCAGCAGTTTTTTTTTGTTCTATAAACATCAATTCTGGGCTATAAGCAGTAAAGAATTTGTTTAAATTATAAATGAATGATTCAATGAATATTAAGAGGGTTGCTCTCAAAAGTCTTATGAAAATCCACATAGTCAATGTCTGTTGCATTACCCTTAATCATCTTAGTTATCTCCTCAAAAATCCCCCCCCCCCCCCCCCCCCCCCCAGATGGCAGAAAAGCATCGTTCACAAGCTTTGGCAGAACAGTAGAGCATTCCGGGTAATTGTAGCAAAAGATTCTTAGGGATAGGACCTACTCATATCTGGAAAAGCAGAGACTTATTTACGGTGGTGGGGGGGGGGGGGGTCATGTTTTAAGATTGCTGGATTAGGATTTTTGAGGAGGTAACTAAGATGATTAAGGGTAATGCAGCAGACATAAATTACGTGGATTTTCATAAGACTTTTGAGAGCAACCCTCTCAATATTCATTGAATCATTCATTCATGATAACTGATCCAGAAGATTAAGACACATGGGATCCATCAAGACTTGAATGGCCATAGATGACAGAAGGTATTGGTGAAAGATTGTTATATTGACTGGAGGTCTGGCCAGTGGCATTCCACAAGAATCGGCGCTGGGACCTCTGTAATATTTATTAATGTTCAAGATGAAATGAAGGTGGTTTGATGAGTAAATTTATAGACAATACAAAAATTGGCAGAGTTGTGGATGGTGAGGAAAGTTGTCAAAGAATTCAGCGGGATATTGTCAAGTTTCTCATAAAATTATGGTGAAGTACAGGAATAATGAAAATCTGCATCACATTGACTCAGACATCACATGAAACATATAAGTAAGTCCATTGTAATGTTGAGGTAGGATTGGTGTTGTAGGGTTGGTTCAAGAATCCATAATGTAGACAATGGAAATGTGGGCAGGAACTTGCTGACGGTGTTCTCTCCGGACCATTGTGAGATGACATGCAAAAGAAGGTTATACTGTAAATGGGAGAGTGTTTAGAAGCTTTGTATAGAAGACTTGGGTGCAAGTTCACAGCTCCCTGAAAGTGGCAACACGGGTGAGTGGGGTGTTAAAAGCAGATCAACAAACATGCTTGTCTTGATTAGTTGGGGTGTTGAATATAAAAGTCAAAGTCATGCTGTAGCTGTATAAAACTCTGGTCAAGAGTATTGTGTACAGTTCTGTTCGCCCAATTTCAGGATGGATGAGGCAACTTTGGAGAGGATACCGATAACGTTCACTACTATTTTCCCTGGATGAGAAAACATTAGCTAGAAGGAGAGTATGGAGACTTTTAGATTGTTTTCTCCAGCCTATTTGTGTGCTGTACATTTTGGTTCTATGTACTCTGCAAACAACTTTTAAAAATAAGACTTTGATTTTGACATTTCACAGGTGAATTATATTCCTCTGATCGTGAAGGAGATGATGAAACTGGAACAGGAACAAAAGAAAAACCATTTAAAACAGCCCTCAGGGTAAGATTTCAATCAGTGGTGTGCTGAAAATAATTACTGTTTCCATGAAAATGCATCTCAATAATTTATTGTTTCTGCACATTTTTGTAGGCCTTACAAACAGTAGAGAAGGAACCATTTCCAACTATATATGTTGATTCCCAAAAAGAAAATGAGGTAAATGCAAGTTTTTTTTGTAACAAAGTTGTGCAAAATATACACTAGCATCTCCTTATTATAAAGCAACATGATTTGTTTGAATGGGTAATATGGCTGCATAAAATAGTGGTATCTAATTCTGAAACTAAGCAATATGTTTGACTTCTGGTTTGTGGTCTTGTTTGGAGATGAGAATGGAGGTTTGAACTGATCAATAGGAAATGTAAACACATTTGGATAGTTGTTAGTGTAAATTAGAATATAATGTATTCATAATCAAGCCAGAATGGTTTTGAAGGCAATCAAGACAAAAGTAGTATAACACCAAGACAAAAACACTGATGCAATGTGTGAAGTTCAATTTAGGTTGATAAAAATAATTTAACGGTTGAATATATCCTACAATGCTATTTGGTTGAAATGATTTAATGGATGTTGAGGGTTAGAATTGGTTTTTAAATGGACTTCAACATTATTGGCATCTAATTCATCTTGCCATAGGAGCTGAATTAGGCCATTCTGTCCAAGTCTATTCCACCATTTAATTGTGACTGATCTATCTTTCCCATTCAACCCCATTCTCCTGCCTTCTCCCCATAACCATTAACGCCCTTACTAATCAGGAATCTGTTAATCTTCACCTTAAAACTACCCAATAGTTTGGCTTCCACAGCTGTCTGTGGCAATGCATTCCACAGATTCACCACCCTCTGAGTATGAAGATCTGCTTAAACTCCTTACTATAGGTACATTTTCTTCTGAGGCTGTGCCCTCTAGTCCGAGACTCTCCTACTAGTGGAAACATCCTTCCCATATCCACTGTTTCCAGGCCTTTCAGTATACAGTAAGTTTCAATGTTCACCTCTCATCCTTCTGAGCCCAGTGAGTGCAGACCCAGCGCCATCAAACGCTCATGATATGTTAACCTAAACATCCCGGGATCATTCTCATAAACCACCTCCTACCCTCTCAAAAGCCAGTACACCCTTCCTCGGATATGGGGACAACAATTGCTCACAATACTCCAAATGTGATCTGACCAGAGCCTCATAAAGCCTCAGCATTACATCCCTGTTTTTTTAAAATATTATAGTCCTCTTGAAATAAATGCTGTCATTGTATTTGCTTTCCTACTACCAATTCAACTTGCAAAGTAACCTTTTGGAAATCCTGCACCAGCACTTCCAAGTCCCTTTGCACCTTCGACTTCTGAATCATCTCCCCAAAAGTCTGTGCCTTTATTCCTACTACCAAAATGCATGACTGCACACTTTGGTACGCTGTATTCCATCTGCCACTTCTTTGCCTACTATTCCAACCTGTCCAAGTCCTTCTGCAGTGTCCCTACTTTCTCTACACTACGTACCCCTCCAACTATCTTTGTGTCATCAGCAAACAATCTACAAAACCATCAATTCCCTCATCCAAATCATTGATGTACATCGTGGAGAGTAGCGGCTTCAGCACCGATCCCTGCGGAACACCACTAGTCACTGACAACCAATCAGAAAAGCCCGCTTTATTCCCATTCTTTGCCTTCTGCATTCCGCCAACCTTCTATCCACGCTCATATCTTCCCTCTGATGTCATGGGCTCTCATCTTTTTTAGCAACCTTACTTGTGGCACAATATCAAAGGCCTTATGAAAATCCAGGTAAACAGCGTCCACGTAAAGTTCCTGCATCATCGAAATTATTCCCCCTAACTCCTGCCACTGCTGCTCCATCATCATCCCTGCTAGGGCCCCTTTCCAATCAACTTTAGCCACCTCCTCCTTCATGCCTCTGTAGTTGCCTTCACTCAACAGTAATACTGACACATGTATGAAGGAACTGCAGATGCTGGTTTAAAGCAAAGATAGACACAAGATGCTGGAGTAACTCAGCAGCATCCAATAATACCGACACATCTGATTTCATCTTTCCTCTCAAACTGCAGGTTGAATTTAATCATATTACTAGACCAAGAGGGTCCCGTCCCCTCAATGCGCTGTTACGGGGCGGCCACACACACACACACACACACGCACGCGCGCGCTAGCAGCGGAGGGGGGGGGGGCTCGAACTCTGCTCACCCCGCACCTTCTGCTTTCGGCCTCACATGGCAGATCCCGACCCCACTCCGGCTTCACTCTGAGGCTTCCGGTTCAACTCATCAGCTGGTCATGCTGGTCGCCGCAGAAGCTGCTGACTCTCTACGAGCTGCTCAACACACTGCGCCCCTTCAGCTTTTTATTCTCCTCACTGCGTTATTGACAGCGGGTTCCGGAAGGGGCGGTTTTACGATTTTTAAACCTTCATAACTTTTGTACTACTTCGCCGATCGGAACAAAACTTATTTGACTTGCAGCAGAGGAGAATGGCGAGTAAGGTGGTGAAAAATCGTAGCACTATGGGGGATTGTTTTTGCGCAAATTTAATTACAACGCAGTAGTCAAGATGAGAGTTTTAGTAATAGTATAGATGGTCACTCCCTCCTTGGGGTTCCTTTAGCTTAAGCTCTCTAATTTAACCTGCATTACCTTTGCCACACTCTCATCTTGCTGCTACCATCGGGGAGAAGGTACAGGAGCCTGAAAACCGTGACCTCAACCATTACTATCTTGAACTACACTACAGAACTCCACCTCAGCAATGATCTACTTCAAACTTCAGCAATCTACTACAGACTTTTATTATTGCATTATGTACTTTGGTTTGTACTATTATAGTCTGGTTTCCTAGTATTGCTGATAATTTATTGATATGTATATTTATTGTGATGTTATTACGTTA